>CM038669.1:361126884-362326884 GCA_021605145.1 Aegilops bicornis
AGGAGGTTTTGCTACATGGGGGCAAAGATAAACCCATGTGGATGCTCACTTCAGATAGAAAATTTCCTGTTAGATCTTTGTACTTACATTTGATTAAGGTTAATTGTGGATGCCCCAAAAAAATTCTTTGGAAAGTTAAAGTTCCGGTGATTTCTTTTTTCTTATGGTTGTTGAGCAAGAAAAGTATTTTAACTAAAAACAATCAAAAAGGGATGGAAAGGTGATAAAAAAATGTGTGTATTGTAGAAAAGATGAAAACATTGATCATCTCTTCTTTTCCTGTTCAGTTGCTAGACTTGTTTGGAATTTGATTGGGTGTGCTTTTGATTTACATCAAATCCCTACTGACTTAGATGATTGTTTTGGTAGATGGCTTAACAGATTTTTGAAACATGATAAGAAATTGTTCCTGGTAGGCACTTCAGCCTTACTTTGGGCGATTTGGATCTCTCCAAATGATATTATCTTTGATAGGAAAAAAGTTAACGACCCTTTGGGGATTGTGAAACTGGTGTGTAATTGAATTTTCGATTGGGCTGTGTTGCAAATAGAGGACCCAGAGAAAAGATTTCTGATGCTGGGGGCAAGACTTATCGAACAGGTGGCAAGTGAGATTTACAGAGCCTCCCAAGGGTGGCGAATTGGAGTTCCAAGGTTGAAGATGTGAAGAAGCTGGGTCCAACGGGACGCTTTTGCTTTCCTCTGCAATGGGGAACCTGATGATCTTAGTGGTCGCTGTTTGTTTCAAGATGTTGTGACGTCTTTTGGGTCTTTTCCTTTGTAATAACTTTTGAACTTAGAGTTTGCCTCCCTGGGATGTGTGTTTTTAGGTTCGTAGTAGTGCATTGCTGGTGAATTTGGAATTGGTGCTTGTTTTCGCTGTTGATTTCTTTAAATGAAATCGGAGGGGAAACCCTCTTTCACTCAAAAAAAAAAAGACTCCCTTTATAAACTGAAAATACAAAAAAAAAAAAATCCTGGGCAAACAAAGTCACTGCCCATGCACCCATCCGTCAGTGTGTTGACAACTTGATACTCTCTGATGCTCTCTGACCTGCGCCTGATGGACTGATCACTCGCTCTCGCTGTCCACTACCAGTCGACGAGAGATAGTTGACACCACCTACATGGCCATATCCATTTTGAAGAAACCACCGTATCCAAACAGGTAGTAGCATCCCTGAGGCGATGTACCTGGCATGATTTGGCCTTTGCATGCTGTTGTTTCAGCAACCAGAAAAGAGAATGAGAACTGACCCATATATTTGATTCTGATCCCACACCACAAGTCGTGTCACGGGCCAGGGTGGGAAGCGAGCAGAGACATATCAGCGCCGGATGTCAGGCGATCCTGCCGAATCGATCTGGAACCGGACGGTGACCACAGAGGCCGCCGCTTCCGGATCGACATAACGTTGGTGTCCGGCAACCCAGGGTGCCAAAAAAGGCTTGCGGGCACCTCACCTCTTCCGTGGGAGCGCCGGCCGGTACCAGCAATGATTCATCGATTCCCCACGCTTTGGTCGTGTACTTAACCGAAAGAAAGCAGCGAACGTCAGGCTGCGCCATCGTACTCTTATTCTCTTGTTTTGTTGAGGAAATGTGTTTGCAGGTTGCATTATTGGGCCTGGCAAAAATCCAAGATGGAAGAACAGTGAAGAAATCGTCTGATTGTGCGGCCCCAGGTTGGTTTATGGGCACGGGAATCTGCAGAGACAGAGAGAGGGACATGTGCATATGCTTTTGCTAATCAGGACGAGCGTCACCCACCGCACTAGCTCGATCGCTCTTAAACAAATCGTCTTCCTGTTCCGGCTAGCAAACTGGCTCCATGCTTGATCGTTCTTCTTATTGGGGACCTCCTCTTGTTTCTGTGGGCAAGCCACGGTGGTAACTGGACAGCAGTCAGTAATTAGACTAGCCAAAGTACAGCGTGTAGACCCCTGGATCAATTGCTTCTGCTACCAACCGGTTCCATGCTCGATCCATTAAGTTGAGATGATGAGATCTATCTATCAGAGCCTTGCCTCACCAATCTGGTTAGTTTCTCTTTCAAGTAATAAAACCTCACAAAAGCTTCTTGCTTGCATCCCTCTCTCTCTACAGTGTCTACAGAATTGGAAATAACGCATGTTATTCAATAAAGCACAAAGGCGCCGTGCTTAATCCGCACCAAATTGCCACTTTTGGTGTTTGCTTCTCTACGCAAGCATCACTGCTCCGCCAACAACTATCCCAAGTGGTAAGACGGACACGGATGGCAGTGACCATGCCAAACCGAAAAAATCGGTCGCGAGTTATCTCAGGCTACCAAAGGCAGTGAAAGGACAAGGCAGCCTATGACGCTAAATGCACTAGTTAATTTCAGATCACGCACCGGTCACCGTCCTGTGGAGTGGGAAGGGAAACCACCTAGCCTACCTCACTGAGCTAGGACACAGCACATGCCGCAGTAGATGGCGCGCACATCATATCAGGAAATCAAGGCGGGGCCGGATGGCCTGCCCTCCACTAGAGCCTAGCTAGCTGAGCTCCGTTATATAAAGAGCATGGAGCTAGCGACCCGGTGGGTGCGAGAGCAAAGCACACTCCCGCCATTTTTTTGCAGCAGCGGCGGAGCGAGCATGCTGGTGGTGGAGCTGGGCATATGGGTCATCCCGCTGACCCTCGTCTTCGTCCCGTGCCGGCGGATCGTCCTCCTCCTGTCCAGGCTCCAGGAGCTTCGCCGGACCATGATGCGGCCGAGGCTGGTGATCACCTCGCGGGAAGAGGACATGTGGAGCCGCCTGTCCAGGCTTAACTCCGTGGCCTTCATGCTGTGACGGCGGGGTACTATGTGTGCCTGCTTTGCCCCTCTCCTCGTTTGCTGTTCGATGCCAAGTTGTTTTTGCTTCTTCTTTTCTTAAGCCTTGTATCTGTAATAAGCTCGCGGTAGTTGAGATGTAGTATAAGATGTGTATATATTGGCGTAGCTTGGACTTTGATGTTAGATGCATATACTGGTGTGGTAGAGGCAATGAAATTTCTTGGACTAGTAGTTTTTGTATTGTTTGACATGAGAAATACTTTAACAAATACATACTTCCTCTGTCTCAAAATAAGTGACTCAACTTTATACTAACTTTGTACTAAAATTAGTATAAAGTTGAGTCACTTATTTTGGGACGGAAGGAGTATTTCTCTATAAACAGGCTTTCGTCATACTTTACAAATAAAGCAATCATCACATTCATACAACAAATTCAAGTTCAAGAAGATAGTAACAAGAGTTTGCCGGGGCATGAGCACAAACACACGCAAAAAAAAACATGGAAGAAAACGAAAAAAAAGACCAATTGGTCGATACCTCAAGCCTCATGAGGCGAAGCAAGTTGGCATGAGGCAGCAGTCATCCCGTTCGTCATGTGGACAAACCGATCGCGATCCCTCTGTCCAGATAGCGAGTTTCGGTGCTGCAAGAATACAAGGAATTTGAAGATAGAGTTAGAGGCCCGCCTAAGAAAGACCCGCTCAATAACCATCTTGCTACGTGTCGTCCACAGGATCCAAACTAACGCTACACAACAAGCTAGAAGAGGCGCCTCCTACTCCCGGTTTGGTTGTCCCGGGTTTAAAGAAACACGAGTAGGTTTGAGGCCTCCCAGTCGGGCCCCATAGCCTCACAGATAAAGCACCAAAGTAATCGGGCCGCCGAGAAGAGGGTATGAGTCCATGTCTCCGGCATAGCACAAAGGGGGCACTACCCATCCCCAGGGTCATGATGTTTGATCACCTCTGTCCTAGATGGGAGGCAGTCTCCCAACAATTGCCATAGAAAGATTCAGCACAAGGCACGATATGTCGAGCCAACAAAAAAGATCCCAAGGGGGTCAATCGCCAAGACACACGGCGTCCGAGAGTTGCCCGCAAGTTGTCCCACGCCATTGTCTCCATGGACCCGAATGCCCTTTGGAACAAGATTTTTCAATGACACTATGGGCAACCATGGAAATCAACATCATCATGTCCGAGCAGATAGCGGATAAATTTGCAAACTCCATAAACTATGGAGACCCGTCCACCTAGGGATCAAATCAAAAAAGGGTTCCTTCTCGTTGCCAATGGAGATAGACCCAAGGTGGATCTCACTCTTGATCTTTGGATGGACCTCTAGAATTGAGATCCTCTGTGCGCTCAAAAAGCTAGCGAATTCGGCCTGCATATACTTTGCTTGAACAAGTTGCAACCATGGACCTCAGGTCCTTGTGAAGGATCTACCAGATCCTTTGTAGTATAAGGGCCACATTCATGCGACGTGATGCGAGAATGCACAGCCCTCCTATGTCCTTTGGCATGCGGTTGTCAACCCACTTGACCATATTGTATTTTTTATCGACCATTTGTCGCCTTTGCGGAAAGAAGTGGAAAGGTCTTTATCAAAACAACCATGGACCACTTCGACGGGATATATAACCCGTCATATACATGGGGAGACTAGACAGGTAGGAATCAATAAGAACGGTCTTACTCCCTTTAGACATAAAACGACCACACCATGGTCCCTACTAAGAAGTGAACCAATCCATAAGCGGGCAAAACTCACATAAGGGTATCCTTGAATCAGCCTGCGGCATACCTAATTACAAAATGGGGAAGGAGGACGGCCTACAAGTCAAGTTGTCTGTGATCCACTGCTGATCGTCATCATAGTACCCTAAAACTGTTGGGGAATGTAGTATTTCAAAAAAATTGCCTACGATCACGCAAGATCTATCTAGGAGAAGCATAGCAACGAGCGGGGAGAGTGTGTCCACGTACCCTCATAGACCGAAAGTGGAAGCATTTAGTAACACGATTGATGTAGTCGAACGTCTTCATGATCCAACCGATCCAAGTACTGAACGTACGACACCTCCGTGCTTAGCACACGTTCAGCACGATGACGTCCCTCGAGCTCTTGATCCAGTTGAGGACGAGGGAGATTTCCGTCAACCTGACGGCGTGGTAACGGTGATGATGAAGTTACCGGCGTAGAGGCTTCGCCTAAGCACTACGACGATTTGACCGAGGTGTCTAACTGTGGAGGGGGGCACCGCACACGGCTAAGAGAAACTTTGGTGTGCCTTTGGGTTGCTCCCTTCCCACGTATATAAAGAGGGGAGGAGAGGAGGCCGGCCATAGGTGTGGCGCGCCAAGGGGGGGAGTCCTACTTGGACTCCCGGTCCAAGTAGGATTCGGCCCCCCTTTCCTATTCCCACATGGAGAAGGGGGAAAGAGGAGGAGGAGAGAAGGAAAGGGGGGCCGCCCCCAACCCTAGTCCAATTCGGTTTGGGCTTGGGGGGCGCGCGCCTCCACCTGGCCGCTGCCTCCTCTCTTCCACTAGGGCCCATGAAAGCCCATTACCCCCCCCCCCCCCCAGGGTTCCGGTAACCTCCCGGTACTACGGAAAATACCCGAAACACTTCGGAACCATTACGGTGTCCGAATATAACCTTCCAATATATCGATCTTTATGTCTCGACCATTTCGAGACTCCTCGTCATGTCTGTGATCACATCCGGAACTCCGAACAAACTTTGATACATCAAATCACATAACTCATAATACAAATTGTCGAACGTTAAGCGTCACGGACCCTACGAGTTCGAGAACTATGTAGACATGACCGAGACACATCTCCGGTCAATAACCAATAGCGGAACCTGGATGCTCATATTGGTTCCTACATATTCTACGAAGATCTTTATCGGTCAAACCGCATAACAACATACGTCATTCCCTTTGTCGTCGTTAAGTTACTCGCCCGAGATTCGATCGCCGGTATTGCTACCTCTTGAGCATGCGTTGGTTTTTCCCTTGAAGAGGAAAGGGTGATGCAGCAAAGTAGCATAAGCATTTCCCTCAGTTTTTGAGAACCAAGGTATCAATCCAGTAGGAGGCCACACGCAAGTCCCTCGTACCTACACAAACAAATAAGAACCTTGCAACCAACGCGACAAAGGGGTTGTCAATCCCTTCACGGCCACTTGCAAAAGTGAGATCTGATAGAGATGATAAGATAATATTTTTGGTATTTTTATTATGATAAAGACTAAAAGTAAAGAAAGCAAAATAAACAGCGATAGAAATAGCGAGTTGACTGGAGATTAATATGATGGAGAATAGACCCGGGGGCCATAGGTTTCACTAGTGGATTCTCTCAAGATAGCATAAGTATTACGGTGGGTGAACAAATTCTTTGTCGAGCAATTGATAGAAAAGTGCATAATTATGAGAATATCTAGGCATGATCATGTATATAGGCATCATGTCCGTGACAAGTAGAACGACTCCTGCCTGCATCTACTACTATTACTCCACACATCGACCGCTATCCAGCATGCATCTAAAGTATTAAGTTCATAAGAACAGAGTAACGCATTAGGTAACATGACATGATGTAGAGGGATAAACTCAAGCAATATGATATAAACCCCATCTTTTTATCCTCGATGGCAACAATACAATACGTGTCGTTTCCTCTACTGTAAATGGGACCGAGCACCGCATGATTGAACCCAAAGCTAAGCACTTCTCCCATTGCAAGAAAGATCAATCTAGTAGGCCAAACCAAACTGATAATTCAAAGAGACTTGCAAAGATAACCAATCATACATAAAAGAATTCAGAGAAGATTCAAATATTGTTCATAGATAATCTTGATTATAAACCCACAATTCATCGGATCTCGACAAACACAACCTTTGCAAAGAGTTACATCAAATAGATCTCCAAGAAGATCGAGGAGAACTTTTATTGAGATCCAAACAGAGAGAATAAGCCATCTAGCTAATAACTATGGACCCGAAGGTCTGAGGTAAACTACTCACACATCATCGGAGAGGCTATGGTGTTGATGTAGAAGCCCTCCGTGATCGATGCCCCCTCCGGCGGAGTGCCGGAAAAGGCCCCAAGATGGGATCTCACGGGTACAGAAGGTTGCGGTGGTGGAATTAGGTTTTCGTGGTGCTCCTCGATGGTTTGGGGGTACGTAGGTATATATAGGAGGAAGAAGTAGGTCGGTGGAGCCACGAGGGGCCCATGAGGGTGGAGGGCGCCCGGGGGATAGGCACGCCCCTGCCTCGTGGCCTCCTCGTTGATTGCTTGACATCCACTCCAAGTCCTCTGGATCACGTTAGTTCCAAAAATCACGCTCCCAGAAGGTTTCATTCCGTTTGGACTCCGTTTGATATTCTTTTTCTTGAAACATCAAATAGGCAAAAAAAAGCAATTTACTGCTGGGCCTTGGGTTAATAGGTTCTTTCTCCCAAAAATAATATAAAAGTGTATAATAAAGCCCATTAAACATCCAAAACAGAATATATAATAGCATGGAGCAATCAAAAATTATAGATACGTTGGAGACGTATCAAGCATCCCCAAGCTTAATTCCTGCTCGTCCTCGAGTAGGTAAATGATAAAAACAGAAATTTTGATGTGGAATGCTACTTAGCATATTCTTCAATGTAATTTTCTTTATTGTGGCATGAATGTTCAGATCCGAAAGATTCAAGATAAAAGTTTAATATTGACATAAAAATAATAATACTTCAAGCATACTAACCAAGCAATTATGTCTTCTCGAAATAACATAGCCAAAGAAAGCTCATCCCTAAAAAATCATATAGTTTGGCCATGCTTCAATTTCGTCACACAAGATGCTCTCATCTTGCACAACCCCGATGACAAGCCAAGCAATTGTTTCATACTTTAGTAATCTCAAACTTTTTTCAACTTTCACGCAATACATGAGCGTGAGCCATGGATATAGCACTATGGGTGGAATAGAATATAATGATAGGGGTTGTGTGGAGAAGACAAAAAGGGAGAAAGTCTCACATTGACGCGGCTCAAATAATGATAATAGCATTGTCCCTTCTATCTTTTTTTCGTTTTTCTTTTTTTTTTGCCTTCCTTTTTTTATTTGGCCTTTCTTTTTTTTAACGGGACAATGCTCTAATAATGATAATCATCACACTTCTATTTATTTACAACTCAAAGATTACAACTCGATACTAGAACAAGATATAACTCTATATGACTGCCTCCGTGATGTCTTTGGGATGGGCAATGAATCAAGAGTGACATGTATGAAAAATTATGCATGGTGGCCTTGCCACAAATACGATGTCAACTACATGATCATGCAAGGCAATATGACAATGATGAAGCGTATCATGATAAACAGAACGGTGGAAAGTTGCATGGAAATATATTTTGGAATGGCTATGGAAATGCCATAATAGGTAGGTATGGTGGCTGTTTTGAGGAAGATATAAGGAGATTTATGTGTGATATAGCGTATCGTATCACGGGGTTTGGATGCACCGACGAAGTTTGCACCAACTCTCAAGGTGAGAAAGGGCAATGCACGGTACCAAAGAGGTTAGCAATGATGGAAGGTTGAGAGTGCGTATAATCCATGGACTCAACATTAGTCATAAAGAACTCACATACTTATTGCAAAAATCTAGAAGTCATCAAAATCCAAGCACTACGCCCATGCTCCTAGGGGGATAGATTGGTAGAAAAGACCATCGCTCGTCCCGACCGCCACTCATAAGGATGACAATCAAAGAACACCTCATGTTTCAAATTTGGTACATAACGTTTACCATACGTGCATGCTCTGGGACTTGCAAACTTCAACACAAGTATTTCTCAAATTCACAACTACTCAACTAGCACAACTTTAATATCACTATCTCCATATCTCAAAACAACTATCAAGTATCAAAGTTCCCTTAGTATTCAATGCACTTATATGGAAGTTTTTATCTTGGATGCCTATCATATTAGGACTAAATTTATAACCAAAGAAAATTACCATGCTGTTCTAAAGGATTCTCAAAATAATATAAGTGAAGCATGAGAGATCAATTATCTCTATAAAATATAACCACCACCGTGCTCTAAAAGATATAATTGAAGCACTAGAGCAAAATTGTCTAACTCAAAAGATATAAGTGAGGCATAAAGAGTATTCTAATAAATCCCGATTAATGTGTGTCTCTCTCAAAAGGTGTGTACAGCAAGGATGATTGTGGTGAACCAAAAATTAAATACTCAAATCATACAAGAGGCTCCAAGCAAAACACATATCATGTGGTGAATAAAAATATAGCTCCAAGTAAAGTTACCGATGGACGAAGACAAAAGAGGGGATGCCTTCCGGGGCATCCCCAACTTAGGCTTTTTGGTGTCCTTGGATTTTACCTTGGGGTGCCTTGGGAATCCCCAAGCTTAGGCTCTTGCCACTCCTTGTTCCATAATCCATCAAAAGATTTCACCCAAAACTTGAAAACTTCACAACACAAAACTTAACAGAAAATCTCGTGAGCTCCGTTAGCGAAAGAAAACAAAACACCACTTCAAAGTACTGTAATAAACTCATTCTTTATTTATATTGGTGTTAAACATACTGTATTCCAACTTCTCCATGGTTCATAAACTCCATTACTAGCCATAGATTCATCAAAATAAGCAAACAATACACGAAAAATAGAATCTGGCAAAAACAGAACAGTCTGTAATAATCTGTAACTAACGCAAACTTCTGGAACTCCAAAAATTCTAAAATAAATTGCTGGACATCAGTAATTTATCTATTAATCATCTTCAAAAAAAATCAACTAAATAGCACTCTCCAGTAAAAAGTTGTAGCTAATCTCGTGAGCGCTAAAGTTTCTGTTTTTTACAGCAAGATTGCAAAGACTTTCCCCAAGTCTTCCCAAAGGTTCTACTTGTCACAAACACTAATTAAAACACAAAACCACATCTAAACAGAAGCTAGATGGATTATTTATTCCTAAACAGAACCACAAAGCAAAAAACTAAAATAAAATTGGGTTGCCTCCCAACAAGCGCTATCGTTTAACGCCCCTAGCTAGGCATAAAGGCAAGGATAGATCTAGGTGTTGTCTTCTCTGGCTTTTAATTTTTTAGCGGGATCATGCTCGAATCCGGGAGGTTCTTTACGTTTCTCTTCATATTCGGAAATTTTTAGATCTAAAGAATCCAACCGCTTATTGCAAGGTTAATCAACATATTCATGCGGTGAAGATTTCGCTAACACTCTTAAGAGGTTCAAGAGACTTTTGTAAAATTTTAGTTACTTACAAATCTTTTCAAAACTTGAGTCTCTTCCTGGGTATGTTGTGGCCCCTTTTGTTGAGGTAGTGTTCCCACTACCCCTCTATGATTTCATGCATAATCTTTGGGATCAATTTCAATAAAATTTCCTTGGCAACACAATCCAAGAGTTGTCTATGAGACATATTTAGTCCAACATAAAAATTGCGAAGCAAAATTCTAAAATTCACCTCTAGGGTGCAATTACGATAAGATTCCATCATCCTAAACCAAGCATCTTTTAAGTTTTCCCCTTGTCTTTGCTTGAAGTGAAGAACTTCAAACTCGGGAGACGAAGGAGCAGATAAGGGACTGGCCATGACGGCACACGGGACACAAAAAGCAAGCGAAAAAGAAGCGAACGGAAAGAGAGGGCGGATAAAACGGCAAGGGTGAAATGGGGGAGAGGAAAACGAGAGGCAAATGGCAAATAATGTAATGCGAGGGATAAGAGTTTGTGATGGGTACTTGGTATGTCTTGACTTGTGCGTAGACTCCCCGGCAACGGCGCCCGAAATCCTTCTTGCTACCTCTTGAGCATGCGTTGGTTTTTCCATTGAAGAGGAAAGGGTGATGCAGCAAAGTAGCGTAAGTATTTCCCTCAGTTTTTGAGAACCAAGGTATCAATCCAATAGGAGGCCACATGCAAGTCCCTCGTACCTACACAAACAAATAAGAACCTTGCAACCAATGCGATAAAGGGGTTGTCAATCCCTTCACGGCCACTTGCAAAAGTGAGATCTCATAGAGATGATAAGATAATATTTTTGGTATTTTTATGATAAAGACTAAAAGTAAAGAAAGCAAAATAACACTACAAAAAAAACACTTCCGTGATGATACGTTGTTTGTCACAGTAGGTCGCGTTTTTGTCATGCATGTACATCCATGACAAATTTATGACAGAATCAAGATAGTCATACATGTGATGTCGTAGAAGTGTTCCATGACATTACCAAAATTATCATCACAGAAGTGTCCACTTCCATGACGATAAATCGCCCAATCACGAAGTGCTTTACGTCAAGGGTGACAGACACATGGCATACACCGTAACAGAAAGCCGTTAAGCTATCGGGTCGGGTATTGGATCCGATAACCAGTTAACAGCCCAAACCAATTGGGATTTTCCACGTGTAAAATCATCATTGGTCGGAGGAAACACGATGTCGACTCATCGCTGGGACAGATGTCATCCACTCATTGACCAAGGCGCCTATGATACGTCGACCGTGGCACGGCCCAACAGAGGCCCATTCCTCGTGAAAAGGCGGCCCGTTTGACTTGGTCAAAAGGTGGCGGGCGGCCCATGGAAAGTCCATTAACGGCCTATTCGCATATAGCCCATTTACGACCCGCTAACCAAAGGCCCGTTCGCCCTATCCGAATTAGGCCAATGGCGTCATCCGGGCCATCCAATATGATTCCGCCATTTTCACTTCTAGCCCATGTATGGCCCATGACGCCTTTCGCCCATATGAGGCCCTATGTAACTCTTGGCCTATTAACGGCTCGTGGTGAAACTGCCCGTAATGAACAAAGGTATCACTTTACACCCATTAACGGCCCGTGGTGAAACTGCCCGTAATGAACAAAGGTATCACTTTATACCCATTAACGGCCCGTTATTCCGTTGGGCCGTTTCAGCCCATGTTATCTTTCGGCCTTCTCGAGCCCATTTAATCTTGGGCTCATTTCCGATTCGTTTACTTACGGCCCATTACGTCATTTTACGCTGGGCCAAATTCACTGCGTTCTGATCGGCCCATTTGTGGTCCGTTAATACGTTGGGCCGTTTTCATAGCGTCATCAAATATGGCCTATTAACGATGGCCCGTTATGGTCGGCCCATGAACGGATGATTCCAACTCTAGCCCGTTTACGGCCATAATGCGGTCTGTTTGGCCCATGTTTGGCCAATAGATCATACGGCCCGTGATAAGGCCCATTGATGATACGACCGGCGAAGGCCCATTGTTTCTACGGCCCGTAGAAGGCCCATTGTTTCTACGGCCCTTAGAAGGCCCATCGCTTTCTGACGAGGAGGCCCAGTGTCACTACAAGAATATTAGCCCATGGTTATTGTGGCCTAGTTTTAAAAAATAGGTTATTGCAGCCACTAGCTAACCATGGAAAAGAAGCTGCAATGACTACAAGCAAACAACTAAACAAGACAACAAGAAAATAAATAAGCAAGCAACTAACGCTAGGCTATCACGCTATTACACATATTACATCCACTTTGGGCATCAAAGTTCGCCACCAAAGTGCAAATATAGGGAACAAAGCAAAGATATCATATACCTTTGGTTGTTAAAGTTGGCGACCAACATAAAAAAACACCATGAAGCAAAACAAATCCGAATCAAACCACTTGGAAGATCTCAAGAAACAATATCCTGGTACCCATAATGTCGGCAAGATGCTTAGCAAGCTTATTAACTTTCTCTTGTTTGGCGCTTAAATCCTCCAACGCTTGTCGTTGCACCGTAAAATATGCATCTGAATTCCGCAGAGACTTCTTAGTCCTTCAACTTCGTCGCAAAGACATCCGATCGATGTCTTTCAACTTGAAGTTGAGACTCAAGAAGACGAATCGATTCAGCAGCGAGTTCAAGAGCTTGTGCGCCGGTAGTGGCTGATAACTCGAACACTACATCAAGACATGACTTTTGGGTTCCCTCACTGTCGTCAAGATAGTTTTTATCAGCTTTCTTGGAGACCAACAGGGATGTCTCACCATCTTGAACCTTGATACGTCTCCAACGTATCTATAATTTTTGATTGCTCCATACTATATTATCTACCGTTTTGGACCATATTGGGCTTTATTTTCCACTTTTATATTACTTTTGGGACTAACCTATTAACCGGAGGCCCAGCCTGCAATTGTCGCTTTTTTGCCTATTTCAAAGGTTTCAAGAAAGCGGAATATCAAACGGAGTCCAAAGCGGAATGAAACCTTCGGGAACGTGATTTTCTCAACGAGATATGATCCAGAGACTTGGACCCTCCGTCAAGAGAAAGCCACGAGGGTGGAGGGCACCCCTAGGCGCGCCCCTCGCCTCGTGGGCCCCCAAGCTCCAACCGTACTCCTTCCTCCTATATATACCTCACGCACTTCAAAGCGATCGAGATCACGGAGCCAAAAACTTAATTCCACCGCCGCAACCTTCAGACCCACGAGACCCCATCTTGGGGCCTGTCTTTGAGCTCCTTAAGGGGAATCCATCACGGAGGGCTTCTACATCGTCACCATAGCCCCTCCGATGAAGTGTGAGTAGTTTACCTCGGACCTTCGGGTCCATAGTTAGTAGCTAGATGGCTTCTTCTCTCTTTTGGATCTCAATACAATGTTCTCCCCCTCTCTTGTGGGGATCTATTCGATGTAATCTTCTTTTTGCGGTGTGTTTGTTGAGACCGATGAATTGTGGGTTTATGATCAAGATTATCTATGAGCAATATTTTGATCTTCTCTGAATTCTTTTATGTATGATTGGTTATCTTTGCAAGTCTCTTCGAATTATCAGTTTGGTTTGGCCTACTAGATTGGTTTTTCTTGCAATGGGAGAAGTGCTTAGCTTTGGGTTCAATCTTGCGGTGTCCTTTCCCGATGTGATGAGGGGCAGCAAGGCACGTATTGTATTATTGCCATCGAGGATAACAAGATGGGGTATTTATCATATTGCATGAATTTATTCCTCTACATCATGTCATCTTGCTTAAGGCTACTCTGCTTTCTTGAACTTAATACTCTAGATGCATGTTGGATAGTGGTCGATGAGTGGAGTAATAGTAGTAGATGCGGTGTGAGTCGGTCTACTTGTCTCGGACGTGATGCCTATATACATGATCATACCTAGATATTCTCATAACTATGCTCAATTCACAATTGCTTTCAACAAAAATTTGTTCACCCACCGTAGAATACTTATGCTCTTGAGAGAAGCCACTAGTGAAATCTATGGCCCCCGGGTCTATTCTCATCATATCAATCTTCTATCACTTTATTATTGCTTTGCTTTTTTACTTTGCCTTTTATTTTACTTTGCATCTTTATATCAAAAATACCAAAATATTATCTATCATCTCTATCGGATCTCACTCTAGTAAGTGACCGTGAAGGGATTGACAACTCCTAATCGCGTTGGTTGCGTTGAGCTATTTGTTTTGTGTAGTTACGAGGGACTCACGCCGTAGCCTCCTCTTTGGATTGATACCTTGGTTCTCAAAAGCGGAGGAAATACTTACTCTACTCTTTGCATCACCCTTTCCTCTTCAAGGAAATCCAACGCAGCGATGCTCAAGACATAGCAGAAGATTTACGCGCCATTGCCGGGGAGGTCTACGCAAAAGTCAACATACCAAGTACCCATCACAATCCCTTATCTCTCGCATTACATTATTTGCCATTTGCCTCCCGTTTTCCTCTCCCCCACTTCACCCTTGCCGTTTTATTCACCCTCTCTTTTCCGTTTGCCTTGTTCTCGTTGGCCTTTTGTTTGCTCGTGTGTTGGATTGCTTGCTTGTCACGATGGCTCAAGATAATACCAAATTGTGTGACTTTACCAACACCAACAATAATGATTTCCTTAGCACTCCGATTGCTCCTCTTACCAATACTGAATCTTGTGAAATCAATACTGCTTTGTTGAATCTTGTTATGAAAGATCAATTCATGGCCTTCCTAGTGAAGATGCCGCTAATCATCTAAATAAGCTTCGTTGATTTGTGTGATACGCAAAAGAAGAAAGATGTTGATAATGATATTGTTAAATTGAAGCTATTTCCTTTTTCGCTTAGAGATCGTGCTAAAGCTTGGTTTTTGTCTTTGCCTAAAATAGTATTGATTCTTGGAACAAGTGCAAAGATGCTTTTATCTGTAAGTATTTTCCTCCCGCTAAGATCATCTCTCTTAGAAACGATATTATGAATTTAAGCAACTTGATCATGAACATGTTGCGTAAGCTTAGGAGAGAATGAAATTAATGATACGTGAATTGTCCTACTCATGGTTTGAATTTGTGGATGATTATACAAAATTTTATGCCGGGTTGAATTTTGCTTCTAGAAATCTTTTAGATTCGGTCATGGAGGCACTTTTATGGAAATCACTTTAGGAGACGCTACTAAACTCCTAGATAATATTATGGTTAATTATTCTCAATGGCACAATCGAAAAGATCTACTAATAAAAAGTGCATGCGATAGAAGAAATTAATGTTTTGAGTGGAAAGAAGGATGAACTTATGAAATTATTTGCTACTAAGAGTGTTTCTTCCGATCCTAAAGATATGCCTTTGTCTACTTTGATTGAGAATAATAATGAATCTATGGATGTGAATTTTTTTGGTAGGAATAATTTTGGTAACAACGTGTATAGAGGGAATTTTAATCCTAGGCCTTATCCTAGTAATCCTTCTAATACTTATGGAAATTCCTACAATAACTCTTATGGAAATTTTAATAAAATGCCCTCTGAATTTGAGAATAGTGTTAAAGAGTTTATGAATTCACAAAAGAATTTTAATGCTTTGCTTGAAGAGAAATTACTTAAAGTTGATGAATTGGCTAGGAACGTTGATAGAATTTCTCTTGATGTTGATTCTTTAAAGCTTATATCTATTCCTCCTAAGCATGATATCAATGAGTCTCTCAAAGCCATGAGAATTTCCATTGATGAGTGCAAGGAAAGAACCACTAGGATGCGTGCTACGAAAGATGCCTTTATTAAAGCATGTTCTTCCAATTCCTATGAAAATCAAGATGAAGATCTAAAAGTTATTGATGTGTCCCCTATTAAATCTTTGTTTTGCAATATGAATCTTGATGAAACTGAATATGATCCACCTTTACCTAGAAGGCGTTCCAAAAATTCGGAGTTTTAGATCTTGATGATGAAATTGATAAAAGTGGGATTGAAAAGAATAAAACCCTAGATGTTGCTAAACCCACTATATTGGATTTCAAGGAATTTAATTATGAAAGTTGCTCTTTAATCGATTGTATTTCCTTGTTGCAATCCGTGCTAAATTATCCTCATGCTTATAGTCAAAATAAAGCGTTTACTAAACATATCGTTGATGCCTTGATGCAATCTTATGAAGAAAAACTTGAGTTGGAAGTTTCTATCCCTAGAAAACTTTATGATGAGTGGGAACCAACTATTAAAATTAAGATTAAGGATCATGAATTTTATGCTTTATGTGATTTGGGTGCTAGTGTCTCCACTATTCCCAAAACTTTATGTGATTTGCTAGATTTCCGTGATTTTGATGATTGCTCTCTAAACTTGCACCTTGCGGACTCCACTATTAAGAAACCTATGGGAAGAATTAATGATGTTCTTATTGTTGCAAATAGGAATTATGTGCCCGTAGATTTTATCGTTCTTGATATAGATTGCAATCCTTCTTGCCCTATTATTCTTGGTAGACCTTTCCTTAGAACGATTGGTGCAATTATTGATATGAAGGAAGGGAATATTAGATTCCAATTTACATTAAAGAAGGGCATGGAACACTTCCCTAGGAAGAAAATAAAATTACCATATGAATCTATCATGAGAGCCACTTATGGATTGCCTACCAAAGATGGCAACACCTAGATGTATCCTTGCTTTTATGCCTAGCTAGGGGCGTTAAACGATAGCGCTTGTTGGGAGGCAACCCAATTTTATTTTAATTTTTTTGTTTTTGTTTCTGTTTAGGAATAAATAATCCATCTACCTTCTGTTTAGATGTGGTTTTATCTTTTAATTAGTGTTTGTGCCAAGTTAAACCTATAGGAACTTCTTGGATGATAGTTATTTGATCTTGCTGTAATTTCCAGAAACTTTCTGTTCACTAAAACAATTATTAAAAATCAC
The DNA here is from genome assembly GCA_021605145.1 of Aegilops bicornis. Taxonomy (NCBI): domain Eukaryota; kingdom Viridiplantae; phylum Streptophyta; class Magnoliopsida; order Poales; family Poaceae; genus Aegilops; species Aegilops bicornis. The sequence continues at coordinate 361,143,902 of CM038669.1, forward strand.
CAAAACGTGATAAAATACTGATTCCAATTGCTGCTGATCAATAAACAAATTTCCTAGGTCTTCCTATTTTGGCTGATGTTTTTGGATTTCTAGAAGTTTGCGTTAGTTACAGATTACTACAGACTGTTCTATTTTTGACAGATTCTGTTTTTCGTCGGTTGTTTGCTTATTTTGATGAATCTATGGCTAGTAAAATAGTTTATAATCCATAGAGAAGTTGGAATACAGTAGGTTTTAACACCAATATAAATAAAGAATGAGTTCATTACAGTACCTTGAAGTGGTCTTTTGTTTTCTTTTCGCTAACGGAGACTCACGAGATTTCTGTTGAGTTTTGTGTTGTGAAGTTTTCAAGTTTTGGGTGAAATCTTTTGATGGATTATGGAATAAGGAGTGGCAAGAGCCTAAGCTTGGGGATGCCCATGGCACCCCAAGATAATCCAAGGACACCAAAAGTCAAAGCTTGGGGATGCCCCGGAAGGCATCCCCTCTTTCGTCTACTTCCATCGGTAACTTTACTTGGAGCTATATTTTTATTCACCACATGATATGTGTTTTGCTTGGAGCCTCTTGTATGATTTGAGTCTTTGTTTTTTAGTTTACCACAATCATCCTTGCTGTACACACCTTTTTAGAGAGCCATACATGAATTGGAATTTGTTAGAATACTCTATGTGCTTCACTTATATCTTTTGAGCTATATAGTTTTGCTCTAGTGCTTCACTTATATCTTTTAGAGCACGGTGGTGGATTTGTTTTATAGAAACTATTGATCTCTCATGCTTCACTTAGATTATTTTGAGAGTATTAAATAGCATGGTAATTTGCTTAATAATAATAATATGTTTGGTATTCAAGATTTGTAAAACTTTCTTTTGAGTGCGTTGAATACTAAGAAAAGTTTGATGCTTGATAATTGTTTTGAGATATGAAGATGGTGATATTAGAGTCATGCTAGTTGAGTAGTTGTGAATTTGAGAAATACTTGTGTTAAAGTTTGTGATTCCCGTAGCATGCACATATGGTGAATCGTTATGTGATAAAGTCGGAGCATGATTTATTTATTGATTGTCTTCCTTATGAGTGGCGGTCGGGGACGAGCGATGGTCTTTTCCTACCAATCTATCCCCTAGGAGCATGCGCGTAATACTTTTCTTTGATAACTTGTAGATTTTTGCAATAAGTATATGAGTTCTTATGACTAATATTGAGTCCATGGATTATACGCACTTTTCCTTCCTTCCACCATTGCTAGCCTCTCTAATACCGCGCACCTTTCGCCGGTATCATACACCCACCATATACCTTCCTCAAAACAGCCACCATTCATAATTCTTTCATACATGTCACTCTTGATTCACTGCATATACCGGTACACCGCCGGAGGCATTCACATAGAGTCATATTTTGTTCTAAGTATTGAGTTGTAAGAAAAATAAATGTGTGATGATCATCATTTTTAGAGCATTGTCCCAAGTGAGGAAAGGATGATGGAGACTATGATTCCCCCACAAGTCAGGATGAGACTCCGGACGAAAAATAAAAAAAAAAGAGGCCACAAAAAGAGGAAGGCCCAAATAAAAAAACGAGAGAAAAAGAGAGAAGGGACAATGTTACTATCCTTTTACCACACTTGTGCTTCAAAGTAGCACCATGATATTCATGATAGAGAGTCTCTCATTTTGTCACTTTCATATACTAGTGGGAATTTTTCATTATAGAACTTGGCTTGTATATTCCAATGATGGGCTTCCTCAAAATGCCCTAGGTCTTCGTGAGCAAGCGAGTTGGATGCACACCCACTTAGTTTTTTGTTGAGCTTTCATATACTTATAGCTCTAGTGCATCCGTTGCATGGCAATCCCTACTCACTCACATTGATATCTATTGATGGACATCTCCATAGCCCGTTGATACGCCTAGTTGATGTGAGACTATCTTCCCTCTTTTTGTCTTGTCCACAACCACCATTCTATTCCACATATAGTGTTATATCCATGGCTCACGCTCATGTATTGCGTGAAGATTGAAAAAGTTTTGAGAATGTCAAAAGTATGAAACAATTGCTTGGCTTGTCATCGGGGTTGTGCATGATTTAAATACTTTGTGTGGTGAAGATAGAGCATAGCCAGACTATATGATTTTGTAGGGATCACTTTCTTTGGCCATGTTATTTTGAGAAGACATAATTGCTTTGTTAGTATGCTTGAAGTATTATTATTTTTATGTCAATATGAACTTTTGTATTGAATCTTTCGGATCTGAATATTCATACCACAATTAAGAAGAGTTTCATTGAAATTATGCCAAGTAGCACTCCGTATCAAAAATTCTCTTTTTATCATTTACCTACTCAAGGACGAGTAGGAATTAAGCTTGAGGATGCCAAATACGTCTCCAACGTATCTACAATTTTTGATTGCTCCATACTATATTATCTACTGTTTTGGACCATATTGGGCTTTATTTTCCACTTTTATATTACTTTTGGGACTAACCTATTAACCGAGGCCCAGCCGAAATTGCTTTGTTTTTGCCTATTTCAAGGTGTTTGAAGAAGCAGGATATCAAACGGAGTCCAAACGGAATGAAACCTTGAGAACGTGATTTTCTCAACAGATATGATCCGGAGACTTGGACCTCCCGTCAAGAAGGCCACAAGCGGTCACGAGGCGAGGGCGCCCCCACCTCGTGGGCCCCGGCTCCACAGACGTACTCCTTCCTCCTATATATACCTCATTGCCCCAAACGATCGAATCACGGAGCCAAAAACCTAATTCCACCGCTGCAACCTTCTCGTACCCACGAGATCCCATCTTGGGGCTGTTAGGAGCTCCATGGGAAGGAATCCATCACGGAGGGCTTCTACATCATCGGCATAGCCCCTCGACGAAGTGTGAGTAGTTTACCTCGAGACCTTGGGTCCATAGTTAGTAGCTAGATGGCTTCTTCTCTCTTTTGGATCTCAATACAATGTTCTCCCCCCTCTCGTGGAGATCTATTCGATGTAATCTTCTTTTGCGGTGTGTTTGTTGAGACCGATGAATTGTGGGTTTATGATCATGATTATATATGAGCTATATTTGAATCTTCTCTGATTTCTTTTATGTATGATTGGGTATCTTTGCAAGTATATTCGAATTTTCTGTTTTGTATTGCATACTAGATTGGTTTTTCTTGCAATGTGAGAAATGCTTAGCTTTGGGTTCAATCTTGCGGTGTCCTTTCCCGATGTGATGAGGGGCAGCAAGGCACGTATTGTATTGTTGCCATCGAGGATAACAAGATGGGGGTATTTATCATGTTGCATGACTTTATTCCTCTACATCATGTCATCTTGCTTAAGGCGTTACTCTGTTTTCTTGAACTTAATACTCTAGATGCATGTTGGATAGCGGTCGATGAGTGGAGTAATAGTAGTAGATACAGGTAGGAGTCGGTCTACTTGTCTCGGACGTGATGCCTATATACATGATCATACCTAGATATTCTCATAACTATGCTCAATTCTGTCAATTGCTCAACAGTAATTTGTTCACCCACCGTAGAATACTTAAGCTCTTGAGAGAAGCCACTAGTGAAATCTATGGCCCCCGGGTCTATTTTCATCATATCAATCTTATATCACTTTATTATTGCTTTGCTTTTTTACTTTTACTTTTATTTTACTTTGCATCTTTATATGAAAAATACCAAAAATATTACCTATCATCTCTATCAGATCTCACTCTCGTAAGTGACCGTGAAGGGATTGACAACCCCTAATCGCGTTGGTTGCGTTGAGCTATTTGTTTTGTGTAGGTACGAGGGACTCATGGCGTAGCCTCCCTCTTTGGATTGATACCTTGGTTCTCAAAAACTAAGGAAATAATTACTCTACTCTGCTGCATCACCCTTTCCTCTTCAAGGAAATCCAATGCAATGCTCAAGAGGTAGCAGGAAGATTTCTATAAGCGGTTTTCAGCAAGGTATTCTCTGCAAGTACTGAAATAAGTGGCAACAGATAGTTTTGTGACAGGATAATTTGTAATGAGCAACAAGTAACAAAAGTAAATAAAGTGCAGAAAGGTGGCCCAATCCTTTTTGTAGCAAAGGACAAGCCTGGACAAACTCTTATATAAGGAAAAGCGCTCCAGGGACACATGGGAATATCGTCAAGCTAGTTTTCATCACGTTCATATGATTCGCGTTCGGTACTTTGATAATTTGATATGTGGGTGGACGGTGCTTGGGTGCTGTTCTTACTTGAACAAGCATCCCACTTATGATTAACCTCTATTGCAAGCATCCGCAACTACAACAAAAGTATTAAGGTAAACCTAACCATAGCATGAAACATATGGATCCAAATCAGCCCCTTACGAAACAGCGCATAAACTAGGGTTTAAGCTTACGTCACTCTAGAAACCCATCATCTACTTATTACTTCCCAATGCCTTCCTCTAGGCCCAAATAATGGTGAAGTGTTATGTAGTCGGCGTTCACATAACACCACTAGAGGCTAGACAACATACATCTCATCAAAATATCGAGCGAATACCAAATTCACATGACTATCGATAGCAAGACTTCTCCCATGTCCTCGTGGAACAAACGTAACTACTCACAAAGCATATTTATGTTCATAATCGGAGGGTATTAATATGCATAAAGGATCTGAACATATGATCTTCCACCAAATAAACCAACTAGCATCAACTACAAGGAGTAATCAACACTACTAGCAACCTACTAGCTAGTACCAATCCCGGACTTGGAGACAAGAATTGGATACAAGAGATGAACTAGGGTTTTGAGATGAGATTGTGCTGGTGAAGATGTTGATGGATATTGCCCTGTCCCGATGAGAGGAGCGTTGGTGATGACGATGGCGATGATTTCCCCCCTCCGGAGGGAAAGTGTCCCTGGCCGAGCAGCTCTGCGGAGCCCTAGATTGGTTCTGCCAAGGTTCCGCCTCATGGCGGCGGAGTCTCATCCCGAAGGTTGCTTATGATTTTTCCTCATGGAAAGACCTCATATAGCGTAAGATGGGCATCGGAGAGCCGATGGGGGCCCACGAGGTGAGGCGCGCCTTGGGGGTAGGGCGTGCCCCCCACCCTCGTGGACAGGTGGGCCCCCTCCGTGAACTTCTTCCGCTGGATATTTTTATTATTTCCAAAATGACTTTCGTGGAGTTTAGGGACTTTTGGAGTTATGCGAGACTAGGTCTCTAATATTTGCTCCTTTTCCATTGAGAATTCCATTTCGCGGCATTCTCCCTCCTTATGTAAACCTTGTAAAATAAGAGAGAATAGGCATAAGTATTGTAACATAACGTGTAATAACAGCCCATAATGCAATAAATATCAATATAAAAGCATGATGCAAAATGGGCGTATCAACTCCCCCAAGCTTAGACCTCGCTTGTCCTCAAGCGAAAGCCGATAAAGATAAATATGTCCCCATGTTTAGAGGTAGAGGTGTCGATAAAAATAAAATACGGACATGGAGGCATCATGATTCTTCTCATAACAGCCACATATATGAATATCGTCATATTGTTTGTTATGCTCAAGTAATAATCTATTCGCAATGCAAAAGTATGACTCATAAACTTTATTAAGAACCAACAAACTATAATCTCAGTCATTGAAGCAATTGCAATTTATCATAACATCAGAAAGAGTCTATGTCAGAGCTTAATAGCAAGTCCACATACTCAACTATCATTTAGTCCTCTATAATTGCTAACACTCACGCAATACTTGTGGTTATGGAGTTTAATTCGGACACAGAGAAAGATAGGGGCTTATAGTTTCGCCTCCCAACCTTTTACCTCAAGGGTAATGTCAACAATAATAACTCATGCTCCCCTACATCTAATTAGATATATTTATCAGGATCTTTCCAACATACTGTGCTTGCCAAAGGATAAAATGAAAAAGGAAAGGTGAAGATCACCATGACTCCTGTATAAGGTAGAAGATAATAATAAAAGATAGGCCCTTCGCAGAGGGAAGCAGAGGTTGCCATGCACTTTTTTGGTTGGATGCATAAAATCTTAATGCGAAAGAACGTCACTTTATATTGCCACTTGTGATATGAACCTTTATTATGCAGTCCGTCGCTTTTATTACTTCCACATCACAAGATCGTATAAAGCTTATTTCTCCCACACCAATCAATCATGCATATTTAGAGCAATTTTTATTGCTTTGCACCAATGACAACTTACTTGAAGGATCTTACTCAATCCATAGGTAGATATGGTGGACTCTCATGGCAAAACTGTTTTAAGGGTTTTGGAAGCACAAGTAGTATCTCTACTTGGTGCTGAGAATTTGGCTAGCATGAGGGGGAAAGGCAAGCTCAACATGTTGGAGGGTCCATGACAACATACTTTATCTCAGACATAAGAAAACATAACTCATTACGTTGTCTTCCTTGTCCAACATCAACTCTTTAGCATGTCATATTTTAATAGTGCTCCCAATCATAAAGGATGTCAATAATAGTATATTTATATGTGAGACCTCTCTTTCCTTATTACTTCCTATTAATTGCAACGATGACCAAAGCTATGTCTGTCAACTCCCAATAACTTTTAATCATCAATATGAGCTCTTTGTTTTCTTTTATTCTTTTCTTCTTTTCTTATATTCACTCAAAATCATGGCAAAATAATCAAGCCCTTGACTCAACACTAATCTTTATTATATATATAGCTCACGGACTCGATTACAAATAGAGATCATAAAACAAAACTCGAGACTAGATCATGCCATAAACTTTATTCTACTAGATCAAGATACTACTAATAGGATCGAACTAAGAAAAACGGTAAAGATAGGAGTTGTGATGGTGATACGATACCGGGGCACCTCCCCCAAGCTTGGCAGTTGCCAAGGGGAGTGCCCATACCCATGTGATTATGTAATATTCTTTGGTGATGGTGTAATATTCTTGGCGATGATGCCCCTCAGGATACGATTCTCCTCCTCGAGTTTATTGACTTGTTGCTTGAGGTCCATTATTTCCTTACGAAGCTTTCCTGTAACGGCTAAAGCTCCTTGCACCCAAGGGTGTTTCATAGCTACGGGAGAACAAGTGACACTCCTCTTCATATTTTCATAAGAAAGAAATCTAACATTGGAAGGGATAACCGAGTTTGGAATAGCTGAGCTCTGTAGTTCCCCCATCGTGAACCCATCTCGGAAGCAAGAGGTGACTTCTTGATCCTCCATGGCATCTACCCTCATCAAGTCAGCCTCCATCTCTTCCTCCGTTCTTTGGCCCAAAGTGGTCACGTCATTTATTTTCCCTTGGTTCCGATGCGGATGAGACACCCGGCTCTCCCGATCGACTCTTGAGAAGACATCTTGCTCTAATCTGCAGTAGCAACAGCTCGAAACAAGAACAGAGGATATTTGCATGATCTGAAGTCAAAACCTTCTGGAGAATATATATCTGAATTTTTACCACCAAAATAAATCGTGTCGTGCAAGAAAGCGAGTCTGGAAGGCACACGAGGTGCTCACGAGGTAGGGGGCGCGCCGTCCACCCTCGTGGGGCCCTCGTGTCCTTCCCGGACTGCTACTTATTTTTCTATTTTTCTAAATATTCCAAAACGGAGAAATATTGCCTTAAAAACTGTTTTGGAGTCGGTTTACTTGCCGTACCACATACCTATTCCTTTTTGGAGTCTGAAACGTTCTGGAAAGTGTCCCTTACGTATTTCTCCGGGGTTACGGTTTCAATAATATTGGTTTCGACATTTATAGGATTATCTGAGATATAATGTTTAATTCTTTGACCGTTCACCACCTTCGGATTTGTGCCTTCGAAGTTGTTGATTTTTATGGCACCGGAACGATAGACCTCCTCGATGACGTAGGGGCCTTCCCATTTAGAGAAGTTTTCCTGCAAAAATCTTAAGCGAGAGTTGTATAGCAATACATAATCACCTACATTAAACTCACACTTTTGTATTCTTTTGTCATGCCATCTTTTAACTTTCTCCTTAAAAAACTTGGCATTTTCATAAGCTTGGGTTCTCCATTCATCAAGTGAGCTAATATCAAATAACCTCTTCTCACCAAGCAAGTTTGAAATCATAATTGAGCTCTTTAATAGCCCAATATGCCTTATGTTCTAGTTAGAGAGGTAAGTGACATGCTTTTCCATAAACCATTTTATCTGGAGACATACCCATAGGATTTTTATATGCAGTTCTATAAGCCCATAATGCATCATCAAGTTTCTCGGACCAATTCTTTCTAGACCTATTGACAGTCTTTTGCAAAATTAATTTGAGCTCTCTATTTCTCAATTCTACTTGACCACTAGATCATTGCGGGTGATAAGGGATGCAATTCTATGATTAACATCATACTTAGCAAGCATTTTACGGAAAGCACCATGAATAAAATGTGAACCACCATCGGTCATTAAATATCTAGGGACTCCAAACCTCGGAAAAATAACTTCCTTAAGCATTTTAATAGAAGTGTTATGATCAGCACTACTAGTTGGAATAGCTTCTACCCACTTAGTAACATAATCAACAGCAACTAAAATATGTGTATATCCATTAGAGGCAGGAAAAGGTCCCATATAATCAAAGCCCCAAACATCAAATGGTTCAATAACAAGTGAATAATTCATAGGCATTTCTTGACGTCTACTAATATTACCAATTCTTTGACATTCATCACAGGACAAGACAAACTTACGGTCATCCTTGAAGAGGGCCAATAAAAACCAGATTGCAATACCTTATGTGTAGTTCTATCCCCCGCGTGGTGTCCTCCATAAGCTTTGGAATGACACTTGTGCAGGATCTGTTCCTGTTCATGCTCAGGTACACAACGTCTAATAACACCATCTACTGCTTCTTTATGAAGATGTGGGTCATCCCAAAAGTAATGTCTCAAATCATAGAAAAACTTTTTCTTTTGCTGGTATGTGGAGCTTTGATGTCCTTGGGACATGGCATCTTTTCAATAGCATCAACCTTGGCTTTATCAACTTCAATGCCTCTTTCAGAAACTTTATGCCCCAAGACAATACCTTCATTAACCATAAAGCGGCACTTTTCCCAATTCAAGACAAGATTAGTTTCTTCACATCTCTGCAAAACTCGATCAAGATTGCTCAAGCAATTATCAAAAGAAGATCCATAGACGGAAAAGTCGTCCATGAAAACCTCACAAATCTTTTCACAAAAGTCAGAGAATATAGCCACCATGCATCTTTGAAAGGTAGTAGGTGCATTACATAAACCAAAAGGCATACGTCTATAAGCAAAAGTACCAAAAGGGCATGTAAAAGTAGTCTTTGATTGATCTTTAGTCGACACAGGTATTTGAGAGAAACCAGAATAACCATCTAGAAAGCGATAATGTGTATGTTTGCATAATCTTTCTAGCATTTGATCAATAAAAGGTAAGGGTAATGATCTTTCTTAGTAGCCTTATTTAATTTACGAAAATCAATTACCATCCTATAACCTGTAATAATTCTTTGTGGAATCAATTCATCTTTATCATTAGGAACAACAAGAATACCTCCCTTCTTAGGGACACAATGAACAGGACTTACCCACCTGACTATCGACAGCGGGATAAATTATACACGCCTCCGAAGCTTTAGTATTTCTTTTCTTACCACTTCTTTCATTTTAGGATTGAGACGTCATTGAGGATCACGAACTGGTTTGGCATCTTCTTCCAAATTTATTTTATGTTGACATAGAGTGGGACTAATGCCCTTAAGATCATCAAGAGTATATCCAATAGCAGCACGGTGCTTCTTTAGGGTTCTCAATAATCTCTCTTCTTCATGCTCTGAAAGGTTAGCACTAATAATAACATGATATATCTTCTTTTCATCAAGATAAGCATATTTAAGATTGTCAGGCAACGGTTTAAACTCAAACACGGGATCACCCTTGGGTGAAGGAGGATCCCCTAGGATTTCAACAGGAAAATTGTGTTTCAGAATAGGTTCCTGTTTAAAGAATACTTCATCTATTTCCCTCCTCTCATTCATAAACATATCATTTCCGTGGTCTAGCAAATATTGTTCTAAAGGATCACTAGGAGGTACGGCAATAGAAGCAAGACCGATAATTTCATCCTTACTAGGTAATTCTTCTTCACGGTGTTGTTTACTAAATTTAGAGAAATTAAACTCATGAATCATATCATCCAAACCAATAGTAACAACATTCTTTTCGCAGTCTATCTTAGCATTGACAGTGTTCAAGAAGGGTCCACCAAAAATAATGGGACAAAAGCTATCTTGTGGGGAACCAAGAACAAGAAAATCAGCAGGATATTTAGTTTTCCCACACAAGACTTCAACATCTCTAACAATTCCCATTGCTGATATAGTATCTCTATTGGCAAGTTTAATCGTGACATCAATATCTTCCAACTCAGCAGGTGCAATTTCATGCTTAATTTCTTCATATAAGGTAATAGGTATAACACTAGCACTAGCACCCATATCACATAAGCCATGATAACAATGATCTTCTATTTTAACAGAAATAACGAACACGCCTACCACAGTCTATGTTTATCTTTAGCACAAGGTTTAGCAATTCTAGCAGTTTCACCGCAAAACTGAATAACATGCCCATCAATATTATCAGACAAGAGATCTTTAACAATAGCAATATTAGGTTCAACTTTAACTTGCTCGGGAGGTGTATAAGTTCTAATATTGCTTTTACGAACCACATTTGAAGCTTTAGCATGATCCTTTATCCTAACAGGGAAATGTGGTTTCTCAACATAAGAAGTAGGAACAATAGGATCATTATAAGTGACAGTCTTTTCTTCAACTTTAATAGGTGCAGCTACTTTTACTTCTATGGGAGGATGATATTTAAACCACTTCTCCTTGGGGAGGTCAACATAAGTAGCAAAAGATTCACAGAAAGAAGCTACTATCTCAGAGTCAAGTCCATATTTAGTGCTAAACTTACGGAAAATATCGGTATCCATAAAAGATTTAACACAATCAAACTTAGGTGTCATACACGACTCCTTACCTTCGAGATCCCAATCTTCGTAGTTCTGTTTAATTCTATCCAATAAATTCCATTGGAATTCAATACTCTTCATCATAAAAGAGCCAGCACAAGAAGTATCGAGCATGGTGCGATTGTTTTCAGAAAGTCGAGCATAAAATTTTTGAAGAGTTATTTCTCTTGAGAGCTCATGATTGGGGCATGAATATAACATTGATTTAAGCCTCCCCCAAGCTTGAGCGATGCTTTCTCCTTCGCGAGGCCAAAAATTATATATATAATTGCGATCATGACGAACAAGATGAATAGGATAATATTTTTGATGAAATTCCAGATTCATTCGTTTATAGTTCCATGATCCCGTATCATCACATATTGTATACCATGTCGATGCATCTCCCTTCAAAGATAAAGGGAAGACCTTCTTCTTAACAACATCATCGGGTATACCTGCAAGCTTAAATAATCCACAAACTTCATCCACATAGAGTAGATGTTCATCAGGATGTTTTGTTCCATCTCCTGTAAAAGCATTAGCTAGCAGTTTTTCCATCATACCCGAAGGAACTTCAAAGGAAATAATTTCATTTTCAATAGGTTCAGTAGGTTGAGGAGCAATTCTTTGCTCTACTGGTAGGGGTGAAGATACCCCGAACAAGCCCCTCAGAGGATTACTTTCCATAGTAAAAAAGTGACAGTAAATTTCAGCACACTATATAAATTTTTCCTTACCAAATTCCACCTACCAAAGGCGCTTCACTCCCAGGCAACGGCGCTAGAAAAGAGTCTTGATGACCCACAAGTATAGGGTATCTATCGTAGTCCTTTCGATAAGTAAGAGTGTCGAACCCAACGAGGAGCAGAAGGAAATGATAAGCGATTTTCAGCAAGGTATTCTCTCGCAAATCAAATAAGTGGTAACAGATAGTTTTGTGATAGGATAATTTGTAACGAGCAACAAGTAACAAAAGTAAATAAAGTGCAGCAAGGTGGCCCAATCCTTTTTTTAGCAAAGGACAAGCCTGGACAAACTCTTATATAAGGAAAAGTGCTCCCGAGGACACATGGGAATATCGTCAAGCTTAGTTTTCATCACGTTCATATGTTTCAGCATTCGTACTTTGATAATTTGATATGTGGGTGGACCGGTGCTTGGGTGTTGTTCTTATTTGAACAAGCATCCGACTTATGATTAACCTCTATTGCAAGCATCCGCAACTACAACAAAAGTATTAAGGTAAACCTAACCATAGCATGAAACATATGGATCCAAATCAGCCCCTTACGGCAACGCATAAACTAGGGTTTAAGCTTCTGTCACTCTAGCAACCCATCATCTACTTATTACTTCCCAATGCCTTCCTATAGGCCCAAATAATGGTGAAGTGTTATGTAGTCGACGTTCACATAACACCACTAGAGGCTAGACAACATACATCTCATCAAAATATCGAACGAATACCAAATTCACATGATTACTAATAGCAAGACTTCTCCCATGTCCTCAGGAACAAACGTAACTACTCACAAAGCATATTCATGTTCATAATCGTAGGGGTATTAATATGTATATAGGATCTGAACATATGATCTTCCACCAAATAAACCAACTAGCATCAACTACAAGGAGTAATCAACACTACTAGCAACCTACTAGTACCAATCCCGGACTTGGAGACAAGAATTGGATACAAGAGATGAACTAGGGTTTTGAGATGAGATGGTGCTGGTGAAGATGTTGATGGAGATTGCCCTCTCCCGATGAGAGGAGCGTTGGTGATGACGATGGCGACGATTTCCCCCTCCAGAGGGAAGTGTCCCCGGCAGAACAGCTCTGCCGGAGCCCTAGATTGGTTCCGCCAAGGTTCCGCCTCGTGGCGGCGGAGTCTCTCGTCCCGAAGGTTGCTTATGATTTTTCCTCATGGAAAGACCTCATATAGCGTAAGATGGGTATCGGAGAGCGGTGAGGGCCACGAGGTGAGGGGCGCCACAGGGGTTAGGGCGCGCCCCCACCCTCGTGGACAGGTGGGCCCCCCTCTGGTGAACTTCTTCCGCTGGATATTTTTTATTATTTCCAAAAATGACTTTCGTGGAGTTTCAGGACTTTTGGAGTTGTTCGTAATAGGTGTCTAATATTATCTCCTTTTCCATTGAAATTCCATTTGCATTCTCCCTCCTTATGTAAACCTTGTAAAATAAGAGAGAATAGGCATAAGTATTGTAACATAACGTGTAATAACAACCCATAATGCAATAAATATCAATATAAAAGCATGATGCAAAATGGACATATCAAATCTTATCTGCATTACTTCCTTTACCATTGGATAATGCGGTACTGTTCTCCAATATTTTTTCCGCATTCTAAAAGAGAAACAAGCAGACACATCACATGTTTACCATGTTGTATATGAAACTCATTTTGGTAAATGAGTTCGATAGTAAAGTGGACAGGATAACAGCATGAAACAAACATATATCTATGTACCATGGTCACTTTATGGTCTATATCATTCTAGTTTTTGTTGCCAAATCAAGATAGAGACACAGTTCAAATAATATTTGTTCAAGACAAAGCAGAATAGACATAATATAAGTGTGGGTAAATATAGAGCAATAACAACACTTGTAATGTGCATGACATGAGAACATAACTGTTTATTCAATTGAAACTGAAATCAACATAGAGCAGGTTACAACAAAGAAACCAGCTTAAAGAAAGCAGTTTAAAACATACTGTTAAGCGCCATTGGAGTTTCAATTCCATCCTTCAAATTTGAAAATAGTTGGTATGAGTAAATACAAGAATGCAAGAGCAAAGGAGTATGAACCATAGCTACTGAACCTGACACGAGAACAAATCTTCTTCTCCTTTAAGTGTTGAGTTGGGATTCGGAGTGGTGGTCCTCGTGCTTTGGGCACTGCAGTTCCCATAATAAATGCTCGTGTTTGGGTGCTCTGTGGTGGAGACGGTGTTGTGTCAACTGGAACTGGGTTACTATCTGCCGGGGTTGGGTTAGAAGGGGTGTAGCTAGTTCTCTGTCCAACTGGGTAGGGGTACAATCTGCGAGTCAGGTTATGTGTGGTGGATCTGGTCCTTGGGCAAGTACAACCGTGGTTCTATCTGCATCAACTGGTAGCACTATCTTTTACGAAGACCGTGTTGTTACTCCCTTAGATCTGCCATCACGCTCTCTAATTCAAATGGCTAATAAACAAGAAAAGTAATTGAAAGTATAGACATTGTATGCTAGACAAGTGCAATGGATAGTGGGGAATAAAAGAGGGCATGAAATAATTCATATTTATGTTGTCTAACCAAAGCAGGATAGCATGACACAATTTCACATATATGATGGCTAACTAAACAGGATAGCATGACACAATTTCACATTATGATGGCTAAATAAAAGATGGAAAGACATAGTTCAAAATATGAGACTATGTAAGCAGGATGACATGACATAACTATATAATGTGTTTATTAAATAGGTTGGCATGCCATAATTCACATACATTCACGGATAGAATGCCATAATTCAAAATATGATGACTGCAAACACTAATCAGGATGAGATGATATAACTATATGATGTCTTTATTAAATGGGTTGCCATGCCATAACTCAGATAGATGATGTGTATGTACTATGTAAACATGATGGCATGATATAATTCAAATATATGATTTATATAGTAAGCAGATGGCAATCCATATATGATGTAAAAACTAAGCAATGCAAGACAACATGCATGACATGGGTAATATAACCCTGCCATGTTTGAGCATAGACCTCAGGGGGGAAATAGGACTAGTCATCAGTCTTTGAATCCTCCTCTGAGGAGCTCTCTATAACCAAGAAGATGTCCGCTTCAAGAGTAGCATTATACGCTCTGAATACCTTGTTTTCACTCGAGATACTTCCATCACCGCTTCAAATGGCTGATGCACGGGAAGAGTAGTTGAATATACAAACATTGTCAACAAATGGAACACGTAATACAAAAAATGATAGCATGATATAATTCACATACATGATGATTGGCTAAACAACATGGCATTGCATAATTCACATATATAATGCCTTTGCAACAAGATAACATTGTATAATTCACATATATAATGTCTTGCAACAAGATGACAATGCATAATTCACATATATGGTAATTAGACCTTTGAGCAATGTGGCATTCACACAAAGCATGTCTAAACTAATCAAATGACATAGCAATGCGAGACACCATACGCACGATATGAGCAACATAACCACCTTGCCAAGTTAGAGCATACACCTCGGGGGGATAGGACCGGTCATACATCTCTGAATCCTCCTCCGAGGAGCTATCCAGTAACCATGAGATATGCGCTTCGTCGGATAGCATAATCGCTCACGAAGACCTTGTTTTCACTCGAGTTTGCCATCACCGTTTCAAATGGCTGATGCACACGAAGAGCGATTGAATGTACTAACATTGTTGACAAATGTAATATGTAACAAAAAAGGATGGCCTGATATAATTTACATATAAGATGACTGCTAAGGATGGCATTGCAAAATTCAAATAGATGATGCCTGGCTAAACCAGATGGCGTTGCATAATTCACATAAACGATGAATAAACTAAACAGATGGCATTCGCACAAAGGATGTCTAAACTAAGCAGATGACATATTTGATGTATAAAGTAAGCAATGCAAGACACCTTATGCATGATATAACCAACATCAGCATGCCAAGTTAGAGCGAAGACCTCAGGGGGTAAATAGGAGTTGTCTTCTCCTTCTGAATCTCCCTCAGAACAAATATCTTCCTCTCGATTACAATCCGAAATGCATGGAGGGGGGCTGCCTTTGCGCCTACCATGGAGGAACGTCTGCATGAAACTTTATTGCCATGCAAGGCTCGTCTCTTTTGCTCTACATGTTCAGTTCCATTGTTTACAATAACTGTAATGCAAAGGAATAAAACATAGTGAGATTATGTAAGGAGTGCATGCGTAAATCCGAGTGATGGTAGCAACCCTGTGGATAGACCCAAAACCAATAATAGCGGTGGATAATGGCTTGATTAAAAAATACAAGAATGGCTTCTTTACTATTTGTTTCCCACCCAACATGAAACTCATAGTAGACACCGGAGATTAACCGGATAGTAGATAGATACTATTGATAGCGGCCCGATATGTACCCCACAACCATTTAAAAACTCAAGTTTGACCATTAGTTTGGAGCCGACTCGAGTCTAATCGGTGAAACAGGACAATAAAGTAGCATGTAATATTAAGCGATGCATAACGTGGCGAGACACAAAAGAGTGCAGCCTCTCTTGCGGACCCGTGTAGTTCTCGAGGTCATCTGCTTTCGATTGATGATGGTAATGCAGCTTTCATGGCTGCGGTAATGGGAAGAAGATCTGAGGCGGCGAAGAGCAGTCTGGAGGCGGATCCCTGCTATGCTGGACCCTTCTGTAGTTGGAGCAGCTGAACTGGGGTGGACGACGGCGCAGCAGGAGCGGGACAAACCACGCAAGGTTTTCTTTCACAACTATTTGTAAGAGAAGTAATTCTGTAAGGGCTCGTTTGAATTGGAGGATTCCAACAATGCGAGGATAGGAAATAGACAGGAATAGGATAGGAATGCACGTGCAAAAGCGAGAGAATTTAAAAACACAGGATTTCTGCCAATCTGGGTGTTTGATTCACAACAATTGGAAGATCACGGGATGCAAAGAAGCATGGTGAGATTAAGTCAAACCACAAGAAAATGTACGGTTATAATGCTATTATGCTACTATCTCTTAGTCTTGTGCTTCATGAATAGGAATTTGAAAAGGAGGAAAAGTGAAAATTAAAATTCCTATGTTTTTTCTTTCAAGGAGACACTAAAGGAACAAATCCGTGTGCTCGTTGGACAATATATATAACATGTAGAGTAAAAAGAGATGCAACAAGTGTACAACCTCTTTGGCGAAGCCATGTCGATCTCAAAGATGATTGGGTTGGCGGTGAGGATGCTCGGCTGACTTTCTTTGTCGGAGGAGGGGAAGAAAATCTTAGGCGTCTGGAGATGGAGCCCGAGTCTTTGTTAAGATTGTGATGGAGGGTTTAAATCGTTGGAGCAGCTCCGGTGAGTTGTACGACCGAGGTGAAGCAGACAAGAGAGACAACGAACAACGTTAACTCGAGTGGAATTCTAATAGCATCTCCAATACATGACGTAAAATACATAACCACAAAGTGCTAGATGTAAAATACATCAGCCGCTCATCTCTGAACTTAATCGTCGAAACTGAACTTAACCGGAATCGAACTTAACCGTCAAATCGAACTTAACTGTCAAACTGAATTTTCTTTGTCGAAACTGAATTTTCTTTGTCGGCCCGAACACACTAGCAAGGTGAGGCTACATCATCGATCGACTTTTTCATCTTCGTCACCGATTTTGCAGCCGTTGGATACGAAATCAAGGGCTCATGGATCATCTTCAACCTCCACCCCTCGAGCCTTGACCACCACCGGCCAAACAAAGAGCCCCCCGCCGCAACGGGCGGTCGCCGCCTCGCCCGCCCCAAAAACACTCCCCACCGCCGGTCCGCCGCCGCCCCGGCCATCCCTCTAGGCCCCGTGCAGAAGCTTTTTCTCCGCGATCCCCACGCCATCGCTTCGCCAACGCCCGCCACCGCCGGCGACCACCGCCCCATCCTGAACCCTAAGATAGATAGTGGGGTACCTCTCGGCGAGCCCCCTCCCGCTATGTTGGTTCTTCCTTCACCGGCGAGCCCCCCACCCCACGAAAATTGATCGACCCAAAAAGTCGATACAACGGCCGAAGTGTAGCTAAATCGGAGCAAGCATCGCAAGCAAGAGCAAGAGCGAGAGCAGCAGCGAGCAAGAGCAATACCAAGAGCGTACTGGCAGGGGACCGAGAGCAAGAGCAGAAAGCGGCGAGCGAGAGCTAAAGCAGCAGCAACTCCTATCGATGTGGACGCCGCCGCCGAGGGAGCGGCGCCGTGGAGGAAGTGGCGGCGACGCCGCCCGTGGATGGAGCAGCGCCGTGTATTTCGGGGCGGAGCGCCCGGCAGCACCGTGAGATCGAATCAAGAAGAAAATGCGGCGATTAGTGTACAACCTCTTTGGTGGCGCCCGATTAGGCCGCAGCTTCATCCGAGGAAGCGGTGATGATGATGCTCTTCCGGTGGTGCGGTGAAGACGGCGGTGTGGGAATGGAGGTGGCGCGAAAAGACGAGGGGAACGTCGGGGCAGCTCCTTGGAGGTGGAGGACGGGGTGGCTGAATGGCGGGACGATGAGATCGATGACGGATCCTCATCCAAGACGGTGGATGAGGGACGCCGAGGTGTTCTTGTGGACGACGTCGTGGGGAAGAGGCTCCGGTGGGTGGCCAGACGGAGCAGGTGTGGGGTTTCGTCGCGGGTTTTCGCGGCCTCGGTGTCTGAATGGGTGGGCGGATGGGATGGCGGGTGGGAACCATGGCTTAGAGGCACGCTTGTCCAAAAATGTGGGTAAGTTACTTAAAGTACCCCCCACCGATTTGAGGCGGTTCTTTCGGTTCAGGGGTACCACGAGCATTTCGCGTGTCGGGATTTCACAGGAGGTGGGAGTTTTCGCGCGCGTTGTAATTTCGGAATAGCAAGGCGCGGGTTGAGATGGAGGGAGTTGTCGGAGCACAACGAGACAAAGATATATCTTAAATATTTCAGCTAACAAAGGCGCTGGATGAAATTTCGGACAAAGCCTAACGTGTCTTGTACTCAAATCAATGCAAGACTACAAATGTCATTCAAAACTTTGAATTCATGTTATGTTCAATTAAAATATTTCGCTACGTGTATAATGCATGCAACCTACTACTCAAATGAACGTTTTAGTGCATTCCAAACGTATATACTACCGCTTCAATATGAACTAAATTTGAATTCGTTTCTCTATTTGAATAAGATCTACAATAATGATTTTTGTGAAGTCAAAGCATTTGAATTCGTTTCTCTGTTTTAATAAGATCTACAAGCATCATTATTGTCAAGTTAAACCATCGTTTGTGTATTATCTTCACAGCACACCACATGATTAGTCTCGAGTTACATATGAACTATGTGTACTATATGAACTCGAACTAGATTTTTTGAGTCCACTTTATTTTGATTTCAAATCACATTACATTTCTAGCTCTAGCTAGATCTTCATAATCTAAACCATGTCTCATATGTATAATGTGTTTATCACATTATGTATGGTGCCCCCCGCCCTCACGCCTACAAGTATTTAGATGTGAGTTGCAAACACCACACATTACCACAAATTCAAATAAAATGTGAGAATGTTCGATATATAGTATTGTTTAGATTGTTCGATATTTAGTTGTAAGGTGAAAATGCCACACATTATCACAAATTCAAATAAAATGTGAGATTGTTTGATGTATAGTATGGTTTAGATTGTTCGGCATTTAGCTTTGAGTTGCAAACGCCATGCATTATCACATTGTGGTATAACATGTGCACAAAGACGTGTATCACCGCTTATATTCATGCATGCAATGTTTAAAACACTATGATCTCCTATTCAAATATATGAATCCGCTTTCATATCAAATAATGATCTTTGTTAGTCTCTTACACCCACACAATCCTCTAACCTTTGTAGCTACCACTAACTTTCTCGCACGCGCCCTCCTTGCCCTCCCCCTCCCTCGGCATTCTATCCACCGGCACATTCATTTTTTTTCTTTAGGTCGTTCTCCCGTAGTCTCCATAACTCCTTTCCGACACACACCGATCGATAAACCTCTCTAGCGATGCATGCCTACAACATACACACACACACCTTCAATCTCCTCCTTTATGTGTCCTTGCCTCGTGTCTCTCATACTACGTCGACACACGTGTAAACTCTCGCCTCTTTTCATCGATCTCACAACCGCACACTCCTCCCCCTATCTAGCTAGTAGTTGGGCCTCTCGCACCACCTCCTAGCTCCACTCTCTCTGTCTATCCGTCTCGGTGGGCCTTATTTGCCTCTAACAAATGGACGTACACCGACTGATCTCTCGCTATACATATAGCTAGGTAGGTCCTTATAACTCGCTTTTACCCACACGTCAATCGATCTACCTCATTAGTTGTGTCTCTCCCTTCCTCCGACAAACAACAATTGATCTACCGATCTAGTTAGGTTTGCTTACCAAACACATGGTTCCCCTTCATCATCCATGGATGCGTCCCAACAGATCTATCATGCACAGGCACACACAGAAACACATCCCCACTCTTATTGATAACATTGCAGTTCCACCCTCAGTTTGTCTAGTAGGCCTCTCCCACCATCTTCGAGAAGCAACTCCATCACCCATCCAGCACTCTACCCCTCTCCTCCCTCTCCCTCCCTCTCTCTCTCTCTCTCTCTCTACATCCCATCATATTTCCCGTCCTTGATTATGTATGGATGTCGACCGATATCCCTCAAGACATAGCTGGGTCTCTCCTTCTCAACACATATACTGAGTCGTTCTACCTCTATAGTTAGGCCTCTGCCTACCCCTCCCCATCCCCCCACACACACCGATACATCGAGCGCTCTAGTCATGTCTCCTGCCACACACAAACTTGACATGTGCCCTCTAATCGCTCCTAAGAGGGCCACCGCCCCTATATCTTTGACTTGCACACACACACAATTTTGATGGCTCTCTTCATCGATCTCGCACCCACCCACTTGATCCTCTCTTCGACTCTATTGATAGCTATGACCCCTCCCTCTCTTCTCGTGGATTGCCTGACCCTCTATGTATGATATGGATAGGCCTCCATTTCACACATTGCATGCAAAATTTGTTTGACATGTCATCGACACATATTCCCACAAATAATTCACGAAATCAGCCCGCCACCCCCCCCCCCCCCCCAAAACAAAAAACACTCACGAACGCGGTTTGTATATCTCACACACACCCACGTAGGTGGGGGACGTGCACGAAGAGAAGGGGTGCATGCACGGTGCACTTACTCCCATCTCTTTCCCAACCACACCCGCGCGGGTACACGGTGGAGGTCATTTCTGCATGAAAAAGGCAGCCCACGTTGTAATTTGGCACGTGTACTGGTTGTCCACTTGGTGGAGGGAGGATCGTCTACCACGGGTGAACAAAAAAATTGCGACTTGACGTGTTATGTTAGAAAAAGAGGCAAACCATGTGGGGCCTACCTTAGAGGCAAGGCTCTATACACTGGAGTACTTTTGATGTGTCCCGTCAACTCGCATGAGCGAGGAGAAGCTTGCTTAGTCGCCGTCTCCCGCCCACCAGGCGCGGTGGCTCGTGGGATGAGGTGAAGCTTGCCTCTTCGCCCGCCTCCCCGCCCACGCTGCTGTGGCTCGCAGGACGAGGAGAAAAATTTACTACTCCGTCCGTTTACTCCTCGTCCCTACTACCTTGGTTATATAGATTATATCATATTGTTTGGAATATATATGTCCTTTAGTAGATTTCAATATGAACTACTAGTACATACTCCAAACACTGATGTATATAGACGTATTTTAGAGTGTAGATTCACTCATTTTGCTCCGTATGTAGCACTCTCCTCGCCCTCGACCCTGTACGTGGTGGACGTGCACCAATTCATTCGGTCTCATATAGCCATAATGATATATACTGCACTACCATTATTGCTCGACTTCCAGAAGAGGCGAAGAGCCAATCGCAAGGTTAGTACTCCCTCCGTTTCTTTTTACTCCGCATATAAGATTTGGTCAAAGTCAAACTACACAAAGTTTGACAAAATTTATATAAAAATATAAACATCTACAATACTAAAACTATATAGTATGAAAATACGTTTCATGGTGCATCTGATAATATTGATTTCATGTTTTGAATGTTTATAGTTTTTAATATAAAGTTAGTCAAACTCTATAAAGTTTGACTTTGACCAAACCTTATATGCAGACTAAAAAGAAACATAGGGAGTATTTTGGAGATGCCAAGCGCAAGATTATAGGAGAACGAGTAGTAGGTTCCGCGTCATCTATAATTTAAGATTTATTTTCTTCAGTGGCACGTACGCAATATGATAGGTTCATATGGAGAGAAAAGGAAACCGCTCCACTATATACATAGTCAGGACGGGCCAGCCTACACGGTTGCTTGTTGGGGTTGCTCTTCACACTCTCTCGCACAAAACCGACTATGGCCACATCTCTAACATCCCGGCGGATCACGTTAAGCTTGGGGAAGGGTGGATGCTTAGTGTAGATGCGGTGGCCGTGCCGCCGACGGTGAAAACCCACCGCCGGGACGTCTGATCAGGGGTCCCCGCCGTTCTCTCTCACAAAGCGGTGAGGTTGCCTTCGTCCCTTGCTCACCTTGCCGCGACGTGGGCAGTTGCCGCCTCCGCCGCCCTCCTCACGGTTGAGCTACGTCCCTCGTGTACAACTCCCTTCTGACTGGCTTGCACCTTTGCTCCGGCTGCCCACATCACTCCTCGTGGATATTTCTCTACTTCTTTGCCCCTTTATACCTCTACTTGGCTTCTACGTCTTGTATTTGTGATGAGTTTAATTCTCATCAACTAGTCCCAGTAATCTTATTCTAATCATGCTTCTTCAATTTCTTTGCCACAGGGATGCTCATCTCGATTTTGGTGAAACTGCACAAAATGATCCGATGGTCAAAAGGTTGCAAACTTCATTTCTTAGGAAGCGCCACATTGCCAGCAAATTAAAGCCTGGTTAGGGTTTACGGTTCAAGGGCTAGGGACTGCATGGATCATTTTTTTCTTTAGCTGTCTCTGTTCCAAAATAAGTGTCAACTTTAGTAGTAGTACAACTTTGTACTAAAGTTTGCACAAAGTTGAGACACTTATTTTGGAACGGAGGGAGTACATATTTGCTATGATCATCAACAATTGAGATGCAATAGCATGCATGTTAGTCTCCTTTGTATTTGATGAAATGTTGCAACGGGCAACCTTGGACATAAGATACATGTAACGAGAAGCTGGAAGCTTCATAGCATTGTACAAATTTATCTCATTGATAAATTACGACGCATTACTATACTAGTACTTCCTCCGTTCCTAAATATAAGTCTTTGTAGAGATTTCACCATGAACCACATGCGGATGTATATAGATGCATTTTAAGTGTAGATTCATTCATTTTGTTTTTGTATGTAGTGGAATCTCTACAAAGACTTATCTACTAGTAATAGCTAGCCCCCACTACTAGGAATTCTCTATCCTCTCCTTGAGCCACATCATCAAAATTGATGTAGCCGTTAGATGAAGTAAATCAGTCAATAATAGCCGTCTGATCTAGACGTTGAGAGGCTCCGCACTAAGCCACATGCAAGCATGCAGAAATACCGTGGCGCATGCATGTGAGTGGGTTTTAAATCACATCAACATGTCTGCATGCAAGCATGCACCGGTAGCATGCATGTAAGTGAGCTTTTAAGTCCCATTAACATGTCAAAAAGAAAAATATAATCCCATTATGCGGAGGAGTTGGCTGATCTTTTTTCCTTACGTGGGATGATCTAAATGATGATGTGAGTTTATTTAGTTTGGCTACCACATTTTTCATGCGGTTATAGAGTTTTTTAGTTCTATGAAATCGATAATTTTATGCGAGAGATATACCGCTGTTCATGACAACGTCTTGAGGACTCATCTAGTAGTATTTAGGAGCGGAGGGAGTACTATGTAAAGATTTAGGTGTCATACGGTGATAGTGTGAGGTGGGCCATGTAATCACCGAACTGCGTGTTTTCACTGCTCTTGCGCCTCCATTGTTAGAATGGAGAAAATTTTAATCTAGTAGTAGTACCTCCTTTCGCCGAAAGCGTGGGACATCCAGTGATCCTACCACCTCGATAATAAAGACCAATGAGCCGTCAAATCACATAGACCCGGTAGTAAGTTGGATGGACGAAGCAACCATCACTCTTGCACCGGTGAGAGGTCGCGTCCGCTCTGCCGGGCATGAATGCGGCACCGATTCTTTGGGCCAGCACGACCGTTTGGGCGGGAAGCCTTGATGGAGGGGCTTTGGGTGGGCCAGCTGGTCGAGGCGGGCGTGGCAGCTGTCCGCATGTCCCTACCGGACACGCCCAGAAACGAGAGGATGCACTGACTCTCGCGGCTAAAATCGAACACTACACAACATCTCTCTGTAGGAGTCGGTCGATCTGTCACTCTCTCTAACACACACATGATGTTAAACACACACACACACACACACACACACACACACACACAGCAGCGACACCTACGTCTTGTATGACGCCTGCACCTTAGTCCCGTTGCACCTTCTAACGTGACTTATTACACCTAGACGGAGGGAGTAGTAAGTATCACGAGATACGGTGGCACATCGACTTAATTCGAATACAAGTGCCCAAAATTTGTGTGCATGTTATAATCTGATTCACTTAAAATAGTATGTGAGCAAGCAGAGGATCAATTGGACAATGTTCCCGAAGCGATGGCGAGATGTGTGAGGTAAAATACACATTGGCGCTTTTAATTTTTCTTATTAATTTGTTTGTTTCACCCTCATTTGGTGGGACCCAACGTACTACATGGAGAGAGGTAAGGTGACTAAGGCTGCATTATTTACGCGACCTTGTGTATAGTCTTACCACCAAAGCCACATGACACGATTATGATTGAAATCCCAATGACTCCACACACACAAAAAAAACACGGCATGCTTGTCACGAATGCGAGGAATGTATAAAAGGTTATTTTCCTCTCGTTGAACATAACAGGAGGGTTGTGTAGCTAGTTAGCACATTATTTGATCAAACTTGAGGTCTCGGGTTCGATAACTACACTTGAGCATAATTTGTGCCGGGAGGATTCTTTGACCGGTCAAAATGTTTTCTAGGGTTTGCATGCTTCACACTCTCTCCGATATATATATACACCTGGAGCCTCGGTAACTTGTAGTTGCTCTCTTCACACTCTCGCCCTCTCCGGCTGGAGCCTCGGTAGCTTGTAGTTGCTATCTTCACACTCTCTTGCCCTCTCCAGATCTAAACAAGACTTCGTTGGCCTCTCTTTCCCCTCACTGCTGCTCAAAGAGCCGGCAGGATCTGACCGCCGGGAAGGGAAGGAGGCTTAACGCTATCTCCATCGGCGAGGGACTACCGGCGCAGCTGTTCACTTTCCACCCAGCGGCGGTGCGGGAGGGCCTCCGACCCCTTCTTCTTCCATGGCCGCCATCGCCCACAGACCACGCCCCAAGAACCTTAAGGTATAATTTACTTACTCCACATGCATTGCTCTAGCTGCATGTATACCATGAATCTAGGACGTGGTTCAAAGAGGAAAGGAGTGGGGGAAAGTAGTGGGAAAAGTTGTATATAGCATGGATCTAGGACGTGGTTGAAAGAAGAAATGAAGGGGGAAAGTTGTATAGCATGAATCTAGGACGTGGTTCAAAGAGTAAAGGAATGGGGGAAAGTAGTGGGGAAAGTTGTATCGCATAAATCTAGGACGTGGTTCAAAGAGGAAAGGAAGGGGCGAAAGTACTAGTTCAAAAAGGAAAGGAAGGGACAAGGTGTAGAGTTTGAGCGAGGACTAGATTTGCTGCGCTCACATAGGGAAAGGTGTCTAAAGATAACAAAGCTGGGACCAACACAAATATGCTCCTTGGTTGTTTGTTCTTTGTTGCAACAGATGTGCATGACCACGATACATCGGTAGATGCACATGGTGCTGGTGCATCCAACGTCCGTGCAACTCATTAGTCATTGTTAATCTAAGGCCTGTTTGGTTAAAAATTCCCTAGTCCCTACCTTGGTTCTAGGGACTAAACATGGACTAGAGGTTATTAAATGACATGCTAAAAGACCATGTTACCCCTAGTAATGAACTAATAGAGACAAGGTGCGATGCGTGGCAGGGGCAACTGTTGGAAAAAGTCCCAAAAAGACTCCCTCGGGGTCTTCTTTCTTTAGTCCCAAATGCCCACTTTTAGTCCCTAAAAGTCCCTCCTGTTTGGTTTTGATGGGACTGACACGGAGTTTTTTTAGTCCCTACACCAAAATGTCCCTGTAAACAAACACCCTCTAATAATGCCGCTAGAAAATTGATGCAATGCCATAGTTAAAAGCAAATTACATGTTTAACGAATTTTATTGTTAATATAATCTCTATGTTAATATTAATCAATGCCACCGTTTGAGAAATGTTACTGTCTTGCTTTCTTTCCCATTTAGATAAGGTAGATGCTTCTTTTTGTTGGCTTACATGTCATCCACCATTATTGACCACTAATTGTTTCCTTTGCACCTACGTGTAAACAGGGTTATCTACTTCACCTCGTTGCCGTTGTGACCTTTTGTTGCCTTTGCACAAAACACTTTTGTTTTAAGAGTGTTTTGTGCGATTCAACCAAAATGTCACACCGACAACGTTGTTTGATTGCTTGATCTTAGTGGAACTGCACAAGAGGAGATCTTACTTCCTATCCATTAAAGTAATTTGGTTCAGATATTCTTCTTGTGAGTTGTTTGAATTCCGCATCATGAGAGATCGGTACTAGCCTTCTTTCACATGATTCTGCAGTGTGCTTTCATATGTTGTGCTACTGTATGCGATAATGTTGCTTGATTTTAGTGAAGCGCACAAATGGAGACAAGACTTCCAATCTGTATGTGCATTGTAATATCCCATTGAGGTAAGATAAGGATATTTCACAACTTTTGGCACGTATTTTGCCACTTTCATCGAAAAATTAAGTTTAGTACTATACTTGTGCTCCCTAATTGACATGCCAAATCTTACATTGAAAGCGAAGCTTATGCATTATTGAACCAAGTGATGAAGGGAAGAACAAGCGGAAGAAAAACAAAATCAACTCCCGGTCTTTGTAATGAAGCCTTTGGGTATGATGACACAAGTAATGATATAGTTTTGCATCTTAATTTATTGCTATGGCTGGAGCGAGCAATTGTTTTGCCTTGATTTGATGCCACTCTTAATGTAATATGTAATTATCTCTACTTGGGCAAACAGGGATCTTCTTTGAAGATACCATATATTTTAGTGGAACTGCACAAGAAGATGTTGGAAACATTAAACTAATCGAGGAGTATATAGTAAGCATGGCCACCACCATAGATAGCAACGGATGGTTACGGAGAAGTGCTTTATCTGTATGCTCTACACAATAAGCTCGACAAAGGTTGGTACTACCCAGCGATTTCATCCATATGATTGAGCTTTGTCATCTCTATTGGTGTTGTGCTACCGTTTAGATCTTGTCATGAAAAAGTGGTATTGTCCTTGAGAAGTGCTTCATATGTGTTGTTTTAAATATTTCCTTTCCTTTTTTTCGAGCAAGCGGGGATGCTAGCATTTAGTAGTCCTCTTGTCTTTGCACAACAGGATCATCTTCCTGTGAAGAAGAATATGGAGTACGTGAATGACTAGTTCCGATTATGCTAGGATAAAGAAGCCCTGTCTATCTTCTCATCAGAAGGAGCAGTTGAAGGATGGTTACATTACTCCCCACAAGACCAAACTAACTTCATTTCGGAAGGGTGACAAATCTCCATTTTTTTTTCTTGTGATCTTGTGAGTACAATGTTGTTCTAGGATTCTTTACTGGTGAGTTCCATTTTTCTAAAAGTGTCAGTACATGGACCATGTATGTACTGTTGAAACTGTCAATTCATAGTACAGTTTGCTTTATACTAATCACTTTTTGTATTTGTGCAAACAGGGTGCTCAGCTACATTTGAATGGGAACTGCACAAAATGTTCATGAATACATCGAATCATTCATTTCCACCACAAGAAAGGAGGTGCCGATAAGTTCAAGGCGTTGCAACATATAAGGGCGAAATCATACAAGCTACGTGCGAATTTGGTTGATTTTGGTGGAACTGCACAAAAAGAACGGCTGGTTTATTTAGCACGAGGTGCCATGTCAATGTCGAGCTGATGGCAAACCCTGCCCATTCCACAATCGTAGGCATTTGATATTTTGGAATGGGACAACCTTGTCAAATTTTGCTCATTGATTTTAGCAAGACATGCGTTTGATATTTTCGAATGGGGCGCCCTTTCTTTGTCGGGAAGCGTCGATCAATTTTTCTTTATTCTTTAGTTGTGAAGTAAATATTGCCTCGACATGTGAGTCAGCGAGATGCATAATCATCGATTGTTTTGAATGTTCTCTATGAATTGCCGAACTGTGTGTTTGATTGCAATGTATAGGAACGCTAAAAAGCTGCTCAAACTCTTTGTACTCATACATTTCCTTTTACTTAGCACATTGTGAAAGTGCATACTTTTTTGTATAAGATTGGTCAAAGTAGAGATACTTTGACTGCAGAAAAAACTTGCATGCAGACTAGAAAGGACCGGAGGGAGTACATGTGAAACTTCTTTAAGCGAGGTGATCACCACAGGAATAATGCTAGTACGTATTGTTTTGCATGTTCATCCATGCCGATTGATACATGAATTTGAACTAATCGAAATAAATTCATTCATACCTTTGTCGGTTCATATAAACATGCCAGATTTCATTACATTTCATACATTCTTCAACTAAAAGGGGTGCGCGGAGGTATAATTAATTAACGAAGCTACCCACACAATGTCCCGTGAGCCGAGCAGAAGCTTCAATGACTTAGCTGCAGGTGCGATTGTGTAATCGACATGTGGCCTGTCGGCCCACGTGTCGATTAATAGCCAAGCACCCAGCGATTAAAGTAGAAGCAGCGTTCTTCTCAATAGCTCTCCGACTCCATGTCGCCGCCAAGAAGCTAACCGTCAATGGTCAACCCGCCTAGCTTGGCTTCAATCGGAGGGTAGCAGCGGTGGCCTTACTTGGACCGGCGGCGGCGACCTCATGTTCTACTCTTCCTCGTTTTACGTGGCGCGACCTCGTTGGCGGCGGGCGGGGCCTCGGCCAGGCCGGCGATGTCCTACATCTGCGTTGCGGCGGGCGGCGCCACAGCGGAGGGGTGGATATCCGCCCGCGCGTGGCCGGTTGGGTGGGGCCTCGGCTGAGCCGGCGATGTCCTCTGCCTTGTTGTTGGCGGGGCGGGGCCTCGGCGGAGCCGGCGGTGTCCTCTGCCTCGTTGTTGACGCCGCGGGGCCTCGGCGGAGCCGGCGATGTCCTCTGCCTCATTGTTGGCGCCGCGGGGCCTCGGCGGAGCAGGGCCTCGTTGACGCCAGCAGAGCGGGGCCTCGTCAGAGCTGGCATTGTCCTCTGCCTCGTCCTCGGTCTCGCCAAACAACGCCTCACCCACTTCATCGCCCTCTTTGCTAGCCTCTTTGTAGGCGGCCGCAGCCTCCGCCACCCGCATGTGGTACCGCCAACGCTCGAGGCGGCCCTTGCGGGCGGAGCGGTACGAGTTGAGCATCGCCTCCTGCTCCGCCCGCTCCGCGGCGATCTGCTCCTCCGCCTACAGGTGCTCCTGGAGGAGATGGTGGTTGCAGGCGGCGTCGGCCTGCGCCTCCCGGAACTGCTCCTCACGCATCTGCCTCACACTGTCCATATATTGGGCACGGGCCTCGCCGATGGTCATGGTGCAATGCACCCGGCGAGATGGCGCGGAGGAGGGGTTTGCACCGGATCGTCGACTACCATGTTCTCCATTGGGACGTCGTCATCCTCCGGCTACTGCCAAACCCGATCGGCAGCAATGGCTGCCATCTCCTTGTGGTCCGTCGTCCGCCCATCCCGAAGAGCGCTGGAGCGCGAGGAAGCCATGGTGGGCAGTACTGGTGTGGACAGGAGAAAGGGAATGGATGCGGATGACTGCGGCTATGGCCGACGCAGCAGTTTATATAGCAATGGTGGGCGGGCGGAGGGACGGACGTGTGGCGCCGGAGTAGCCGCCTCGGCAACCGCGTATCATTAATGTGGGCGGCGAGATGGGCAGACGAATGCGCTTGTGTCGTTTGAAGGCGAACAATCGCTGCCGGGAAGCGAGGCGGCGGTCTTGTAACTGTTGAGGCGGAAAAAGCCAGCGGCGAGGAGATGACTTTACTTGGAGAGGATGACAATGGGGACCCACGGGTTCATAGCCTCACGTGCATAAGTGCCTCCTTATTATATATATATATATATATATATATATATATATATATATATATATATATATATATATATATATATAACTATAATTTATTTTGCTTCCTCTGGTTTCACGACATCACGGTCCCACACCATTGTCAACCTATGTAGTAGTCAATAAGCGAGAGAATTGCACAAGAAGCGGCCGGCAATTTGGGACCAAGCAGCTCGAGCAGTATTTGTGTGTTTTGAGGTGTGAGCCTTGCAGAGTTTTTTGATGTTTAGCCCGGATATTAATTTTTCTCCTCTGAACAACAACGAAAACATCGCTGCAGTATTAGCTGAAGCTGGTGGCCCGTCTAGCCCAGGCCAGATATCCAACCCAGATATTAATTTTTTGGGTTAATTAGATAAATGCCACTCCAATTATGGTGATTCATAAAAATGCCACTGCAATTTCCAGACTTTGAAAATGCCACGCATTTTTGCAAACTTTGAAAAAAACCCTTTGTAGACTTGAAAAATGCCACTAGAAATGGTATGAAATGGCATTTTCAAAGTTTGAAATTGCAGTGGCATTTCTGAATCGCCAAATTTGAAGTGGCATTTGTCAAATTAACCCATTTTTTCAAGTGAAAATGGCTAGCCCAGCTATAATTTTTTAGGAATACCCAGGCAAGGTCAAGTTGTTATTCTCCGCTCCACTGGGCTGCAAATCTTTCCTAGGAGGGATGCATTAGGCTTAACAAGAAAATGGGTTTTAAGAAATAATAAATGGGATGTAATTAAAAAAACTGGGCAGTAACTATAAAAAAATGCACCAAACACGTGATTACTTTAGAAAATATTAATTTTGGATATTGAAAATTTTAATTTCATTAATTGTTGCGCGCGCAATGTTTCGTTGGATTTTTACGTAATATAAATTTATATTGAAATTGTATTTAATCTGACTAGAAATTTTGGGATAAAAATATTTTGGATCCCATCAAAATGTGGGAAATTTTATTGAATTCTGTTTTGAGCAGCTTGGTTGAAATGGGCTGTACTTTTAACAAAGCGTAAATGGGCTGTAGTAAATTCCATTAGAATTCAAAATGGGCTACACATTCTTACAAATCTCAAATGGGCTACAAGTTCTCTCCCACACACTTACGGCCTTACTAAGTCGTGGCGTCCCTAAAAAAGCAGAGTTGGCCAGCGTATGCAAGGCTTTGTCAACTTATAGTCAACACACGGTTCTAGCGGCGGTGGCGTTGGATGTCCATCCAACGGATGTCGTGCTTCTTCTTCAATCTCGGATATTCTAGCTTCACCTGCCCAAAAATGATTCCTCCCACGACATCCGGGGCGCACCGTTTGGAAGCCGACACGTGGGCCTACTAAGTTGGCGTACCAAGGGCTTTGTCAACTTAGTCAATATAAACGATTCTAGCTGCGGTGGCCGTGCGATGTCCATCCAACGGCCGTCGTGCTTCTTCAACCTCTGGTCTTCTTGCTCCGGCCGCTAAGCAGCGCCCGGTCGTGCCGCTTTGCTCCTGCCTCCGTGGCCATTTGTCTTTGCCGCGGAGGCCTCACCGCCCTACTACTCCCACCGGCGGCGGGCCATCCCTCCACTCACCCACACCCCTGTTATTCATGACGACGGCGGCCAGCGCCGAACCCGTGAACCCTCGTACTCCTCTCCGAGTGTGAATCCACTGCCGCGTCTTCCCCGGCTCCGCGTCGTCCCCTTCGTAGGCCTCGCCGTCGTCCACCGCCCTGGTGCTCTCGGCGCGGCGTGGTCAACGTGGTCAAGGAACGACTTCCATCGGACGTGGACTGTACGTGGAGAGGCTGACAGCTGGGTCCACGGTAGCCGCAAGGAAGTGCCTCCTTATTACACCCAAAATAATTATTCCTTCACCGACGGCGGGGACCCACGGACGGGCCACCGTATTTCGCGAAAAAATGATTAAGCCCCACATTGCTGGGACCCACGAGCTACATCTTCGCATACGCAGGAAGTGCGTCCGGGAAAAAAACGATTCGCACCCCTGACTGCTGGGCCCACCAGCTACATCTTCGCACGCAAGGAAGTGCGGCCGAAAAAAAATGATTCGCGCCCCGACTGCTGGGACCCACCAGCTACACCTTCGCACGCAAGGAAGTGCGTCCAGGCAAAAAATAAGATTTGCTCCCCTGACTGCTGGGACCCACCAGCTACACCTTCGCACGCAAGGAAGTGCGTCCGGGCAAAAACGATTCGCCCCCATTGCTGGGACCCACCAGCTACATCTTCGCAGGCAAGGAAGTGCACGGCGGTGGAACCCACCTGGTCGAGCGTGCGTGGCGTTGTCATTACGGTCACGAGCGTGTCGTACATATCTTGGTCGATGTAGAGGCACGCATGCGTATCGTAGTAGAGGCGCCGCACGTAGCATGTATGTACATGTCGTGACGGCGCCGAGTGCAAGAAAGAAAATCTGACCCGCGTATGTGTACATCTGGCGGGGTCTCGAATGCCTACTACTCGGCGCATACGTCTGGCGAGGCTCGTGTACATGGCTGGGTCGGAACGAAGAAACAACGTCATCGTCGTGTTCATGGGGAGGCAACGGAATGCGTCGTGTTCATGGGGAGGCAACGGAATGCGTCGTGTTCATGGGGAGGCAACGAAATGCGTCGTGTTCATCGGGAGGCAACAGAACGCGTGGGAGCCAACCGGCTGGGTCGGAACGGAATGCGTGGTCGTGTTCATCGGGAGGCTTGGGCGGAACAGGCGATGGAAGCGAGGCTGGCGTACCGCTGGCGGAGAAAGCGGACCTCCTACGTTGAGCAGGGTCCTGTTGATCGGGAGAAGTGCAGCGTCTGCATCAAAGCGGAGGAAGCGGACCTCCCTACGGTCAGCAGGGTCCTGTTGATCGGGAGGGTGTGGCGTACCCGCAATCTGGAGAAACGGACCTCCCTACGGTCGAAATGGGGTCCTGTTGATCGGGAGGGTGTGGCGTACCGCCAAAGCGGAGAAAGCAGACTTGTGTTGGGCGCCACGGTCGAAGCAGAGTCCTGTTCATCGGGAGGGTGTGGCGTGCCGCAAAGCAGGACTCCACGGATACTGTTCATCTCCACCGTCGACCTCCTCCGGCCTCCACGAGCTCCCCTGTTCATCCTGCCTCCACCGTGCGCTACTCCACCGGCTACTGTTCAACCACCCCTCCACCGTCTACTGTTCATCCAGCCCTCCACACCACGGGGTCCTGTTCAACTACCCCTCCACGGCCACCCCTCCACCGTCTACTATTCATCCAGCCCTCCACACCATGGGGTCCTGTTCAACCACCCCTCCACGGTCACCCTCCACCGTCTACTGTTCATCCAGCCCTCCACCACACCACGTGGTCCTGTTCATCCAGAGGCAACGCCACCACTCCTTCATCCAACCTCCCCCATAGCGCTCATCATCCATCGATCGGCTTCGATTAGCGGCGATGGCGAAGAATCACTTGATCGGGTTCGATTAACGACCATCGATCGATCGCTCGGGTTCGATAGCGTGTAACTGCGATTACAATTGCTCGGGTTCGATTAGAGCCCAACGCCTCGCTTCGGGTTCGATTAGAGCCAACGTCTACACTGCCAGCGTCGTGTCTACGAGAAAGCAGCATCGCTCGGACCCCGACCTCCCACCGTAACCGGAAATCCCCGAAATTTTCCACCCCTCGCTTCTACCACGGTTTTTTTCCGTCATGGGCGGCCCAAAGAATGTCATGCAGCTGCGTCTCCGCCCGCCCAGACGAAAAGCCCATTTTACATCATGATTTTTTGTCATAGAAGTAGGATCCCACCACATCTATGATGATACCGGGTTTTGTCACAATTATCGTCATAGAAGTGTCATATGTATGACAGAAAAAAAATTCGTTCGGCCCAATATGTCACGGATGTGTCTTTTTTTTGTAGTGTAAACGGCGATAGAAATAGCGAGTTGATGGGAGATTAATATGATGGAGAATAGACCCGGAGGCCATAGGTTTCACTAGTGGATTCTCTCAATATAGCATAAGTATTACGGTGGGTGAACAAATTACTGTCGAGCAATTGATAGAAAAGTGCATAATTATGAGAATATCTAGGCATGATCATGTATATAGGCATCATGTCCGTGACAAGTAGAACGACTCCTGCCTGCATCTACTACTATTACTCCACACATCGACCGCTATCCAGCATGCATCTAAAGTATTAAGTTCATAAGAACAGAGTAACGCATTAGGTAACATGACATGATGTAGAGGATAAACTCAAACAATATGATATAAACCCCATCTTTTTATCCTCGATGGCAACAATACAATACGTGTCGTTTCCTCTCATCCTTTGGGATCGAGCACACGCATGATTGAACCCAAAGCTAAGCACTTCTCCCATTGCAAGAAAGATCAATCTAGTAGGCCAAACCAAACCTGATAATTCAAGAGACTTGCAAAGATAACCAATCATACATAAAAGAATTCAGAGAAGATTCAAATATTGTTCATAGATAATCTTGATCATAAACCCACAATTCATCGGATCTCGAAAAACACACCGCATAAAAGAGTTACATCAAATAGATCTCCAAGAAGATCGAGGAGAACTTTTGTATTGAGATCCAAAGAGAGAAGAAGCCATCTAGCTAATAACTATGGACCCGAAGGTCTGTGGTAAACTACTCACACATCATCGGAGAGGCTATGGTGTTGATGTAGAAGCCCTCCGTGATCGATGCCCCCTCTGGCGGAGCGCCGGAAAAGGCCCCAAGATGGTGTAATTAGGTTTTCGTGGTGCTCCTCGATGGTTTCGGGGTACATAGGTATATATAGGAGGAAGAAGTAGGTTGGTGGAGTCACGATGGGCCCACGAGGGTGGAGGGCACGCCCAGGGGGGTAGGTGCGCCCCCTGCCTCGTGGCCTCCTTGTTGATTGCTTGACGTCCACTCCAAGTCCTCTGGATCACGTTTGTTCCAAAAATCACGCTCCGAAGGTTTCATTCCGTCTGGACTCATTTGATATTCTTTTTACTGCGAAACAACTTGAAATAGGCAAAAAAACAGCAATTT
Source organism: Aegilops bicornis (assembly GCA_021605145.1). Taxonomy (NCBI): domain Eukaryota; kingdom Viridiplantae; phylum Streptophyta; class Magnoliopsida; order Poales; family Poaceae; genus Aegilops; species Aegilops bicornis. Next base: position 361,179,052 of record CM038669.1, read on the forward strand.
ACCTTTGGCGTTGGGTTAATAGGTTAGTCCCAAAAATAATATAAAAGTGTATAATGAAGCCCATTAAACATCCAAAACATAATATATAATAGCATGGAGCAATAAAAAATTATAGATACGTTGGAGACGTATCAGGTATCATCATACCTAGTTCAATCTCATTACCGGCAAGTCTCTTTACTCGTTTCATAATGCATCATCCCGTAACTAACTCATTAGTCACATTGTTTGCAAGGCTTATAGTGATGATCATTACCGAGAGGGCCTAGAGATACCTCTCCGATACATGGAGTGACAAATCCTAATATTGATCTATGCCAACTGAACAAACACCATCGGAGACACCTGTAGAGCATCTTTATAATCACCCAATTACGTTGTGACGTTTGATAGCACACAAGATGTTCCTCCGGTATTCGGGAGTTGCATAATCTCATAGTCATAGGAACATGTATAAGTCATGATGAAAGCATTAGCAATAAAACTAAACGATCATTTGTTCTAAACTAACGGATGGGTCTTGTCCATCACATCATTCTCTAATGATGTGATCCCGTTCATCAAATGACAACACATGTCTATGGTCAGGAAACTTAACCATCTTTGATTAACGAGCCAGTCTAGTAGAGGCATACTAGGGACACTCTGTTTGTCTATGTATTCACACATGTACTAAGTTTCCGGTTAATACTATTCTAGCATGAATAATAAACATTTATCATGATATAAGGAAATATAAATAACAACTTTATATTGCCTCTAGGGCATATTTCCTTCAGTCTCCCACTTGCACTAGAGTCAATAATCTAGATTACATAGTAATGATTCTAACACCCATGGAGTCTTGGTGCTGATCATGTTTTACTTTCGTGAGAGAGGCTTAGTCAACGGTTCTGCAACATTCAGATCCGTATGTATTTTGCAAATCTCTATGTCTCCCTCCTTGACTTGATCGCGGATGGAATTGAAGCGTCTCTTGATGTGCTTGGTTCTCTTGTGAAATCTGGATTCCTTTGCCAAGGCAATTGCACCAGTATTGTCACAAAATATTTTCATTGGACCCGATGCACTAGGTATGACACCTAGATTGGATATGAACTCCTTCATCCAGACTCCTTTATTTGCTTCTTCCGAAGCAGCTATGTACTCCGCTTCACATGTAGATCCCGCCACGACACTTTGCTTAGAACTGCACCAACTGACAGCTCCACCATTCAATAGAAATATGTATCCGGTTTGTGACTTAGAGTCATCCGGATCAGTGTCAAAGCTTGCATCGACATAACCATTTACGATGAGCTCTTTGTCACCTCCATAAATGAGAAACATATCCTTAGTCCTTTTCAGGTATTTCAGGATGTTCTTGACCGATGTCAAGTGATCCACTCCTGGATTACTTTGGTACCTCCACCGCTAAACTAATAGCAAGGCACACATCAGTGCAGTACACAGCATTGCATACATGATAGAACATATGGCTGAGGCATAGGGAATGACTTTCATTTTCTCTCTATCTTACAGTAGTGGTCGGGCATTGAGTCCGACTCAACTTCACACCTTGCAACACGTGCAAGAACCCTTTCTTTGCACTGATCCATTTTGAACTTTTTCAAAACTTTATCAAGGTATGTGCTTTGTGAAGAGAGTCCAATTAAAGCGTCTTGATCTATCTCTATAGATCTTGATGCCCAAGATATAAGTAGCTTCACCGAGGTCTTTCATTGAAAATTCTTATTCAAGTATCCTTTATGCTATCCGAAATTCCGTATCATTTCCGATCAACAATATGTCATCCACATATAATATCAGAAATGCTACAGAGCTCCCACTCACTTTCTTGTAAATATAAGCTTCTCCAAAGAACTGTATAAAACCACATGCTTTGATCACACTATCAAAGCGTATATTCCATCTCTGAGAGGCTTGCACCAGTCCATAAATGGATCGCTGGAGCTTGCACACTTTGTTAGCACCTTTTGGATCGAAAAAACCTTCTGGTTGCATCATATACAACTCTTCTTTAAGATATCCAATAAGGAATGCAGTTTTGACATCCATTTGCCAAATTTCATAATCATAAAATGCGGAAATTGCTAACATGATTCGGACAGACTTAAGCATCGCTTCGGGTGAGAAGGTCTCATCGTAGTTAACTCCTTAAACTTGTCGAAAACCTTCGCAACAAGTCGAGCTTTGTAGACGATAACATTACCGTCGTCGTCGGTCTTCTTCTTGAAGATCATTTTATTCTCTATGGCTTGCCGATCATCGGGCAAGTCAACCAAGAATCCACACTTTGTTCTCATACATGGATTCCATCTCAGATTTCATGGCCTCAAGCCATTTTGCGGAATCTGGGCTCATCATCGCTTCCTCATGATAACCCACAAGCATAGGGGATCGCAATAGTTTTCGAGGGTAGAGTATTCAACCCAAATTTATAGATTCGACACAAGGGAAGAAAAAGAATATTTGAAGGTATTAGCAGCTGAGTTGTCAATTCAACCATACCTGGAGATTAATTATCTACAACAAGTAATCAGTAACAAAGTAGTTTGATAGTTTTGATAATAGTGACCGCAGCAACGGTAACAATAACAGTGATAGCAGTAATTTTGTAGCAAGTGTGACAGTGATGATAGCGGTAGTAACATAGAAGAAACAATATAAGATAAATTTGTAGGCATTGGATCGGTGACTTGTTGGATGATATTCATCATGTGACAATTATAACCTAGGGCGATACGACACTAGCTCCAGTTCATCGAAATAATGTAGGCATGTATTCCGTAAATAGTCATACGTGCTTTATTAAAAGAACCTGCATGACATCTTTTGTCCTACCCTCCCATGGCAGCGAGGTCCATATTGGAAACTAAGGGATATTAAGGCCTCCTTTTAATAGAGAACCGGAACAAAGCATTAACACATAGTGAATACATGAACTCCTCAAACTACGGTCATCACGGGAGTGGGCCGGTTGTTGTCACTCCGGGGTTGCGGATCATAACACGTAGTAGGTGACTATAACTTGCAAGATCGGATCTAACATGGATATAATGATGAATTCATAAACGGTTCAAATCTAAGTTCATGGCACCCGGGCCCAAAGGGACAAGCATTAAGCATAGAAAAGTCATAGCAACATCAATCTAAGAACATAGTGGATACTAGGGATCAAGCTTAACAAAACTAACTCGATTACATGATGAATGTCATCCAACTCCTCACTGACCAGCGAGCCTACGAAGGAATTACTCACTCCCGGTGGGGAGCATCATGGAATTGGCGATGGAGAAGGGTTGGTGATGACGAAGAATGAAGATCCCCCTCTCTGGAGCCCCAAACGGACTCCAGATCTGCCCTCCCAAGGAAGAACAGGGCTTGGCGGCGGCTCCGTCTCATGGATCGCGATAATTCTTTCTCCCTGATTTTTTTCTCCGAAAATAGGAATTTATAGTGTCGGTTTCAGGGTTAGCGGGGCCACCAGGTGGGTACAACCCACCTGGGCGTGCCAGGAGAGGGGGCGCGCCCTGGTGGGTTGTGCCCACCCAGGTGCCCCTCTCCGGCAGGTCTTGGCTCCAGAAATTCTTATTATTGATATAAAAATCCTGCATAAAGTTTCGTTCCATTCCGAGAACTTTTATTTACGCACAAAACAACACCATGGTAGTTCTGCTTTGAAAAGCGAGGTCGGTCAGGGGTTAGTTTCATCCAAATCATGCAAATTAGAGTCCAAAACAAGAGGAAAAGTATGAGAAAAAGTAGATACGTTGGAGACGTAACAACTCCCCCAAGCTTAAACCTTTGCTTGTCCTCAAGAAATTTAGTTGATAAACTGAAAGTGAGAAAGAAAAACTTTTACAAACTCTTTTGCTCTTGTTCACATAAATAAGCTCAAACAGCACCCAGGTTTTCAGCCAGCATTATAACTAACCATGTCGACAATAACTCTTAAAGATTATAATGACTCATATCAATGACATAATCAGCTAGCGAGCAATAATAAGATATCTCAAACAGCAACACGTTGTCAAAACAACCATGATATAATATGACAATAGTAGTATCTCGCTAGCCCTTTCCGAGACCGCAAAACATAAATGCAGAGCACCTCCAAAGGTCAAGCAGCAACTAAACATTGTAATTCATGGTAGAAAAGATCCAGTCATGATGTGCCCAACATTAGCTACACACAATGCATAAATCATGGCAGCTATGCTCTACTTAGTTTCTGGCGCTTGTTTTAGAAGGTGGTGACACAACATAAAAGTAAATAGATAGTCCCTTCAGCAGAGGGAAGCAGCGATTCTTGAGAGGTGCTAGAGCTCAATTTTAAAAGCAGAGATAAATGATATTTTGAGACATGCACCCTTCTTATTCACTTCACGACGGTAGTTATCAACATCTTCCATGCTAAAGCACGCTAGTGGCGGTTCCCCAGCGATAAAAGTAAAGGTTTTGACTCCATTGGGAGTTTTTGTTTGATTATTTCAGAGATGAACTCTTTTTCATGTTTGCAGTTTGGGACTGGGCATCCCTATTACCGCCCTTTTCTCGTGCGATGGCGAGTGAATAAACACTCGACCTGAGAATAACCCTCTTAGCATGGAAGATACCGACCACCTCCTGTCGTTCCATGAACGATCCAGGCACACAAAATGGATAATTTTTTAGAAGTTTTTAGAGGTGGCACATGCAAATTTACTTAGGACGGCAGGGTAATACTGTATATAGGTAGGTATGGTGGACTCGTCTGGAATAACTTTGGGTTCACGTTTTTTGATGTACAAGCAGAATTCCCACTTAGTACAGGCAAAGGCTAGCAATTTAGATTGAGAAGCGGCCAGCTAGAGAGCAACAACAATCATAACCATGCATTATGCGTAAGTAACATTGGACACTAGCGTGAGTAGGATATGAACACCATGAACATAAATATCATAGAGGCTATGTTGGTTTTGATTCAACTGCATGTATAAACATGTGCCAAGTCAAGCCACTCGAACATTCAGAGGAGGATACCATATCATTATACTACATCACAATCATTTTAACACAATGTTGATATCCAAGATAAATCATTATCAACTCCCAGCTACTTATGCATGGCATGAGAAACTATAATCTCTAATTGTCATTGCAAACATGATTAATCATAATGGGCTGAAGCCTGGATACTAGGTTAAACGTATTTACACAAACAGAACAAGTTGAGTTCATACCAGTTTCTCTACGCTTACGGCGATTCATCGAATATAAATCATTATTGCCTTTCACTTGCGACGAGCGATATGAAAATAATAGTAGTGCAAGAGTGCCATGGACTAAGTGGAATCTGCAAACATTTTATTCAACGAGGAGAAGACAAGGTAAAATGGGCTCTTTATTAGTTCAACATTTATTCATATGAGAGCCACTCAACATTTTCATCGTGGTCTTCTCCTCGGTAAGACTTCGAATAAAAAGAAAAGAAATTCAGATAAACACACTGAAATGTTTTGGAGTTTTGCTTTTTCTTCAACAGGCAAATAAAAAGCAAAAACGAGAAAAACTATTTACATGGGAAAGCTCCCAACAAGCAAAAGAAGAACAAGGAAATCTTTTTGGGTTTTCTTTTTAATACTACTACTAAGCATGCATAGAAAGTAAATTACTACAACTATTTTTTTGTTTTTTCTAAAGTTTTTCAAACACACAAGAAGAAAGCAAGAAAATAAATCTAAGCATGGATGATACAATGAAAAAGTGTGAACACCGACAAATGAAATAAGTGGACATGAATGTAAAGTCGGTGGAAACACGTACTCCCCCAAGCTTAGGCTCTTGGCCTAACTTGGTAGTCGATCAGTAGCCTGGATAGTAGCCGGCGTCCTAAGGAGCGGGCATCCACTCATCCCACTGCTGAGGCTCCTCCTGTGCTGCCTCCTTGCAGCTGGAAAGCGTTCGATGGCGATGATGTCTGTAGGCATAATCCGGTATCCGCCCCTAGCAGCAGAATCAAACAAAGCAGGTGCAGGCAATGGAATAACATCACGAGTTTTAACGCTAAAGACCAGGTTATAAGGTTGGCAATATCAGGACGATCATGTGCAAGAATTTGATGGTGTTCCATGGCTGCACGGTCTAGGTAAACCTTGGTTAGAGGGTAATCATGAGGGCGTATCGCAACCTTGAAATGAGCCGCCAAACGAGTAGCAAAAATCCCGCCATGTATTTCACCCTGGGATTTATTAAGATGGAGGCGACGAGCCACAATAGCTCCCAAGCTATAAGTGTTGTCACCCTCCAGTGCCCGGCGTAAAACAGCAAAGTGCAGTGCGAAGCGCACCTACTTTCTTTCTAGCAAGCAGGCACTTAGCAACAAATGAAGCAAAATAATGTACATCGAGAAAAGTGTAAGCTAACGATGCGTGGTGGTGACACCCTCTCTCATCCCCTTTGTCAAAGTATGATAAAAGGCCTCAAACCCAGCGGTCTAGGCTCACTTAAACTCCCCTCGGAAGGGATCATGCATATGTCACAAATTTGATGAAGTGGTATCGATGGTTTTCAGCATATAAATCAAAGATCACTTCAGGAGGATTATTTCTAGGCAGGAAAGTAAAACTCTGAACAAAGATGTTTGTGAGGATTTGGTGATGGTCACACTCATATGTGATGAAGTCGGTGAGGCCGACATTGGCAATATATTGTGTGAACTCTTCAAGAATTGCAACCTCTTGCAGGAACGGGGTGTGCGGCCATTTGCACGGCCGTACCTCCGCCAACCTCCGAGGGTGGAGATCACTGTCATAAGACTCCCCAATAACACCCTTGGAGTTCTTCTTCGAGCCAAACTTCCTGAAGATATTCATGTTCGCGTACAATTTTTTGAAAAATAAAAATATTGGGGTGACAAAAATTTATCAACAAAACTTTATAAGATTGATAGCAACTACTCATAGGGATACATAGAGGCCATAGCAAGCATTCAAACTACTTAGAACACTAAGAATTCAACATGCAAGCACATCTACAGCAGCACCAAGATGCTAATTATTCAAAATATAAACCACTAAAACAAAAACTTGGACAAATGATGGAGTCACATACCAAGCAACAATCCCCCAAAACAGTTTCTGGAAACGGAGCTTCGAGCAAAGAGATCGAAATCCGTGGGTTTGAGCTCAAGAACATGGGAGAGAGAGCAATGGAGATTTTTTTTCTGGAGGTAAGTGATGATGTGGGCTAAAGAGATAAGTGAGGGGGCCCACGTGGGGACCACAACCCACCAGGGCGTGCCTCGGGGTCCTGGCGTGCCCAGGTGGGTTATGCCCACCTGGTGCACCTCCCTTTGGTATTATTTGCACAAAAATTTCAGAAATATTCAGAAAAAAATCATGGTCAATTTTCGGGCATTCTGAGAACTTTTATTTTTGGGTCATTTTTTATTGCACGGAAAATTCAGAAAGCAGACTAAACATGACATTTTATTTTATTTAACTAATAAAAACGGAAAACAAAAAGTAGGGACTGAAGGTAGTGCTTACTAAATTCATCAACTTCATACCGCTCAAAAATGATTCATTAATAAGGTTGATCAGGTCTTATTAACAACCACTTTCGATTAGCATGAAACCGAAGAACTTTCGTAAATCACTAAGTTACCTCAATGAGGATATGAATGTCCCCAACAATAAGCATTTCATATTTATTTTTGGCAGTAGGTAGAGGTATTTGAAAACTTCCAATAGTGATTGTCGGAGATTTTTCAATAACATTAATACCACTCACTTGGGATTGTTTCTTCGGAAAGTGCATCGTATGCTCATTACCATTGATATGAAAAGTGACCTTGCTTTTATTGCAATCAATAACAGCCCCTGCTGTATTCAAGAAGGGTCTACCAAGGATAATCGACATGTTGTTGTCCTCGGGAATCTCAAGTATAACAAAGTCAGTCAAAATAGTAGCATTAGCAACAACAACGGGCACATCCTCACAGATACTTATAGGTATGGCAGTTGATTTGCCAGCCATTTGCAAAGATATTTCAGTCGGTGTGAGTTTATTCAAGTCAAGTCTTTTATATAAAGAGAAAGATATAACACTAACACCAGCTCCTAAATCACACAAAGCAGTTTTCACATAATTCTTTTTAATAGAGCAAGGTATAGTTGGTATTCCGGATCTCCAAGTTTTTAGGTACTCCATCTTTGAAAGTGTAATTAGCAAGCATATTGGAGATTTCAGCTTAGGTATTTTTCTCTTATTTGTGATGATGTCTTTCATATACTTTGCATAAGGAGGCATTTTAAGGATATCGGTCAATGAGTGCATAAAAAAGGCGGCCTCACCATTCAGCAAAGCGTTCAAATTCTTCATCATCTTTCTTTTTAGTTGACTTGGGTGGAAAAGGCATAGGTTTTTGAACCCACGGTTTTCTTTCTTTACCGTGTTTTCTAGCAATGAAGTCTCTTTTATCATATCTTTTATTTTTGGGTTGTGGGTTATCAAGATCAACAGGTGGTTCTATTTCAACATCATTATCTGGTTCTTTATCATTATTTGGTTGAGTGTCTTCATGAACCTCATCATTATCTTTTTCATTATCACTAGGTGAGTGCTCATTACTGCATTGAGTTTGACATCAGAGATAGAAGTTTCATTTTCATTATCAGGAGGTTTTTCTATTTCAGGTTCACTAGAAGTATGCAAAGTCCTATCATTTTTCTTTTTCTTTTTCTTTTTAGAAAGACTAGGTGCGCTAGTGTTTGCTCTTTGTGAATCTTGTTCAATTATTTTTGGGTGTCCCTCGGGATAAAGTGGTTCCTGAGTCATTTTACCTCCTCTAGTTCCAACTCTAACAACAAAGTCATGTATATTATGATTCATTTCATCAAGCAATTATCTTTGTGATTTAGCAACTTGTTCTAGTTGAGTTTGAACCATAGAAGCATGCTTTCCAACACCTCTAACATCATTTGATATTCTAAATAACAAGTCACTCAAGCGAGCAATCATATCAGAATTATATTTCAATGGTTTCATAACATTTGCATTGAAGTGGTCTTGTTTTCTAATGTAGTTTTCAAATTCATAAAGGCATTGACTAGGATGCATATTGTGAGGATTATAATTTTCATTTAACTTCATAAGAGAATTTACCTCTACCACCTTAGGCAGTGGTGGTGTATTAAACCCATGCATCTCTTCAATAGGAGGTAAATTTTTAACACCCTCAACTTTATACATTTTTCCTTAATAGATTTCTTTGCCTCTTGCATATCTTCGGGACTGAGATATAATATACCCCTCTTCTTCGGAGTGGGTTTAGGCGGTGGTTCAGGAATAGTCCAATCATCATAATTTTCAATATGTTATTCAATAATTCTTCAGCTTGTCCAATAGTTCGTTCCCTGAAAACACAACCAACACTACTATCTAGGAAGTCCCTAGAAGCATCGGTTAGTCCATTATAGAAGATATCAAGTATTTCATTTTTCTTAAGAGGATGATCAGGGAAAGCATTAAGTAACTAGCAAAGCCTCCCCCAAGCTTGTGGGAGACTCTCTTCTTTAGTTTGTACAAAGTTAAATATTTCCTGTAAAGCAACTTGTTTCTTATGAGCAGGAAGATATTTTGCAGAGAAGTAATAAATCATATCCTGGGGACTACGCACACAACTAGGATCAAGCGTACTGTACCAAGCTTTAGCATCACCCTTTAATGAGAAAGGAAATAATTTGAGAATAAAGTAATAGCGAGTTTTTTCATTATGTGTAAAAAGGGTGGCTATATCATTCAACTTAGTAAGATGTGCCACAACAGTTTCAGTTTCATAACCATGGAAAGGATCAGATTCAACCAGAGTAATTAACTGCAGGTCGTGGAAGAATTCATAATCTTTGTCATCAATAAAGATAGGTCAAGTAGCAAACTTAGGATCACACTTCATTCTAGCATTCAGAGATTTTTCTTTATACTTGTGTAATAATTTCTCTAGATCATCTCTATCATTGCAAGCAAGAATATCTCTAGTTGTTTCTTCACTCATAACATAACCTTCCGGTACCTTAGGCAATTCATATCTAGGAAGGCTAGATCTAGCAGGTGTTTTAGGAGATTCAGTTTCAAGCTCATCATCAGATTCAACACATCATGTTGTATATCTCTAGCAATTTGTTTATCAAGAAATTCACCAAGTGGCACATCATCATTATCAAGCAAGGTACTGGCATCATCATAAGCATCATTCATAGTATAAGTAGCATCATCAATAACTTGCGACATATCAGAATTAATAGCATGTGGTGGTGTTGCAAGTTTACTCAAAATAGAAGGTGAATCTAAAGCAGAACTGGATGGCAGTTCCTTACCTCCCCTCGTCTTTGAAGGAAATATCTTACTCTTTGGATCATTCAGATTCTTCATAGTGATAATATGATAACAATCCCAAGTGACTCAACAAATATAGCTATGCTCCCCGGCAATGGCGCCAACAGAAGGTCTTAATAACCCACAAGTATAGGGGATCGCAACAGTTTTCGAGGGTAGAGTATTCAACCCAAATTTATAGATTCGACACAAGGGGAGACAAAGAATATTTGAAGGTATTGGGAGCTAAGTTGTCAATTCAACCACACCTGGAGATTAATTATCTACAGCAAGTAATCAGTAGCAAAGTAGTTTGATAGTTTTGATAATAATGACAGCAGCAACGGTAACGGTAAGAGTGATAGAAGTAATTTTGTAGCAAGTGTAACAGTGATTATAGCAATAGTAACTTAGCAGAAACAATATAAGATAAATTCGTAGGCATTGGATCGGTGAGTTGTTGGATGATATTCATCATGTGTCAGTTATAACCTAGGGCGATACGACACTAGCTCCAGTTCATCGAAATAATGTAGGCATGTATTCCGTAAATAGTCATACATGCTTTATTAAAAGAACTTGCATGATATCTTTTGTCCTACCCTCCCATGGCAACTGGGTCCATATTGGAAACTAAGGGATATTAAGGCCTCCTTTTAATAGAGAACCGGAACAAAGCATTAACACATAGTGAATACATGAACTCCTCAAACTACGGTCATCACCGGGAGTGGGCCCGGTTGTTGTCACTCCGGGGTTGCTGGATCATAACACGTAGTAGGTGACTATAACTTGTAAGATCGGATCTAAAACATGGATATAATGATGAATTCATAAACGGTTCAGATCTGAGTTCATGGCACCCGGGCCCAAAGTGACAAGCATTAAGCATAGCAAAGTCATAGCAACATCAATCTAAGAACATAGTGGATACTAGGGATCAAGCCCTAACAAAACTAACTCGATTACATGATGAATCTCATCCAACTCCTCACCGACCAGCGAGCCTACGAAGGAATTAATCACTCCCGGTGGGGAGCATCATGGAACAGGCGATGTATAAGGGTTGGTGATGACGAAGAATGAAGATCCCCCTCTCTGGAGCCCCAAACAGACTCCAAATCTGCCCTCCCGAGGAAGAACAGGGCTTGGCGGCGGCTCCGTCTCGTGGATCGCGATAATTCATTCTCCCTGATTTTTTTCTCCGAAAATAGGAATTTATAGCGTCGATTTGTGGTCGGTAGGGCCACCAGTGGGTACAACCCACACTGGGCGCGCCGAGAGAGAGGCGCGCCTCGGTGGCTTGTGCCCACCCAGTGCCCCTCTCCGCAGGTCTGGGCTCCAGAAATTCTTATTATTGATATAAAAATCCTCGCAAAGTTTCGTTCCATTCCGAGAACTTTTATTTACGCACAAAAACAACACCATGGTAGTTCTGCCGAAAACAGCGTCAGTCCGGGTTTAGTTTCATTCAAATCATGCAAATTAGAGTCCAAAACAAGAGGAAAAGCGTGAGAAAAAGTAGATACGTTGGAGACGCATCACCTCATAGTTCGTAGGCTCGTCATGGTCAAGTAACATGACCTCCAGAACAGGATTACCGTACCACTCAGGTGCGGATCTTACTCTGGTTGACCTACGAGGTTCGGTAGTAACTTGATCAGAAGTTTCATGATCATCATCATTAGCTTCCTCACTAATTGGTGTAGGAATTACTGGAACTTATTTCCGTGATGAACTACTTTCAAATAAGGGAGCAGGTACAATTACCTCATCAAGTTCTACTTTCCTCCTAGTCACTTCTTTCGAGAGAAACTCCTTCTCTAGAAAGGATCCATTCTTGGCACCGAATATCTTGCCTTCGGATCTGTGATAGAAGGTGTACCCAACAGTCTCCTTTGGGTATCCTATGAAGACACATTTCTCCGATTTGGGTTCGAGCTTATCAGGTTGAAGCTTTTTCACATAAGCATCGCAGCCCCAAACTTTAAGAAAGCGACAACTTGGATTTTTGCCAAACCACAGTTCATATGGTGTCGTCTCAGCAGATTTAGATGGTGCCCTATTTAACGTGAATGCATCCGTCTCTAAAGCATAACCCCAAAACAGCAGATAAATCAGTAAGAGACAAAGCATAGATCGCACCATATCTAATAAAAAGTACGATTCGACATTCGGGCACACCATTACTGTTTGTGGTGTTCCGGTGGCATGAGTTGCGAAACTATTCCACATTGTTTCAAATGAAGACGAAACTCGTAACTCAAATATTCACCTCCACGATCAGATCGTAGAAACTTTATTTTCTTGTTACGATGATTTTCCACTTCACTCTGAAATTCTTTGAACTTTTGTAGATATACCCATATCTGCTCAAGTCATCTGTGAAGGTCAGAAAATAACGATACCCGCCGCGAGCCTCAACACTCATTGGACCGCATACATCAGTATGTATTACTTCCAACAAGTCTGTTGCTCGCTCCATTGTTCCGGAGAACGGAGTCTTAGTCATCTTGCCCAAGAGGCATGGTTCGTAAGCATCAAGTGATTCATAATCAAGTGATTCCAAAAGCCCATCAGCATGGAGTTTCTTCATGCGCTTTACACCAATATGACCTAAACAGCAATGCCACAAATAAGTTGCACTATCATTATTAAACTTATATTTTTTGGCTTCAATACTATGAATATGTGTATCACTACTATCGATACTCAACAAAAATAGACCACTCATCAAGGGTGCATGACCATAAAAGATATTACTCATATAAATAGAACAACCATTATTCTCCGATTTAAATGAATAACCGTCTTGCATCAAACAAGATCCAGATATAATGTTCATCCTTAACGCTGGCACCAAATAACAATTATTCAGGTCTACAACTAATCCCGAAGGTAGATGTAGAGGTAGCGTTCCGACGGAGATCACATTGACTTTGGAACCATTTCCCACGCGCATCGTCACCTCGTCCTTAGCCAATCTTCGCTTAATCCATAGCCCCTGTTTCGAGTTGCAAATATGAGCAAGAGAACCAGTATCAAATACCCAGGCGCTACTACGAGGATTATTAAGGTACACATCAATAACATGTATATCAAATATACCTTTCACTTTGCCATCCTTCTTATCCGCCAAATGTTGGGGTCAGCTCATTTCGATGACCAATCCCTTTGCAAGAGAAGCACTCGATCCTCGAGCTTAGGTCTAGACTTGGGCTTCTTCACTTGTGCAGCAACTTGCTTGCCGTTCTTCTTGAAGTTCCCTTTCTTCCCTTTGCCCTTTTTCTTGAAACTAGTGGCCTTGTTAGCATCGCGAAGAGCTCGGGAATTGTCTTATCCATCCCTTGCATATTATAGTTCATCACGAAGCTTTTGTAGCTTGGTGGCAGTGATTGAAGAACTCTGTCAATGACACTATCAACCGAAAGATTAACTCCCAGCTGAGTCAAGTGATTGTGGTACACATACATTTTGAGTATATGTTCCTTGTGAACTATTCTCCTCCATTTTGCAATTTGTAGAACTTATTGGAGACTTCATATCTCTCAATCCGGGCATTTGCTTGAAATATTAACTTTAACTCCTAGAACATCTCATATGCTCCATGACGGTCAAAACGTCGTTGAAGTCCCGGTTCTAAGCCGTAAAGCATGGCACACTGAACTATCGAGTAGTCATCAGCTTTACTCTGCCAGGCATTCATAACGTTCGGCGTTGCTCCTGCAGCGGGTCTTGCACCTAGCGGTGCTTCTAGGACGTAATTCTTCTATGCAGCAATGAGGATAATCCTCAAATTCTGAACCTGATGCGTGTAGTTGCTACCATCATCTTTCAACTTAGCTTTCTCTAGGAGCATTAAAATTCAAAGGAGCGATGCTTGCGGGCCATTGATCTACAACAACATAGACATGCAAAATACTATCGTGTACTAAGTTCATGATAAATTTAAGTCCAATTAATCATATTACTTAAGAACTCCCACTTAGATAGACATCCCTCTAGTCATCTAAATGATCACGTGATCCATATCAACTAAACCATGTCCGATCATCACGTGAGATGGAGTAGCTTTCAACGGTGAACATCACTATGTTGATCATATCTACTATATGATTCACGCTCGACCTTTTGGTCTCAGTGTTCCAAGGCCATATCTGTATATGCTAGGCTCGTCAAGTTTAACCTAAGTATTATGTGTGTGCAAAACTGGCTTGCACCCGTTGTATGTGAACATAGAGCTTATCACACCCGATCATCACGTGGTGTCTCGGCACGACAAGCTGTGTATGATTGCATACTCAGGAGAACACTTGTACCTTGAAATTTAGTGAGAGATCATCTTATAATGCTACCGCCGTACTAAGCAAAATAAGATGCATAAAAGATAAACATCACATGCAATCAAAATAAGTGATATGATATGGTCATCATCATCTTGTGCCTTTGATCTTCATCTCCAAAGCACCGTCATGATCACCATCGTCACCGGCTTGACACCTTGATCTCCATCGTAGCATCGTTGTCGTCTCGCCAACTATTGCTTCTACGACTATCGCTACCGCTTAGTAATAAAGTAAAGCAATTACATGGCGATTGCATTTCATACAATAAAGCAACAACCATAAGGCTCACCGATTGCCGATAACTTTTACAAAACATGATCATCTCATACAACAATTTTTATATCATCATGTCTTGACCATATCACATCATAGCAAGCCCTCCAAAAACAAGTTAGACGTCCTCTACTTTGTTGTTGCAAGTTTTACGTGGCTGCTACGGGCTTCTAGTAAGAACCGTTCTTAGCTACGCATCAAAACCACAACAATTTTTCGTCAAGTGTGCTATTTTAACCTTCAACAAGGATCGGGCGTAGTCAAACTCGATTCAACTAAAGTTGGAGAAACAGACACCCACTAGCCACCTGTGTGTGAAGCACGTCGGTAGAACCAGTCTCATGAACGCGGTCATAATGTCGATCTGGGCCGCTTAATCCAACAATACCGCCGAATCAAAGTAAGACGTTGCTGGTAAGCAGTATGACTATTATCGCCCACAATTCATTGTGTTCTACTCGTGCATATAACATATACGCATAGACCTGGCTCGGATGCCACTGTTGGGGAACGTAGTATTTCAAAAAAAATTGCCTACGATCACGCAAGATCTATCTAGGAGATGCATAGCAACGAGCGGGGAGAGTGTGTCCACATACCCTCGTAGACCGAAAGTGGAAGCGTTTAGTAACGCGGTTGATGTAGTCGAACGTCTTCGCGATCCAACCGATCCAAGTACCGAACATACGGCACCTCCGCGATCTGCACACATTCAGCTCGGTGACGTCCCTCGAACTCTTGATCCAATTGAGGCCGAGGGAGAGTTTAAATCGACCTGACGGCGTGGTGACGGTGATGATGAAGTTACCGGCGCAGGGATTTGCCTAAGCACTACGACGATATGACCGAGGTGTCTAACTGTGGAGGGGGGCACCGCACACGACTAAGAGAAACTTTGGTGTGCCTTTCGGGTGCCCCCTTCCCACGTATATAAAGGGGGGAGGAGAGGAGGCCAGCCATAGGTGTGCCGCGCCAAGGGGGGAGTCCTACTTGGACTCCCGGTCCAAGTAGGATTCCCCCCCCCCCCTTTCCTATCCCCACAAGGAGAAGGGGGGAAAGAGGAGGAGGAGAGAAGGAAAGGGCCCCCCCAACCCTAGTCCAATTCGGTTTGGGCTTGGGGGGCCGCGCGCCTCCACCTGGCCGCTGCCTCCTCTCTTCTACTAGGGCCCATGAAGGCCCATTAACCCCCCGGGGGGTTCCGGTAACCTCCCGGTACTCCGGAAAATACCTGAAACACTTCGGAACCATTCCGGTGTCCGAATATAACCTTCCAATATATCATTCTTTATGTCTCGACCATTTCGAGACTCCTCGTCATGTTCGTGATCACATCCTAGACTCCGAACAAACTTCAGTACATCAAATCACATAACTCATAATACAAATCGTCATCGAACGTTAAGCGTGCGGACCTTGCGGGTTCGAGAACTATGTAGACATGACCAGACACATCTCGATCAATAACCAATAAGCGGAACACGGATGCTCATATTGGTTCCTACATATTCTATGAAGATATTTATCAGTCAAACCACATAACAACATACGTCATTCCCTTTGTCATCGGTATGTTACTTGCCCGAGATTCGATCGTCGGTATCATCATACCTAGTTCAATCTCGTTACCGGCAAGTCTCTTTACTCGTTTCGTAATGCATCATCCCGTAACTAACTCATTAGTCACATTGCTTGCAAGGCTTATAGTGATGATCATTACCGAGAGGGCCCAGAGATACCTCTCCGATACACGGAGTGACAAATCCTAATCTCGATCTATGCCAACTCAACAAACACCATCGGAGACACCTGTAGAGCATATTTATAATCACCCAGTTATGTTGTGACGTTTGATAGCACACAAGGTGTTTCTCCGGTATTCGGGAGTTGCATAATCTCATAGTCAGAGGAACATGTATAAGTCATGATGAAAGCATTAGCAATAAAACTAAACGATCATTTGTGCTAAAATAACGGATGGGTCTTGTCTATCACATCATTCTCTAATGATGTGACCCCGCTCATCAAATGACAACACATGTCTATGGTCAGGAAACTTAACCATCTTTGATTAACGAGCTAGTCTAGTAGAGGCATACTAGGGACACTCTGTTTGTCTATGTATTCACACATGTACTAAGTTTCCGGTTAATACAATTCTAGCATGAATAATAAACATTTATCATGATATAAGGAAATATAAATAACAACTTTATTATTGCCTCTAGGGTATATTTCCTTTAAAAATTACCACTATGCTCTTGTTGAAGTAGATCTTAATACCTAACATGGCATCAAAGCATAAAATGAGGAACTGAAGGTATCATCATAATCATTGTATCGTCAGCATACTGCAAGTGCGTGACACCACCTCGAGGGATAAGATGCACAACCAGCCCAGAGATGTGGCTAGCCATCCTAGCCTTATCCAGGATGGCCTCAAGGGCGTTAATGGCCGAGGTTAAATAGGAGGGGAAATAGGACCCCTTCCTCAACCCATTAATATTAATCGGTGGGCTACCGCTCCGAATCAAGTGCATGATCCATGAACACTAGCGCTCATCAAACCCCCTTTGCTCAAGGACTAAGAAGAGGAAGAACTGGAGAAGGCAATCGTATACCTTCTGGAAGTCTAGCTTAAGAAAGACGCCTTTATGGCAGTGTGCCCTAATCTCATGAACTATTTCATGAAGAGCTAGAATGCCATCATGGATACATCAACCCTCCAGGAAACTAACTGGTAGGGGTAGGAGAGGTGCTCCACCACCAGGACAAACCGCGTCGCACACACCTTCGTGAGAATCGGTTGGATCACGTTAATCGACGTAATCATCCTAAATTGTTGGATATCCATTGCCCCAGTTTTTTGGAGATAAGGGTAATGGCACCGAAGTTCAGACGTGTCATGTTGATAGCTTGCTAGTGCACTGTATTTAGTTGTAACATTTACGAAGTAAGAGTATCAATCCCACGGGAGCACATTTATTCCTTTGCAAGTGCCTTTGGATTTAGTTGTAACCTTTTGAAGTAAGAGTATCAATCACATGGAAAGCACATGGGATGCTCTTTATTCCTTGTAGTGAATTATTACAGTGTCTACAAGTTAATGAACGCTCAAAACAAAGCGAATATAACAGTTGAAATATGGTGGGTCAATGCTGATAACAAGTAAATAGAAGTTGCAAGAATAAAGAAAATGCAATAAATAATAATGAAAGTTGTTGGGGATATAACTACTGGGTTGAACCGCCCAGGAGGAGCCGGGTCATACCATTGGCGACTTATTAACGAAGATGGTGGGTCATAGCAAGCCCATTGATGGCCCAAGACCCAGAGGCGACTTAAGGCCCAAGGGGATGAACCGCCATATGTATAACTTGTATTGTAAGGCAGGCTTCGTTAGTCACCGAGCCGGACACGTTGTGTATGAGCCGGCCGGGACTCTGTAAGCCGCCGGGCATCAACCTGTTTATATAAAGGGGTGACCCGGCGGCGGGTTAAGGCAAGAAACAAGAGATCGAGAACTAGGTCAAGTGTATTCGCTCCCTGGTAATCAAAACCCAAGCAATACAATCCCAAACTGGAGTAGGCCTTTACCTCCACCGCGAGGGGCTGAACCAGTATAAACTCTCTGTGTCCTTTGTCCCGATTAACACCTTTAAGCTAACCTAATTGTGATGGCTCCATGACTAAGTACTTTCGCTAGGACATCTGTCGTGTCAAGTCCATGACAGTTGGTGCCCACCGTGGGGCCAGCGCACGATGGTTTCGAGTTCTTGAAGGGCAGCTTCGAAGGGATCAAGGGATACGTTGTGGGCTCGATGACCAAGATTCGTCGCGGCAAGCTCTACATTGACGATGCAGGTTGGGGCCCCGAGGGCGGCTCAATTGAGTACGGGTACTGGGTCCCCTTTGGCGGAATCCATGTATTCATTGGCAAGATCGACGAATCGGGCCCTGAGGCGGACACCAGCACCGACATCATCGAGACGGCTCAGCGTGCACGACCCGCCCAGGTTCAACCCGCCGTGAAGCATGCCTTTGTCGGTTTCATCCATGGGGCGGAATTTGAGGAAGGACATGTGTCTGGTGGTGAGACGGCCATCTACTCTGATGGTGAATCGTCAACCGGTGAGACCGATTCAATGTATCAACTGCAGGACGGACGACTTGGGGGCTATTCTGATGGCGACAGTATTCCGGACCCCTATGAGCTGCTGAATAGGGTTGCGATTTTCATGGCCGGTACACAGCCGGCGCCGGCTCAACGACCACGGCGGCTATGACCTCCAGCTCAACGGCTACGGTGACGGCTGGTGCTAGCGGCACCGCGCGCCCGACGGCTCAAGTTCTAACGGAGTTGTTGGTGGCTTTGGCAACTTTGATGGGGGTGGAGGTGACCCTGGACAACCAGGAACAGCATAAGGTGGATGTGACGAAGCTACGAGATGAGATAGCTCAAGCCAAGGAAGAACTGGCGGCTCAGAATGCTAGGATGGCCACGGAGCAAGCTCTTTTGGACGCTCAGGCACAACGCATTCAGGCAGAGTCGTTCCGGCTCACCTTGGATCAAAACGCTTCAAATGCCATCGTGAGAAGGAGGCACCAGAGTCGTTTACCTCCGGTCTACGATGCGAGAAATATCTTCAGCATGCCTAGGGCAGGGACCAGTGACCCGCCTGTGGTGAACCGGGCGGTTGAGGCGCCCGTGGCCGGAGCGCCGGTTCAGCCGCGTACTATGGATCCGCCTCGTTTGGATATGACTCCGCCTCAGCATGTTCCGACACCGCCGGGTCATTATTCTAACCCTTTGGATAACATGATCACTGCGGCAACACGAGTTGGCGGCTCTCGCAGTTGAAGGCGAGTCTCCAGCTGCGATAGAGACGCGGAGGGCCAGAGAACTTCTTCAGACAATCGTGGCTCCACAGGCGGCTTATTCGTATAGCCGTGAACGGATTCACTCAACCCCTCGTCCAAGCCGGAGTTACAGCAGGCACATTGAGTCGCCAGCAGTTTCAAGCAACGAGCAGCACCATAACCAGCCTCGTAGGCATGACCCGGCGCGCGGTGGTGTCGATGCTCAGACTTTGCTGGATCAGGGCAGGGCGCGTTGGGAGGCTGAGCTGGTGCTACCTCTTGAGCACTGCGTTGGATTTCCCCGAAGAGGAGAGGATGATGCAGCAAAGTAGCGTAAGTATTTCCCTCAGTTTTTGAGAACCAAGGTATCAATCCAGTAGGAGGCCACGCGCGAGTCCCACGTACCTACACAAAACAATAGCTCAACGCAACCAACGAAATTAACGGTTGTCAATCCCTTCATGGTCACTTACGAGAGTGAGATCTGATAGAGATGATAGATAATATTTTTGGTATAGTTGATATAAAGATGCAAAGTAAAATAAAAGGCAAAATAGAAAGCAAAGCAATAATAAAGTGATGGAAGATTGATATGATGAGAATAGACCCGGGGGCCATAGATTTCACTAGTGGCTTCTCTCAAGAGCATAAGTATTTCTACGGTGGGTGAACAAATTACTGTTGAGCAATTGACAGAATTGAGCATAGTTATGAGAATATCTAGGCATGATCATGTATATAGGCATCACGTCCGAGACAAGTAGACCGACTCACCTTTTGCATCTACTACTATTACTCCACTCATCGACCGCTATCCAAAGATGCATCTAGAGAATTAAGTTCAAGAAAAGCGAGTAACGCCTAAGCAAGATGACATGATGTAGAGGGATAAATTCATGCAATATGATAAAAACCCCATCTTGTTATCCTCGATGGCAACAATACAATACGTGCCTTGCTGCCCCTACATCACACCGGGAAAGGACACCGCAAGATTGATCCCAAAGCTAAGCACTTCTCCCATTGCAAGAAAAACCAATCGAGTAGGCCAAACCAAAGCGATAATTGAAGAGACTTGCAAAGATAACCAATCACATAAAAAGAATTCAGAGAAGATTCAAATATTGTTCGTAGATAATCTTGATCATAAACCCGCAATTCATCGGTCTCAACAAACACACCGCAAAAGAAGATTACATCGAATAGATCTCCACGAGAGAGGGGAGAACATTGTATTGAGATCCAAAAAGAGAGAAGAAGCCATCTAGCTACTAACTATGGACCCGAAGGTCTGAGGTAAACTACTCACACTTCATCCGGAGGGCTATGGTGATGATGTAGAAGCCCTCCATGGTGGATTCCCCTTCCCATGAGCTCGGAGCAGGCCCCAAGATGGGATCTCAGATGCGAGAAGGTTGCATGGCGGTGGAATTAGGTTTTGGCTCCGTGTCGATCGTTTGAAGTGCGTAGGTATATATAGGAGGAAGGAGTACATCGGTGGAGCTTCGAGGGGCCCACGAGGCAGGGGGCCGCGCCCTCCACCCTCGTGACCGCCTTGTGGCTTTCTTGACGGAGGGTCCAAGTCTCCTGGATCATATCTGATGAGAAAATCACGTTCCCGAAGGTTTCATTCCGTTTGGACTCCGTTTGGTATCTGTTTCTTCGAAATACTGAAATAGGCAAAAAACAGCAATTCTGGGCTGGGCCTCCGGTTAATAGGTCAGTCCCAAAAGTAATATAAAAGTGGAAAAAGAGCCCAGTATGGTCCAAAACAGTAGATAATATAGTATGGAGCAATAAAAAATTATAGATACGTTGGAGACGTATCAGGCATCCCCAAGCTTAATTCCTGCTCGTCCTCTAGTAGGTAAAAGAAAAAAAGATAATTTTTGATGCGGAGTGCTACTTAGCATAATTTCAATGTAAATCTTCTTAATTGTGGTATGAATATTCAGATCCGAAAGATTCAAGACAAAAGTTTGACATAAAAATAATAATACTTCAAGCATACTAACAAAGCAATTATGTCTTCTCAAAGTAACATGGCCAAAGAAAGTTTATCCCTACAAAATCATATAGTTTAGTTATGCTTCATTTTCGTCACACAAGAATGCTCTCATCATGCACAACCCCGATGACAAGCCAAGCAATCGTTTCATACTTTAATAATCTCAAACTCATAAACCTTCACGCAATACATGAGCGTGAGCCATGGATATAGCACTATGGGTGGAATAGAATATGATGATGGGGGTTATGTGGAGAAGACAAAAAAGGAGAAGTTCTCACATCAACAAGGCTAATCAATGGGCTATGGAGATGCCCATCGATTGATGTTAATGCAAGGAGTAGGGATTGCCATGCAACGGGTGCACTAGATAAATAAATGTATGAAAGCTCAACAAAAGAAACTAAGTGGGTGTGCATCCAACTTGCTTGCTCACGAAGACCTAGGGCATTTGTGGAAGCCCATCGTTGGAATATACAAGCCAAGTTCTATAATGAAAAATTCCCACTAGTATATGAAAGTGACAAAACAAGAGACTCTCTATCATGATGATTATGGTGCTACTTTGAAGCACAAGTGTGGCAAAGGATAGTAACATTGTCCCTTCTCTCTTTTTCTCTCATGTTTTTTTCTTTTTTTTGGGTCTTCTATTTTTTATGGCCTTTCTCCTTTTTTTTTATTGCTCACTTGGGACAATGTTCTAGAAAATGATGATCATCACACTTCTATTTATTTACAACTCAATGATTACAACTCGATACTAAAACAAAGTATGACTCTATATGAATGCCTCCAAGTGTGTACGGGATATGCAATGAATCAAGAGTGACATGTATGAAAGAATTATGAGCGGTGGCTTTGCCACAAATACTATGTCAACTACATGATCATGCTAAGCAATATGACAATGATGAATGTGTCATGATGAACGGAATGGTGGAAAGTTGCATGGCAATATATCTCGGAATGGCTATGGAAATGCCATAATAGGTAGGTATGGTGGCTGTTTTGAGGAAGATATAAGGAGGTTTATGTGTGAAAGAGTGTATCATATCACGGGGTTTGGATGCACCGTGAAGTTTGCACCAACTCTCAATGTGAGAAAGGGCAATGCACTACCGAAGAGGCTAGCAATGATGGAAGGGTGAGAGTGCGTATAATCCATGGACTCAACATTAGTCATAAAGAACTCATATACTTATTGCAAAAATCTACAAGTCATCAAAACCAAAGCATTATGCGCATGCTCCTAGGGGATAGATTGGTAGAATAAGACCATCGCTCGTCCCCGACCGCCACTCATAAGGAGGACAATCAAATAACACCTCATGTTTCAAATTTGTTACATAACGTTTACCATACGTGCATGCTACGGGACTTGCCAACTTCAACACAAGCACTTCTCAAATTCACAATTACTCTACTAGCACGACTTTGATATTATCACCTCCATATCTCAAAACAATTATCAAGCATCAAACTTTTCTTAGTATTCAACGCACTCTAAAGAAAGTTTTACAAATATTGAATACCAAGCATATTATTATTATTAAGAAAATTACCATGCTATTTAAGACTCTCAAAATAATCTAAGTGAAGCATGAGAGATCAATAGTTTCTTTAAAACAAATCCACCACCATGCTCTAAAAGATATAAGTGAAGCACTAGAGCAAAACTATAAAGCTCAAAAGATATAAGTGAAGGACATAGAGTATTCTATCAAATTCCAATTCATGTATGGCTCTCTCAAAAGGTGTGTACAGCAAGGATGATTGTGGTAAACTAAAAAGAAAAGACTCAAATCATACAAGACGCTCCAAGCAAAACACATATCATGTGGTGAATAAAAATATAGCTCCAAGTAAAATTACCGATGGAAGTAGACGAAAGAGGGGATGCCTTCCGGGGCATCCCCAAGCTTTGACTTTTTGGTGTCATTGGATTATCTTTGGGGTGCCATGGGCATACCCAAGCTTAGGCTCTTGCCACTCCTTGTTCCATAATCCATCAAAAGATTTCACCCAAAACTTGAAAACTTCACAACACAAAACTCAACAGAAATATCGTAAGCTCCGTTAGCGAAAAGAAAACAAAGACCACTTCAAGGTACTGTAATTAACTCATTCTTTATTTATATTGGTGTTAAACCTACTGTATTCCAACTTTTCTATGGATTATAAACTATTTTACTAGCCATAGATTCATCAAAATAAGCAAACAACACACGAAAAACAGAATCTGTCAAAAAACAGAACAGTGTGTAGTAATCTGTAACTAACGCATAAACTTAACTCCAAAAATCAGCCAAAATAGGACGACCTAGAAAATTATTTTATTGATCAGCAGCAATTGTAATCAGTATTTTATCACGTTATGGTGATTTTTAACAATTGTTTTTGTGAACAGAAAGTTTCTGGAAATTACAGCAAGATCAAATAACTATCATCCAAGAAGTTCCTATAGGTTTAACTTGGCACAAACACTAATTAAAACATAAAACCACATCTAAACAGAAGGTAGATGGATTATTTATTACTAAGCAGTAAGGAAAAATATTGGGTTGTCTCCCAACATGCGCTTTCGTTTAACGCCCCTAGCTAGGCATTGAGATTTCAATGATGCTCACAAGAAAGAAAAGAATTGAGGCACAAAGAGAGCATCATAAAACACGTGACAAACACATATAAGTCTAACATACTTCCTATGCATAGGCATCTTATAGGAAAACAAATTATCAATGCAAGCAAAAACTAGCATGTGCAAGGAAGCGGAAAGAAACAATAGCAATCTCAACATAACGAGAGGTAATTTAGTAACATGAAAATTTCTACAACCATATTTCACTCTCTCATAATAATTACGTGTAGGATCATAAGAAAATTCAACAATATAGCTATCACATAACATATTCTCAACACGATCCACATGCATGCGAAGTTGACACTCTTCCAAAATAGTGGGATTATCATTAACTAAAGTCATGATTTCTCCAAGCCCACTTTATCAAAAATTTCATAAGATTGAATGTTATCCAAATATGTGGTATCTAAAGTTGACACTCTTCCAAACCCACTTTCAATATTATTGCAAACACTATCATCAATCTTATATTCATCATGGGGCTTAATTAAGTTTTCAAGATCATAAGAAGAATCTCCCCAATCATGACTATTGGACATAGCAAAACTAGCATCCCCAAGCTTAGGGTTTTGCATATTATAAGCGTAATTTACATCAATAGAATTTATAATAAAATCATTGCAATCATGCTTTTTATTCAAGAATCTATCGTGAAGCACTTCATCACAATTTTCAGATTTACGGATTTCAGGCAAAAGGTTATAAAGATAATCTAATGCATCCAAATCACTAGGAATTGGTTCATCATAATTGGATCTCTTAAAAATATTTGCAAGCGGATGAGGATCCATAGATATTAGCTTCTCTGTTTAGGAATAAATACTCAACTATTTCAACCAAGCGAGAAAAGCAGGCCAGAAAGACATCAAGGCGAATGGAAAAGAGAGGGCGAATAAAAGCGGCAAGGGTGAAGTGGGGGAGAGGAAAAGCAGAGGCAAATGGCAAATAATGTAGTCACGAGAGATAGGGATTGTGATGGGTACTTGGTATGTTGACTTTTGCGTAGACTCCCCAAGAACGGCGCGCCGTAAATTCTTCTTGCTACCTCTTGAGCACTGCGTTGGCTTTCCCCGAAGAGGAGAGGATGATGCATCAAAGTAGCGTAAGTATTTCCCTCAGTTTTTTAGAACCAAGGTATCAATCCAGTAGGAGGCCACGCGTGAGTCCCTCGTACCTACACAAAACAAATAGCTCAACGCAACCAACGCGATTAGGGGTTGTCAATCCCTTCACAGTCACTTACGAGAGTGAGATCTGATAGAGATGATAGATAATATTTTTGGTATTTCTGATATAAAGATGCAAAGTAAAATAAAAGGCAAAGTAGAAAGCAAAGCAAAAATAAAGTGATGGAAGATTGATATGATGAGAATAGACCCGGGGGCCATAGATTTCACTAGTGGCTTCTCTCAAGAGCATAAGTATTTCTACGGTGGGTGAACAAATTACTGTTGAGCAATTGACGGAATTGAGCATAGTTATGAGAATATCTAGGCATGATCATGTATATAGGCATCACGTCAAGAGACAAGTAGACCGACTCCTGCCGCATCTACTACTATTACTCCACTCATCGACCGCTATCTAGCATGCATCTAGAGTATTAAGTTCAAGAAAAGCGAGTAACGCCTTAAGCAAGATGACATGATGTAGAGGGACAAATTCATGCAATATGATAAAACCCCATCTTGTTATCCTCGATGGCAACAATACAATCGTGCCTTCAGCCTGTGCGTCATCACTTTGGGAAAGGACACCGCAAGATTGAAGCCAAAGCTAAGCACTTCTCCCATTGCAAGAAAAAACCAATCTAGTAGGCCAAACCAAACTGATAATTCAAGAGACTTGCAAAGATAACAAATCATACATAAAAAGAATTCAGAGAAGATTCAAATATTGTTCAGAGATAATCTTGATCATAAACCCACAATTCATCTGGTCTCAACAAACACACCACAAAAAGAAGATTACATCGAATAGATCTCCATGAGAGAGGGGAGAACATTGTATTGAGATCCAAAAGAGAGAAGAAGCCATCTAGCTACTAACTATGGACCCGAAGGTCTGAGGTAAACTACTCACACTTCATCGGAGGGCTATGGTGATGATGTAGAAGCCCTCCATGGTGGATTCCCCTTGGCGGAGTCTCGAAAAAGGCCCCAAGATGGGATCTCATGGGTACGTAGGTTGCGGCGGTGGAATTAGGTTTTGGCTCCGTGTCCATCGTTTGAAGTGCGTAGGTATATATAGGAGGGAAGAATGCGTCGTTGGAGCTTCGAGGGGCCCACGAGGCAGGGGGCACGCCCTCCACCCTTGTGACCGCCTCATGGCTTTCTTGACGGAGGGTTCAAGTCTCCTGGATCATATCTGATGAGAAAATCACGTTCCCGAAGGTTTCATTCTGTTTGGACTCCGTTTGATATTTCGTTTCTTCGAAATGCTGAAATAGGCAAAAAAATAGCAATTCTAGGCTGGGCCTCCGGTTAATAGGTTAGTCCCAAAAGTAATATAAAAGTGGAAAATAAATCCCAATATGGTCCAAAACAGTAGATAATATAGCATGGAGCAATCAAAAATTATAGATGCGTTGGAGACGTATCAGCTGGCGGCTCAACAGCAATCTCCAGTTTATC
The DNA here is from genome assembly GCA_021605145.1 of Aegilops bicornis. Taxonomy (NCBI): domain Eukaryota; kingdom Viridiplantae; phylum Streptophyta; class Magnoliopsida; order Poales; family Poaceae; genus Aegilops; species Aegilops bicornis. The sequence goes on from CM038669.1 coordinate 361,206,169, forward strand.
CATCAGCTTCGGTGGAAGCAGGAGTGACCTCTAGAACCTTGGGTGTGCCATGTTTAGTGTCGGCTCTGCGTAATGAGTGTTTGCCTAAGGATTTCAATGGTCCTCGTAAGGTGCCTAATTACACGGCAGATCAGCCCCCTGAGGCGTGGATTGAGAGCTCTGAGATGGCCATGGAGATGTTGGATGGTAGTGATGCTGCATGTGCTAAGTATTTCACCATGATGTTGGATGGACCGGCTCATACTTGGTTGAAAGGGCTGCCTCTAATTCCATCAGGTCATGGGCGGAGCTGAAAGCATGTTTTATTCAGAATTTTAAAGACACATGCAAGCAGCCTATGTCAATTTTGGATTTAGACTCTTGTGTCCAGGGTGAGAACGAATCGACGACCAATTGGGTGCGCCGGATCTCATTTGTTATACACTCGTCGGACAGTATCAACGCCGGTTCAGCAGTCCTGATGTTGGAGAAGAATTTCCATTTCCTCCCCCTTAAGAAGAAACTGGGGAGGCTTAAGCGTCACTGCAATGACATGGGGGAGCTCATGGCGGCTCTCGTCAAGTATGCCGACTTTGACAGTACCAAAGACCCCAACTCCGATGAGGAGAATACGGGTAAGGGGAAGAAGAGCGGCAATACGAAGCGGCAGTAGCATAATACGGCAGGTCAAAGCTGCAACAGTAAGCGCAAGGCTGATGGCAATTTAGATTTTATGGCTAACACCAATACGCAGAAGAATAATCAGCATCGCAAGGGAAAGCCGCCCCGGCTTGGAGGGCCAAAATTTAACCTTGAGGCGATGATGAATCAGCCTTGTCCAAAGCTTGGTACGCAAGAAAAGCCAGCCAATCATCTGTGGAAGGATTGCTTCATCATGAGGGAGTATAGGAATTCCAATGTTTTCCTCAACAATCATATCCCAAATGGCGGTTCATGATCTGGTTCTCACGGGCCTGGCTTTGGTGGTGGCGGCTCAAACTCTGGTTTCCAGGGTCAAGGAAATCAAGGTGGTTTTAATCAGCAGTCTGGTCAAGGGAATCAGCAGCAACAATCTGGTTATCAGAGCAATCCAGAGCAGTTGAATAGTGGACAGTATCATGTGTTCACCATGAGTTTATGCAAACGAGACCAGAAGATTCATAAAAGGGCGGTGAACGCAGTTGAGCCAGCGATTCCCCGTTACTTGCGATGGTCTGAACATCCTATTCTTTGGAGCCGTGAGGATCACCCGCCCCGGGTTGACAATCCGGGTCACTTGGCTTTAGTGGTTGCACCTCAAGTTGGAGGTTACAAGTTCACTAAGGTGCTCATGGATGGAGGCAACAGTATCAATATCCTTTACTACGAAACTTTTCGTCGTATGAGTTTGACTGACAAGGATCTTAAGCCGTCTACACTATTTTTCATGGTGTGGTGTCTGGTAAGTCGGCATATCCAGTGGGCAAGATAGCTTTGGAAGTGGATTTTGGTGATGATCATGATTCCAGGGTTGAGACATTGACCTTTGAGGTGGTTAAGATTAAGAGCCCTTATCACGCTTTGTTTGGGCGGCCGGCTTATGCTAAGTTCATGGCAAGGCCTTGTTATGTTTATCTGCAGCTTAAGATGCTGGGTCATAAGGGTACTATCACCATACATGGGAACAAAAGGATAGCCTTGGAATGTGAAGAGGGCGATGCTGCTTATGCTGAGTCTGTTTGTGCAACAGAGGAGTTGAAGTTTTACAAAGATAATGTTGACCCAGCAGATATGACACCTTTGAAGAAGCCAACCATAGAGTATGACCACTTGTTGAAGTTTAAGTCGGTAGATGACACTAAGCTGGTTGACTTTGTTCCTGGCGACTCATCCAAGCAGTTCAGTATCAGTGCTAATTTGGATCCGAAATAGGAAAGCGCGCTCATCGAGTCCATCCATGAGAACCGGTACATCTTTGCATGGAAGCCTTCAGACATGCCAGGTGTACCGAGGGAACTCGCTGAGCACACTCTAAATATTGATCCAAAGTTTAAACCGGTCAAGCAATTTCTTCGTCGCTTTAACGAAGAGAGGCGTAAGGCCATTGATGAAGAAGTGGCCCGACTCTTGGCTGCAGGGTTCATTGTTGAAGTTTTTCATCCTAAATGGTTGGCTAACCCGGTGCTGGTGCTTAAGAAAAATGGTACTTGGCGCATGTGTGTGGATTACACAGATCTTAATAAAGCCTGCCCGGCCGATCCTTTTGCTCTCCCTCGTATTGATCAGATTATTGATGCTTCAGCGGGTTGTGAGCGTTTGAATTTCTTGGATGCCTATTCAGGGTATCATCAGATCAAGATGGCAGTTAAGGACCAGGAGAAGACAGCTTTCATCACTCCCTTTGGAGCCTTCTGCTATGTGTCTATGCCTTTTGGGATAAAGAGTGCCCAGGCGACTTACCAACGGTGTGTTCAAAATTGCCTTCATGATCAGATTGGGCGCAATGTTCATGCTTATGTGGATGATATTGTGGTGAAATCTAGGAAGAAAGAGACTCTGATAGATGATTTGAAGGAGACCTTTGACAATCTCCGGGTCTACAAGATGATGCTTAACCCGGCCAAATGTGTCCTTGGTGTACCAGCAGGCAAGCTCTTGGGCATTGAAGCTAACCCGGAGAAAATCAAGGCTATCACTTCCTTGGCTAAGCCGGCGTGTATTAATGATGTTCAGCATCTGGCGGGTCGTATTGCGGCCTTACGCCAGTTCATAAGCCGGTTGGGTGAAAAAGTTATCCCTCTATACCAGATGATGAAGAAAACAGATCACTTTGTCTGGAGTGATGCTGCTGATCAGGCGTTTGAGGCCTTGAAAAAATAGTTAGCTGAGCCGCCGATCCTTGCTGCTCCTATTGATAAGGAGCCCTTGTTGTTATATGTGGCTGCTAATAGCTGAGCTGTCAGCGTGGCAATTGTTGTGGAAAGGAAGGAATCATGCAAGGAATATTCGGTTCAGCGTCCGGTTTATTATATTAGTGAGGTCCTCGTTGAATCCAAGCAGAGGTATCCACATTGGCAGAAACTTGTATATGGAGTGTTCATGGCTAGTCGTAAACTGAAGCAGTATTTCTTTGGTCATCCCATCACTGTGGTTAGTTCTGCCCCCTTGGGGGATATTATTCAAAACAGAGAAGCCACAGGTCGGGTAGCCAAATGGGCCATTGAGCTTGTTCCCCATGGTTTGAAGTATATGCCTCGGACAGCTATCAAGTCTCAAGCACTTGTGGGATTTATCAATGACTGGACTGAGCTACAGATGCCCGAGGAGAAGCCGGATAGCACATATTGGACTATTCACTTCAATGGATCCAGGCAGTTGGAAGGCTCGGGGGCTGGAGTTATTTTGACTTCCCCACGAGGTGATAAATTTTGTTATATTTTAAGGTTGATGTTCCCCTGTACTAACAATGCAGCTGAGTACGAGGCCTTGCTCCATGGTCTTCGGATGGCTAAAGAGATGAATTTAAGCCGGGTGAGGTGTTTTGGCAACTCAGATTTGGTGGCTCAGCAAGTTTCAGGCATTTGGGATTCTAAGGATCCACTCATGGCGGCTTGCCGCCGAGAGGTCGATGCTATTGCTGGTCATTTCAAAGGTTATCAAGTGGAACATGTTGATCGCAGGAAAAATGAGGCAGCTGATGCTTTGAACCGGCTAGGGTCCCGGCGTAAGCCGGTACCACCTAATGTTTTCCTTGATATTCTGCACAATCCTTCAGTCAAATTGCCTACGGAGGAAGATCTAGCTATTCCTGACCCGGAGACGCAGTTGGTGGCGGGTCTTCATGCTATTCCTGATTGGACAATTCCATATTTGGTTTATATGACCCGGGGTGAGTTACCTGAAGATGAAACTTTAGCCAGGCAGATAACCCGGCGGTCTAAGCCAATGACTATTGTCAATGGAGAATTGCATCGCTGCAGTATCACAAGGGTGTTTTAATGTTGTGTTTCTCCTGAGGAAGGCCGTGAGATTCTATGAGAGATTCATGAAGGAGATTGTGGTCATCATGTCGGATCTAAGTCTCTTGTAGCCATGGCTTTCCGTCATGGGTTTTATTGGCTGACGGCTCATGCTGATGCAGAAGATTTGGTCAGTAAATGTGACGGGTGTCAGAAATTTTCAAGACGAGCTCATGTGCCGGCTCAGGAATTGAGGATGATTCCAATCACTTGGCCGTTTGAAGTCTGGGGGCTGGATATGGTTGGGCCTTTCAAAAGTTCAAAAGATAAAAAGACCCTCCTTTTGGTGGCGGTTAACAAATTCGCAAAGTGGGTTGAGGCAGAACCGGTCTGTAAGTGTGACGCGGCAACAGCGGTTCAATTCATCAAAAAGGTGATTTTCCGGTTTGGTTACCCTCACAACATTATAACTGATAATAGCACTAATTTGTCCAAGGGTGCTATGAAAGAATTCTTTCAACGCAAGCATATTCGTCTTGATGTATCATTAGTGGCTCACCCCCAGTCCAATGGCCAAGCTGAAAGGGCGAATCAAGAAATTTTGAGGGGCATCAAGCCCCGGCTTATGGTCCCTTTGCAGAGGACGCCGGGTTGTTGGGTGGAGGAATTGCCCTCCGTGCTATGGAGTATCAATACTACCCCCAACAGATCTACGGGTTACACGCCTTTCTTCATGGTTTACAGAGTAGAGGCGGTTCTCCCTAGTGACATCCATCACGGCTCGCCCCGTGTGGTGGCTTATGTTGAAGCTGATAATGAAAAAGCACATCAGGATGCTCTTGACCTGCTGGATGAGGAGCGTGACCTTCTGCGTGGGCGTTCGCTCGCCAATTTACGACAAAGATACGTATTTGTTATCACAACCCGCCGGGTTAAAACCAGAACCTTTCAAGAAGGAGATTTGGTGCTCTGACTTATCCAGGATCAAACTAACATGCACAAGTTATCCCCACCTTGAGAAGGGCCTTTCATGATCAGCAAAAATCTGAACAACGGATGATACTACCTCATTGATGTTCGAGAGCACAAGGACTCACGTAAATTTGAAGAGGAGACCCGCCGGCCGTGGAATATTGCTCATCTTCGGCCTTGTTACACTTGAGCTACTGGCTCTTGTGATGTACATACTTCTATCAACATATATATTATGATGAGTATAATAAAGTCGGCATCCCTGATAATTTAGGGCCTCTGTCGTTTCATTTCTGAGAATATGAGTCTTTATTGTCACTTCATACGATCACTTGGGGGCTTCCTGCTCATTGAGCATAGCTATGACTACCCTCTTGATCCGGCTTGTATGCCATGATTATAAAATACTTGGGGGCTTCCTGCTCATTGAGCATAGCTATGACTACCCTATTATTCTGGCTTATACGCCTGGAATAAAATATTACTTGGGGGTTCCTTGTTAATGAACAAGAGCTTTGTTGTCCCTTGTAATAGGCTTGGACACCAGGTGTATTCAGCAAAAATCCGGGTTATCCTACCTTTGTTAGCCTGCCACTCCGACCAGGTAATCCTGGAATGACTCACCGTACTCTTGATAATCAATCTTATACAGACTCTGAATTTGTCAAAGTTAAAATGGTGATTGGTCATGTGAGGTCCAGCTTACGGGTTTGAATTAAGGTTTAACTCAGAGGATGTGCAGCCCTTGAATAGCACTTGACATGGAGGCTTGGCAGCCTATGAATGCCTTGTTTTTTCTGTTTTAAATTTGCTTTGAATATTTTTTTGAGATTCGTCTTTTGTTGCCATGTTGATATATGGTTGAAAACTGATTAGGGCCATGTCGCCTTACGGTTCATATATGAATCTATCCGGAGTTTTATTAACCCGGCCTGGTTTTGGACTTTAAAGTTGCCAGTGTATAATGATTATGTGCTTAGAGTGTTGTGCTCTACGCTTTCACATGTTACCCCTTGATGCATGTGGCGTGATAAGTCGGCGGTATGAATAAATTGAAGAGGGCGTTGTGCTCTTAGTTTTTGGGCTGTTACCCTTACTACACGGCGTATGATAAGCCGGCAGTGCAAACAAATATCACAGACATGATATTTATTCTGTTATGATTATATGAGGTTTTTTGATAAACCGGCCTTGGTTATGGACTATTTAGTCATCAATGGTTTTATATGGGGTATTGTGACCCGCCCTGGGGTAATCTGCCAAGGCACTTGTTATCTGCTTATGTGCAGGGAAAAATGATAAGCATGGTCTGCATAATTGATGATATTATAAGCATAAGTGGCAGATTTTCAAATGATAGATCGACAGTGTCATGCAAATAAACACGCACGATGGCGTGACAGGTCAGGATTGTTTAACTAGCCTATTACAAGGCATCTGACGGCCCAAAAGTATAAGTGTTTTTGAGACATAACATCCAAATGCTATGGCTGGTAAACCTGTTCATGAATTAAGACTACTAGTCTTGGCGGGTCGAAGCCTCTGGGTCATCCTGTGCTTCTTCTTCATCATCTCCTTGATTATCCATTGGCTGGAAGTCGGGCGAAGCCCAGTTGATACCGGTCAAAGCTTTAAACACAGCCTCGTCATCTATAAGACTTGATCAATATCAGATGCGAAGGTATGCTTACGAGTCGGCGGGATGAAATCCACCTCCTGATGAACCGGCAATACGTCTCCAACGTATCTATAATTTTTTATTGTTCCATGCTATATTATCTTCTGTTTTGGATGTTTAATATGCTTTACTATACACTTTTATATTATTTTTGGGACTAACCTATTAATCGGAGGCCCAGCCCAAATTCTTGCTTTTTGCCTATTTGATTGTTTATGAAAAAGGAATATCAAAGCGAGTCCAAAGCGGAATGAAACCTTCGGGAACGTGATTTTCGAACAAGCGTGATCCGCAGGACTTGGAATCTCGTAAAGCAATCAACGAGGAGAGCACGAGAGAGGGAGGCGCGCCTACCCCCCCAGCGCCGCGCCTCCACCCTCGTGGGGCCCACGTTGCTCCACTACATACTTCTTCCTCCTATATAGACCCATATACCCTGGAAACATCAAAGGAGGAGCCAAAACCCTTTCCACCGCCACAACCTTCTATACTCGTGAGATCCCATCTTGGGGCCTTCTCCGCCGCTCCGCCGGAGGGGGCATTGATCATGGAGGGCTTCTACGTCAACACCATAGCCTCTCCGATGATGCGTGAGTAGTTTACCTCAGACCTTCGGGTCCATAGTTATTAGCTAGATGGCTTCTTCTCTCTCTTTGGATCTCAATACAAAGTTCTCATTGATCTTCTTGGAGATCTATTCGATGCAATCTTCTTTTGGAGATCCGATGAATTGTGGGTTTATGATCAACATTATCTATGAACAATATTTTAATCTCCTCTGAATTCTTTTATGTATGATTGGTTATCTTTGCAAGTCTCTTCGAATTATCAGTTTGGTTTGGCCTACTAGATTGATCTTTCTTGCAATGGGAGAAGTGCTTAGCTTTGGGTTCAATCTTGCGGTGTCCTTTCCCGGTGTGATGGGGGCAGGAAGGCACGTATTGTATTGTGACCATCGAGGATAAAAAGATGGGGTTTATATCATATTGCATGAGTTTATCCCTCTACATCATGTCATCTTACTTAAAGTATTACTCTGTTCTTATGAACTTAATACTCTAGATGCATGTTGGATAGCGGTTGATGTGTGGAGTAATAGTAGTAGATGCAGAATCGTTTCGGTCTACTTATCACGGACGTGATGCCTACATACATGATCATACCTAGATATTCTCATAACTATGCTCAATTCTATCAATTGCTTTCGACAGATGAATTCGTTCACCCACCGTAATACTTATGCTTTGAGAGAAGCCACTAGTGAAACCTATGGCCCCCGGGTCTATTTTCCATCATATTAATCTTCCAACACTTAGCTATTTTTATTGCCGTTTATTTTCCTTTTGCATCTTTATCATAAAAATACAAAAAATATTATCTTATCATATCTATCAGATCTCACTCTCGTAAGTGACCGTGAAGGGATTGACAACCCCTTTATCGCGTTGGTTGCGAGGTTCGTATTTGTTTGTATAGGTGCGTGGGACTTGAGCGTGATCTCCCTCTGGATTGATACCTTGGTTCTCAAAAACTGAAGGAAATACTTACGCTACTTTCTTTGCATCACTCTTTCCTCTTCAAGGGAAAACCAACGCAGTGCTCAAGAGGTAGCAAGAAGGATTTCTGGCACCGTTGCCGGGGAGATTCGCGCCAAGTCAAGTCAAGACATACCAAGTACCCATCACAAAGTCTTATCCCTCGCATTACATTATTTGCCATTTGCCTCTCGTTTTCCTCTCCCCCACTTCACCCTTGCCGTTTTATTCGCCCTCTCTTTTCCGTTCGCCTCTTTTTCGCTTGCTTCTTGTTTGCTCGTGTGTTGGATTGCTTGCTTGTCACGATGGCTCAAGACAATACTAAATTGTGTGACTTTACCAATACCAACAACAATAATTTTCTTAGCACTTCGATTGCTCCTCTTACCGATGCTAAATCTTGTGAAATTAATGCTGCTTTGTCGAATCTTGTCATGAAAGATCAATTCGCCGGCCTTCCTAGTGAAGATGCCGCTACCCATCTGAATAGCTTCATTGATTTGTGTGATATGCAAAAGAACAAAGATGTGGACAATGATGTTGTTAAATTGAAGCTATTTCCTTTTTAAGCTTAGAGATCGTGCTAAAAGTTTGGTTTTTGTCTTTGCCTAAAAATAGTATTGACTCATGGAATAAGTGCAAAGATGCTTTTATCTCTAAGTATTTTCCTCCCGCTAAGATTATCTCTCTTAGAAATGATATCATGAATTTTAAGCAACTTGATCATGAACATGTTGCACAAGCTTGGGAGAGGATGAAATTAATGATACGTAATTGACCTACACATGGTTTGAATCTTTGGATGATTATACAAAAAAATTATGCCGGATTGAATTTTGCTTCTAGAAATCTTTTAGATTCGGCCGCGGGAAGCACTTTTATGGAAATCACTTTAGGAGAAGCTACCAAACTCCTAGATAATATTATGGTTAATTATCTCAATGGCACACCGAAAGATCTACTAATAAAAAAGTGCATGCGATAGAAGAAATTAATGTGTTGAGTGGAAAGATGGATGAACTTATGAAATTATTTTCTACTAAAAGTGTTTCTTCTTATCCTAATGATATGCCTTTGTCTACTTTGATTAAGAATAATAATGAATCTATGGATGTGAATTGTCGGTAGGAATAATTTTGGTAACAACGCGTATAGAGGAAACTTTAATCCTAGGCCGTTCCCTAGTAATTCCTCTAATAATTATGGTAATTCCTACAACAATTCTTATGGAAATTTTAATAAGATGCCCTCTGAATTTGAGACTAGTGTTAAGGAGTTTATGAATTCGCAAAAGAATTTCAATGCTTTGCTTGAAGAAAATTTGCTTAAGGTTGATGAATTGGCTAGGAACGTTGATAGAATTTCTCTTGATGTTGATTCTTTGAAACTTAGATCTATTCCACCTAAGCATGATATCAATGAGTCTCTCAAAGCCATGAGAATTTCCATTGATGAGTGCAAAGAAAGAACCGCTAGGATGCGTGCTAAGAAAGATTGCTTCGTGAAAGCGTGTTCTTCTAGTTTCTATAAAAATAAAGATGAAGATCTAAAAGTTATTGATGTGTCTCCTATTAAATCTTTATTTTGCAATATGAATCTTGATAATGATGGGACTGGAGATGAGTTACCTTTACCTAGAATGCGTCCCAAAAATTCGGAGTTTTTAGATCTTGATGCGAAACTTGTTAAAAGTGGGATTGAAGAGATCAAAACTTTACATATTAATGAACCCACTATTTTGGACTTCAAGGAATTTAATTATGATAATTGCGATTTGATAGATTGTATTTCCTTGTTGCAATCCGTGCTAAATTCTCCTCATGCTTATAGCCAAAATAAAGCTTTTACCAAACATATCGTTGATGCTGATGCAATCTTATGAAGAAAAACTTGAGTTGGAAGTTTTTATCCCTAGAAAACTTTATGATGAGTGGGAACCTACTATTAAAATTAAAATTAAAGATCACGAATGCTATGCTTTGTGTGATTTTTGTGCTAGTGTTTCCACGATTCCAAAAACTTTGTGTGATTTGCTAGGTTTCCGTGAATTTGATGGTTGTTCTTTAAACTTGCACCTTGCGGATTCCACTATTAAAAAACCTATGGGAAGAATTAATGATGTTCTTATTGTTGCAAATATGAACTATGTGCTCATACATTTCATTGTTCTTGATATAGATTGCAATCCTTCATGTCCTATTATTCTTGGTAGACCTTTCCTTAGAACGATTGGTGCAATTATTGATATGAAGAAAGGGAATATTAGATTCCAATTTCTGCTAAGGAAAGGCATGGAACACTTCCCTAGAAATAAGATTAAATTACCTTATGAATCTATTATGAGAGCTACTTATGGATTGCCTACCAAAGATGGCAATACCTAGATCTATCCTTGCTTTTATGCCTAGCTAGGGGCGTTAAACAATAGCGCTTGTTGGGAGGCAACCCAATTTTATTTTTAGTGTTTTTGCTTTTTGCTTCAGTTTAGGAATAAATATTTGATCTAGCCTCTGGTTAGATTTGTTTTTATGTTTTAATTAGTGTTTGTGCCAAGTTAAACCTATAGGATCTTCTTGGATGATAGTTATTTGATCTTGCTGAAAATTCCAGAAACTTTCTATTCACAAAAACAATGTTTAAAATCACCAGAACGTGATAAAATACTGATTCCAATTGCAGTAGATCAATAAACAAATTTTCTAGGTCGTCCTATTTTGGTATATTTTTTTGAGTTCCAGAAGTTTGCGTTAGTTACACACTACTACAGACTGTTCTGCTTTTGACAGATTCTGTTTTTCGCGTGTTGTTTGCTTATTTTGATGAATCTATGGCTATTAAAAGAGTTTATAAACCATAGAGAAGTTGGAATACAGTAGGTTTAACACCAATATAAATAAAGAATGAGTTCAATACAGTACCTTGAAGTGGTGTTTTGTTTTGTTTAAGCTAGCAGACTCCACGAGATTTTCTGTTAAGTTTTGTGTTGTGAAGTTTTCAAGTTTTGGGTAAAAGATTTGATGGATTATGGAACAAGGAGTGGCAAGAGCCTAAGCTTGGGGATGCCCATGGCACCCCAAGATAATCTAAGGACACCAAAAATCCAAAGCTTGGGGATGCCCCGGAAGGCATCCCCACTCTTCGTCCATCATTAACTTTACTTGGAGCTATATTTTTATTCACCACATGATATGTGTTTTACTTGGAGCGTCTTGTATGATTTGAGTCTTTGCTTTTAGTTTACCACAATCATCCTTGCTGTGCACACCTTTTTAGAGAGACACACATGATTCGGAATTTATTAGAATACTCTATGTGCTTCACTTAGATCTTTTGAGCTATATAGTTTTTGCTATAGTGCTTCACTTATATTTTTTTAGAGCACGGCGGTGGATTTGTTTTATAGAAACTATTGTTCTCTCATGCTTCACTTCTATTATTTTGAGATTCCTACAAAACTGCATGGTAATTTCCTTTAATTATGATAGGCATCCAAGGTTAGTAAAAAAAATCTTATGAGTGTGTTGAATACTATGAGAAGTTTGATGCTTGATAATTGTTTTGAGATATGAAGATGGTGATATTAGAGTCATGCTAGTTGAGTAGTTGTGAATTTGAGAAATACTTGTGTTAAGGTTTGTGATTCCGTAGCATGCACGTATGGTGAACCGTTATGTGATGAAGTCGGAGCATGATTTATTTATTGATTGTCTTCCTTATGATTTGGCGGTCGGGGAGACTGACGATGGTGTTTTCCTACCAATCTATCCCCCTAGGAGCATGCGCGTAGTACTTTGCTTTGATAACTTGTAGATTTTGCAACAAATATATGAGTTCTTTATGACTAATGTTGAGTCCATGGATTATACGCACTCTCTTCCTTCCACCATTGCTAGCCTCTCTAATATCATGCACTTTTCGCCGGTATCATACACCCACCATATACCTTCCTCAAAACAGCCACCATACCTACCTATCATGGCATTTCCATAGCCATTCCGAGATATATTGCCAAGCAACTTACCACCGTTCCGTTTACTATGACACGCTCCATCATTGTCATATTGCTTTGCATGATCATGTAGTTGACATCGTATTTGTGGCAAAGCCACCGTTCATAATTCTTTCATACATGTCACTCTTGATTCATTGCATATCCTGGTACACCGCCGGAGGCATTCACATAGAGTCATATTTTGTTCTAAGTTTTGAGTTGTAATTCTTGTGTTGTAAATTAAATAAAAGTGTGATGATCATCATTATTAGAGCATTGTCCCAAGTGAGGAAAGGATGATGGAGACTATGATTCCCCCACAAGTCGGGATGAGACTCAGAAGAAAAAAAGAGGCCATAAAAAAGGCCCAAAGAAAAAAAATGAGAGAACCGAGAGAAGGGACAATGCTACTATCCTTTTACCACACTTGTGCTTCAAAGTAGCACCATGATCTTCATGATAGAGAGTCTCCTATGATATCACTTTCATATACTAGTGGGAATTTTTCATTATAGAAATGGCTTGTATATTCCAATGATGGGCTTCCTCAAAATGCCCTAGGTCTTCGTGAACAAGCGAGTTGGATGCACACCCACTTAGTTTCTTTTGTTGAGCTTTCACATACTTATAGCTCTAGTGCATCCGTTGCATGGCAATCCCTACTCACTCTCATTGATATCTATTGATGGGCATCTCCATAGCCCGTTGATACGCCTAGTTGATGTGAGACTATCTTCTCCTTTTTTGTCTTCTCCACAACCACCATTCTATTCCACATATAGTGTTATGTCCATGGCTCACGCTCATATATTGCGTGAAGATTGAAAAAGTTTGAAAACACCAAAAGTATGAAACAATTGCTTGGCTTGTCATCGGGGTTGTGCATGATTAAATACTTTGTGTGATGAAGATAGAGCATAGCCAGACTATATGATTTTGTAGGGATAACTTTCTTTGGCCATGTTATTTTGAGAAGACATAATTGCTTAGTTAGTATGCTTGAAGTATTATTATTTTTATGTCAATATTAAACTTTTGTCTTGAATCTTTGGATCTGAATATTCATACCACAATTAAGAGAATTACATTGAAAATTATGCTAAGTAGCATTCCACATCAAAAATTCTGTTTTATCATTTACCTACTTGAGGACGACGAGAATTAAGCACAGAGGATGCTTGATACGTCTCCAACGTATCTATAATTTTTATTGTTCCATGCTATATTATATTATGTATTGGATGTTTAATGGGCTATATTATACACTTTTATATAATTTTTGTCACTAACCTATTAACAGGAGTCCCAGCCCAAATTCCTATTTATTACCTATTTGGTGTTTCAAGAGAAAAGGAATATCAAGCGAGTCCAAAGCGGAATGAAACCTTCAGAACATGATTTTTGGAACAAACGTGAACGAGAGGACTTGGAGTCTACGTAAAGCAATCAACAAGGAGAGCACAAAGGCGGGCGCTCCTACCCCCAAGGCGCCGCCTCCACCCTCATGGGGCCCATGTTGCTCCACCGATGTACTTCTTCCTCCTATATATACCCATATACCCTGGAATTATCAGAGGAGGAGCCAAAACCCTATTTCCACCGCCGCAACCTTCTGTATCCGTGAGATCCCATCTTGGGGCCTTTTCCGGCACTCCGTCGGAGGGGGCATTGATCACGGAGGGCTTATACATCAACACCATAGCCTCTCCGATGATGTGTAAGTAGTTTACCTCAGACCTTCGGGTCCATAGTTATTAGCTAGATGGCTTCTTCTCTCTCTTTGGATCTCAATACAAAGTTCTCATTGATCTTCTTGAAGATCTATACGATGTAATCTTCTTTTGCGGTGTGTTTGCCGAGATCCGATGAACTGTGGGTTTATGATCAACATTATCTATGAACAATATTTTAATCTCCTCTGAATTCTTTTATGTATGATTGGTTATCTTTGCAAGTCTCTTTGAATTATCAGTTTGGTTTGGCCTACTAGATTGATCTTTCTTGCAATGGGAGAAGTGCTTAGCTTTGGGTTCAATCTTGCGGTGTCATTTCCCAATGACAGCAGGGGCAGCAAGGCACGTATTGTATTGTTGCCATCGAGGATAAAAAGATGGGGTTTATATCATATTGCATGAGTTTATCCCTCTACATGATGTCATCTTACTTAAAGCATTACTCTATTCTTATGAACTTAATACTCTAGATGCATGTTGGATAGCGGTCGATGTGTGGAGTAATAGTAGTAGATGCAGAATCGTTTCGGTCTACTTATCACGGACGTGATGCCTATATACATGATCATACCTAGATATTCTCATAACTATGCTCAATTCTATCAATTGCTCGATAGTAATTGCTCACCCACCGTAATACTTATGCTCTTGAGAGAAGCCACTAGTGAAACCTATGGCCCCGGGTCTATTTTCCATCATACTAATCTTCCAACACTTAGCTATTTTTATTTCCGCTTATTTTACTTTTGCATCTTTATCATAAAAATACCAAAATCTTATCTTATCATATCTATCGGATCTCACTCACTGTAAGTGACCGTGAAGGGATTGACAACCCTTTTATCGTGTTGGTTGCGAGGTTCTTATTTGTTTGTGTAGGTGTGTGGGACTTGGCGTGATCTCCCATCGATTGATACCTTGGTTCTCAAAACCGAGGGAAATACTTACGCTACTTTACTGCATCACCCTTTCCTCTTCAAGGGAAAACCAAGCAGTGCTCAAGAGGTAGCAACCGGCGCCTTCACCTTCTTGTTTTCAGCATCATAAGCCGCTTGATATTGGGATAGATTTGTTTCTTTGGCCAGCTTGCTTGCTACTGGATGCATTTCCCTTGCTATCTTCGCAAAAATCATTAGTGCTGAAGGGAGACCTGTCTTCTTTAACACTGGGGCAGCCATTGGCTAAATCTTCTGAATCAAGATCCGGTTGCCATGCCTTTGCACAGCTTAAAAATGATCATGGCGCCCGACTCTGGCGGCTGATTGCTTTAACTCTTCAATTCTTTGGGGTAGTACCGATAGCTTTTCTAGTGTTTCCTTGATGAGGGAGGGCGGATGTTTTTTATGAATAGCAGCAGCAACTATTCGTTGAGCGCCAGTGTATAGCTGTTCTACCAGAGTATAAACAGCTTTAAGCTTGATACACATATCTGAGCCCAACTTGGCGCTTCGGGAACCTACATCAGTAAAATTATTGGTAAACCGGCTGATGATTATGATATACTATTGGTGCAAAGGAAAGTATTTTTGTTACTTACCGAAGATGGCCGATGTCATGCTGTTGATTTGATGCTTTAAACCGGACAACTCGTCAGTTACCGGTTTAAGGGCTGCTTCGGGACCCCCCGCTCTTTTTAACAAAGCTGCCTTCTCGGTCTCCCAGCCGGTTCTATCGGTATTGAAGCTCTGTTTCAACTGCTCAATGTTTTCCAATGTAGTCTTCAGCTCTGATTTGGCTTTTGAAGTCTCAGATTGCTGAGTTTGAATATTGGCCCGCAGATCTTTGACTTGGGATTCCTTCTCATTTAGTTCAGCCTGCGACATGAACAACATGGAAGGTATTATGATCATGATTATCTTTGAAGTCCCAAGCACAATACAAGTATTTTCCTTGGCACTTGGGGGCTAATGCATATCGCTCTTTCCAAGACAAGTTTATATGATGACCCGGGCAAAATGATATGATCCGGTTTATGCTACATACTTGAATTTTTTTAGCTATGGTGATAAGTCCCGGCTTATTCATGCTGATTAAACCGGCCCTTGGGGGCTATAGGTGCAAAGTTTATCACTACTAATTGAAGTCCCGGCTTGACTTGATAGTTTAAGCCGGCCCTTGGGGGCTACTAGTTTGATCCTCACATATTTATGACTACCTAAAAGTCTACAGTACATTCAACGCTATCATATTCTATAGACTTGGTGGCTGATAGAGATATATTTATGAGGAAGATTTTGCTGGATTACCTCAAAGCGCTCCTTCATCAAGTTGACCATGCCGGCTTCAAAGTCAAGGCTGGTGTGAAGGTGGTTCAAATAACCAGAGTGAATTTCTTGAGCATTAAATTGAGCATAGCCTTCCAATTCAACTTTCCATTGTCAACAACAGAGAACTCCTCCTTGGCGCTGTCTTTGGACAGGGTAATGGGGTTGCCCGGGGCCGGATAAGCTGTCCCAGTGATCATTATATCATCAGATTACTAAGCTGGCTGAGCAGGACTGGGCGGTTTATCATTTTCTGGATCAGCTTCCATGGCATCTTGGGTAACGGGTTGGTCTTCTGGAGGAGGATCATCTATAACAGCTTCTGACACTTGATGCAAAGTCTCAGTTGTGGCATGTTGTTCCGGATCGACATTTTTTGGCTCTTCAGCCGGTTTGTCAATTTGTTGTTTTTTGCTGGGCTTTGCCATAGCACTGAAAAGGAAACATAATACAGAGTTAATATGACAATTAAGTGCATGATTCAAATCGGATAAATTTAATATTCTCACCCAGGCACAGTCTTGAAAGCCGGGATTTGAGTCCCAGTTGAGTCGTCGGAGGAGGAATGAAATGTTCCCTGATAATTTGAATCAGACGGGTTAAGAGGTTGTCGAAAAAGACCCACGTTGGGATAAGATAAGCCAGAAACATTTGAAACCTCCGGTCGATGCTTGCGAGGTGCTGGGGTGTTTGGTAAGCCAGAGGAAAGAATTCCGCCGCCGCTGTTCCGGGTCATGCGGCAAGCTTCATGTTGCTGTTTCTTCAAAAGAAAGTTGGGATCCAAATAAGCTAAGGGATGAGAAAATCTTACTTTCCAGCTTGCTTGACGAATTTTCTATCTTGGCAGAGGTTCAGAGTCGGAGGAAAGGATAGTTACCTATTCAGCATTGGCTTGGCTTCCTTCCGCATCATCCTGATAGTTATCATTATCAATAAGGTGTACAAAAAATGAGCCAAGGGAGTCAAGTTTTACCCCCGACTCATCATTATCGTCCAAGTCAAATAACTCGGAAGGATTGGATTTCTTCTTGGCTGGCTTTTTAATAGCCTTGGTCTTTGTTCGAGGCTTCTTGGCCGGCTTATCCTGCAGTTTCTTGGTCCAAAAAGGTGAATCGGCCTGCAAAATATTAACATGGGTATGAAAAGGCAATCTAAGTGAAGATATGATTCAATGGCGAAATTAGTTGAAAGCTTACAGCTGGCGGTTTGTTGAGAACACAGAAGGGATTCAACCCGACTTTACTGCAGTCTTCCAAGCTCTCGTTTAATAGAGATTTGGTCATATTATTGATGTATTTGTCAATCAATTCAATCTGACAGTGGCGTTGAGGATCTTTTAACTCGCCGGTGTACTCGCACATTAAGCCGGGACGGCGGCTTAAAGGCAAGACTCTCCAGGCGACCCAGCATCGAACAAGATCAATTCCCGTCAAACCGTTGGCCATCAAGGCTCGGATCTGTGAAAAGATTGGCATATACTTTTTCGCTCTCATCGTGCTAATGCGATGCCGAAGAGGATGTTCATGTTGCTTCTGCCATCTGCGATAACCCTAAGAGAGGATTCTCCCCTTCTAGAGAAGTGTCTTTGCAATAAAACCAGGTTTGGTTCCAGTCTTTGGGATGACTGGGCAGAGTAGCGGCTGGGAAGGTAGCTTCTTTTCGTCACTGTACTGAAATGCCACCTAATTCTAGGTTGGGCCCGTCTGTAAACTCGTTCTGCCGGTTTAAGTAATAAAACTCCTTGAATTGTTCTACGGTGGGCTCCTGTTGAAGGTACACCTCACAGAATACTTGGAAGTTGCAGATATTTGACACGGAGTTTGGTTCGATGTCTTGTGGATGGAGCTTGAAAAAGTGCAGCACGTCACGAAAGAATTGAGCTGGGAGGACTGAAGCCCCGGAGCATATGATCAGTGAAAATGATAACTTCATCATCCTTGGGCTCGGGAGGAGTTTCAGTGCCTGGGACCCTCCAATGAATGACATCCTTTTTAGCCAAGACACATGTTTGAACATATTCGTTCAAATCTTCCTCGGTGACCCGGGAAACGACCCAGTTGCAGGCAGTGACAGTTTTGCCCATTTTGAGGAAAAAGGCCTAAAAGAAAGAGATATTGCCGGTTTAAGATCAAACTGATAAGCCGGGTGAATGATTCAAAAGTACAGTGCTATAAAAGTCCAATGTGTTAAGCCGGAAGATGACACTGAAGTGTGTGGATATTCATATTTATGGCTTAAAAGGGGACTAATGGTGCCTATCGGGTTAAAAATTATGTTGTTAAGCCGGCTGGAGTTGAAAAGTCAAGTATATTGTGCAGAATCAGATTATGAAGGTGAATAAGCAAGTATGGGTTAAGCCGAAGAACATTGCCGGGTTATACAAGTGATGAAGCATATGATGGCGGCTTAAACGGGGCCTAATGTTGTATGGCGGGTCATGGTTTATGATATAAGCTGCCATGGCAGTTATGATACTTCAAATTTATAACTGATGGGAAAACAAATTTCAAAGAATGGAGCTATAATTTTGGATCTACAGCAGTTCAGAAAAGGCAGTAAATTCTAAACCTAAGGTGGCAAGCAGAAAAGTTTGTGTGCTCCGATGAGATTTTCTATGGAGAGGAGATATGCTAATGTTGAAAACAAATGCTAAACTGCTACCGCACAAGTTTCATGCCATGATCAGATTAAAGAAGCTACTCGAGCTAAGAAAACGAAGAACAGCGAAGAACACCGATGAACAAAGCAAACCCTAATGTGGATCTAAGGATTGGGGAGATAAGACTTACTGATGTTGATGAAAGCGATGCGCCAAATGCTTGACGTTCTCTGGTCGGTCGAGGGTGATCTGGTGACCGAGTTGATGCAATGAATGACGGAAGTTGATGGCGGCGGAGCTCGAGTGCGGGCGCGGTCTTGCGAAGGAGGAAGAAGAAGACGAGCAGGCGAGGGGGAAAATGAAAAAGACCCCCGTCCCTATTTATAAGACGATGGATGCAAGGCGGGCGCGGGAATCGACGAGGCGGAAATCATCATGTGGCTATACAAACGCCTCGATTTTCGGCATGATCATTAAGATAAGGATCAGTAAAAGATGTGTTGGGCCTCGTGCGAAATTAATGTGAAATGATGTCATGGCGGGTTAAGGAAATTCTGTGAGCTAACGTCATGGCGGGTTACTGCAAATTTGTTAAAAGGACGATGCAAGATTTTTGACAAGTCAGGTATTGAAGATTGATATGAACAAGTTCAAATCAACCTGGGGCCTAATGTTGGGGATATAACTCATCGGTATGAACCGCCCAGGGAGGGCCCAGTCATACCACTTGGCGACTTAGCAATGAAGATGGCGGGTCATAGCAAGCCCATTGACGGCCCAAGACCCAGAGGCGACTTAAGGCCCAAGGGGATGAACCGCCATATGTATAACTTGTATTGTAAGGCAAGCTTACTTAGTCATCGAGCTGGACATGTTCTGTATGAGCCGGCCGGGACTCTATAAGCCACCGGGCATCAACCTGTGTATATAAAGGGGTGACCCAGCAGCGGGTTAAGGCAAGAAAAAAGAGATCGAGAACTAGGTCAAGCGTACTCGCTCCCTGGTAATCGAAACACAAGCAATACAATCCCAAACTGGAGTAGGCCCTTACCTCCACCGTGAGGGGCTGAACTAGTATAAACTCTATGTGTCCTTTGTCCCGATTAACCCCTTTAAGCTAACCTAATTGCGATGGCTCCACGACTAAGTCCTTTCGCTAGGACATCTGCCGTGTCAAGTCCATGACAAAAGGTTTTTTAAATCAATAGGGTGATGGCGTCACAGAGAGTCTGGATTCCCCACTAGTATGTATCTATCGCAACTATGCTAACACACAGTTCTAGTTTCGGTTTCCTAATCCACTTTGTATGCTTCTAAAAGTGGGCGGAGCCAAGTACAAATATGTGCATACATGCAGAAGACACGTATCACACATGCCACTGGAGTACTTCCTCTTTTGTATTAGCTAGATGACCCGTTGCATCCTTAGGGCAAATACCAACTACAGCCAGGAAGTTAAGCAAGCTATGGGCAGCACGTTTATAGCAAAAGTTGTTTCATGAATTATCCCCAAAGGGCATTATCATGAATAAGAATACATGTAGGAACACCAAGAAAGAAAAGACAGGGTAACAAATAGAGATAACTACCCCTTGATCATGGAAAGTGTTTGTTCGTAATGGGAGCACTTAGACAAGACCTTGGCGCCGAAAAGGCGAGGCATCAACGTGGTCTAGGTGGTGAGGGGAGAGGTAGTGCGGAGCAACAAAGCAATAAATGCTAGTGTCACTCCCTCAAGTAGCGTCCCTTGGCGTTGAGTCCACTGCACATATGGGCCTGATGCAACCAAGAAATCGGCTAGGTCTAAGCCTTCTCAGCTTCGAGTCTTTATCACACGTGGATCAAGACATAGGTCCTTCTTTCGCTTTGATGCTACGTCGTGCACATTGTTTTGCGCGCGTCGAGCGAGCCTGGGTCAAACTGCAGTGTTCTTCGCTTCTTGCCGAGCTGGTTTGGTCATGCGAGATGTTTGCATGCCCAACCTTGCTGTGTGGAGTCGTGAGGGGCTTGGCTGGCCAAGTCCGTTTACTTATCTTCGGGCCAGCTTGCTACATGCCTAGGCGCTGCGCGGCGCTTTTTCCCGGTCTTTTCCTGCTCAGACCCTTGTCATCGCGGGCCGTGGTCGGCGGGCACCTGTGGCATACTTTGTCAGGTTGTACTTAGGAGTAAACAACAATCCACTTTCTACACACACTGGGCGGCCAGACTAGTATGCAGACACAAAGGACAAATGCTATGGCACACTCCCATGATCCATGATTAAAGTTGGGCGTTTATTGTGATATGGACGCTGCTTATCGACATTCTACATTACATTACAAATAAGCTAAAGCAAACGTAGCTGCCATATGAAAGCACCGCGGCATGGATACAACCGACATTGACCCGACACGGATCATCTGTAGAAGCTCTCATCCATACGGGCTACTCCCTGCTTTCCGGTTTATGGGGCTTATCTCAAAATTTTAGTTTTTTTTCATTTTATAAGTCTCAATTGTATTGCTTACCATCATATGTTTAGATTCCAAGGTACACTAAAATGTTGCATGTAAGGATTAGGAGAAAACTCATCAATGCATGTAATTTTTTGTCACTTATTGGTCCCGCATGCATGCATTGAAATTAATGCACTGGTAAATCCAATTTTTTATGGAAAACGAGTGCATTAATTAAATAATTTTGCAAACTACAAAAATTATTAAGAAGAGGAAGAACTGGAGTAGGCAATCGTATACCTTCTGGAAGTCTAGCTTAAGGACTAAGAAGAGACTCGAGCAGGCAATCGTATACCTTCTGGAAGTCTAGCTTAAGAAAGACGCCTTTATGGCGGTGTACCCTAATCTCACGAACTATTTCATGAAGAGCTAGAATGCCATCATGGATACATCAACCTTCCAGGAAACTAACTGGTAGGGGTAGGAGAGGTGCTCCACCACCAGGACAAACCGTGTCGCACACACCTTCATGAGAATCGGTTGGATCACGTTAATTGACGTAATTATCCTAAACTGTTGGATGTCCATTGCCCCTGTTATTTTGGAGATAAGTGTAATGACATCAAAGTTCAGACATGTCGTGTTGATAGCTTGCTAGTGCATTGTATTTAGTTGTAACCTTTACGAAGTAAGAGTATCAATCCCACGGGGAGCACATTTATTCCTTTGCAAGTGCACTGGATTTAGTTGTAACCTTTTTGAATTAAGAGTATCAATCACATGGAAAGCACATGGGATGCTCTTTATTACTTGTGGTGAATTATTACAGAGTGTCTACAAGTTAATGAACGCTCGAAGCAAAGCGAATGGGAGAGTTGAAATATGGTGGTGACAACAAGTAAATAGAAGGTGCAAGAATAAAGTAAATGCAATAAATAATAATGAAAGGTTTTTTAAATCAATAGGGTGACGGCGTCACAGGGAGTCTGGATTCCCCACTAGTATGTATCTATCGCAACTATGCTAACACACTGTTCTAGTATCGGTTTCCTAATCCACTTTGTATGCTTCTAAAAGTGGGTGGAGCCAAGTACAAATACGTGCATACATGCAAAAGCCACGTATCACATATGCCACTGGAGTACTTCCCCTTTTGTATTAGCTAGCTAGATGAAACGTTGCATCCTTAGGGCAAAGACCAACTACAGCCAGGAAGTTAAGCAAGCTATGGGCAGCACGTTTATAGCAAAAGTTGTTTCATGAATTATCCCCAAAGGGCATTATCACGAATAAGAATACATGTAGGAACACCAAAAAAGAGAAGACAGGGTAACAAATAGAGATAACTACCCCTTGATCATGGAAAGTGTTTGTTCGTAATGGGAGCACTTAGACAAGACCTTGGTGCCTAAAAGGCGAGGCATCAACGTGGTCTAGGTGGTGAAGGGAGAGGTAGTGCGGAGCAACAAAGTAATAAATGCTAGTGTCGCTCCGTCAAGTAGCATCCCTTGGCGTTGAGTCCACTGCACATATGGGCCTGATGCAACCAAGAAATCGGCTAGGTCTAAGCCTTCTCAGCTTCGAGTCCTTATCGCACGTGGATCGGGACATAGGTCCTTCTTTGGCTTTGATGATACGTCTTGCACGTTGTTTCGCGCGTGTTGAGCGAGCCTGGGTCGACCTGCCAGTGTTGTTCGCTTCTTGCCGAGCTGGTTCGATCATGTGAGATGTTTGCATGCCCAACCTTGCCGTGTGGAGTTGTGAGGGGCTAGCTGGCCAAGTCCGTTTGCGTACGCTCAGGCCAGCGTGCTACATGCCTAGGCGCTGCGCGGTGCTTTTTCCCGAGCTTTTCCTGCTCAGACCCTTGTCGTCGTGGGCCGTGGTTGGCGGTCACCTGTGGCATACTTTGTCTGATTGCGCATAGGCGTAAACAACAATCCACTTTCTACATACACTGGCCGGCCAGACCAGTATGCGGACACAAAGGACAAATCCTATGCCACACTCCCATGATCCATGATTAAAGTAGGGCGCTTATTGTGATATGGACGCCGCTTATCGACATCTTACATTACATTACAAATAAGCTAAAGCATACATAGATGCCATACGAAAGCAGTGCGGCATGGATACAACCGACATTGACCCGACACGGATCATCTGTAGAAGCTCTCATCCATACTAGCTACTCCCTCCTTTCCGGTTTATAGGGCTTATCTCAAAAGTTTAGTTTTTTCATTTTATAGGTCCCAGTTATATTGCTTACCATCATATGTTTAGATTCCAAGGTACACTAAAATGTTGCATGTAAGGATTAGGAGAAAACTCATCAATGCATGTAATTTTTTGTCACTTATTGGTCCACATGCATGCATTGAAATTAATGCATTCGTAAACCCAACTTTTTATCAAAAATGAGTGGACTAATTAAGTAATTTTGCAAACTACAAAAAATATTCCATCATTCACCATCTACCTTGGTTGGTGAGATTTTTTAATTGAGTCTTATAAACCGGAAGAGAGTGAGTATATGGCATAGCCTTCTTCTCAATCAAGGCAGTGTCAGCCCGATGACATTCTTGCGGACTAAGATAGCAAGCAAAAGGACCTAGGATCCAATTGACAGTCATCTCACGCCAGATACCCTTCCATAGCTTCTCCCATGGCATCTTGCCCCACCAGTGTTTCCTTCACGCATCAAAGTCTGCCTAGTTGACCCCTCACCCCATAAAAGTCCGCCTAGTGGACCGCTAACTCTTATGGGAGACCCCCTATCTCGGGCACACGTACGTCTCCCTGGTTGCCTCGTCTGAAGCGAGCGCCAGACTAGGGAAGTGTTCAGTTCCTCTCCACTCCTCTAACTCCGCTCCCGAAGCAGACCAGACTTCAGCTCACATTGACGGAGCTGCCAAAACCGAGCTCCATCAACTCCGTGGAGTGGAGAGATTCCGAACAGGGCCTAGGTTGACCCAGTGCCACACGCCTCAAAGCATTCGTTCTTCACTGGGTTTTTTTTATTTTTTTAGTTTCCATTTTTTGCTTTCTTTTTTCCCTTACCATGTGGTAGTATATATACTACTTTATCATTTTTAATATGTTCACATACTATATCTAACACAATCCAAAGTGTATGAAAAAATTGCAAGTGGGCCATAGTTTTTATTATATTATAAAATATGTACATATTTGTATGTTAAAAGAAGTATGCTAAAAATATGATACATACCTTCTAAAAAGTAGTATATGTTGGGGAACGTAGTAATTTCAAAAAAATTCCTACGCACACGCAAGATCATGGTGATGCATAGCAACGAGAGGGGAGAGTGTTGTCCACGTACCCTCGTAGACCGAAAGCGTTAAGCTGCTTAGCACAACGCGTTGATGTAGTCGTCACGTCTTCACGATCCGACCAGATCAAGTACCGAACGCACGGCACCTCCGAAGTTCACACGCTCAGCCCGATGAAGTCCCTCGAACTCCGATCCAGCCGAAGCGTTGAGGAAGAGTTTCGTCGACCTGACGGCGTGGTGACGATGATGATGTTCTACCGGCCGCAGGCTTCGCCTAAGCACCGCTTCTGATATTATTGAGGTGGACTATGGTGGAGGGGGCACCGCTGCGGCTAAAAGATCAAAGCGATCAATTGTTGTGTCCCTAGGGTGCCCCCCCTGCCCTGAGCATATAAAAGGAGCAAGGGGGAGGTGCGGCCGGCCTAGAGGCGGCGCCAGAGGAGTCCTACTCCTACCGGGAGTAGGACTCCTTCCCTTTTCCTTGTTGGACTAGGAGTGGAGGGGAAAGAGGAGGGAGAGAGGAAGGAAAGGGGGGCGCCACCCCCTGATAACCCACAAGTATAGGGGATCGCAACAGTTTTCGAGGGTAGAGTATTCAACCCAAATTTATTGATTCGACACAAGGGGAGCCAAAGAATATTCTCAAGTATTAGCAGTTGAGTTGTCAATTCAACCACACACAGATAACTTAGTATCTGCAGCAAAGTGTTTAGTAGCAAAGTAATATGATAGTGGTGGTAACGGTAACAAAAGTAAAGGAAGCAAAAGTAATATTTTTGGTATTTTGTAGTGATTGTAACAGTAACAACGGAGAGTAAAATAAGCGTAAACCAGTATATGGAAAACTCGTAGGCATCGGATCAGTGATGGATAATTATGCCGGATGCGGTTCATCATGTAAATATGATCATAACCTAGGGTGACATGTAACTAGCTCCAATTCATCAATGTAATGTAGGCATGTATTCCAAATATAGTCATACGTGCTTATGGAAAAGAACTTGCATGACATATTTTGTCCTACCCTCCCTTGGCAGCGGGGTCCTATTGGAAACTAAGGGATATTAAGGCCTCCTTTAATAGAGAACCGGAACAAAGCATTAGCACATAGTGAATGCATGAACTCCTCAAACTATGGTCATCACCGGGAGTGGTCCCCATTATTGTCACTTCGGGGTTGCCGGATCATAACACATAGTAGGTGACTATAGACTTGCAAGATAGGATCAAGAACTCACATATATTCATGAAAACATAATAGGTTCAGATCTGAAATCATGGCACTCGGGCCCTAGTGACAAGCATTAAGCATAGCAAAGTCATAGCAACATCAATCTCAGAACATAGTGGATACTAGGGATCAAACCCTAACAAAACTAACTCGATTACATAATAAATCTCATCCAACCCATCACCGTCCAGCAAGCCTACGATGGAATTACTCACGCATACGGCAAGTGAGCATCATGAAATTGGTGATGGAGGATGGTTGATGATAACGACGGCGACGAATCCCCTCTCCGGAGCCCCGAACGGACTCCGAGATCAGCCCTCCGAGAGGTTTTAGGGCTTGGCGGTGACTCTGTGTCGTAAAAGCGATGATTTCTTCTCCTCTATTTTTTCTCCCAAAGCAAATATATAGAGTTGGAGTTGGCGTCGGAAGGTCTCGAGGGCCCACGAGGTGAGGCGGCGCCCTTTGCGCCCCACCCTCATGGATAGGGTGTGGGCCCCTTGGTCTTCATCTTTGGCGAGGATTTTATTATTATTTTTATAAGATATTCCGTGGAGTTTCAGGTCATTCCGAGAACTTTTGTTTTTCTCGCACATAAAACAACATCATGGCAATTCTGGCGAAAAACAAATCGGTCAGGTTAGTTCCATTCAAATCATGCAAGTTAGAGTCCAAAACAAGGGCAAAAGTGTTTGGGAAAGTAGATACGTCGGAGACGTATCAACTCCCCCAAGCTTAAACCCTTGCTTGTCCTCAAGCAATTCAGTTGACAAACTGAAAGTGATAAAGAAAAACTTTTACAAACTCTGTTTGCTCTTGTTGTTGTAAATATGTCAAGCCACATTCAAGTTTTCAAAGCAAAGATCATGACTAACCACATTTGCAATAATTCTCGTGTCTCATATTTACTCATATCAATAGCATAATCAAATAGCGAGCCATAATAATAAATCTCGGATGACAACACTTTCTCAAAACAATCATAATATGATATAACAAGATGGTATCTCGCTAGCCCTTTACGAGACCGCAAAACATAAATGCAGAGCACCTTTAAAGATCAAGGACTGACTAGACATTGTAATTCATGGTAAAAGAGATCCAATCATAGTCATACCCAATATAGATTAACAGTAATGAATGCAAATGACAGTTGTGCTCTCCAGCTAGTGCTTTTTAATAAGAGGGTGATGACTCAACATAAAATTAAATAGATATGCCCTTCGCAGAGGGAAGCAGGGATTTGTAGAGGTGCCAGAGCTCGTTTTTGAAATAGAGATAAATAATATTTTGAGCGGTATACTTTCATTGTCAACATAACAACTAGATGGCGATATCTTCCATGCTACAGACATTATAGGCGGTTCCCAAACAGAATGGTAAAGTTTATACTCCCCCTCCACCAACAAGCATCAATCCATGACTTGCTCGAAACAACGAGTGTCTCCAACTAGCAACAGTCCCAGGGCGAGTTTTGTTTGCAATTATTTTGATTTAGTTTGCATAAAGCATGGGACTGGGCATCCCGGTGACTAGCCATTTTCTCATGAGTGAGGAGCGGAGTCCACTCCTCTTGAGAGTAACCCGCCTAACATGGAAGATAAGGGCAGCACTAGTTGATACATGAGCTATTCGAGCATACAAAACAGAATGTTTATTTGAAGGTTTAGAGTTTGGCACATACAAATTTACTTGGAACGGCAGGTAGATACCGCATATAGGAAGGTATAGTGGACTCATCTGGAATAACTTTGGGGCTTAAGGGGTTGGATGCACAAGCAGTATTCCTGCTTAGTACAGGTGAAGGTTAGCAAAAGACTGGGAAGCAACCAACTAGAGAGCGACAACAGCCATGTACATGCATTAAAATTAATAAACATTGGATGCAAGCATGAGTAGGATATAATCCACCATGAACATAAATATCGTGAAGGCTATGTTGATTAGTTTCAACTACATGCGTGAACATGTGCCAAGTCAAGTCACTTAAATCATTCAAAGGAGGATACCACCCCACTATACCACATCATAACCATTTCAATAGCATGTTGGCATGCAAGGTAAACCATTATAACTCATAGCTAATCAAGCATGGCACAAGCAACTATGATCTCTAATTGTCATTGCAAACATGTTTATTCATAACAAGCTGAATCAAGAACGATGAACTCATCATATTTAGAAAAACAAGAGAGGTCGAAGTTCATACCAGCTTTTCTCATCTCGATTAGTCCATCATATATCATCATAATTGCCTTTCACTTGCACGGTCGAACGATGTGAATAATAATAAGAGTGCACGTGCATTGGACTAAGCTGGAATCAGCGAGCATTCAATAAACAGGAGAAGACAAAGCAATATGGGCTCTGGGTTAAATCAACAATAATGCATATAAGAGCCACCTTAACAATTTAATCATGGTCTTCTCCTATCGACCCCCAAAGAAAAGAAAAGAAATAAAAACTATTTACACGGGAAAGCTCCCAACAAGCAAAAGAAGAACGGGAAATATTTTTGGGTTTTTATTTTTAATTACTACTACAGCAAGAAAAGTAAACTACTACTAATTTTTTTGGTTTTTCTTAAGGTTTATCAAACACACAAGAAGAAAGCAGGAAAAAGAAAATAAACTAGCATGGATATTACAGTGAAAGAGTATGAGCACCGACATCTAGCAATGAGTGTGTGTGAACATAAATGTAATGTCGGTGAGAAATACGTACTCCCCCAAGCTTAGGCTTTTGGCCTAAGTTGGTTTATTGCCAGGGATAGCATGGCTGATACCCTAGCTGTAGCTGGGGTCGTACTGTGATGCAGCGACTATCGCCTCCTGAGCTGTAGCGTGGCGTCGGGCAGCCTCCGCCCTCTGCTCGTACTCATCTGCCTCCTCTTTGGTGATGGTATATCTTCCTTTTGTCTAAGAATCAAAGAAAGCAGGAGCAGGGAGAGTAATACGGACAACATGCCGTTTGTTAAAGATTAGTCGATACTTGAGAGGTGATTCAGTCCTCTCGACAAACTGGTGGGAAACCATAGAATCAAAATCTAAGTAAGTAGGGGGCAACTCCATATCGCCCTCACGAACGTCTATGTCAAGAAAATTAGCTAAGCGGGTTGCATAAATTCCTGCAAAGAAATCTCCATTATGTCTATTATGATGCAACCTACGATCTACAATGGATCCCATATGATAAGATTGGTCTCCTAACACAGCACTCTTGAGAATGCTAAGGTCAGGGACACACATGTGACATGCTTCATCCTTAGCATTTATGCACCTACCTATGAAGAGAGCAAAATAATGTATAGCAGGAAAGTGAATGCTCCCTATGGTATCTTGCGTTATATCTCTAGATTCCCCTACGGTTATACCAGCAAGAAAGTCTCTAAATTCAGATTTATGGGGATCAATAGTGCTACCCCATTGTGGAAGTTTGCAAGCGAAAGTAAAATCCTTTAAGTCCATGGTATAAGATTTATCATAAAGATCAAACATGACTGAAGGAGAATTACGCGAAGATGAAAACTCAAACCTCCTCACAAATGAACTAGTGAGATCATGATACTGGGGGCATTTGTCTGCCTCAAAGTCCACAAGATCGGCGTTACGCAAATATGCATTAAATTCTTCTTTAATTCCCGCTCGATCCATAAAATTTTCCGAAGGCCACTCACGCTTGGTGGTTCCTCGTCAGCATCACGCATGGCAAGCCTGAGTCCTTGCTTCTTAGAAGAACCACCTTGGAACATCTTCCTAAGCATATTGTTTTTCTCTAAAAAAATTCTGAAATTTTTAGTAACTTCAAACAAAAGTGAACAAAGCTCAACAAAATCGATAGCAACTACTCCTACAAGTGCTTAGAGCCTATATCAAGTATTAGAACTACTTGGAACCATATAAATTTGACATGCAAGCTCAAGAACATGGTCACCTATGCAGCACAATTTTGCAATGAATAAAGCACTAGAACAAAAACTAATTGGACCAATGGAGGAGTCACATACCAAGGAACAATCTCCCCAAGCAGTTTTGCGAGAGGTGATTTGAGCAAGGAGATCGAAAATCACAGCAAGGTGAGCTAGAACTCGTGCTTGAGCTGGTTATTCGGGTTTGTGGGAGGAAGAAGAAGAGGATGGGTGCGGGAATAAGTGGAGGAGGGCCACCGTGGGCCCACGAGGCAGGGGCGTGCCCAGGGGGTAGGGCGCGCCCTCCACCCTCGTGGCCAGGTGGCAGCTCCCCCCGCGGTGATTTTTGCACCATAAATTTTATATTGCACGGATAAATCAGGAAACAGACAGAAAAATACTATTTTTACTTTATTTCAACTAAATAACAGAAAGTATAGAGAGGGTACAGAAGGTTGTGCTTCTAGTTTCATCCGTCTCATACTCATCAAAAGGAATCCACTAACAAGGTTGATCAAGTCTTGTTAACAAACTCATTCCGACTAACATGAAACCGGAGAAATTTCGAATAACACTATGTTACCTCAATGGGGATATGCACATCCCCAATAATAAGAATATCATATTTCTTCTTGACAGTAGGAAGAGGAAATTCAAAACCTCCAAATATAATCGATGGAATTTTTCCAATAGAGTTGATACTATGAACTTGAGGTTATTTCCTCGGAAAGTGTATCGTATGCTCATTACCATTAACATGAAAAATGACATTGCCTTTGTTGCAATCAATAATAGCCCTTGCAGTATTAAGAAAAGGTCTTCCAAGAATAATAGACATACTATCGTCCTCGGGGATATCAAGAATAACAAAGTAACGTTTGCAACCACAACAGGCACATCCTCACAACTACCGACAGGTATAGCAGTTGATTTATCAGCCATTTGCAAAGATATTTCAGTAGGTGTCAACTTATTCAAATCAAGTCTACGATATATAAAGAGAGGCATAACACTAACACCGCTCCAAGATCACATAAAGCAGTTTTAACATAATTTCTTTCAATGGAGCATGGTATAGTAGGTACTCTGGATCTCCAAGTTTCTTTTGGTATTCCACCCTTAAAAGTATAATTAGCAAGCATGGTGGAAATTTCAGCTTCCGTATCTTACTTTTATTAGTAACAATATCTTTCATGTACTTAGCATAAGGATTCATTTTGAGCATATCACCAATCGATACGTAAAAGATAGGTCTAATCATTTCAGCAAAGCGCTCAAAATCCTCATCATCCTTTTTCTTGGATGGTTTGGGAGGAAAAGGCATGGGTTTACGAACCCATGGTTCTCTTTCTTTACCATGTTTCCTAGCAACAAAGTCTCTCTTATCATAACGTTGATTCTTTGATTGTGGGTTATCAAGATCAACAAGCAGGTTCAATTTCTACATTATTATCATTACTAGGTTGAGCATCATCATGAACATCATCATTAACATTTTCACTAGGTTCATGTTCATTACCAGATTGTGTTTCAAAGATCGAGACATAGAGATATCATTTTGGATTCTCGGTGGTTCAAAGCAATAGGTTCACTAGAAGTTTGCAAAGTCCTATCATTTTCTTTTTCTTCTTTTTAGAAGAACTAGGTGCATCAATATTATTTCTCCGAGAATATTGCTCAATTCTCTTAGGGTGGCCTTGAGGATACAAAAGGTTCTGAGTCATTCTACCAGTTCTAGTAGCCACTCTAACAGATAATCATTTTCTTACTATTCATTTCATCAAGCAATTCTTTTTGAGCTTTAAGTACTTGTTCTACTTGAGTGGTAACCATAGAAGCATGTTTGCTAACAAGTTTAAGTTCACCTTTAATATTAGCCATATAATCACCCAAGTGTTTAATCATATAAGCATTTTGTTTTAATTGTCTACCAAAATAAGCATTCATGTCTTCTTGCTTAAACATAAAGTTATCAAACTCATCCAAGCACTGACTAGCAATTTTAGTAGGAGGGATTTCAGCTTTATCATATCTATAGAGAGAATTTACCTTTACTACCCGTGTCAAAGTTATCGAGGTCCTGGAGGTTCTTCAATAAATAAAGGATTGAGATCATATGTTTCTTCAACAAAGTGATAAATTAAGACCATGTATTTCTTCAATAGGAGGTAAATTCTTAACATCTTCAGCTTTAATACCTTTTTCTTTCATAGATTTCTTTGCCTCTTGCATATCTTCGGGACTGAGAAATAGAACACCCCTCTTCTTCGGAGTTGCTTTAGGAATAGGCTCATTAATTGGAGCAGGAGCTGGCTCGGGAGCTGGCTCGGGAGGTGCCCAATTATTTTCATTCGTCAACATATTATTCAATAAAATTTCAGCTTCATCCGGTGTTCTTTTCCCCGAAAGAGAACCAGCACAACTATCCGTAATCTCTGGAAGCATCGGTTAGTCCATAATAAAAAGATATCAAGTATTTCATTTTTCTTAAGAGGATGATCAAGCAAAGCATTATAACTTGAGAAGCCTCCCCAAGCTTGTGGGAGACTCTCTTCTTTAATTTGGCACAGAGTTGTATATTTCCTTTAAAGCAGCTTGTTTCTTATGAGCAGGGAAATATTTAGCGTAAAAGTAATAAATCATATCCCTGGGGACTACGCACACAACCAGGATCAAGAGAATTAAACCATATCTTAGCATCACCCTTTAATGAGAATGTAAATATTTTAAGTATATAAAAGTAGCGTAGATCTCTCATCATTAGTGAACAGGGTGGCTATATCATTTAATTTAGTAAGATGTGCCACAACAGTTTCAGATTCATAACCATGAAAAGGATCGATTCGACCAAAGTAATTATATCAGGATCAACAGAGAATTCATAATCCTTATCGGGAACACAAATAGGCGAAGTAGCAAAAGCAGGGTCAGGTTTAATTTTATCTTTAAGAGATTCTTTGTTCCATTTAACTAATAGCCTCTTAAGCTCGTTTCTATCTCTGCAGGCTAAAATAGCTGCAGAAGCTTCCATATCAAAAACATAACTGAGGGAGTCCTGGATTAGGGGGTGTCCGGATAGCCGGACTATAACCTTTGGCCGGACTCCTGGACTATGAAGATACAAGATTGAAGACTTCGTCCCATGTCCGGATGGGACTTTCCTTGGCGTGGAAGGCAAGCTTGGCGATACGGATATGTAGATCTCCTCCCATTGTAACCAACTCTGTGTAACCCTAGCCCTCTCCGGTGTCTATATAAACCGGATGGTTTTAGTCCGTAGGACGAACAACAATCATACCACGGGCTAGCCTCTAGGGTTTAGCCTCTCTGATCTCGTGTTAGATCCACTTTTGTACTACCCATATCATCAATATTAATCAACCAGGAGTAGGGTTTTACCTCCATCGAGAGGGCCTGAACACAGGTAAAACATCGTGTCCCTTGTCTCCTGTTACCATCCGCCTAGACGCACAGTTCGGGACCCCTACCCGAGATCCACCGGGTTTTGACACCGACATTGGTGCTTTCATTGAGAGTTCCTCTGCGTGTCGTCATCTTTAGGCCCGATGGCTCCTCCGATCATCAACAACGATGCAGTCCAGGCGAGACTTTTCTCCCCGGACAGATCTTCGATTCAGCTGACTTTGCATCAGGGCAATTAAACAGCCATCCGGAGCAGATCGAAAGCTACGCCGGCCGTTAGGGTCGATTTGGAAGTTTGAACTACGCGGCCGACGCTCATGGAGACTTGATCCTCGATGGGTTCGAGCCACGCGGCCAGCGCCCGCCGCTTTGTCATGATGGGCATGATCTAGCTCTGCCGCCGAACAGTGCCCTAGAGGCCGCACCCGTGTCCGCTCCGACCCTTAGCTCGGAGCCGACTGCGCCAATCGAGGACGAGTGGCTGGACACCGCCTCGGGGGCTGCAATCATTACGGCGATCAAGCCGAACACCAGCCTTGTCCTCTGTGAAGCTCGTGACTCCAAGGTACCGGACTCCGGACCTTCTGCGCCCCTTCCAATCGAATCTGATTGGGCGCCGATCATGGAGTTCGCCGCCGCGGACATCTTTCAGCACTCGCCTTTCGGCGACATTCTGAATTCACTAAAGTCTCTCTCTTTATCAGGAGAGCCCTGGCCGGATTACGGTCAGCAAGGTTGGGATGCGGATGACGAAGAAATTCAAAGCCCACCCACCACCCACTTGGTAGCCACTGTCGATGATTTAACCGACATGCTCGACTTCGACTCCGAAGACATCGACGGTATGGACGACGAGTTAGGAGACGAACAGGAACCAGCGCCTATAGGGCACTGGACAACCACCTCATCTCACGATGTATACATGGTGGGCACACCTAAATTAAACGACGACGAGGAACAAAGGGACGCAACGAGGATCGTTCCTCTAAGCAGCCAAAGCGGCGGCGTAAGCGCCGCTCTAAACCCCACCTCGTCAGAGATAGCAGCCATACAGACCCAGCCATAGAGCAGGACGAACCAGCGGACAACGAACATGCCATCGAGCAACCGTCCGAACAGGGCAACTTGGATAAACCAACCGAACAATCCGTCCGCGGTGAAGATAACAGTCCGGATGACCTCACACCGGACAAGTGGCTGGAGCAGAAGAACCTCCACAAAAGGCTCGTCGCCACTGCGCGTAGCCTGAAAAAGCAGAAGCGGAAGCTCAAAACGGCGGAAGATGCACTCAGAATTAGATGGAGCAAAGTACTCAACACCGCAGACAAATACGGCGGCAGTCGCCACACAAAGAGCTATCCGAAGCGAAAATTATCGCTGAATTTGATGAAGAGGCCTTAGAGCCCCGCAATCAAAGAAGCCACCTGGTCGGATAAACAACCCCATGGCCAACATAGAGCGGCAAACGGCGCGCACACAAGCCGACACGCGATCCACACAAGGATTCGCATCAAAAGATGGCCCACCAGATCTATCTACGGGCCAAGAAAGCAAGCTTTAGTAAGCAATGCAACGCAACAAGTATCCGAACATCGCGGCACACCCAAATATAGGGGTGCCGCACACCCCCTATGTTTCACCGATGAGGTGCTGGACCATGAATTCCAGCGGGATTCAAGCCCGTAAACATAGAGGCGTACGACGGAACAATGACCTGAGTCCGGATTGAGGATTATATCCTCCACATACACATGGCTAGAGGAGATGACCTCCACGCCATAAAATACTTACCCCTCAAGCTCAAAGGGCCAGCCCGGCATTGGCTTAAAAGCCTTCCAGAAAACACCATTGGAAGTTGGGAAGAGCTCGAGGATGCTTTTCGGGCAAATTTTCAAGGGACCTATGTCCGACCTCCGGATGCAGACGATCTAAGTCATATAACTCAACAGCCCGGAGAGTCAGCCCGGAAACTCTGGAACAGATTTCTTACTAAAAAGAACCAGATAGTCGACTGTCCGGACGCCGAAGCCTTAGCAGCTTTCAAACACAGTGTTCGGGACGAATGGCTCGCTGCACACCTCGCCAAGAAAAGCCAAGAACAATGGCCGCATTAACAAGCCTCATGACCGCTTTTGCATGAGAGGATAGCTGGCTGGCAAGATGCGGTACCAGCGATCAAAGTAAATCCGACGTTAGGGATGGAAACGGGAACCACGACGCAGCAAGGACCAGCGCCGGACCAAGGGAAACAACCCGAAGAGCACGACAGTCAACGCCGGATTCAAAAGCTCTCGGCAAAATCAGAAAAGCTGCCCCTCAAGGATAACAGGGACGAGCTATCTAACCTAAACAAAATCTTGGGCAAGATATGCCAAATCCACAGTACTACCGAAGCCTGCAAACCATACCCACGTAGATTGTTGGGTCTTCAAGCAATCCGGCAAACTCAACGCCGAACACAAGGGGCTCGACACACCAAGCGAGGGCGATGTGAACCCCACAAGCGAGCACCGGAAAACAAAAGAATTTCCCACAAGAAGTCAAAACAGTAAACTCACTTCACGTGACAAAAGGGAAAAACAGAGTGGCGCCTATAAAGATACGCGCCATATGGCCTATCCCAGAGGAGGCCCGCCACGGGTTGTTAAAACCAATCACCTTCGACCATCAAGATTAATCTAGAAGTATACGGAACGCAGGCTGGACTGCCTTGATATTAGATCCAGTAATTGACGGACTCCACTTTACACAAGTCCTAATGGACGGCGATGATCTAAACCTGCTATATCGAGGACACAATCCATAAAATGGGGATAGACTCAACAAAAAATCGTCATAGCAAGACTTCCTTTCAAGGGTAACGCCAGCCCAGATGCCCATTATGCAGGTTCTCTCCTGTTAGGACTTATGTTCGGCTCCCCCGACAACTTCCGCCGCGAAAAGCTAACCTTCCACATCGCCCCATTTACAAGTAGCTATCAAGCACTACTGGGACGCGAAGCTTTCGCCCGCTTTAACGCAATACCGCATTATGCATCTCTCACGCTTAAAATGCCCGGTCCACGAGGCATCATCTCATTAAAGGGAAATATCGAGTGTTCCTCGAGCTGAAGACTGTCTTGGCTGCCTTGACAGCCACACACTAAACCGGCTTCATTATTCAAAGCACCTAAACAGGTCGTTCAGACCCCGGACATGGCTAGACGAGTCCGGCGTAAGCATACAAGGGCTTACTAGGCGTCTACCCCAGTACAAGGGGCTCCGCGCATGTACCACGAAGAGACAATAAAGCTCAAGTTTACCCATTTTTTGAATTATACTTTGTTTATTCAATATAACTTACATTTTTGCATGATCTTTTTCAACTAAGTTCCTCTCTTTTATAGATGAACACTGGCTACACCCGGCCCGTGATACGGCACAACGGAGACACGCGCAGGCGTGCGATGAGGGACCCGTTCAAAGGATTCTTTTTAGATTAAGACCCTGCGTAAACCTTTGTCACCGCCTCTTGTTGATACACATCCCCGGTTTTTGGTATAACGAAGAGGAGGTCTGGCGTCTTGGCATGTGGCCACGTTAGAATGTTGCGCG
Source organism: Aegilops bicornis (assembly GCA_021605145.1). Classification (NCBI taxonomy): domain Eukaryota; kingdom Viridiplantae; phylum Streptophyta; class Magnoliopsida; order Poales; family Poaceae; genus Aegilops; species Aegilops bicornis. The sequence goes on from CM038669.1 coordinate 361,242,738, forward strand.
TACCTGGACACCAGGGGCTTACTACCAAGGGCGTTGTTCAGCCCATTTTCATAAGGACCGAATACCTTAGGGAGTGTTCGGTGTCGCGAGTTTGGCCTTATATGCATCAGCTCCGAATCATGTCTTTGGTCAAATGTTGGGTTTGCCCGGCTCCTGTGTTTTGCTACCTTACGTTCCGCTCTATCGGCTAAGGCGGCACCGGAAGAACTATCTTGATTGTGCCCGGTTCGCCGACGAGCACCTCGAGAGAGAAAGCCAAAACTGATCATTATGATATAGCGCGAGACTGGTCAACCACTGGTGACCCGCCGGAATCTTTAGGATTCCTCCGCATTAATGAAGGGCCGTTTCGGCCAGTACACAGCGCCTGACCGGGCGAAGGCCAGGTGCCCTGTGGGCTATATAGTAGCCCCCTTGTCAAACTCCTATGGCTAAGTGAAAGTGATAAAGCATTATAGTCCGGTTGCCTAGTTAAACGCGCTTATCACCTCCTTAATAGGACCAAGATGTTGGATCAAGTGTGAAAATGCGCTATTTCAAGAAACACCCCGCATTATATGCGTTGAAGTCAAGACCGCTTTCTTGCAGTTATATACACACATACATTAACGGCCGCGCAGAGGTATTTTAATTCTTGAAGGCACAAGTATAAAAGCTTATATTTCCTCGAAACATTGTTTTACAATAATACATGTTATTCGAACATAATATCCTTCGAGCACTGCGTCTCTATTAAACGAGCGCCCTGCAGAACTTCCTGAAAATAGTGCTCGGCAGGTACTCGGCTCCTGTCCGAATCTTGGGATGCAACAGCGATGGCATTCATCTCCGCCCAGTATGTTTTGACACGGGCAAGAGCCATCCGTGCACCCTCTATGCACGCTGACCTCTTCATTGCATTGATATGCGGCACCGCACCAAGGAAATGTTGCACCAAGCTAAAATAACTCTTCGGCTCGGGCCTTTTCGGCCACAGATGACTCACAACATACTTCATGGCGAGTCCGGATAACCTATTCAGCTCCGCCCATGCGGCCAAACGATCGGTTAATGGAAGTGGGCGCCTGGATTGTGGAACTGCGACCAAAAAGCTTTTCAATTTCGTGATCCTTCGATCTCGGAAGTGTTCGGCCGTCATATTTTCGCCACTAAGTCCAGATAAGTATCCGCCGCACTCCACAACCGGTCCAACGGAGCATATTTAGGATCCCGAACTTCATCCGCAGCATAAAGGGCTTTCCGGTTGCGATATCTTCGACCGACGTAGCTCCTCCTTCATAGCTCTCATTGCAGAGCGGTATCCTTGGCCTCGATAAAGGGCCTTCTCCAGTCATACTGTTCCGCCTGATCTTCTTTTTCAAGAAGCTTGCAGCGGTCGGCAGCATTTTTTAACTTCACAGCCATCTCGGCCATTTCCTTCTTGCTTCGGCAGTGAGCAGCCTGTTCGGCTTTCAGCTCTTCAGCCGCCTTTAAGGCAGCCGCATCGCTTTTCCTGGCCTGCTCCTTGGCTCGGGCAAGTTCCGCCCGAAGGTTCTCCATGGCAGTGGCACCATCTGCATCAAGCACACATGTTGTAAGATACGGGCATCAAGCTCCTCTTACCAGGTGTCTTCGGAGAAATTACATACCTTGTGCCTCGTCAAGCCGTTTGTTGACAAGCTCGATGTCGGCATCTGCCACGTCAAGTTTCAGCTTTAGTTCGGCAAATTCATCATCCGCTAGCCATCAACACTTCGCCACCTACATACGAAGGCGACATATTATACACAGGATTATGATCCTCGGCGTCGTCATTTTGACAACGCACCGAGTCTCGTGGGCTACTATCTACCACAGGCGCATCTTATATATGCGGAACTGTCAAAAGGTACATCATTCGCGTACCTCAAAACTTGTCAGTAAACACCTGACGGCCTCATACAACCCGCTCTCCGCGGATGAAATCCTTTCAATCACCGTACCCATCAACGCACGGTGTTCTTACGAGATAGACGCCGCCCGGCAGATCCTTGACTCCTCGGCCGTGCACCGAGCGGTGCAAACTTCGTCCGATGGCCTTTTTCAAGGTCGGACACGGAGGGCTTTGAGGGGCCATACGACCGCCTCCGCCTGCCAAATTCGGAGAAACCCTCCGTGATTTCGACACCTCGTGGTCGGCCGCCGCATAAGGCGGTACGGCAAGGAGGCGTTCCACTCTCCATCATCTCCGGACGAAGATCCCTCAAGATGAACTCTGCTGAGAAGGGCCGAGATCCGAACTACAAGGTAAAATTTCGTTATCTTCCTCGTAAATAGAACAGATGTCTCTCATTGTAAAACTCCCCTCTATACTTACGGCTCGGTGGAGGGCTGATCCCTTGGGGGCCACAGTCTGGCCGAGGTATCCCCGGCGTGGGGCCCTCTCGTCAAGATTTCTTCCCCACTTTGAGACCATGGTCTCCGGGTCTTCGTGAGGCGGTCCTCTTCTTCCCCTGGATAGAGGAATTCTCGATTCCTCCTTTCCTGACAGCCTCCTTCGGGGAGGCGGTAGCTTCCTTGTTCCCCCCTTCGCCTTCTTTCAAAGGCGCAACCTCCAGCATCCTGGTTAACATGGGATCCGGCGAGGTCTCAGGGAGGGGGGCCGGACACCTGATTAGCTTTGCTTTCGCTATCCACAACTGTTTAAGGGACAACTCTTTTAACGGCAATTTTATGATAAATGTACGGATAGCATGTCCGGATACAGGGCTACTTACTTGAGTATCCGGGCGATTGCAGCTCAGATCTGCGTCATCGGTCGAGTCCGGACACATTGCTTGTGATCCGAAGCACAATTGGTACATCTCCATGGGCGTCGCGCCCATAAAATGTTGGAGGCTCGTGGTCCTCCGGATTAAACTCCCACAAAGTGAGGGGGCGGCGTTTGCGAGGCAGGGTGCGGCGTATCAACATGACCTGCGTCACTACGACCAGATTGATGTCTCTTTCTAGGAGATCTCGAATGCGGCCCTGCAACAAGGGCATGTCCTTGGACGGCCCCCAGTCAAACCCTTTATTGACCCATGACACTAGCTGTGGTGGGGGACCCGAGCGAAAGGCAGGTGGCGCCACCCACTTGGTGCCCCTGGGAGCTATGATATAAAACCACTCTCGTTGCCATAAGCTGAACTCCTCTTGAAAAGAGCCCTCGGGCCATGGAGCGTCAGCATTCTTGCTTATAACAGCGCCTCCGCACTCCGTGTGTTGCCCCTCGATCATCTTCGGCTCTACTTTGAAGGTCTTAAGCCACAATCCGAAGTGAGGAGTAATACGGAGGAAGGCTTGCACATGACAATGAACAATGAGATGTGGAGGATGGACTCCGGAGCCAAGTCGTGAAATTCCAACCCATAATAAAACATGAGCCCCCCTCACGAAGAGGGTTCGGGAAACCAAGCCCCCGAAGGAAGTGAGACGCGAACACCACGCTCTCACCAGGCTTGGGAGTGGGAATAACCTGCCCTTGAGCAGGCAACCTATGCGAGATTTCGCCGGTCAGATACCTGGCATCTCTTAGCTTTAGCACGTCTTCTTCCGTAACGGAGGAAGGCATCCACCGGCCTTGAAGGTTGGAACCGGACATCATCGAAGGTCCGAAGCGCCTGAATCTGGAGCTTTGGGTGTTGGAACTCGAGGTGAGAGGCGGATTCGATTAAGATTGAAAGAAAGGAGTCGAGCCTTGGTCTCTTTATAAAGAGGTTGAATACCAAGAGCCCTCCCGTGACCGTTTGGGACTGTAGCCGATGGGGAGACATACCAACGAACACGATTGGGTTACCCACGCCAAAGATTCATGAGAATCCGGAATAAGGGACACGATCTCTGCTTCAACAAGACGTGCCAAGGAAAGCGCCTCGCTAAATGCGCTAAGGTGGGACGATAAAACGAATAAAGGCTTGGCCGTGGTGTGATGTCACGCTGCGGAATACATCAGCAGATTGGATTTGTGTAAATATTATTCTCTCTACAGTGGTATGTGGAACTTATTTTGCAGAGCCGGACACTACCCTTTGCTACCTCTTGAGCACTGCGTTGGATTTCCCCGAAGAGGAGAGGATGATGCAGTAAAGTAGCGTAAGTATTTCCCTCGCTTTTGAGAACCAAGGTATCAATCGGTAGGAGATCACGCACGAGTCCCTCGTACCTACACAAAACGATAGCTACTCGCAACCAACGCGATTAGGGGTTGTCAATCCCTTCACGGTCACTTACGAGGGTGAGATCTGATAGAGATGATAAATGATATTTTTTGGTATTTTTGATATAGAGATGCAAAGTAAAAAGTAAAAGGCAAAGTAAAAAAAAAGCAAGTAAATAAAGTAATGGAGATTGATATGATGAGAATAGACCCGGGGCCATAGGTTTCACTAGTGGCTTCTCTCAAGAGCATAAGTATTCTACGGTGGGTGAACAAATTACTGTTGAGCAATTGATAGAAAAGCGAATAATTATGAGATTATCTAGGTATGATCATGTATATAGGCATCACGTCCAAAACAAGTAGATCGAAACGATTAAGCATCTACTCCTATTACTCCACTAAATGGACCGCTATCCAAAGATGCATCTAGAGTATTAAGTTAAAAAGCAAGTAACGCCTTAAGCAAGATGACATGATGTAGAGGAATAAATTCATGCAATATGATAAATACCCCATCTTGTTATCCTCGATGGAAACAATACAATATGTGCCTTGCAACCCTTTTACATCCTTTGGGAAGGACACATAAGATTGAACCCAAATCTAAGCACTTCTCCCATTGCAAGAACTACCAATCTAGTTGGCCAAACCAAACGGATAATTCGAAGAGACTTGCAAAGATAACTCAATCATACATAAAAGATTTCAGAGAAGAATCAAATATTGTTCATAGATAAGCTCGATCATAAACCCACAATTCATCGGTCTCAACAAACACACCGCAAAAAAGAAGATTACATGGAATAGATCTCCACAAGAGAGGGGGAGAACATTGTATTGAGATCCAAAAAGAGAGAAGAAGCAATCTAGCTAATAACTATGGACCCGAAGGTCTGAGTAAACTACTCACACTTCATCGGAGAGGCTATGGTGTTGATGTAGAAACCCTCCGTGGTGGATGCCCTCTCCGTGAGCTCCGGAACAGGCCCCAAGGTGGGATCTCGCGGATCTGAAAGGTTGCGGAGGTGGTATTTGGTTTTTGGCTGCGTTTCTGATCTGTTGGGTGTACGTAGGTATATATAGGAGGAAGGAGTACGTCGGTGGAGCTTCGAGGGGCCCATGAGGCAGGGGGCGCGCCCTCCACCCTCGTGACCGCCTCTGGCTCTTCTTGGAGTAGGGTCCAAGTCTCCTGGATCACGTTCGGTGAGAAAATCACGTTCCCGAAGGTTTCATTCCGTTTGGACTCCGTTTGGTATTCCGTTTCTTCGGAACACTGAAATAGGCAAAAAAACAGCAATTACGAAATTTGGGCCTCCGGTTAATAGGTTAGTCCCAAAAGTAATATAAAAGTGGAAAATAAAGCCCATTATAGTCCAAAACAATAGATAAAGTAGCATGGAGCAATCAAAATTATAGATACGTTGGAGGCGTATCGAGGCATCCCTAAGCTTAATTCCTGCTCGTCCTCGAGTAGGTAAATGATAAAAAGAGAATTTTTGATGCGGAGTGATACTTTGGCATAATTTCAATATAAATCTTCTTACTTGTGATATGAATATTCAGATCCGAAGGATTTAAGACAAAAGTTCATATTGACATAAAAATAATAATACTTCAAGCATACTAATCAAAGCAATCATGTCTTCTCAAAATAACATGGCAAAAGAAAGTTCATCCCTACAAAATCATATAGTTAGGCTATGCTTCATTTTCGTCACACAAAGATGTTCCCAACTTCTATACCCCCGATGACAAGCCAAGCAATTGTTTCATACTCAAATAATCTCAAACTCTTTCAACCTTCACGCAATACATGAGCGCAAGCCATGGATATAGCACTATGGGTGGAATAGAATATGATGATGGGGATTGTGTGGAGAAGACAAAAAAGGCGAAAGTCTCACATTGGCGAGGTTAATCAACGGGCTATGGAGATGCCCATCAATTGATGTTAACATGAGGAGTAGGGATTGCCATGCAACGGATGCACTAGAGCTATAAGTATGAAAGCTCTACAAAAGAAACTAAGTGGGTGTGCATCCAACTTGCTTGCTCACGAAGACCTAGGGCATTTTGAGGAAGCCCATCATTGGAATATACAAGCCAAGTTCTATAATGAAAAATTCCCACTAGTATATGAAAGTGACAAAATGAGAGACTCTCTATATGAAAAACATGGTGCTACTTTGAAGCACAATATATGAGACTCACTACATGAAGAACAAGGTGCTACTTTGAAGCACAAGTGTGGTAAAAGGATAGTAGCATTGTCCCTTCTCTCTTTTTCTCTCATTTTTTTTTATTTGGGCCTTTTGTCTTTTTTTTATGGCCTCTTTTTTTTCGTCCGGAGTCTCATCCCGACTTATGGGGGAATCATAGTCTCCATCATCCTTTCTTCACTTGGGACAATGCTCTAATAATTATGGTCATCACACTTTATTTCTCTTACAACTCAACAATTACAACTCGAAACTTTGAACAAAATATGGCTCTATATGAATGCCTCCGGCGGTGTACCGGGATGGTGCAATGAATCAAGAGTGACATGTATGGAAAATAATGCATGGTGGCTTTGCCACGAATACGATGTCAACTACATGATCATGCAATGGCAATATGACAAAAGTAATGTATGTCATAATAATGATGATGGAAGTTGCATGGCAATATATCTCGGAATGGCTATGGAAATGCCATGATAGGTAGGTATGGTGGCTGTTTTGAGGAAGATATAAGGAGGTTTATGTGTGAAAGAGCGTATCATATCATGGGTTTTGGATGCACCGGCGAAGTTTGCACCAACTCTCAAGGTGAGAAAGGGCAATGCACGTACCGAAGAGGCTAGCAAATGCGGAAAGGTAAAAGTGTGTATAATCCATGGACTCAACATTAGTCAAAAGAACTCATATACTTATTGCAAAAATTTAGAAGCCATAAAAAATCAAGTACTACGCGCAATGCTCCTAGTGGGATAGATTGCTAGGAAAAGACCATCGCTCGTCCCCGACCGCCACTCATAAGGATGCACAAGCCAGGTACACTTCATGTTTCAAATTATATACACAACTTTAACTATACGTGCATGCTACGGGACTTGCAGACTTCAACACAAGTATTTCTCAAATTCACAATTATCAACTAGCACGACTTTGATATTATTACCTCCATATCTCAAAACAATTATCAAGCATTTATCTTAGTATTCAATTCACTCAAAAGAAAGTTTCACATATCTTGGATACCAAGTATATTAACATTAAGCAAATTACCATGCTATTAACGACTCTCAAAATAATCTAAGTGAAGCATGAGAGATCAAGTTTCTTCAAAACAAATCCACCACCGTGCTCTAAAAGATCTAAGTGAAGTACTAGAGCAAAAATTATCATGCTCAAAAGATATAAGTGAAGCACTACGAGCAAAACTATCAAGCTCAAAAGATATAAGTGAAGTACATAGAGTATTCTAACAAATTCCAAATCATGTATGGCTCTCTCAAAAGGTGTGTACAGCAAGGATGATTGTGGTAAACTAACAAGCAAAGACACAAATAATACAAGACGCTCCAAACAAAACACATGACATGTGGTGAATAAAAATATAGCTCCAAGTAAATTACCGATGGAAGTAGACGAAAGAGGGGATGCCTTCCGGGGCATCCCCAAGCTTTGACTTTTTGGTTTCCTTGGATTATCTTGGGGGTTCCATGGGCATCCCCAAGCTTAGGATCTTGCCACTCCTTGTTCCATAATCCATCAAAAGAATTCACCCAAAACTTGAAAACTTCATAACACAAAACTCAATAGAAATCTCGTGAGCTCCGTTAGTGAAAGAAAACAAAAGACTACTTCAAGGCACTGTAATGAACTCATTCTTTATTTATATTGGTGTTAAACCTACTGTATTCCAACTTCCTTATGGTTTATAAACTAATTTACTAGCCATAGATTCATCAAAATAGGCAAACAACACACGCAAAACAGAATCTGTTAAAAACAGAACAGTCTGTAGTAATCTGTAACTAACGCAAACTTCTAGAACTCAAAAAATTCTACCAAAATTAGAAGACCTGGAAAATTTGTTTATTGATCAGCAGCAACTGGAAGCAATATTTTATCACGTTTTGGTGATTTTTAACAATTCGGGCACTGAGCACAAAGATTCTGGAAATTACAGCAAGATCAAATAACTATCACCCAAGAAGATCTAATAGGTTTAACTTGGCAAAAACACTAATTAAAATATAAAACCACATCTAAACAGAGGCTAGATGGATTATTTATTCCTAAACAGAAGCAAAATCAAAAAATAAAAAATGAAATTGGGTTGCCTCCCAACAAGCGCTATCGTTTAACGCCCCTAGCTAGGCATAAAAGCAAGGGTAGATCTAGGTATTGCCATCTTTGGTAGGCAATCCATAAGTGGCTCTCATGATAGATTCATATGGTAATTTTATTTTCTTTCTAGGAAAGTGTTCCATGCCTTTCTTTAATGGAAATTGGAATCTAATATTTCCTTCCTTCATATCAATAATTGCACCAATCGTTCTAAGGAAAGGTCTACCAAGAATAATAGGACATGAAGGATTGCAATCTATATCAAGAACGATAAAATCTACGGGCACATAATTCCTATTTGCAACAATAAGCACATCATTAATTTTTCCCATAGGTTTTTAATAGTGGAATCCATAAGATGCAAGTTTAGAGAGCAATCATCAAAATCACGGAAATCTAGCAAATCACATAAAGTTTTGGGAATAGTAGAGACACTAGCACCCAAATCACAAAGCATGAAACTCATAATATTTAATTTTAATTTTGATAGTAGGTTCCCACTCATCATGGAGTTTCCTAGGGATAGAAACTTTCAACTCAAACTTTTCTTCATAAGATTGCATCAAGGCATCAACAATGTGTTCGGTAAAGGCCTTATTTTGACTATAAGCATGTGGAGAATTTAGCACGGATTGCAACAAGGAAATACAATCAATTAAAGAGCACTTTTCATAATTAAATTCCTTGAGATCCAATATAGTGGGTTTAGCAATATCCCGATTTTTTTTTTCTTTGAATCCCACTTTTATCAATTTCATCATCAAGATCTAAAAGCTCAGAATTCTTAGAATGCCTTCTAGGTAAAGGAAGATCATATTCAGTTTCATCAAGATTCATATTGCAAAACAAAGATTTAATAGGGGACGTATCAATAAATTTTAGATCTTCATCTTGATTATCATAGGAATTCGGTTTAGCGGCCATTTTATTAACTAAGGTAGTTTGCATATCCGAAATTTCAGTGGTCATCTTTTCAAGACGAGCAATTTGGGCTCTTATACCATCAAATTCTTTGGACATATCATCGAGCTCTTTATTCATATAACTCATAAAACTCTTTTGTTCCTTAAGCTCATTTCTAAAGAAATTATTATGCTCAAATTGCAAAACCATAAACTTCCTGACATTGTTTTCGATCTCCTCTAGCCTTTTAAGGTGAAGATCACCAAATTTAGGTAGGGCCATTGCGACAAACAAGCAAACTAACACACGAGCAAACAAGCGGACGAGGAAAAGGCAACAGAAAGAGAGGAGGAGATTGGGAAAGAGAGGGCAAATAAAACGGCAAGGGTGAAGTGGGGGAGAGGAAAACGAGAGGCAAATGGCAAATAATGTAATGCGAGAGATAGGGATTGTGATGGGTACTTGGTATGTTGACTTTTTGCATAGACCTCCCCGACACGCCTTGAAATTCTTCTTGCTACCTATTGAGCATCAAGGTTGTATTTCCCCGAAGAGGAGAGGATGATGCAAAGAAAGTAAGCGTAAGTATTTCCCTCAGTTTTGAGAACCAAGGTATCAATCCAGAGGAGATCACACACGAGTCCCTCGTACCTACACAAAAGGATAACTACTCGCAACCAACGCGATTAGGGGTTGTCAATCCCTTCACGGTCACTTACGAGGGTGAGATCTGATAGAGATGATAAATAATATTTTTTGGTATTTTTGATATAGAGATGCAAAGTAAAAAGTAAAAGGAAAAGTAAAAACAAAGCAAGTAAATAAAGTAATGGAGATTGATATGATGAGAATAGACCCGGGTGCCATAGGTTTCACTAGTGGCTTCTCTCAAGAGCATAAGTATTCTACGGTGGGTGAACAAATTACTGTTGAGCAATTGATAGAAAAGCAAATAATTATGAGATTATCTAGGTATGATCATGTATATAGGCATCACGTCCAAAACAAGTAGATCGAAACGATTACGCATCTACTACTATTACTCCACTCATCGACCGCTATCCAAAGCATGCATCTAGAGTATTAAGTTAAAAAGCAGTAACGCCTTAAGCAAGATGACATGATGTAGAGGAATAAATTCATGCAATATGATAAATACCCCATCTTGTTATCCTCGATGGAAACAATACAATATGTGCCTTGCAACCCTTTACATCCTTTGGGTAAGGACACATAAGATTGAACCCAAAGCTAAGCACTTCTCCCATTGCAAGAACTACCAATCTAGTTGGCCAAACCAAATGGATAATTCAAGAGACTTGCAAAGATAACTCAATCATACATAAAAGATTTCGTAGAAGAATCAAATATTGTTCATAGATAAGCTGGATCATAAACCCACAATTCATCGGTCTCAACAAATACACCGCCAAAAGAAGATTACATCGAATAGATCTCCACAAGAGAGGGGAGAACATTGTATTGAGATCCAAAAAAGAGAAGAAGCCATCTAGCTACTAACTATGGACCCGAAGGTGCAAGTAAACTACTCACACTTCATCGGAGAGGCTATGGTGTTGATGTAGAAGCCCTCCGTGGTGGATGCCCTCTCCGTGAACTCCGAACAGAGCCCCAAGATGGGATCTCATGGATCTGAAGGTTGCGGTGGTGGAATTAGGTTTTGGCTCGTGATCTCGATCTGTTGGGTGCGTAATGAGGTATATATAGGAGGAAGGAGTACGTTGGTGGAGCGTCAGGCCCGGGAGGCGGCGCGCCTGTGGGGGCGCGCCCACCTCGTGACCACCTCTGGCACTACATGGAGTATGGTCCAAGTCTCCTGGATCACGAACCCAAAGGTTTCATTCCGTTTGGACTCCGTTTGATATTCCGTTTCTTCGAAACACTGAAATAGTCAAAAAACAGCAATTCTGGGTTGGGCCTCCGGTTAATAGGTTAGTCCCAAAAGTAATATAAAAGTGGAAAATAAAGCTCATTATAGTCCAAAACAATAGATAAAGTAGCATGGAGCAATCAAAAATTATAGATACGTTGGAGATGTATCACCCTTGTGTTCAAAATCTTCTATGAAGTATTCGGGGGAGGAACCCGCCTTGCAATGCTGAAGACAATCTGCGCGCCGGACTCGTCATTGAAGCACAGTTCACAGACTCTTGAGAGTCTGGATTAGGGGTGTCCGGATAGCCGGACTATAACCTTGGCCGGACTCTGGACTATGAAGATACAAGATTGAAGACTTCATCCCGTGTCCGCATGGGACTTTCCTTGGCGTGGAAGGCAAGCTTGGCGATCTGAGATATGTAGATCTCCTCCCATTGTAATGGCGACTCTGTAACCCTAGCCCTCTCCGGTGTCTATATAAACCGGATGGTTTTAGTCCGTAGGACAAACAACAATCATACCATAGGCTAGCTTCTAGGGTTTAGCCTCTCTGATCTCGTAGTAGATCCACTCTTGTACTACCCATGTCATCAATATTGATCAAGCAGGAGTTGGGTTTTACCTCCATCGAGAGGGCCCGAACCTGGGTAAAAACATCGTGTCCCTTGTCTCCTGTTACCATCCGCCTAGACGCACAGTTCGGGACCCCCTACCCGAGATCCGCCGGTTTTGACACCGACAATAACCCTCAGGAATAATAGGCCTATCTTCATCATCACTTTCATCAATATATTCAGATTCAATAATTTCTTTCTCTCTAGCCCTAGCAATTTGTTCATCAAGAAATTCACAAAGGGGCACGATGAGTATCGAGCATAGAAGTAGTTTCATCATAAGTATCATGCATAGCGTATGGCATCATCAATAACATGCAACATATCGTAATCGAATAGCGTAAGCGGGTTTAGGTGTCGTAAGCTTACTCATAACAGAAGGTGAATCAAGTGCGAGCTAGATGGCACTTCCTTACCTCCCCTCGTAGTTGAGGGATAAATTTTTGTTTTCTCGTCTTTCAAGTTCTTCATAGTGTCCAGCAGATATAAATCCCAAGTGACTCAAAGAATAGAGCTATGCTCCCTGGCAACGGCGCCAGAAAAAGGTCTTGATAACCCACAAGTATAGGGGATCGCAACAGTTTTCGAGGGTAGAGTATTCAACCCCAGGGGAGCCAAAGAATATTCTCAAGTATTAGCAGCTGAGTTGTCAATTCAACCACACCTGGATAACTTAGTATCTGCAGCAAAGTGTTTAGTAGCAAAGTAATATGATAGTGGTGGTAACGGTAACAAAAGTAAAGGAAGCAAAAGTAATATTTTTGGTATTTTGTAGTGATTGTAACAAGAATAACAGCGAGAGTAAAATAAGCGTAAACCAAAGATATGGAAAACTTCGTGAGGCATCGGATCGATGATGGATAATTATGCGGATGCGGTTCATCATGTAACAGTCATAACCTAGGGTGACACGTAACTAGCTCCAATTCATCAATGTAATGTAGGCATGTATTCCAAATATAGTCATACGTGCTTATGGAAAAGAACTTGCATGACATCTTTTGTCCTACCCTCCCGTGGCAGCGGGTCCTATTGGAAACTAAGGGATATTAAGGCCTCCTTTAATAGAGAACCGGAACAAAGCATTAGCACATAGTGAATACATGAACTCCTCAAACTATGGTCATCACCGGAGTGGTCCCGATTATTGTCACTTCAGGTTGCTTGGGATCATAACACATAGTAGGTGACTATAGACTTGCAAGATAGGATCAAGAACTCACATATATTCATGAAAACATAATAGGTTCAGATCTGAAATCATGGCACTCAGGCCCTAGTGACAAGCATTAAGCATATTTGTGACGCCGATTCAATCGTACACTAATCGTGCACGCAAAATGTGTACGATCAAGATCGAGGACTCATGGGAAGATATCACAACACAACTCTAAAACATAAATAAGTCATACAAGCATCATAATACAAGCCGAGGCCTCGAGGGCTCGAATACAAGTGCTTTCGATCATAGACGAGTCGTGGAAGCAACAATATCTGATGCTGAGACATAAGTTAAACAAGTTGTCATAAGATGGCTAGCACAAACTGGGATACTGAGATCGAAGAAGCGCGGAGCCTCTGCACAGGATCCTCCTAACTACTCTGGTAAATCGTCAGCAGGCTGCACGTAGTAGTAGGCACCTCCGGTAGTAGTAGTCGTCATCGACGGTGGCGTCTGGCTCCACAGGCTCCATCGTCACAGTCGCAGCAATCGGGTAGAGGTATGGGGAAAAGGGGAACAAGGCAACCGTGGGTACTCATCCAAAGTACTCGCAAGCCGGGAGCTACACTACATATGCATGGATATATGTGTAAAGGGCCATATCGATTGGACTGAGCTGCAGAATGCCGTAATAAGAGGGGATAGCTAATCACGTCAAGACTACGCCAGCAGCCTCCTCAGCCTTGCAACATGTAGAAGAGAGTAGATCAAGTCCTCCAAGTAGCATCGCATAGCATAATCCTACCCGGCGATCCCCTTCTCGTAACCACGAGAGAGCGACCACCGGGTTGTATCCGCACTTGGAAGGGTGTGTTTTATTAAGTATCCGGTTCTAGTTGTCATAAGGTCAAGGTACAACTCCAAGTCGTCACATTCTAGAAGATCACGGCTATTCGAATAGATTAACTTCACTGCAGGGTGCACCACATTACCCGACACGCCGATCCCATTTGGCGGACACACTTTCTGGGTCATGCCCGCCGCGGAAGATCAACACGTCGCAGCTCCACCTAGGCATAAGAGAGGTCGACCGCGCGGTCTAAACCTAAGCGCCACAGGGTGCCGCCCATCGCCTTAGCGCACTGCACGCTGCGAGGGCGGCCGAAGCAGCACCTAGCCTAGCAGGCGTTCAGCCTCAATCCGTGCGCGCTCCTGTCAGCCGACGTCACGAAATGCTTGGTGATACCACGGCGCCGGTTGCCCATAACTTGTCCCACGTGGCGGTTAGTGCGTATAAGGTCAATCGACCCAACTCGAGATCAAATACCAAGATCTCGATAAAGCGCGTTAAGTATCCGTGAACGCCCGAACGGGGCCGAGCCCACCTCTCACCCGTAGTCTCAACCTGCCTGTCGCTCGCCACAAAGTAACGATCGGGGGCCGTCCGGAACCCAGGCCCACCTCTACCAAGGATGGAGCCACATCGCTTTCACCCCATCTCCGAACAGATCACGGGTAATGTAATAGTGTAAAGTATATATTATATGCCCGTGATCACCTCCGGAAGTGATCACAGCCCAAAGAGTATAGCATGGCGAGCGGACAAGAGTGTAGGGCCCGATGGAACACTAGCATCCTATACTAAGCGAGTAGGATAAAGGGTAAAAAGGTAACAACAGTAGTAGCAAGGACGAGCTATGCAAAGGTATAGGATTAAGCGAAAGCGATAACATGCTACACTACTCTAATGCAAGCAAGATAGAGAAGAATAGGCGATATCTGGTGATCAAGGGGGCTTGCCTGGTTGCTCGAGACAAGAAGGAGAATTCGTTGGTGGCGTGATGAAACCACGAGCATCGGCATCGTCCGCACGGGTCTCTGGAGAGAAGAGGGGAGAAACAAGAATACATAGCAAGCAAGTGCATAACAGGACAACAAGCAGAGCTAGACGTGTTCTAACGCGGTATGAGGTGATACCGGTGAAGGGAAACATCCGGGAAAGTATCCCGGTGTTCCGTGTTTTGAGCGGAAGGGAGGGAGGGAAAGTTGCGAGTTCGATAGGTTAGGGATGCGTGGCGAAGACGAGGCGAGCTCTGCGTATCCGGATTAAATCTCGTCGTTACGAGCAACTTTCATGTAGAAAGTATTTTCATCCGAGTTACGGATTAAAAGATATGATTTTCTAAAGATTTTATTAATTTCTGGAATTAATTAATTATTTAATTAATTCGAAAATGAATTAATGACATCAGCATGATGTCATGCTGACATCAGCAGTCAACAGAGTTGACTGGTCAACCTGACCAGTGGGTCCCACTGGTTAGTGACACATTTTATTTAAACAGATTAATTAAATTAATCAAAATTAATTAGGGGGTGGGCCCCACTGTCATACTAATTAATTAACTATTTAACAGTAGTTATTTAGGTTAATTAATCATTAGGTTAATTAACCCTAATTAGTTAATTTAATCAGAATTAATTAAGTTAATTAATTAATTACTTAATTAATTATTTATTTTTATTATTTATTATCATATTTTATATATTTTTTTTGTTATTATTAAAACATTCTCTGGGCGGGGCCCATGTGTCATAGGGCCATAGGGGCCTTAACGGGCGCGGGTTAACGGGGCCACGGGCAGAGGGCGTGGCCCGCCCGAGTGGGACGAGGCCACCGGCGCCGCCAACCGTGAAGGGAAGGCGGGCGCCAGCGACGCGAGGCCACGTCGGCGAGGCCGTGGCATGGGCGATCGCCGAAGGAGGACGCCGGGGTTGGATGCGGCCGGACCGAAAGCGGCGATAAGGCAGACTGGGCGAGCAGGAGGGGGAACGATGCTGCAGCAGACGTTGCGCGGCCTGACGCTGCGTTCGAACCTGAAGCGCCGGCGTGGCGCACGGGCGCAAAGACGAGGGGAATAGGACCGGGCACGCGGGCGTATGCGGTGAGGGCGGCCCGGGCGTGAGCTCACGCTGGCGCAAGTGGGAATGGCGCCGGCTCTGAAGGGAAAGGAGGAGCTCACGTCGGGTAGTAGGGCACGGGCAGCGTGAGGCGAGGGGTGGGACGGACGGACGGAGGGTGCAGCCGGTGGGGAAGGGAGCCGTGAGGTCGAGCAGAAGAAGGGCGACGGCGTTTGCGGCGGCGAAGGCTGGCAGCGTCGAGATCCGAATCCGATCTGGATCGGGGAAGGGCGTCGTCTTGGGGAGTGGGTGGTGGCGGTTAGGGTTTGGGGAGGAGTGGATAAGGAGGGTAGTGGGCGGCGGTCATTTGGCTGGTATGAATAAATTTGGCTCACTGGGTCGGCTGGCCCGGGGGGTTCTTTTCCTTTTCTTCTTTTAGTTTTATTTTCTCTTTTGTATTTTCTTTCTTTTATTTATTTTCTTTTCTGTTTTAAATTATTTTAAATTACTTAGGCATTTTATAAAAATAGGTTTGTTGCACCATAATTACCTTTGTAATATTTAGTACAAACCAAACATTTTCAATTTTAAGGTTTGAAAACTTTAATTGTTTGACTTGATTTTAAATTTGAAATTTTGAACGGGGTTTGAATCATCGCAAGCTTAACAACAGTAAACGTGGTGACGTGGCATCATTAGCGGAGGGTTACTGTAGTGTAACTATCTGGGCGTCACAATAGCAAAGTCATAGCAACATCAATCTCAGAACATAGTGGATGGTAGGGATCAAACCCTAACAAAACTAACTCGATTACATGATAAATCTCATCCAACCCATCACCGGTCCCAAAGAAGCTTCTACGATGGAATTACTCACGCACGGCGGTGAGCATCATGAAATTGGTGATGGAGGATGGTTGATGATGACGACGGCGACGAATCCCCTCTCCTGGAGCCGAATCGGACTCCAGATCAGCCTCCCGAGAGGTTTTAGGGCTTGGCGGCGGCTCCGTATCGTAAAACGCGATGATTTCTTCTCCTCTATTTTTTTCTCCCCGAAAGCAAATATATAGAGTTGGAGTTGGCGTCGGAAGGTCTCCAGGGGGCCCACGAGGTAGGGGGCGCGCCCTAGGGGGGCGCGCCCCCCACCCTCGTGGACAGGGTGTGGGCCCCCTGGTCTTCATCTTTGGTGAGGATTTTTTATTATTTTTTATAAGATATTCCGTGGAGTTTCAGGTCATTCCGAGAACTTTTGTTTTCTGCACATAAAACAACATCATGGCAATTCTGCTGAAAACAGCGTCAGTCCGGGTTAGTTCCATTCAAATCATGCAAGTTAGAGTCCAAAACAAGGGCAAAAGTGTTTGGAAAAGTAGATACGTCGGAGACGTATCACCTCCCTCTCCTAGTCCTATTCGGACTAGGGGGAGGGGCGCGCAGCCCTGCCCTGGCTGCATCTCCTCTTCTCCACAAGGCCCACTATGGCCCATTAAGCTCCCGGGGGTTCCGGTAACCTCCCGGTACTCCGGTAAAATCCCGATTTCACCCGGAACACTTCCGATATCCAAACATAGGATTCCAATAAATTTTTGTTTTCTCGTCTTTCAAGTTCTTCATAGTGTCCACCAGATATAAATCCCAAGTGACTCAAAGAATAGAGCTATGTCTCCCGGCGTGGCCTTGAGAAAAAGGTCTTGATAACCCACAAGTATAGGGGATCGCAATAGCTTCGAGGGTAGAGTATTCAACCCAAATTTATTAATTCGACACAAGGGGAGCCAAAGAATATTCTCAAGTATTAGCAGTTGAGTTGTCAATTCAACCACACCGGATAACTTAGTATCTCAAGAAGAAAGTGTTTAGTAGCAAAGTAATATGATAGTGGTGGTAACGGTAACAAAAGTAAAGGAAGCAAAAGTAATATTTTTGGTATTTTGTAGTGATTGTAACAAGAATAACGGAGAGTAAAATAAGCGTAAACCAAGATATGGAAAACTCAGAGGCATCGGATCGTTGATGGATAATTATGCCGATGCGGTTCATCATGTAAATGATCATAACCTAGGGTGACCATGTAACTAGCTCCAATTCATCAATGTAATGTAGGCATGTATTCCAAATATAGTCATACGTGCTTATGGAAAAGAACTTGCATGACATCTTTTGTCCTACCCTCCCTGCGTGGCGGGGTCCTATTGGAAACTAAGGGATATTAAGGCCTCCTTTAATAGAGAACCGAACAAAGCATTAGCACATAGTGAATACATGAACTCCTCAAACTATGGTCATCACCGGAGTGGTCCCGATTATTGTCACTTGAGGGGTTGCGGATCATAACACATAGTAGGTGACTATAGACTTGCAAGATAGGATCAAGAACTCACATATATTCATGAAAACATAATAGGTTCAGATCTGAAATCATGGCACTCGGGCCCTAGTGACAAGCATTAAGCATAGGCATTGGACGCCCCGATTCAATCGTACACTAATCATGCACCCAAACGTGTACGATCAAGATGAGGGACTCATGGGAAGATATCACAACACAACTCTATAACATAAATAAGTCATACAAGCATCATAGTACAAGCCCAGGGCCTCGAGGGCTCGAATACAAGTGCTTTCGATCATAGACGAAGTCGTGGAAGCAACAATATCTGAGTACGTACATAAGTTAAAACAAGTTGTCATAAGATGGCTAGCACAAACTGGGATACAGATCGAAAGAGGCGCAGGCCTCCTGCCCAGGATCCTCCTAACTACTCCCCGGTCGCCGCCAACGGGCTGCACGTAGTAGTAGGCACCTCCGGGTAGTAGTCGCCATCGACGGTGGCGTCGCCTCTGGGCTCCATCGTGCAGTCGCAGCAATCGGGTAGAGGTATGGGGAAAAGGGGAACAAGGCAACCGTGGGTACTCATCCAAAGTACTGCAAGCAGGAGCTACACTACATATGCATGGATATATGTGTAAAGGGCCATATCAAGGACCGAATCGAGAATGCCGTAATAAGAGGGGATAGCTAATCACGTCAAGACTAAACCACGGCAGCCTCCGTCTTGCAACATGTAGAAGAGAGTAGATCAAGTCCTCCAAGTAGCATCGCATAGCATAATCCTACCCAGCGATCCCCTCCTCGTAACCCTGAGAGAGAGCGACCACCGGGTTGTATCTGGCACTTGGAAGGGTGTGTTTTATTAAGTATCCGGTTCTAGTTGTCATAAGGTCAAGGTACAACTCCAAGTCGCCCCGTTATCAAGATCACGGCTATTCAATAGATTAACTTCACCGCAGGGTGCACCACATTACCCGACACGCCGATCCCATTTGGCCGGACACACTTTCTGGGTCATGCCCGCCGTGGAAGATCAACACGTCGCAGCTCCACCTAGGCATAAGAGAGAGGTCAAGACGCCGGTCTAAACCTTGCCGCACAGGTTCCGCCCATCGCCTTAGCGCACTCACGCTATGAGGGCGGCCGAAGACTCTAGCCTAGCAGGCGTTCGGTCCACCAATCAACTGGCTACACAGCCTGTCATTGGACAACATTTAAATGCTTCTACCGATAACCACGACGCCGGTTGCCCATAACTTGTCCCACGTGGCGGTTAGTGCGTATAAGGTCAACGACCCAACTCGAGATCAAATACCAAGATCTCGATAAAAGCGCGTTAAGTATCCGCGAGCGCGAGCGAGGCCAGGGCCCACCTCTCACCTGTGTAGTCTCAACCTGCCCTGCCGCTCCGCCACAAAATGGGGCCGGGGCCGTCGGGAACCCAGGCCCACCTCTACCGGATGGAGCCACCCGTCTTCAAATTTCATCTCCGAGCAAAGTATCACGGGTAATGTAATAGTGTAAAGTATATATTATATGCCCGTGATCACCTCCCAAGTGATCACAGCCCAAAGAGTATAGCAGCATGGTAGACTCGGACAAGAGTGTAGGGCCACTGATGGAACACTAGCATCCTATACTAGCGATGGGATAGCAGTAAAGGTAACAACAAGAGTAGCAAGGACAAAGCTATGCAAAGAAAGATAGGATTAATCGAAGCAAAGTAATATGCTACACTACTCTAATGCAAGCAAGATAGAGAAGAATAGGCGATATCTGGTGATCAAGGGGGGCTTGCCTGGTTGCTCGCACAAGAAGGAGGGTCGTTGGTGACGTAATCGACCACGAGGCATCGGCATCGTCAATCAGGGTCTACCGGAGAGAAGAGGGAGAAACAAGAAATACATAGCAAGCAAGTGCATAACAGACAACAAGCAGAGCTAGACGTGTTCTAACGCGGTATGAGGTGATACCGGTGAAGGGGGAAACATCCGGGACAGTATTCCCGGTGTTTCGCGTTTTCGGGCAGAGGAGCCGGAGGGAGAAAGTTGCGAGTTCGATAGGTTAGGGATGCGTGGCGGACAAGCGAAATTTTAACGATCCGGATTCGTCTCGTCGTTCTGAGCAACTTTCATGTAGAAAGTATTTTCATCCGAGTTACGGATTAAAAGATATGATTTTCTAAAGATTTTATTAATTTCTGGAATTAATTAATTATTTAATTAATTCGAAAATGGATTTATGACATCGAGATGATGTCATGTTGACATCGGCAGTCAATGAGTTGATCGGTCAACCTGACCAAGGGTCCGACCGTTAGTGACACATTTTATTTAAAACAGTTAATTAAATTAATCAAAATTAATTAGGTGGGGCCCATCGTCATACTAATTAATTAACTATTTAACAGTAGTTATTTAGGTTAATTAATCATTAGGTTAATTAACCCTAATTAGTTAATTTAATCAGAATTAATTAAGTTAATTAATTAATTACTTCATTAATTAATTATTTTTATTATTTATTATCATATTATATATATCTATTTTTGTTATTATTAAAACATTCTTCGGCTGGGGCCCATGTGTCATAGGGCCATAGGGGCCTTAGCAGTAGCGCGGGTTAGCGAAGAGGCCACTGCAGACACAGGCGTAAGCCCCTTAGGAGTGGGGACGAAACCCACCGAGCGCCCGCGGCAACCAAGTGAAGGGAGCGGGCGCCAGCAACGCCGCGAGGCCATCGCCGAGGCGTGGCCGGCAAGCGGCGCCGCCGAGGAGGACGCCGGGCCGGATGGTGCGGCTGACCGAGCGGCGACGGGGGCAGGAGACGCGTGGAGCAGTGAGAACGGAGCGCGTCTTGCCTTACAAGACGGGTTGTATACAGCGGGCGCTGCGTTTCGAACGGAACGGCCGGCAGGTAAGCGCGACGGGCGCAAAACGAGGGGGAAATAGGACCGGCGCGCGGGCGTAGGCGGATGGCGAGCGGCCCGAGCGTGAAACTCCGGCACGCCGCGTGGGGGGAAACCGCCGGCAGCGAAGAAAGGGAAAGGAGGAGCTCACGTCGGGTAGTAGGGCACGGGGCAGCGGGGGGCGAGGGGGGTGACGGGGACGACGGTGGAGAGGGTGCAGGCCGGTGGGGAAGGGAGCCGGCGAGGTCCAGGCAGGAAGGGGGCGACAAGCTCGGCGGCGATTTATATTCAAGCGGCAAGGTTGAGCCCGATCCGATCTGGATCGGGGAAGGGCGCCGTCTGGGGAGTGGGTGGTGGCGGTTAGGGTTTGGGGAGGAGTGGATAAGGAGGGTAGTGGGCCTATTTGGGCCGGGCCTGGGCGAATGGGCTGGCTCACTGGCCGGCTGGCCCGGGGGTTCTTTCCTTTTCTTCTTTTAGTTTTATTTTCTCTTTTGTATTTTCTTTCTTTTTATTTATTTTCTTTCTGCTTTTATTTTAAATTACTTAGGCATTTTATAAAATAGGTTTGTTGCACCATAATTACCTTTGTAATATTAGTACAAACCAAACATTTTCAATTTTAAGGTTTGAAAACTTTAATTGTTTGACTTGATTTTAAATTTGAAATTTT
This sequence comes from Aegilops bicornis, assembly GCA_021605145.1. NCBI lineage: Eukaryota > Viridiplantae > Streptophyta > Magnoliopsida > Poales > Poaceae > Aegilops > Aegilops bicornis. The sequence goes on from CM038669.1 coordinate 361,264,626, forward strand.
GAACGGGGTTTGAATCATCGCAAGCTTAACAACAGTAAACGTGGTGACGTGGCATCATTAGCAGAGGGTTACTGTAGTGTAACTATTCAAGGCGTCACAATAGCAAAAGTCATAGCAACATCAATCTCGTAACATAGTGGATGGTAGGGATCAAACCCTAACAAAACTAACTCGATTACATGATAGATCTCATCCAACCCATCACCGTCCAGCAAGCCTACGATGGAATTACTCACGCACGGCCGTGAGCATCATGAAATTGGTGATGGAGGATGGTTGATGATGATGACGGCGACGAATCCCTCTCTCCAGAGCCCCGAACGGACTCCAGATCAGCCCTCCCGAGAGGTTTTAGGGCTTGGCCGCGCGGCTCCGTGAACGCAGCGATGATTTCTTCTCCTCTATTTTTTCTCCCCAAAAGCAAATATATAGAGTTGGAGTTGGCGTCGGAAGGTATCCGAGGGGCTCCACGAGTGAGGCGCGCCTAGGGGCGACCCCCACCCTCGTGGACAGGGTGTGGGCCCCCTGGTCTTCATCTTTGGTGAGGATTTTTTATTATTTTTTATAAGATATTCCGTGGAGTTTCAGGTCATTCCGAGAACTTTTGTTTTCTGCACATAAAATAACATCATGGCAATTCTCAAGAAAACAAGCGTCGATCAAGGTTAGTTCCATTCAAATCATGCAAGTTAGAGTCCAAAACAAGGGCAAAAGTGTTTGGAAAAGTAGATACGTGGAGACGTATCACCTCCCTCTCCTAGTCCTATTGGGACTAGGGGAGGGGCGCCGCTACCGCCTGCTGCATCTCCTCTTCTCCACAAGGCCCACTATGGCCCATTAAGCTCCGGGGTTCCAGTAACCTCCATTACTCTAAAAAATCCGATTTCACGCGGAACACTTCCGATATCCAAACATAGGATTCCAATATATCAATCTTCATGTCTCGACCATTTCGAGACTCCTCGTCATGTCCGTCATCACATCCGTGACTCCGAACAAACTTCGGTACATCAAAAATATTAACTCATAATATAACTGTTATCGAAACGTTGTTAAGCGTGCGGACCCTACGGGTTCGAGAACTATGTAGACATGACCGAGACACGCCTCCGTCAATAACCAATAGCGGAACTCGGATGCTCATATTGGCTCCCACATATTCTACGTAAGATCTTTATCGGTCAGACCGCGATAACAACATATCGTTGTTCCCTTTGTCATCGGTATGTTACTTGCCGGAGATTCGATCGTCGGTATCGCAATACCTAGTTCAATCTCGTTACCGGCAAGTCTCTTTACTCGTTTCGTAATACATCATCGCGCAACTAACTCATTAGTTGCAATGCTTGCAAGGCTTTAAGTGATGTGTATTACCAAGAGAGCCCAGAGATACCTCTCCAGAGCAATCGGAGTGACAAATCCTAATCTCGAACACGCCAACCCAACAAGTACCTTCGGAGACACCTGTAGAGGACCTTTATAATCACCCAGTTACATTGTGACATTTGGTAGCACACAAATTGTTCCTCCGGTAAACGGGAGTTGCATAATCTCATAGTCATAGGAACATGTATAAGTCATGAAGAAAGCAATAGCAACATACTAAACGATCGAAAGTGCTAAGCTAACGGAATGGGTCAAGTCAATCACATCATTCTCCTAATGATGTGATCCCGTTAATCAAATGACAACTCATGTCTATGGCTAGGAAACATAACCATCTTTGATCAACGAGCTATTCAAGTAGAGGCATACTAGTGACACTACGCTTGTCTATGTATTCACACATGTACTAAGTTTCCTTGCTAATACAATTCTAGCATGAATAATAAACATTTATCATGATATAAGGAAATAAATAATAACTTTATTATTGCCTCTAGGGCATATTTCCTTGGGCCTCCCACTTGCACTAGAGTCAATAATCTAGTTCACATCACCATGTGATTTAACACCAATAGTTCACATCACCATGTGATTAACACCCATAGTTCACATCATCATGTGACCAACACCCAAAGGGTTTACTAGAGTCAATAATCTAGTTCACATCGCTATGTGATTAACACCCAAAGAGTACTAAGGTGTGATCATGTTTTGCTTGTGAGATAATTTTAGTCAACGGGTCTGTCACATCCGGATCCGTAAGTATTTTGCAAATTTCTATGTCTACAATGCTCGCACGGGCTACTCTAGCTAATAGCTCCCACTTTCAATATGTATCCAGATTGAGACTTAGAGTCATCTCGATCGATGTCAAAAACTTGCATCGACGTAACCCTTTACGACAAACCTTTTGTCACCTCCATAATCAAGAAACATATCCTTATTCCACTAAGGATAATTTTTGATCATTGTCCAAAGGATCTACTCCTAGATCACTATTGTACCTCTTGCCTAACTCTTGGTGAGGTACACAATAGGTCCTGCATACCTCTAGCATACTTTATACAGTCTATGGCTGAGGCATAGGGAATGACTTTCATTCTCTTTCTATCTTCTACCGTGGTCGGGCTTTGAGTCTTACTCAATTTCACACCTTGTAACACAGGCAAGAACTCTTTCTCTGACTGTTCCATTTTGAACTATTTCAAAATCTTGTCAAGGTATGTACTCATTTAAAAACTGTATCAAGCGTCTTGATCTATGTCTATAGATCTTGATGCTCAATATGTAAGCAGCTTTACTGAGGTCTTTCTTTGAAAAACTCCTTTCAAACACTCCTTTATGCTTTGCAGAATAATTCTACATTATTTCTGATCAACAATATGTCATTCACATATACTTATCAGAAATGTTGTAGTGCTCCCACTCACTTTCTTGTAAATACAAAGCTTCACCGCAAGTCTCAGATAAAACTATATGCTTTGATCAACTCATCAAAGCATATATTCCAACTCCGAGATGCTTGCACCAGTCCATAGATGGATGCTGGAGCTTGCACATTTTGTTAACACCTTTAGGATCGACAAAACCTTCTGGTTGCATCATATACAACTCTCCTTTAAGAAATCCATCAAGGAATGTAGTTTTACATCCATTTGCCGATTTCATAAAATATGGCAATTTGCTAACATGATTCAGCAGACTTACATCGCCACGAGTGAGAAAATCTCATCGTAGTCAACACCTTGAACTTTTTCAAAAACCTCTTTTCAACAAGTCTAGCTTTGTATATAGTAACACTACTATCAGCTCTGTCTTCCTCTTGAAGATCCATTTATTTTCTATGGCTTGCGATCATCGGGCAAGTCAACCAAAGTCCACACTTTGTTCTCATACATGGATCCCATCTCAGATTTCATGGCCTCAAGCCATTTTTGTGGAATCTTGGCTCATCATCGCTTCCTCATAGTTCGTAGGTCCGTCATGGTCAAGTAACATGACCTCCAGAATAGGATTACCGTACCACTCTGGTGCGGATCCCACTCTGGTTTACCTACGAAGTTCGGTAGTAACTTGATCTGAAGTTACATGATCATCATCATTAGCTTCCTCACTAGTTGGTGTAGTAGTCACAGAACAGATTTCTGTGATGAACTACTTTCCAATAAAGGAGCAGGTACAAGCCACCTCATCAAGTTCTACTTTCCTCCCACTCACTTCTTTTGGAGAGAAACTCCTTCTCTAGAAAGGATCCATTCTCAGCAACAAAGATCTTGCCTTCGGATCTGTGATAGAAGGTTGTTGGGGAACGTTGCAGAAAATTAAAAATTTTCCTACGGTTTCACCAAGATCCATCTATGAGTTCATCTAGCAATGAGTCAAGGGAGAGTGATTGCATCTACATACCACTTGTAGATCACAGGCGGAAGCGTTCAATGGAACGGGGTTGATGGAGTCGTAATCGCTGTGATTCAGATCACCGATGACCTAGTGCCGAATCTGACAAAGCACCTCCGCGCTCAACACACGACGTGCAGGCGGATGACGTCTCCTCCTTCTTGATCCAGCAAGGGGAAAGGAGAGGTTGATGATGATCCAGCAGCACGACGGCGTGGTGGTGGATGCAGCAGAACTCGGCAGGCTTCACTAAGCAACTACGGGAGGAGGAGGAAGTGTTGCGTGGAGGAGGGAGGCGCCGAGGCTTATGGGTCGGCCACCCTCCCTCCCTCCCCTTTATATAGGTGCAAAGAGGGGAGGGCGCAGCCTTGCCCTTCCCTCCAAGGAAGGGTGCGGCCAAGAGGGGGAGGAGTCCATCCTCCCCAAGGCACCTCGGAGGTGCCTTCCCCCTTTAGGACTCTTTCCTCCCAAGTCTCCTTGGCGCATGGGCCCTTTTTGGGGCTGCTGCCCTTGGCCCATATAGGCCAAGGCACACCCCCTACAGCCCATGTGGCCCCGGGGGGCAGGTGGACCCCCGGTGGACCCTCGACCCTTTCGGCACTCCGGTACAATACCGATAATGCCCGAAACTTTTCCGTGAACAAAATAGGACTTCCTATATATAAATCTTTACCTCCGGACCATTCCGAACTCCTCGTGACGTCCGGGATCTCATCCGGACTCAACAACATTCGGTTTCTTTGCATACTCATATTCATACAACCCTAAGCGTCCATAGTACCTTAAGTGTGTAGACCCTACGGGTTCGGGAGACACGTAGACATGACCGAGACGGCTCTCAGGCAATAACCAACAGCGGGATCTGGATACCCATGTTGGCTCCCACATGCTCCTCGATGATCTCATCGGATGAACCACGATGTCGAGGATTCAAACAACCCCGTATACAATTCCCTTTGTCAGACGGTATGTTACTTGCCCGAGATTCGATCGTCGGTATCCCAATACCTCGTTCAATGCCGTTACCGGCAAGTCACTTTACTCGCATCAGAATGCATGATCCCGTGACCAAACACTTTGTCACTTTGAGCTCATTATGATGATGCACTACCGAAAGTGGGCCCGGTGATACCTCTCCGCCATACGGAGTGACAAATCCCAGTCTCGATCCGTGTCAACCCAATGTACACTTTCGGAGATAACCCGTAATGCACCTTTATAGTCACCCGATTCACGTTGTGACGCTTTGGTACACCCAAGGCACTCCTACGGTATCCGAGAGTTACACGATCTCATGGTCTAAGGAAGAGATACTTGACATTGGAAAAGCTCTAGCAAAACGAACTACACGATCTTGTGCTATGCTTAGGATTGGGTCTTGTCCATCACATCATTCTCCTAATGATGTGATCCCGTGATTAACGACATCCAATGTCCATTGTAACTGACTCTGTGTAACCCTAGCCCTCTCCGGTGTCTATATAAACCGGATGGTTTTAGTCCGTAGGACAAACAACAATCATACCATAGGCTAGCTTCTAGGGTTTAGCCTCTCTGATCTCGTAGTAGATCCACTCTTGTACTACCCATGTCATCAATATTGATCAAGCAGGAGTTGGGTTTTACCTCCATCGAGAGGGTCGAACCTGGGTAAAACATCGTGTCCCTTGTCTCCTGTTACCATCCGCCTAGACGCATGTCGGGACCCCCTACCCGAGATCCGCCGGTTTTGACACCGACAATCACCCTCAGGAATAATAGGCCTATCTTCATCATCACTTTCATCAATATATTCAGATTCAATAATTTCTTTCTCTCTAGCCCTAGCAATTTGTTCATCAAGAAATTCACTAAGGGGCATGTAGTATCGAGCATAGAAGTAGTTTCATCATAAGTATCATGCATAGCGTAGTGGCATCATCAATAACATGCAACATATCGTAACTAATAGCGTATGGTGTTTAGGTGTCGTAAGCTTACTCATAACGAGAAGGTGAATCAAGTGCGTAGCTAGATGGCGCTTCCTTACCTCCCTCGTAGTTGAGGGATAAATTTTTGTTTTCTCGTCTTTCAAGTTCTTCATAGTGTCCAGCGGATATAAATCCCAAGTGACTCAAAGAATAGAGCTATGCTCCCGGCTAATGGCCTTGAGAAAAGGTCTTGATAACCCACAAGTATAGGGGATCGCAATAGCAGTTTTCGAGGGTAGAGTATTCAACCCAAATTTATTAATTCGACACAAGGGGAGCCAAAGAATATTCTCAAGTATTAGCAGTTGAGTTGTCAATTCAACCACACCTGGATAACTTAGTATCTGCAGCAAAGTGTTTAGTAGCAAAGTAATATGATAGTGGTGGTAACGGTAACAAAAGTAAAGGAAGCAAAAGTAATATTTTTGGTATTTTGTAGTGATTGTAACAAGAATAACGGAGAGTAAAATAAGCGTAAACCGAAGATATGGAAAACTCAGAGGCATCGGATCGTTGATGGATAATTATGCGGATGCGGTTCATCATGTAACAAATCATAACCTAGGGTGACATGTAACTAGCTCCAATTCATCAATGTAATGTAGGCATGTATTCCGAATATAGTCATACGTGCTTATGGAAAAGAACTTGCATGACATCTTTTGTCCTACCCTCCCGTGCAGCGGGGTCCTATCGGAAACTAAGGGATATTAAGGCCTCCTTTAATAGAGAACCGGAACAAAGCATTACCACATAGTGAATACATGAACTCCTCAAACTATGGTCATCACCGGAGTGGTCCCGATTATTGTCACTTCAGGTTGCTTGGATCATAACACATAGTAGGTGACTATAGACTTGCAAGATAGGATCAAGAACTCACATATATTCATGAAAACATAATAGGTTCAGATCTAAAATCATGGCACCTCGGGCCCTAGTGACAAGCATTAAGCATAGTCTGACGCCCCGATTCAATCGTGCACTAATCGCGGCACGCAAATGTGTACGATCAAGATCGTGGACTCATGGGAAGATATCACAACACAACTCTAAAACATAAATAAGTCATACAAGCATCATAATACAAGCTGGGCCTCGAGGGCTCGAATACAAGTGCTCGATCATAGACGAAGTCAATGAAGCAACAATATCCGAGTACGGACATAAGTTAAAACAAGTTGTCATAAGATGGCTAGCACAAACCGGGATACATGACGAAAGAGGCGCAGCCTCCCGCCTCGATCCTCCTAACTACTCCCGGTCGCCGTCAACGGGCTGCACGTAGTAGTAGGCACCTCCGGTAGTAGTCGCCACATCGACGGTGGCGTCGCCCCTGGCTCCATCGTCTGGTCGCAGAATCGGGTAGAGGTATGGGGAAAAGGGGAACAAGGCAACCGTGGGTACTCATCCAAAGTACTGCAAGCCGTGAGCTACACTACATATGCATGGATATATGTGTAAAGGGCCATATCGGTGGACCGAATCGCAGAATGCTAGAATAAGAGGGGATAGCTAATCACCGTCAAGACTACGCTTCCGCAGCCTCCGTCTTGCAACATGTAGAAGAGAGTAGATCAAGTCCTCCAAGTAGCATCGCATAGCATAATCCTACCGGCGATCCCCTTCTCGTAACCCCGAGAGAGCGACCACCGGTTGTATCTCGCACTTGGAAGGGTGTGTTTTATTAAGTATCCGGTTCTAGTTGTCATAAGGTCAAGGTACAACTCCAGAAGTAAGCCACATTCAAGATCACGGCTATTCAATAGATTAACTTCACTGCAGGGTGCACCACATTACCCCGACACGCTCGATCCCATTTGGCCGGACACACTTTCCCGGGTCATGCCCGACGCCGGAAAGATCAACACGCCGCAGCTCCACCTAGGCATAAGAGAGAGGTCAAGACGTGGGTCTAAACCTAAGCGCATTGTGGGTCTGGGCCCATCGCCTTAGCGCACTCCAAGACGCTATGAGGGCGGCCGAAAGTGACCTAGCCTAGCAGCGTTCCATCCAATCTGGCAAGACGGGCCTCCGTCAGCCGACGCCACGAAATGCTTCTACCGATACCACGACGCGGTTGCCCATAACTTGTCCCACGTGGCGGTTAGTGCGTATAAGGTCAACGACCCAACTCAAATCAAATACCAAGATCTCGATAAGCGTTGCTAAGTATATCCGCTAAGCGCCAACAGGCCAGCCCACCTCTCACCCTGTAGTCTCAACCTGCCTGTCAGCTCCGCCACAAAGTAACAATGGGGCCGTCGGGAACCCAGCCCACCTCTACCGGGATGGAGCCACCGTCCTTTCAAATTTCATCTCCTAACAAAGATTGCTGTGTAATGTAATAGTGTAAAGTATATATTATATGCCCGTGATCACCTCCCAAGTGATCACACCAAAGAGTATAGCATGGCGATTTTGACAAGAGTGTAGGGCCACCGATGGAACACTAGCATCCTATACTAAGCAAGAGGGATAGCAGGTAAAGGTAACAATAAAGAGTAGTAAGGACAAAGCAGCTAGCAAAGATAGGATTAACTCGAAAGCGATAACATGCTACACTACTCTAATGCAAGCGATATAGAGAAGAATAGGCGATATCTGGTGATCAAGGGGGGGGGCTTGCCTGGTTGCTCGTCAGACAAGAAGGAGGTCGTTGGTCACAGACGAGTTTAACCACGAGGGCATCAAAGACGTAAATCACGGGGTCTCACCGGAGAGAAGAGGGGAGAAATAAGAATACATAGCAAGCAAGTGCATAACAGGACAACAAGCAAGAGCTAGACGTGTTCTAACGTGGTATGAGGTGATACCGGTGAAGGGGAAAAACATCCGGAAAGTATCCCGGTGTTCCGTGGTTTTCGAAGCAGAGGAGCCGGAGGGGAAAAAGCGAGTTCGATAGGTTAGGGATGCGTGGCGGGGCATTTAACGGGCTGCGTGATCCCGGATTCGTCTCGCTCGTACGAGCAACTTTCATGTAGAAAGTATTTTCATCCGAAAGTTACGGATTAAAAGATATGATTTTCTAAAGATTTTATTAATTTCTCGAATTAATTAATTATTTAATTAATTCGAAAAATGAATTAATGACATCAAGATGATGTCATGTTGACATCAGCAGTCAACAGAGTTGATCAGTCAACCTCGACTCAGTGGGTCCCAATCGTTAGTGACACATTTTATTTAAAAGCAGTTAATTAAATTAATCAAAATTAATTAGGGGGTGGGCCCCACTGTCATACTAATTAATTAACTATTTAACAGTAGTTATTTAGGTTAATTAACCCTAATTAGTTAATTTAATCAGAATTAATTAAGTTAATTGATTAATTACTTAATTAATTATTTATTTTTATTATTTATTATCATATTATATATATATTTTTGTTATTATTAAAACATTCTTCGGCGGGGCCCATGTGTCATAGGGCCATAGGGCCTTTAACGCGCGGTTAACGGGCCACGGGCATTGTATGCGTGGCCCGCCCGAGTGGGACGAGGCTACCAGCGCCGCGCCAACCGTGAAGGGAGCGGGCGCCAAGGCGACGCCGCGCAGGCCACGCTAATGCCGAGGCGGGGCTGGCGGCGGGGCCGCCAAGGAGGACGCCGGGGTTGTGGATGGTGCGGCCGACCGAAAGGGCGACGGGGGCAGAGACGGCGTGGAGCAGTGAGTGGGAACGATGGGGCAAGGCAGACGTGTTGTGGAGCGCCCCGACGCTGCTGCTCGCACGGAACGGCGCTGCGTGGCGCAAAGCGCAGCGGGGGAATAGGACCGGGCGCGCGGCGTGGTGCGGGATGAGGGCGTGCCCGGAAGCGTGAGCTCGCACGCGGCGCCGCGGGGGAACGCGCGGACAGAGAAGGGAAGGAGGAGCTCACGCCGGTAGTAGGGCACGGGCAGCTGGGGCGAGGGGTGACGGGACGACGGCGAGATGGTGCAGGCCGGGGAAGGGAGCCGGCGAGGTCCAGGCGGAAGGGGCGACGGCTCGGGCGGCGTATTTGATTCGGCGGCGGCCGAGCGATCCGATCTCGGATCGGGGAAGGGCGTCGTCTGTATGGGAGTGGGTGGTGGCGGTTAGGGTTTGGGGGAGGGAGTGAATAAGGAGGGGGTAGTGGGCCTGGCCATTGGCCTGTGGGCGATGGGCTACTGGGTCATTGGTGCCCGGTTCTTTTTTCCTTTTTCTTCTTTTAGTTTTATTTTCTCTTTTGTATTTTCTTTCTTTTATTTATTTTCTTTTCTGTTTTATTTTAAATTACTTAGGCATTTTATAAAATAGGTTTGTTGCACCATAATTACCTTTGTAATATTAGTACAAACCAAACATTTTCAATTTTAAGGTTTGAAAACTTTAATTGTTTGACTTGATTTTAAATTTGAAATTTTGAACGGGGTTTGAATCATCGCAAGCTTAACAACAAGAACGTGGTGACGTGGCATCATTAGCAGAGGGTTACTGTAGTGTAACTATCTGGGCGTCACAATAGCAAAGTCATAGCAACATCAATCTCAGAACATAGTGGATGGTAGGGATCAAACCCTAACAAAACTAACTCGATTACATGATAAATCTCATCCAACCCATCACCGTCCAGCAAGCTTCCACGATGGAATTACTCACGCATCGGGCGGTGAGCATCATGAAATTGGTGATGGAGGATGGTTGATGATGATTTACGGCGGCCATAATCCCTCTCCTGAGCCCCGAATCGGACTCAGATCAGCCTCCCGAGAGGTTTTAGGGCTTAGCGGCGCTCCGTATCGTAAAACGCGATGATTTCTTCTCCTCTATTTTTCTCCCCAAAAGCAAATATATAGAGTTGGAGTTACGCTGAAGTATTCCGGGGGCCCACGAGGGGGCGCCCTAGGGGGGCGCGCCCCACCTCGTGGACAGTGTGGGCCCCTCGGTCTTCATCTTTGGTGAGGATTTTTATTATTTTTATAAGATATTCCGTGGAGTTTCGTGTCATTCCGAGAACTTTTGTTTTTTCTGCACATAAAACAACATCATGGCAATTCTACCGAAAAACAGCGTCGGTCGGGTTAGTTCCATTCAAATCATGCAAGTTAGAGTCCAAAACAAGGGCAAAAGTGTTTGGAAAAGTAGATACGCCGAGACGATTACCTCCCTCTCCTAGTCCTATTCGGACTAGGGGAGGCGCAGCCCTGCCTCGGGCTGCATCTCCTCTTCTCCACAAGGCCCACTATGGCCCATTAAGCTCCCGGGGTTCCAGAATCTCCCTGGCATCTCGCAGAAATCCCGATTTCACCCGGAACACTTCCGATATCCAATCATAGGATTCCAATATATCAATCTTCATGTCTCGACCATTTCGAGACTCCTCGTCTTGTCCGTTATCACATATGGGTCTCTGAACAACCTTCGGTACATCAAAACATATAAACTCATAATATAACCGTTATCGAAACGTTGTTGCAAGGACCCTACGGGTTCGAGAACTATGTAGACATGACCGAGACACGCCTCCGTCAATAACCAATAGCGGAACCTGGATGCTCATATTGGCTCCTACATATTCTACTGAAGATCTTTATCGGTCGCATCGCGATAACAACATACGTTGTTCCCTTTGTCATCGGTGATGTTACTTGCCGAGATTCGATCGTCGGTATCTCAATACCTAGTTCAATCTCGTTAATCGCAAGTCTCTTTTACTCGTTCAGTAATACATCATCCCGCAACTAACTCATTAGTTGCAATGCTTGCAAGGCTTTAAGTGATGTGCATTACCGAGAGAGCCCAGAGATACCTCTCCGACAATCGGAGGACAAATCCTAATCTCAAATACGCCAACCCAACAAGTACCTTCGGAGACACACTGTAGAGGACCTTTATAATCACCCAGGTTACATTGTGACATTTGGTAGCACACAAATTGTTCCTCCGTAAACGGGAGTTGCATAATCTCATAGTCATAGGAACATGTATAAGTCATGAAGAAAGCAATAGCAACATACTAAACGCATCGAAAGTGCTAAGCTAACGGAATGGGTCAAGTCAATCACATCATTCTCCTAATGATGTGATCCCGTTAATCAAATGACAACTCATGTCTATGGCTAGGAAACATAACCATCTTTGATCAACGAGCTATTCAAGTAGAGGCATACTAGTGACACTACGTTTGTCTATGTATTCACACATGTACTAAGTTTCCGGTTAATACAATTCTAGCATGAATAATAAACATTTATCATGATATAAGGAAATAAATAATAACTTTATTATTGCCTCTAGGGCATATTTCCTTCAGTCTCCCACTTGCACTAGAGTCAATAATCTAGTTCACATCACCATGTGATTTAACACCAATAGTTCACATCACCATGTGATTAACACCCATAGTTCACATCGTCATGTGACCAACACCCAAAGGGTTTACTAGAGTCAATAATCTAGTTCACATCGCTATGTGATTAACACCCAAAAGTACTAAGGTGTGATCATGTTTTGCTTGTGAGATAATTTTAGTCAACGGGCCTGTCACATCCAGATCCGCAAGTATTTTGCAAATTTCTATGTCTACAATGCTCTGCACGGGGCTACTCTAGCTAATAGCTCCCACTTTCAATATGTATCCAGATTGAGACTTAGAGTCATCTGGATCAGTGTCAAAAACTTGCATCGACGTAACCCTTTACGACGAACCTTTTGTCACCTCCATAATCAAGAAACATATCCTTATTCCACTAAGGATAATTTTGACCGTTGTCCAGTGATCTACTCCTAGATCACTATTGTACCCTCTTGCCTAACTCTTGGTGAGGTACACAATAGGTCTGGTACACAGCCTAGCATACTTTATACAGTCTATGGCTGAGGCATAGGGAATGACTTTCATTCTCTTTCTATCTTCTACCGTGGTCGGGCTTTGAGTCTTACTCAATTTCACACCTTGTAAATACGTGCAAGAACTCTTTCTCCTGACTGCTCCATTTTGAACTATTTCAAAATCTTGTCAAGGTATGTACTCATTTAAAAACTGTATTGCTGTCTTGATCTATGTCTATAGATCTTGATGCTCAATATGTAAGCAGCTTCTTTGAGGTCTTTCTTTGAAAACTCCTTTCAAACACTCCTTTATGCTTTGCGTAATAATTCTACATTATTTACGATCAACAATATGTCATTCACATATACTTATCGAAATGTTGTAGTGCTCCCACTCACTTTCTTGTAAATACAGGCTTCACCGCAAGTTCAGAGAAACTATATGCTTTGATCAACTCATCAAAGCATATATTCCAACTCCGAGATGCTTGCACCAGTCCATAGATGGATGCTGGAGCTTGCACATTTTGTTAACACCTTTAGGATCGACAAAACCTTCTGGTTGCATCATATACAACTCTCCTTTAAGAAATCCATCAAGGAATGTAGTTTTTACATCCATTTGCCAGATTTCATAAAATATGGCAATTTGCTAACATGATTCAGGCAGACTTAAGCATCGCTACGAGTGAGAAAATCTCATCGTAGTCAACACCTTGAACTTTGTCAAAAACCTCTTTTCAACAAGTCTAGCTTTGTAGATAGTAACACTACTATCAGCTCTGTCTTCCTCTTGAAGATCCATTTATTTTCTATGGCTTGCGATCATCGGGCAAGTCAACCAAAGTCCACACTTTGTTCTCATACATGGATCCCATCTCAGATTTCATGGCCTCAAGCCATTTTTGTGGAATCTTGGCTCATCATCGCTTCCTCATAGTTCGTAGGTCCATCATGGTCAAGTAACATGACCTCCAGAATAGGATTACCGTACCACTCTGGTGCGGATCCCACTCTGGTTTACCTACGAAGTTCGGTAGTAACTTGATCTGAAGTTACATGATCATCATCATTAGCTTCCTCACTAGTTGGTGTAGTAGTCACAGGAACAGATTTCTGTGATGAACTACTTTCCAATAAGGGAGCAGGTACAGTTACCTCATCAAGTTCTACTTTCCTCCCACTCACTTCTTTTGAGAGAAACTCCTTCTCTAGAAAGGATCCATTCTCAGCAACAAAGATCTTGCCTTCGGATCTGTGATAGAAGGTTGTTGGGGAACGTTGCAGAAAATTAAAAATTTTCCTACGGTTTCACCAAGATCCATCTATGAGTTCATCTAGCAACGAGTCAAGGGAGAGTGATTGCATCTACATACCACTTTTAGATCGCGTGCGGAAGCGTTCAATGGAACGGGGTTGATGGAGTCGTAATCGCCGTGATTCAGATCACCGATGACCTAGTGCCGAATCTGGACAGACCTCCGCTCAACACACGTGACGGAGGCGGATGACGCCTCCTCCTTCTTGATCCAGCAAGGGAAAGGAGAGGTTGATGATGATCCGGCACGACAAGGCGTGGTGGTGGATGCAGCAGAACTCCAGCAGGCTTCACTAAGCAACTACGGGAGGAGGAGGAAGTGTTGCAGGAGGAGGGAGGCGCCCGGGGGCTTATGGGTCGGCCACCCTCCCTCCCTCCCCTTTATATAGGTGCAAAAGAGGGGAGGAGGGCAGCCTTGCCCCTTCCTCCAAGGAAGGGTGCGGCCAAGAGGGGGAGGAGTCCATCCTCCCCAAGGCACCTCGGAGGTGCCTTCCCCTTTAGGACTCTTTTCCTCCCAAGTCTCCTTGGCGCGCATGGGCCCTTTTTGGCTGCGCCTTGGCCCATATAGGCCAAGGCACACCCCCTACAGCCCATGTGGCCCGGGGGCAGGTGGACCCCGGTGGACCCCGGACCTTCGGCACTCATTTACAATACCGATAATGCAAAACTTTTCCGGCGACCAAAATAGGACTTCCTATATATAAATCTTTACCTCCGGACCATTCCTAACTCCTCGTGACGTCCCAAGGGATCTCATCCAAGGGACTCGAACAACATTCGGTTTGCTGCATACTCCATATTCATACAACCCTAAGCGTCACCGTACCTTAAGTGTGTAGACCCTACGGGTTGGAGACACGCAGACATGACCAAGACGGCTCTCGGGCAATAACCAACAGCGGATCTGGATACCCATGTTGGCTCCTACATGCTCCTCGATGATCTCATCGGATGAACCACGATGTCGAGGATTCAAACAACCCGTATACAATTCCCTTTGTCGATGGTATGTTACTTGCCCGAGATTCGATCGTCGGTATCCCAATACTTCGTTCAATCCCGTTACCGGCAAGTCACTTTACTGCATCAGTAATGCATGATCCCGTGACCGGACACTTTGTCACTTTGAGCTCATTATGATGATGCACTACCGAGTGGGCCTGGTGATACCTCTCCGTCATACGGAGTGACAAATCCAGTCTCGATCCGTGTCAACCCAACAGACACTTTCGGAGATACCTGTAATGCACCTTTATAGTCACCCGCTTACGCCAGACGCTTTGGTACACCCAAGGCACTCCTACGGTATCCGAGAGTTACACGATCTCATGGTCTAAGGAAGAGATACTTGACATTGGAAAAGCTCTAGCAAAAGCGAACTACTACGATCTTGTGCTATGCTTAGGATTGGGTCTTGTCCATCACATCATTCTCCTAATGATGTGATCCCGTGATTAACGACATCCAATGTCCATAGTCGTGAAACCATGACTATCGGTTGATCAACGAGCTAGTCAACTAGAGGCTCACTAGGGACATATTGTGGTCTACGTATTCACACGTGTATTACGATTTCCGGATAATACAATTATAGCATGAATAAAAGACAATTATCATGAACAAGGAAATATAATAATAATACTTTTATTATTGCCTCTAGGGCATATTTCCAACAGTCTCCCACTTGCACTAGAGTCAATAATCTAGTTACATTGTGATGAATCGAACACCCATAGAGTTCGGTGTTGATCATGTTTTGCTTTCATGGAAGAGGTTTAGTCAGCGGATCTGCGATATTCAGATCCGTATGCACTTTGCAAATTTCTATGTCCCCATCTTGAACATTTTCACGTGAATGGAGTTGAGGCGACGCTTGATGTGCTCGGTCTTCTTGTGAAACCTGGGCTCCTTGGCAAGTGCAATAGCTCCAGTTGTTGTCACAGAAGAGTTTGATCGGCTCGACGCATTGGGTATGACTCCTAGGTCGGTGATGAACTCCTTCACCCAAATTGCTTCATCGCTTACCTCCGAGGCTGCCATGTACTCCGCTTCACATATAGATCCCGCCACGACGCTCTGCTTGCAAATTTGCACCACAATGCTCCACCATTCAACATATACACGTATCCGGTTTGTGACTTTGAGTCATCCAGATTGTGTCGAAGCTAAGCGTCGGCGTAACCCTTTACGACGAGCTCTTCGTCACCTCCATAAACGAGAAACATGTCCTTTGTCCTTTTCGGTACTTCAGGATATTCTTGACCCATTTGTCCAAAGGTTCCTTGTCGGGATTACTTTGGTACCTTCCTACCAAACTTCTTTGCAAGGTTTACATCAGTCCGTACACAAGACGGCATACATAATAGATCCTATGGCTGAGGCATAGGGATGACACTCATCTCTTCTTTATCTTTTGCCGTGGTGGGGCATTGAGCTGAGCTCAATTTCACACCTTGCAAAACAGGCAAGAACCCTTTCTTGACTGATCCATTTTGAACTTCTTCAAAATCTTATCAAGGTATGTGCTTTGTGAAAGACCTATGAGGCGTCTCGATCTATCCCTATAGATTTTGATGCCTAATATGTAAGCAGCTTCTCCAAGGTCCTTCATTGAAAAACTCTTATTCAAGTAGGCCTTAATGTTGTCCAAAGTTCTATATCATTTCCCATCAAAAGTATGTCATCTACATATAATATGAGAAATGCTACAGAGCTCCCACTCACTTTCTTGTAAACGCAGCTTCTCCATAAGTCTCAAGAAACCCAAACGCTTTGATCATCTCATCAAAGCGAATGTTCCAACTCCGAGATGCTTGCACCAGCCCATAAATGGATCATTTGGAGCTTGCATACCTTGTTAGCATTCTTAGGATCGACAAAACCTTCCTGCATCATATATAGCTCTTCCTTAAGATAACCGTTAAGGAATGCTTTGTTTGACGATCCATCTCGCCATATCTCATAATCATAGTATGCGGCAATTGCTAACATGATTTGGACGGACTTAAGCTTCGCCACGGAGAGAAAGTCTCATTGTAGTCAATCCCTTGAACTTGTCGATAACCCTTAGCGACAAGACGAGCTTTATAGATGGTAACATTACCATCCGCGTCCGTCTTCTGCTTAAAGATCCATTTGTTTTCTATCACTCGCCGATCATCGGGCAAGTCCGTCAAAGTCCATACTTTGTTTTCATACATGGATCCTATCTCGGATTGCATGGCTTCAAGCCATTTGTTGGAATCTGGGCCCGCCATCGCTTCTTCATAGTTCAAAGGTTCACCGTTGTCTAACAACATGATTTCCGAGGATGTGGTTGCCGCATTACCACTGCAGTGCGGAACGTGTCCTAGTGGACCCTGAAGTTCAAGAGCAACTTGATCCAAGTACCTTGATCATCATCATTAATTTCCTCTCCGATTCGGTGTAGGCACCACAGGAACATTTTCTGAGCTGCACTACTTTCCGGTTCAAGAGGTAGTACTTCATCGAGTTCTACTTTCCTCCCACTTACTCCTTTCGAGAGAAACTCTTTTTCCGTAAAGGATCCGTTCTTCTTGGCAACAAAGATCTTGCCTTCGGATCTAAGGTAGAAGAGTATACCCAATGGTTTCCTTAGGGTATCCTATGAAGACGCATTTTTCCGACTTGGGTTCGAGCTTTTCGGGTTGAAGTTTCTTGACATAAGCATCGCATCCCCAAACTTTTAGAAACGACAGCTTAGGTTTCTTCCCAAACCATAATTCATACGGTGTCGTCTCAGCGGATTTAGGCGGTGCCCTATTTAAAGTGAATGTAGCTGTCTCTAGAGCGTATCCCCAAAATGATAGCGGTAAATCAGTAAGAGACATCATAGATCGCACCATATCCAATATAGTGCGATTATGACGTTCGGACACCGTTACGCTGAGGTGTTCCAGGTGGCATGAGTTGTGAAACGGTTCCACATTTCCTTAAGTGTGTTCCAAATTCGTGACTTAAATATTCTCCTCCACGATCTGATCGCAAGAATTTTATCTTTCGGTCACGTTGATTCTCTACTTCATTCTGAAATTCCATGAACTTTTCAAAGGTCTCAGACTTGTGTTTCATCAAGTAGACATACCCATATCTACTCAAGTCATCGGTGAGAGTGAGAACATAACGATATCCTCCATGAGCCTCAACACTCATTGGACCGCATACATCGGTATGTATGATTTCCAATAAGTTGGTTGCTTTCGCTCCATTGTTCCGGAGAACGGAGTCTTGGTCATCTTGCCCATGAGGCATGGTTCGCATGTGTCAAATGATTCATAATCGAGAGACTCTAAAAGTCCATCAGCATGGAGCTTCTTCATGCGCTTGACACCAATGTGACCAAAGGCGGCAAAGTACCACAAGTATGTGGGACTATCGTTATCAACTTTACATCTTTTGGTATTCACACTATGAACATGTGTAACATTACGTTCGAGATTCATTAAGAATAAACCATTTACCATCGGAGCATGACCATAAAAAATTTCTCTCATATAAATAGAACAACCATTATTCTCGGATTTAAATGAGTAGCCATCTCGTATTAAACGAGATCCTGATACAATGTCCATGCTCAAACTTGGCACTAAATAACAATTGTTGAGGTTTAAAACTAATCCCGTAGGTAAATGTAGAGGTAGCGTGCCGACGGCGATCACATCGACCTTGGAACCATTCGACGCCGCATCGTCACCTCGCCCTTCGCCATGATCTCCGTTTATTCCGCAGCCTCCTGCCGTGAGTTACATATATGAGCAACGGCACCGTATCAAATACCTGGGAGTTACTACGAGTCTTGGTAAGGTACACATCAATTACATGTATATCAAATATACCTTTAGTGTTGCCGGCCTTCTTGTGCGCTAAGTATTTGGGGCAGTTCCGCTTCCAAAGTGACCCTTCCCTTTGCAATAAAAGCACTCGGTCTCGTGCTTGGGTCCATTCTTTGACTTCTTCACGGCAATGGCTTCTGGGCGCGGCAACATCCTTGCCGTCCTTCTTGAAGTTCTTCTTACCCTTGCCCTTCTTGAACTTAGTGGTTTTATTGACCATCAACACTTGATGTTCCTTCTTGATTTCTACCTCTCACGACTTCAAAGATTGAAAATACTTCAGGAATAGTTTTCACCATCCCCTGCATATTATAGTTCATCACAAAGCTCTTGTAGCTTGGTGGGAGCGATGAAGGATTCTGTCAATGACCGCCTCGTCAGAGGTTAATGTCCACCGGGGACAGGCGGTTGTGCAACCCAGTAATTTTGAGTATGTGCTCATTGATGTAACTATTTTCCTCCATCTTACAACTGTAGAACTTGTCGGAGACTTAATATCTCTCGACCGGGCATGAGCTTGGAAAACTAGTTTCAGCTCCTCGAACATCTCATATGCTCCGTGTCGCTCAAAAAGCGCTTTTGGAGCCCCGGTTCTAAGGCGTAAAGCATGCCGCCTGAGCGAGGGAGTAATCATCAAGACGAGACTGCCAAGCGTTCATAACGTCTTGGTTCTCCTCGATGGGTGCTTCACCTAAGCGGTGCTTCTAGGACATATTGTTTCTGGCAGCTATGAGGATAATATCCTCAGGTTCCGGACCCAGTCCGAATAGTTGCTGCCATCATCTTTCAGCTTGGTTTTCTCTAGGAACGCGTTGAAGTTCATGGTGACATTAGCGTTGGCCATTTGATCTACAAGACATTTTGCAAAGATTTTAGACAATTGTTCATGATAATAAAGTTCATCTAATAAAATTATTTAATGAACTCCCACTCAGATTTGACATCCCTCTAGTCATCTAAGTGATACATGATCCGAGTCGACTAGGCCGTGTCCGATCATCACGTGAGACGGACTAGTCATCGTCGGTGAACATCTCCATGTTGATCGTATCTTCCATACGCACTCATGTTCGACATTTTGGTCTCTCTTGTGTTCCGAGGCCATGTCTGTACATGCTAGGCTCGTCAAGTTAACCTAAGTGTATTGCATGTGTAAAACTGTCTTACACCCGTTGTATGTGAGCGTAAGAATATATCACACCCGATCATCACGTGGTGCTTGAACGCAGCGAACTTTAGCAACGGTGCACAGCTTAGGGAGAACACTTTCTTGAAATTGTTATGAGGGATCATCTTATTTACTACCGTCGTTCTAAGTAAACAAGATGCATAAACATAATAAACATCACATGCAATTATATATAGTAGTGACATGATATGGCCAATATCATATAGCTCCTTTGATCTCCATCTTTGGGGCTCCATGATCATCCTGTCACCGGCATGACACCATGATCTCCATCATCATGATCTCCATCATCGTGTCTTCATGAAGTTGTCACGCCAACGCACTACTTCTACTTCTATGGCTAACGCGTTTAGCAATAAAGTAAAGTAATTTACATGGCGTTCTTCAATGACACACACGCAGTCATACAAAATAAAGACAACTCCTATGGCTCCTGCCGGTTGTCATACTCATCGACATGCAAGTCGTGATTCCTATTACAAGAACATGATCTCATACATCACATATATCATTCATCATTCATCACAACTTTGGCCATATCATATCACAAAACACTTGCTGCAAAAACAAGTTAGACGTCCTCTAATTGTTGTTGCAAGTTTTACGTGGCTGCAATAGGGTTCTAGCAAGAACGCTTTTCTTACCTACGTGAAAGCCACAACGTGATTTGTCAACTTCTATTTACCCTTCATAAGGACCCTTTTCATCGAATCCGCTCCAACTAAAGTGGGAAAGACGGACACCCGCCAGCCACCTTATGCAACTAGTGCATGTCAGTCGGTGGAACCGGTCTCACGTAAGCGTACGTGTAAGGTTGGTCCTGGCCGCCTCATCCCACAATACCGCTGAAGCAAGATAAGACTAGTAACGGCAAGAAAGTTGACAACATCTACGCCCACAACAAATTGTGTTCTACTCGTGCAATAGAGAACTACGCATAGACCTAGCTCATGATGCCACCTTTGTTGGGAACGCTGCGTAAAATAAAAAATTTCCTACGGTTTCACCAAGATCCATCTATGAGTTCATCTAGCAACGATTCAAGGGAGAGTGATTGCATCTAGATACCACTTGTAGATCAAGCGGAAGCGTTCAATGGAACGGGGTTGATGGAGTCGTACTACCGTGATTCAGATCACCGATGACCTAGTGCCGAGCAGACAAGCACCTCCGCGTTCAACACACGACGGAGCGGATGACGTCTCCTCCTTCTTGATCCAGCAAGGGAAAGGAGAGGTTGATGATGATCCAAAGACGACGGCGTGGTGGTGGATGCAAGCAGAACTCAGCAGGCTTCGCTAAGCAACTACGGAGGAGGAGGAAGTGTTGCAGGAGGAGGAGGCGCCAGGCTTATGGGTCGGCCACCCTCCCTCCCTTTATATAGGTGCAAAAGAGGGGGAGGCAGCCTTGCCCCTTCCTCCAAGGAAGGGTGCGGCCAAGAGGGGGAGGAGTCCATCCTCCCAAGGCACCCCTGAGGTGCCTTCCCCTTTAGGACTCTTCCTCCCAAGTCTCCTTGGCGCATGGGCCCTTTTTGGGCTGCTTGCCCTTGGCCCATATAGGCCAGGGCGCACCCCCTACAGCCCATGTGCCCCCCCCCCCCCCGGGCAGGTGGACCCCAGGTGGACCCCCGGACCCCTTTCGGCACTCCGGTACAATACCGATAATGCCCAAACTTTTCCTAAACCAAAATAAGACTTCCTATATATAAATCTTTACCTCCGGACCATTCCGGAACTCCTCGTGACGTCCGGATCTCATCCGGACTCAACAACATTCGGTTTGCTGCATACTCATATTCATACAACCCTAAGCGTCACCGTGCACCTTAAGTGTGTAGACCCTACGGGTTCGGGAGACCAGAGACATGACCGAGACGGCTCTCGGGCAATAACCAACAGCGGGATCTGGATACGCATGTTGGCTCCCACATGCTCCTCGATGATCTCATCGGATGAACCACGATGTCGAGGATTCAAACAACCCCGTGATACAATTCCCTTTGTCGACGGTATGTTACTTGCCCGAGATTCGATCGTCGGTATCCCAATACTTCGTTCAATCCGTTCACGGCAAGTCACTTTACTCGTACCGTAATGCATGATCCCGTGACCAAACACTTTGTCACTTTGAGCTCATTATGATGATGCACTACCGAAAGTGGGCCCAAGGATACCTCTCCGTCATACGGAGTGACAAATCCGATCTCGATCCGTGTCAACCCAATGTACACTTTCGGAGATACCTGTAATGCACCTTTATAGTCACCCAGTTACGTTGTGACGTTTGGTACACCCAAGGCACTCCTACGGTATCCGAGAGTTACACGATCTCATGGTCTAAGGAAGAGATACTTGACATTGGAAAAGCTCTAGCAAAACGAACTACACGATCTTGTGCTATGCTTAGGATTGGGTCTTGTCCACCACATCATTCTCCTAATGATGTGATCCCGTTATTAATCTACATCCAATGTCCATAGTCGAGGAAACCATGACTATCGGTTGATCAACGAGCTAGTCAACTAGAGGCTCACTAGGACATATTGTGGTCTACGTATTCACACGTGTATTACGATTTCCGGATAATACAATTATAGCATGAATAAAAGACAATTATCATGAACAAGGAAATATAATAATAATACTTTTATTATTGCCTCTAGGGCATATTTCCAACAAAGGTGTACCCAACATTTTGGGTATCCTATGAAGAAGCACTTCTCCGATTTGTGTTCAAGCTTATCAAGTTGAAACTTTTTCACATAAGTATCGTAGCCCGAAACTTTAAGAAACGACAGCTTAGGTTTCTCGCCAAACCACAGTTCATACGGTGTCATCTCCACGGATTTAGATGGTGCCCTATTTAATGTGAATGTAGTTGTCTCTAATGCATAACCCCAAAACGATAGTGGTAGATCGGTAAGAGACATCATAGATCGTACCATATCTAATAAAGTACGGTTACGACATTCGGACACACCATTACACTGTGGTGTTCCAGGTGGCGTGAGTAGTGAAACTATTTCACATTGTTTTAACTGAAGGCCAAACTCGTAACTCAAATATTCGTCTCCGCGATCAATTCGTAGAAACTTTATTTTCTTCTCATGCTGATTTTCCACTTCACTCTGAAATTCTTTGAACTTTTCAAATGTTTCAGACTTGTGTTTCATCAAGTAGATATACCCATATCTACTCAAATCACCTGTGAAGGTCAGAAAAAAATGATACCCGCCGCGAGCCTCAACACTCATCAGATTGCATACATCAGTATGTATTATTTCCAATAAGTCAATTGCTTGCTCCCTTGTTCCGAAGAACGGAGTTTTAGTCATCTTGCCCATAAGGCATGGTTCGCAAGCATCAAGTGATTCATAATCAAGTGATTCCAAAATCCCATCAGCATGGAGTTTCTTTATACGCTTTACACCAATATGACCTAAACGGCAGTGCCACAAATAAGGTGCACTATCATTATTAACTTTGCATCTTTTGGCTTCAATATTATGAATATGTGTATCACTATGATCGAGATCCAACAAACCATTTTTGTTGGTGTGTATGACCATAGAAGGTTTTATTCATGTAAACAGAACATCAATTATTCTCTAACTTAAATGAATAATCGTATTGCAATAAACATGATCAAATCATATTCATGCTCAACGCAAACACCAAATAACACTTATTTCAACACTAATCCCGAAAGTATAGAGAGTGTGCGATGATGATCATATCAATCTTGGAATTACTTCCAACACACATCGTCACTTCACCCTTAACTAGTTTCTGTTCATTCTGCAACTCCAGTTTCGAGTTACTACTCTTAGAAACTGAATCAGTGTCAAATACCGAGGGGTTGCTACGAACACTAGTAAAATACACATCAATAATCTGTATACCAAATATACCTTTGTTCACTTTGCCATCCTTCTTATCCGCCAAATACTTGGGGTAGTTTCGCTTCCAGGACGGTTCGCTTTGCAGAAGAAGCATAGTCTCAGGCTTAGGTCCAGACATGGGCTTCTTCACTTGAGCAGCAACTTGCTTGCCGTTCTTCTTGAAGTTCCCCTTCTTCCCTTTGCCCCTTTTCTTGAAACTAGTGGTCTTGTCAACCATCAACACTTGACATCTTTCTTGATTTCTACCTTCGCCGATTTTAGCATTATGAAGAGCTTGGGAATTGTTTTCGTCATCCCTTGCATACTATAGTTCATCACGAAGTTCTACTAACTTGGTGATGGTGACTAGAGAATTCTGCCAATCACTATTTTATCTGAAAGATTAACTCCCACTTGATTCAAGCGATTGTAGTACCCAGACAATCTGAACACATGCTCACTGCTTGAGCTATTCTGCTCCATCTTTTAGCTATAGAACTTGTTGGAGACTTCATATCTCTCAACTCGGGTATTTGCTTGAAACATTAACTTCAACTCCTGGAACATCTTATATGGTCCATGACATTCAAAACATCTTTGAAGTCCCGATTCTAAACCGTTAAGCATGGTGCACTAAACTATCAAGTAGTCATCATATTGAGCTAGCCAAACGTTCATAACGTCTGCATTTGCTCCTGCAATAGGTCTGTCACCTAGCGGTGCATCAAGGACATAATTCTTCCGCGGCAAAGAATGAGGATAATCCTCAGATCACGGATCCAATCCGCATCATTGCTACTAACATCTTTCAACATAATTTTTCTCTAGGAACTTATCAAAATAAACATAGGGAAGCAACAACGCGAGCTATTGATCTACAACATAATTAGCAGAATACTATCAGGACTAAGTTCATGATAAATTTAAATTCAATTAATCATATTACTTAAGAACTCCCACTTAGATAGACATCCCTCTAATCTTCTAAGTGATCACGTGATCCATATCAACTAAACCATGTCCGATCATCACGTGAGATGGAGTAGTTTCAATGGTGAACATCACTATGTTGATCATATCTACTATATGATTCACGCTCGACCTTCGGTCTCAAAGTGTTCCGAGGCCATATCTGTTATATGCTAGGCTTGTCAAGTTTAACCTGAGTATTCGCGTGTGCAAGCTGTTTTGCACCCGTTGTATTTGAACGTAGAGCCTATCACACCTGATCACCACGTGGTGTCTCAAAGATGAAGAACTTTCGCAACGGTGCATACTGTGGAGAACACTTATACCTTGAAATTTAGTGAGAGATCATCTTATAAAGCTACCGCCGAACTAAGCAAAATAAGATGTATAAAAGATAAACATCACATGCAATCATAATATGTGACATGATATGTCCATCATCATCTTGTGCCTTTGATCTCCATCTCCAAAGCATCGTCATGATCTCCATCATCACCGGCATGACACCATGATCTCCATCATCTTGATCTATATCAATGTGTTGTCACATGGTCGTCTCGCCAACTATTGCTCTTGCAACTATTGCTATCGCATAGCGATAAAGTAAAGCAATTATTTGGCGCTTGCATCTTATGCAATAAAGAGACAACCATAAGGCTTTTGCCAGTTGCCGATAACTTCAACAAAACATGATCATCTCATACAACAACTTATATCTCATCACGTCTTGACCATATCACATCCTGCAAAAACAAGTTAGACGTCCTCTACTTTGTTGTTGCAAGTTTTACGTGGCTGCTACAGGCTGAGCAAGAACCGTTCTTACCTACGCATCAAAACCACAACGATAGTTTGTCAAGTTGGTGTTGTTTTAACCTTCGCAAGGACCGGGCGTAGCCACACTCGGTTCAACTAAAGTTGGAGAAACTGACACCCGCTAGTCACCTGTGTGCATAGCACGGCGGTAAAACCAGTCTCGCGTAAGCGTACGCGTAATGTCGGTCCGGGCCGCTTCATCCAACAATACCGCCGAACCAAAGTATGACATGCTGGTAAGCAGTATGACTTATATCGCCCACAACTCACTTGTGTTCTACTTGTGCATATGACATCTACGCATAAAACCTGGCTCGGATGCCACTGTTGGGGAACGAGGTAATTTCAAAAAATTCCTACGCACACGCAAGATCATGGTGATGCATAGCAACGAGAGGGAGAGTGTTGTCCATGTACCCTCATAGACCGAAGCGGAAGCGTTAGCACAACGCTATTGATGTAGTCAGACGTCTTCACGATCCGACCGATCAAGTACCGAACGCACGGCACCTCCGGAAGTTCAGCACATGTTCAGCCCGATGACGTCCCTCGAACTCCGATCCAGCCGAGTGTTGAGGAAGAGTTTCACAAGACGCGGCGTGGTGACGATGATGATGTTCTCTTCGACGCAGGCTTCGCCTAAGCACCACTACAGATTATCGAGGTGGACTATGGTGGAGGGGGCACCGCACACGCCTAAAAGATCAAATGATCAATTGTTGTGTCTCTAGGGTGCCCCCCGCCCCCGTATATAAAGGAGCAAGGGGGAGGTGCGGCCGGCCTAGAGGGGGCGCGCCAGGAGGAGTCCTACTCCCCTCCCTTTTCCTTGTTGGACTAGGAGTGAAGGGGAAAGAGGAGGGAGAGAGGAAGGAAAGGGGAGGGGGCGCCCCCCTCTCCTTGTCCTATTCGTACTAGGGGGGAGGGGCGCACGGCCCTGCCCTGGCAGCCTCTCCTCTTCTCCACAAGGCCCACTATGGCCCATTAAGCTCCCGGGGGGTTCCGGTAACCTCCCGGTACTCCGGTAAAATCCCGATTTCACCCGGAACACTTTCGATATCCAAACATAGGCTTCCAATGTATCAATCTTCATGTCTCGACCATTTTGAGACTCCTCGTCATGTCCGTGATCACATCCGGACTCGAACAACCTTCGGTACATCAAAACATATAAACTCATAATATAACTGTCATCGAAACGTTAAGCGTGCGGACCCTACGGGTTCGAGAACTATATAGACATGACCGAGACACGTCTCCGGTCAATAACCAATAGCGGAACCTGGATGCTCATATTGGCTCCCACATATTCTACGAAGATCTTTATCGGTCAGACCGCATAACAACATACGTTGTTCCCTTTGTCATCGGTATGTTACTTGCCGGAGATTCGATCGTCGGTATCTCAATACCTAGTTCAATCTCGTTACCGGCAAGTCTCTTTACTCGCTCAGAATACATCAACCCGCAACTAACTCATTAGTTGCAATGCTTGCAAGGCTTTAAGTAATGTGCATTACCGAGAGGGCCCAGAGATACCTCTCCGACAATCGGAGTGACAAATCCTAATCTCGAAATACGCCAACCCAACAAGTACCTTCGGAGACACCTGTAGAGCACTTTTATAATCACCCAGTTACGTTGTGACATTTGGTAGCACACAAAGTGTTCCTCCGGTAAACGGGAGTTGCATAAACTCATAGTCATAGGAACACGTATAAGTCATGAAGAAAGCAATAGCAACATACTAAACGATCGAAAGTGCTAAGCTAACGGAATGGGTCAAGTCAATCACATCATTCTCCTAATGATGTGACCCCGTTAATCAAATGACAACTCATGTCTATGGCTAGGAAACATAACCATCTTTGATCAACGAGCTATTCAAGTAGAGGCATACTAGTGACACTATGTTTGTCTATGTATTCACACATGTACTAAGTTTCCGGTTAATACAATTCTAGCATGAATAATAAACATTTATCATGATATAAGGAAATAAATAATAACTTTATTATTGACTCTAGGGCATATTTCTTTCAGTATATATAGTACATAAACATTCTAATATACTACATACTACATATACATACACTTAGAAATGGTAGATACTACCTATAATATACGAAATAAAAGTGGGTGTAACTACACCTGGTAGTAGAAAAAAAACTTTTCATAAAAATTTGAAAAATGGTAAGTGTGCATAGAAAAAATGTTGCTGATGTATACGAAAATGTATACAAAAAAAATATAATTATAAATGTATATGACAAATTTACAACATGTATTTGAAAAAATGTTAATTGTGCATTTAAAAAATGTTAATACACAAATGTTCCTTGTGTACACGAAAAAGAAGTACATTGTGTATGGAAAAAGTAGACATCAAAACCATATATTGGACAAAAATGTGAGATGTATACAAAAAATGTACACTGTGTGTGGACTTTTTTGATACCATTAGAAAAATGTTGACCATGTATTTGAAGAAATGTTGACTATGTATTTAAAGAAAATTCAACGTGTATCAAAAAAATGTTTCGTGCGTACACTAAAAATGTACATTGTGTACTGAAAAAAATTATACATGTGTTGACAAAGTAATGGATGAAAGCGACAAAGAAACAAAGAGAAACGAAGAAAACCAATGGAAACCGAAATAGAACAATAAAATCAAAGAAAACCAAAGAAAATGTATGAAAACAGTGAAAACCCAGAAAGAAACAAAGACAAAAAATGGAAAAAGAAACAAAAAATAGTAGAAAAAAGAAAGAAAAGAAAACACCAATGAAAAAACTAAAAGAAACAACATAACCGAAATGAAATCATAGAAAAAAGAAAACAATGAAAATGAAAAAAGACCAAAGAAAACCAGTGAAAGAAGTAAAGAAGCACAAAAAAACAAGAGACAACCATGATGAAACGAAGAAAACAAAAAGAAAAAAACAAGAGAATAGAAAATTAAAAAAACCAGACTAAAAGTCAGTACAACCCACAGACCGGAGATATTCGCTGAGAAAAAATGAGCGAGCGGTCTCTCTGTGATCCTGAGCGAGCGATCGGGGAGAAGAAATGGGTTGTCCCATTACGCGCACGTGAAAAAAAAAACTGCCAAGGGCGTCCTAGGACTCCCCATAAGCGAGATATAGTCCCGACACCTATTTGTCGATCTTTGCGGCGGATTGGCAGGGCAACATACAGGCAGCCGTCCGACTAGGCCGGCCCACTAGCTTATGCAGCGAACCAGAAAACCAGACCATGTACTATAGTGGATCGAACCGATTACTATAGCGAACCAGACCAAGGCACTGTAGCAAACATTTTTTAGAAAAAAATTGAGAACAACCTTTTCTTTTTGTGGGTGAAAGAACTTTATATTACTCAATCACGGTCTTTACAATCATCATGGACAATCTCCAAAGTCTCCACAGGGCCGGACCCTAGCCAGGTCATAGTCTGACCTTCTAGTCTAGTCTAAAAAACCTCCCTAAACTATCACTAGCTTTGGGAACTCCTAGTCAGCGCCTTCAGCGCCGCGCAGGCTAACCGGCGCCTGCAGCCGCGGCTGGCTGGGCCGGCCCACAATGCTGCAGCGCGAAAAAAGGCAGCCAGAAAAACTGCTCTAGATCGGGATCGATCTAGCGCCCTCGCGCTTCCAAAGAGCGAGGCTAACCACTTGACCAGCCAAACTGTAGTGATTATTTCAAGCGTGAAGTTTAAAATAATAGAAATAAAGACGCATTATTAATTTCGCATTACACTGTAGCGTTTAGATTTTCCAATTATTTAAAAACATGTGCACATATTACAAATGAAGTTCATTGGCATGCAAAAATAGTTCACGTACTCAAAAAATAGTTCAACAAATAAAAAAGTTCATTTATTCAAAATAAAGTTCACAGATTCAAAAGAGTTCATCAATTTTAAAAAAATGTCCATCAAACAATAAAAATAACTCATCAATTTGAATAAAAAAAGTTCATCAATTTGAATAAAAAAGTTCATCGAATTTGAAAAAAGTTCATCTAAATTGAAAAAAGTTCATGTATTCAAAAACAAGTTCACAGATTCAAAAGAGTTCATCAATTTTCAAAAATGTTCATCGAACAATGAAAGTAGTTCATCGATTAGAATAAAAAAAGTTCATCAATTTGAAAAAAGTTCATCGGATTTGGAGAAAGTTCATCAGTTTTGAAAAAAGTTCATCAACGTTGAAAAAAAGTTCATCAACGTTGTAAAAAAGTTCATCAATTTTGAGAAAAATTTCAAACAAATGAAAAAGTTCATCAAATTTGAAAAAAAAGTTCATCGATTTTGAAAAAGGTTCAAGAGTTTCAAAAAAACAGTTCATGGATTTTGAAAACAAGTTCATCTATTTGAAGAAAACAATTATGAATTTGGAAAAAGAAAGAAGAAAAGAACAGAGAAAAAAGAAAAAGAAAGAAAAAAGGAAAAATGGAAGGTATAAATGGACGAAAAACGTTGTTGTTATCGCAGTTAGTGAGGTAGTCGGGTTGGTCACGCAACGAGCACTGATAACCAGTGATGCAGGGTTCGAATCCTTGCTCGCGCTGTGTTTTTGCAGTTTTCCATAGAGTTTAGAGAGCGGAAGAAAAATGAAAGATGGGCCGGCCCACGAGATCCTGCTGCAGGCGCCGGTTAGCAAAAACAGTAGAAACCGGCGCCTGCAGCGCTAAATAGGAATTGCCCTAGCTTTGTTCTAAGAATGAGAACGAGAGACATGAGTAATACAAATTTGTCTAAAGCCCATTAAGAATCTGATCTCATTAACCAACGAAGCACACACTGAATGGTCCACCTCTTCGCATAAAATCATGGACACAACCATGCTGTCCATCTTGACGACGATCGGCGTTTCAGTCCGCTAGATTGCAAGTGATAAGCCATACATGCGCCTAGCTCCGCCTCTAATGCAGCTCTGCAAGAGAATAACACCCTACAGGCAGTGAACATTTTATAAAAGCATGAACTTTTGAAAAACACGAATAATTTTTTAATTTCAAATATTTTTTGGAAACACAAACATAAAATGAATATTGTGAACAGTTTTGGAAAATTCTGAACATTTTTAAAATGCAAATATTTTTCAGTTTTACAAAGTTTTTTTAAAACATGATAAAATTTGCAAACATTTTCTTCGAATTTGTGATCTTTTTAAAATACATGAACAAATTTTGAAACTTTTGAACATTTTACGAAATTTTCTTTAAAAAGGTAAAATATGTCAAATTTAAAAAAACGAAAAGTAGTAAAAACACAGTTCAGAAACCTTTTACAAGGTTTCAAAACCGGTAAGGAACTTTCCAGAGGTTGCCAAAACTTGTATTCCTCAGCACGTAACTAGCTTTAAATGGGTTCCCATTAACACTCGCTTGTGGCTATGATGTGTGTTTCAACGACTACTTGGCGCAAAGCGTGCCGAGTAGGAATGCTCTCCTTTTCTTTTTTGGGAGAAGCTAAAATCCTGTCGACTGGCCGATTGTAACAGATCCGCACGACGTTAGAGTTGTCAGATTTCGATCATACTTCCCGAGATGATCCTGTATATTTTATCGTGAGGTAGCGCTCCTCAGATTTCGATCATACGTCCCGAGATGATCCTGTGTATTTTATCGTGAGGTAGCGCTCCTCAGATTTCGATCATACGTCCCGAGATGATCCTGTGTATTTTATCGTGAGGTAGCGCTCCTCGCCTGCAAAAATATATGCCTCCCGTAGGAATCAAACCGCGGGCGCTGTTGGAAATATGCCCTAGAGGCAATAATAAAAGTATTATTATTATATTTCCTTGTTCATGATAATTGTCTTTTATTCATGCTATAATTATATTATCCGGAAATCGTAATACACGTGTGAATACATAGACCACAATATGTCCCTAGTGAGCCTCTAGTTGACTAGCTCGTTGATTAACGAGATAGTCATGGTTTCCTCGACTATGGACATTGGATGTCGTTGATAACGGGATCACATCATTAGCGTAATGATGTGATGGACAAGACCCAATCCTAAGCATAGCACAAGATCGTGTAGTTCATTTTGCTAGAGCTTTTCCAATGTCAACTATCTCTTCCTTAGACCATGAGATCGTAACTCCCGGATACCGTAGGGTGCTTTGGGTGTACCAAACATCACAACGAATCGGGTGACTATAAAGGTGCATTACGGTATCTCCGAAAGTGTCATTGGGTTGACACGGATCGAGACTGGGATTTGTCACTCCGTATGATGGAGAGGTATCACTGGGCCCACTCGGTAGTGCATCATCATAATGAGCTCAAAGTGACCAAGTGTTTGGTCACGGGATCATGCATTACGGTCGAGTAAAGTGACTTGCCGGTAACGAGATTGAACGAGGTATTGGGATACCGACGATCGAATCTCGGGCAAGTAAAATACCGATTGACAAAGGGAATTGTATACGGGGTTGTTTGAATCCTCGACATCGTGGTTCATCCGATGAAATCATCGAGGAGCATGTGGGAGCCAACATGGGTATCCGGATCCGCTGTTGGTTATTGCCCGAGAGCCGTCTCGGTCATGTCTGCATGTCTCCCGAACCGTAGGGTCTACACATAAGGTTCGGTGGACGCTAGGGTTGTATGAATATGAGTATGTAGCAAACCGAATGTTGTTCGAGTCCGGATGAGATCCCGGACGTCACGAGGAGTTCGGAATGGTCCGTAGGGAAAGATTTATACATGGGAAGTCTTATTTTGGTCGTAGGAAAAGTTTCTTACGTTATCGGTATTGTCAGAATGTAGAAAGGGGTCCGGGTCCACCGGGGTCCACCTGCCTGGGGGCCACATGGGCTGTGGGGGTGCGCCTTGGCCCATATGGGCCAAGGGCACCAGCCCCAAGAGGCCCATGCGCCTAGAGATAAGAAAGAGGGAGAGTCCTAAAGGGCAAGGCACCTCAGGGTGCCTTGGGGAGGACGGACTCCTCCCCCCCTTGGCCGCACCCCTTCCTTGGAGGAAGGGGCAAGGCTGCGCCTCGCCCTCTCCCTTGCCCCTATATAAAGGGAGGGGAGGGAGGGGTGGCCGCACCTGAAGCCCTTGGCGCCTCCCCTCTCTGCTACACCTTCTCCTCCTCCCGTAGTTGCTTAGCGAAGCCTGCCGGAGTTCTGCTGCATCCACCACCACGCCGTCGTCTGCTGGATCATCATCAACCTCTCCTTCCCCTTGCTGGATCAAGAAGGAGGAGACGTCATCCGCCTCCGTCACGTGTGTTGAGCAGCGGAGGTCTTTGTCCGTTTGGCACTAGGTCATCGGTGATCTCAATCACGGCAGTACGACTCCATCAACCCCGTTCCATTGAACGCTTCGCACGCCGATCTACAAGTGGTATGTAGATGCAATCACTCTCCCATGACTCGTTGCTAGATGAACACATAGATGGATCTTGGTGAAACCGTAGGAAAAATTTTAATTTTACGCAACGTTCCCCCAACAAAGGGCATCATGAGCTAGGTCTATGCGTAGTTCTCTATTGAACGAGTAGAACACAATTTGTTGTGGGCGTAGATGTTGTCAACTTTCTTGCCGCTACTAGTCTTATCTTGCTTCAAGCGGCATTGTGGGATGAAGCGGCCCGGACAGACCTTACACGTGCACGCTTCACGTGAGACCGGGTTCCACCGGATCGACATGCACTAGTTGCATAAGGTGGTCAAGCGGTGTCTGTCTCTCCCACTTTAGTTGGAGCAGATTCGATGAAAAGGGTCCTTATGAAGGGTAAATAGAAGTTGAAAAATCATGTTGTGGCTTTCACTTAGGTAAGAAAACGTTCTTGCTAGAACCCTATTGCAGCCACATAAAACTTGCAACAACAATTAGAGGACGCCTAACTTGTTTTTGCAGCAAGTGTTTTGTGATATGGTATGGCCAAAGTTGTGATGAATGATGAATGATATATGTGATGTATGAGATCATGTTCTTGTAATAGGAATCACGACTTGCATGTCGATGAGTATGACAACCGGCAGAAGCCATAGGAGTTGTCTTTATTTTTGTATGACCTGCGTGTCATTGAAGAGCATCATGTAAATTACTTTACTTTATTGCTAAACGCGTTAGCCATAGAAGTAGAAGTATTCGTTGGCGTGACAACTTCATGAAGACACGATGATGGAGATCATGATGATGGAGATCATGGTGTCGTGCCGGTGACACCATGATCATGGAGCCCCGAAGATGGAGATCAAAGGAGCTATATGATATTGGCCATATCATGTCACTACTATATATAATTGCATGTGATGTTTATTATGTTTATGCATCTTGTTTACTTAGAACGACGGTAGTAAATAAGATGATCCCTCATAACAATTTCAAGAAAGTGTTCTCCCTAAGCATGCACCGTTGCTAAGTTAAATGCTTTGAAGCACCACGTGATGATCGGGTGTGATAGATCCTTACGTTCACATACAACGGTGTAAGACAGTTTTACACATGCAATACACTTAGGTTAACTTGACGAGCCTAGCATGTACAGACATGGCCTCGGAACACAAGAGACCGAAAGGTCGAACATGAGTCGTATGGAAGATACGATCAACATGGAGATGTTCACCGACGATGACTAGTCCGTCTCACGTGATGATCGGACCACGGCCTAGTCGACTCGGATCATGTATCACTTAGATGACTAGAGGGATGTCAAATCTGAGTGGGAGTTCATTAAATAATTTGATTAGATGAACTTTATTATCATGAACAATAGTCTAAAATCTTTGCAAAATATCTTGTAGATCAAATGGCCAGCGCTCATGTAACCATGAACTTCAACGGGTTCCTAGAGAAACCAAATTTGAAAGATGATGGCAGCAACTATTCGGACTGGGTCCGGAACCTGAGGATTATCCTCATAGCTGCCAGGAAACAATATGTTCTAGAAGCACCGCTAGGTGAAGCACCCATCCCAGAGAACCAAGATGTTATGAACGCTTGGCAGTCTCGTGCTGATGATTACTCCCTCGTTCAGTGCGGCATGCTTTACAGCTTAGAACCGGGGCTTCAAAAGCGTTTTGAGCGACACGGAGCATATGAGATGTTCGAGGAGCTGAAACTAGTTTTCCAAGCTCATGCCCGGTCGAGAGATCTGAAGTCTCCGACAAGTTCTACAGCTTGTAAGATGGAGGAAAATAGTTCAATCGGTGAGCACATACTCAAAATGTCTGGTTGCACAACCGCCTTTGTCCCAATTTGGACATCAACCTCCCGGACGAGGCGGTCATTGACAGAATCCTTGATCGCTCCACCGAGCTACAAGAGCTTTGTGATGAACTACAATATGCGAGGATGGTGAAAACTATTCTGAAGTATTTTCAATGCTGAAGTCAGCAGAGGTAGAAATCAAGAAAGAGCATCAAGTGTTGATGGTCAATAAAACCACTAAGTTCAAGAAGGGCAAGGGAAAGAAGAACTTCAAGAAGGACGGCAAGGATGTTGCCGCATCCGGTAAGCCAGTTGCCGGAAGAAGTCAAAGAATGGACCCAAGCACGAGGCCCAGTGCTTTTTATTGCAAAGGAAGGGTCATGAAGCGGAACTGCCCCAAATACTTAGCGCATAAGAAGGCCGGCAACACTAAAGGTATATTTGATATACATGTAATTGATGTGTACCTTACCAAGACTCGTAGTAACTCACAGGTATTTGATACGGTGCCGTTGCTCATATATGTAACTCACAAAGCAGAGCTGCGGAATAAACGGAGGCTGGCGAAGGACGAGAGGTGATGATGCGCGTCGGGAATGGTTCCAAGGTCGATGTGATCGCCGTCGACACGCCTACCTCTACATTTACCTACGGGATTAGTTTTAAACCTCAATAACTATTATTTAGTGCCAAGTTTGAGCATGAACATTGTATCGAGGATCTCGTTTAATGCGAGATGGCTACTCATTTAAATCCGAGAATAATGGTTGTTCTATTTATATGAGAGAAATGTTTTATGGTCATGCTCCGATGGTCAATGGTTTATTCTTAATGAATCTCGAGCGTAATGTTACACATGTTCATAGTGTGAATACCAAAAGATGTAAAGTTGATAACGATAGTCCCACATACTTGTGTACTTTGCCGCCTTGGTCACATTGGTGTCAAGCGCATGAAGAAGCTCCATCTTGATGGACTTTAGAGTCTCTCGATTATGAATCATTTGACACATGCGAACCATGCCTCATGGGCAAGATGACCAAGACTCCGTTCTCCGGAACAACGGAGCGAGCAACCAACTTATTGGAAATCATACATACCGATGTGTGCGGTCCAATGAGTGTTGAGGCTCGTGGAGGATATCGTTATGTTCTCACTCTCACCGATGACTTGAGTAGATATGGGTATGTCTACTTGATGAAACACAAGTCTGAGACCTTTGAAAAGTTCAAGGAATTTCAGAATGAAGTAGAGAATCAACGTGACCGAAAGATAAAATTCTTGCGATCGGATCGTGGAGGAGAATATTTAAGTCACGAATTTGGTACACACTTACGGAAATGTGGAATCGTTTCACAACTCACGCCGCTGGAACACCTCAAGCGTAACGGTGTGTCCGAACGTCGTGTCGCACTCTATTGGATATGGTGCGATCTATGATGTCTCTTCTTGATTTACCGCTATCATTTTGGGGATACGCTCTAGAGACAACTGCATTCACTTTAAATAGGACACCGTCTAAATCCGTTGAGACGACACCGTATGAATTATGGTTTGGGAAGAAACCTAAGTCGTCGTTTCTAAAAGTTTGGGGATGCGATGCTTATATCAAGAAACTTCAACTGAAAAGCTCGAACCCAAGTCGGAAAAATGCGTCTTCATAGGATACCCTAAGGAAACCATTTGGTATACCTTCTACCTTAGATCCGAAGGCAAGATCTTTGTTGCCAAGAACGGATCCTTTACGGAAAAGAGTTTCTCTCGAAAAGGAGTAAGTGGGAGGAAAGTAGAACTTCGATGAAGTACTACCTCTTGAACTGAAAGTAGTGCAGCTCAGGAAAATGTTCCCGTGGTGCCTACACCGGCGGAGAGGAAATTAATGATGATGATCAAGGTACTTCGGATCAAGTTGCTCTTGAACCCAGGGTCCACAAGGACACGTTCCGCACCAGAGTGGTGCGGCAACCCTGTCACGGAAATCATGTTGTTAGACAACGGCGAACCTTGAACTATGAAGAAGCGATGGCGGGCCCAGATTCCAACAAATGGCTTGAAGCCATGCAATCCGAGATAGGATCCATGTATGAAAACAAAGTATGGACTTTGGACGGACTTGCCCGATGATGATCGGGCGATAGAAAACAAATGGATCTTTAAGAAGAAGACGGACGCGGATGGTAATGTTACCATCTATAAAGCTCGACTTGTCGCTAAGGGTTATCGACAAGTTCAAGGGATTGACTACAATGAGACTTTCTCTCCGTAGCGAAGCTTAAGTCCGTCCGAATCATGTTAGCAATTGCCGCATACTATGATTATGAGATATGGCGAGATGGACGTCAAAAGCAGCATTCCTTAGCGGTTATCTTAAGGAAGAGTCAGATATGATGCAATAGGAAGGTTTTGTCGATCCTAAGAATGCTAACAAGGTATGCAAGCTCCAATGATCCATTTATGGGCTGGTGCAAGCATCTCGGAGTTGGAACATTCGCTTTGATGAGATGATCAAAGCGTTTGGGTTTATCTGCACTTATGGAGAAGCCTGCGTTTACAAGAAAGTGAGTGGGAACTCTGTAGCATTTCTCATATTATATGTAGATGACATACTTTTGATGGGAAATGATATAGAACTTTTGGACAGCATTAAAGCCTACTTGAATAAGAGTTTTTCAATGAAGGACCTTGGAGAAGCTGCTTACATATTAGGCATCAAAATCTATAGGGATAGATCGAGGCGCCTCATAGGTCTTTCACAAAGCACATACCTTGATAAGATTTTGAAGAAGTTCAAAATGGATCAGTCCAAGAAAGGGTTCTTGCCTGTTTTGCAAGGTGTGAAATTGAGCTCAGCTCAATGCCCGACCACGGCAAAAGATAAAGAAGAGATGAGTGTCATCCCCTACGCCTCAGCCATAGGATCTATTATGTATGACATGCTACGTACCAGACCTGATGTAAACCTTGCCGTAAGTTTGGTAGGAAGGTACCAAAGTAATCCCGGCAAGGAACACCGACAATGGTCAAGAATATCCTGAAGTACTGAAAAGGACAAAGGACATGTTTCTCGTTTATGGAGGTGACGAAGAGCTCGTCATAAAGGGTTACGTCGGCGCTTAGCTTCGACCTGCATCTGGATGACTCAAAGTCACAAACCGGATACGTGTATATGTTGAATGGTGGAGCATTGTAGTGCGGTACCAAGCGAAGCGTCGTGGCGGGATCTACATGTGAAGCGGAGTACATGGCAGCCTCGGAGGCAGCGCATGAAGCAATTTGGGTGAAGGAGTTCATCACCGACCTAGGAGTCATACCAAATGCGTCGGAGCCGATCAAACTTTTCTGTGACAACACTGGAGCTATTGCACTTGCCAAGGAGCCCAGGTTTCACAAGAAGACCAGGCACATCAAGCGTCGCTTCAACTCCATTCGTGAAAATGTTCAAAATGGGGACATAGAAATTTGCAAAGTGCATACGGATCTGAATGTCGCAGATCCGTTGACTAAACCTCTTCCGCGAGCAAAACATGATCAACACCAGAACTCTATGGGTGTTCGATTCATCACAATATAACTAGATTATTGACTCTAGTGCAAGTGGGAGACTGTTGGAAATATGCCCTAGAGGCAATAATAAAAGTATTATTATTATATTTCCTTGTTCATGATAATTGTCTTTTATTCATGCTATAATTATATTATCCGGAAATCGTAATACACGTGTGAATACATAGACCACAATATGTCCCTAGTGAGCCTCTAGTTGACTAGCTCGTTGATCAACAGATAGTCATGGTTTCCGACTACGGACATTGGATGTCGTTGATAACGGGATCACATCATTAGGAGAATGATGTGATGGACAAGACCCAATCCTAAGCATAGCACAAGATCGTGTAGTTCGTTTTGCTAGAGCTTTTCCAATGTCAAGTATCTCTTCCTTAGACCATGAGATCGTGTAACTCCCGGATACCGTAGGGGTGCTTTGGGTGTACCAAAGCGTCACAACGAAGCTGGGTGACTATAAAGGTGCATTACAGTATCTCCGAAAGTGTTTGTTGGGTTGACACGGATCGGATCGAGGCTGGGATTTGTCACTCCGTATGGCGGAGAGGTATCACTGGGCCCACTCGGTAGTGCATCATCATAATGAGCTCAAAGTGACCAAGTGTTTGGTCACGGGATCATGCATTCTACTGCACGAGTAAAGTGACTTTCCGGATGCGAGATTGAGCGAGGTATTGGGATACCGACGATCGAATCTCGGCAAGTAAAATACCGATTGACAAAGGGAATTGTATACGGGGTTGTTTGAATCCTCGACATCGTGGTTCATCCGATGAAATCATCGAGGAGCATGTGGGAGCCAACATGGGTATCCAGATCCCGCTGTTGGTTATTGCCCGAGAGCCGTCTCGGTCATGTCTGCATGTCTCCCGAACCCGTAGGGTCTACACACTTAAGGTTCGGTGACGCTAGGGTTGTATGAATATGAGTATGCAGCAAACCGAATGTTGTTCGGAGTCCCGGATGAGATCCCGGATGTCACGAGGAGTTCCGGAATGGTCCGGAGGTAAAGATTTATATATGGGAAGTCTTATTTTGGTGCATGGAAAAGTTTCGCATGCGTTATCGGTATTATGTAAAGAGTGCCGAAAGGGGTCCGGGGTCCACCGGGGTCCACCTGCCACTGGGAGGCCACATGGGCTGTAGGGTGCGCCTTGGCCCATATGGGCCAAGGGCACCAACCCCAAGAGGCCCATGCGCCTAGAGATAAGAAAGAGGAAGAGTCCTAAAGGGAAGGCACCTCCAGGGGTGCCTTGGGAGGATGGACTCCTCCACCCCCTCTTGGCCGCACCCTTCCTTGGAGGGAAGGGCAAGGCTGCGCCTCCCCCCTCTCTTGCACCTATATAAAGGGGAGGGAGGGAGGAGGGTGCGCACCCTTGAAGCCCTTGGCGCCCACTCCACTCCTGCTACACCTCCTCCTCCTCCGTAGTTGCTTAGCGAAGCCCTCACGGAGTTCTCAGCATCCATCACCACGCCTTGCCCGTCGTCTTGCTGGATCATTATCAACCTCTCCTTCCCGTTCTTTGGATCAATAAGGAGGTGGCGTCATCCGCTCCGTCACGTGTGTTGAGCGCGGAGGTGTCATTTGTCCAGATTCGGCACTAGGTCATCGATTGATCGAATCACGCAGTGATACGACTCCATCAACCCCGTTCCATTGAACGCTTCCGCACGCGATCTACAAGTGGTATGTAGATGCAATCACTCTCCCATGACTCGTTGCTAGATGAACTCATAGATGGGTCTTGGTGAAACCGTAGGAAAAATTTTAATTTTCTGCAACGTTCCCCAACAGGCGCTTCGCAGCACGACAAGATCAATAACCAGCCCGCTAATGCTTTTTTGCTTCAACTTTTCAATTAACTGCCCCATTTGACCTTTCAACTATACTAAATGCGAGTGAAAAAGAAAAAAAAAGATGCAGCTGGTGGGATTTGAGTCTGTGTGACCTACTAAATGACGTACTAGGATCCAACCAGCCCAGCTAATTTTCTTTGATGCCTAAGCGTAGGTAACTTTTTTTCTTGCGAGGTAAGCGTAGGTAACTTACTTGTACATCATTCAAAATTGAAGAAAAAACACAGGCCTAGTTGTTTTATTGACGGCTTTAAAATAGGTATACGATGAACATTCCATTTTTTAGTCATATATACATGATTTTTCACACGGATATTTTTATTGAACTATACCCCTAATAATTTATGTGTAAATAGCATGTTAATTTATGCACCTCATGCAGCTGGTGGGATTTGTGTCGCTTTTTAGCATATACTTATAGTTTGATTTCAGTCTTTTTTGTATGTTCTAGTTTCAGACACCCTGAGAACTTATGTACCTCGGTCTTCATAATTTTGGCGGCACTTAGGGGAGGTGATGAAGTATCCCCCGGTAACTATTGTGTGAATAGCATGATAACTCACACACCGCAGATCTGATAAATTATGTGCCTCGGTCCTGATAACTTTGATGAGGGGGGAGCGTGATGAAATATACACACGGTAACTGTAATGTTAGTGGCACCGTAACTCACACACCGCATATCTGATAACTTTGGCGAGGGGGGGGGGGTGGGTGATGAAGTATCCCCGGGTAACTGTTGTGTGAATATCATGATAACTCACACACCGCAGATCTGATAACTTATGTGTCTCGGTCCTGATAACTTTGGCGATGGGGGGGGGGGGGGTGATGAAATATACACACGGTAATTGTAATGTTAGTGGCACGGTAACTCACACACTACAGTTGGCATAGTCCTTTCTTTTTTTGAAGCAGGAAATGCTCTCTTATGGTGTATAGATATCGATATAGGTATGATCAACCGAAGAAAAATTTATATAAGGGAATAACTTTTACACTTTGTATTTTGACCATCCACTTATATCATTTCAATATACTTCATACTTTTATGTGATCGACATACATTTTCTTTGCCATCCTTTAATCATCAAACAAATTTGTTTGCTCTGAACCACTGATCGACCAACGGGCTCAGTGAAGTGAAGTGAAGTGTTTGCACGTGAGAGATCGAAAGCGGATTCCTGTCCGACACATGGTCACCGGCTCATCACTTCATCAGTTTGAGACTTAGTCAAGACAATGATTGCCGGAGACTGACCTTTCACCTTCCAGATTTATCAACCATCATCTGCACCTGAATACTTCATGAAGAAATCATATGGAGAAACAGAAGAATTCGGTTTGCTAATCAACATGTCTGTGATGTGTGATGGTATGATGCTTTCCCTGTTCACCAGTATCACTAGCGAATGGCATCCAGACAAATCACTCACCTTCCCGCGCGTGTGATTTGTCCCTATCATGCTTTTCATACTGCAATGACATGCAACAATTATTTCATCAAGGAACCATGAGATTCTAGCGTTTCCGTGCGATAAAACCAGATTGCTGCCCCAGATTTTTGCTAATATGCAGAGCCAAGCAGAGATCAGAATTGGCCCTAAATTCAAAACTCAGCAGACAAAAATCGGCAAATGTTCTTCACTGAACATTCTTTATTGGCATTCTTCAGCCTAAGTTAAAGAACTAGTGCATCAACTGCCTGACATGCACATTAACCAGCGATACTACAACGCGGGGTATGTTAAAAGGTTCAAATCGGCAACAACAGCACCACTCTCTGCAGTCTGCACTGCCTTCATAGAGACTATTAACACAGGACGGCGGCTCTTTTTACAGGATCACGGCAAAACAGAACGCTTCTCCATGCTTTACTACCTAGTGAATAGGGTGCGCAGCTTGCCACGCTCCAGCTTCTCGAGCAGCTTCTTGGCGCCGGCGACGTCCATCTCGGAGAGCTTCTTCAGGTACCCGATGGCGCCCTGCGCGATCATCAGCTTCTTGCACCGCTTGCTCGGCGACAGCGCCAGGAGGCAGGAGATGGCGTACTTCTTGGCCGTGTTCCCCGGGCTCGGGTCCAGCAACTGCACCAGGTTCGGCACGCTCTTCTCGTCCTTCTTCACGTCCCTCGCGTTCGCCGGGCAGCTCATCAGCGTCGCCGTCGCCTGCGCCGCCACCTCCCGCGCGCCGTTCGACTTGGCCTCCAGCAGCCGCACCAGCAGCGGCATGCACCCGTGGTCGCCCACCAGCCGCTTCATCTCCGGGGAGCTGGAGATCCTGCAGATGGCCGCCGCGGCCGCCTGCTGCGCGCCCACGGAGCCGTCGCGGAGCACGTGCGCAAGACGCGGGAGCACGCCGAGCGACACCAGGTTGTCAGGCGAGACGGCAGAGACGAGGTTGCGGAGCGCGCCCACGGCGGACTCCTGCGGCAGCGGGCCGTCGAGGTAGGCGAGCAGGCTGGGCAGCGCGCCCTCGGACACCACGGCGCGCCGCAGGTTGTCGTTGCTGGACGTGAAGTTCTGCAGGCACTCCGCCGCGTACTCCTTGGAGCCCAGCACGACGCCGCGGTCGAGCAGGCTGATCATCACGCGCACGATGCCTTCCTCGGCGAGCGCTTGCCGGACCTCCGGCACCGCGGAGAGGTTTTTGAGCGCGCCCGCCGCCGCGGACTGCGAGATGGAGTCCCCGGTCTGGCAGATTTCGATGAGTGGACGGACGCCGCTGTGGCCGACGATTGCGCGGGCAATCTCGGGCGATATGGACAGACGCTGTAGCGTGATGACGGCCTTCTCCCGGCCAACAAGGCTGCCGGACTCCGCCAGCCGGATGAGCGGCGGCAGCGCGCCTTCCGACACCAGCAAGCCCTCGCAGCTGCCTGACTCGGCAAGCAAGCAGAGCACGGTGGCCGCCTTCTCCCTGATCTTGGGCGCCGTGGCCGTCAGCAGCTGCACCAGCGCGGCCACGTTGCCACGGCCGAGCGCCGACAGCACGCTCTTCTCGTCCTCGCGCAGCGCATCAAGGAGCCCGTCCACAGCCCGGTGCTTCGCCTCGGTGTGCCCGATTTGCAGCCTAGCAAGCAGCTCCCGCACGTCCGTCTGCGAGGCCGCTGCCGCCGCCGCCTCAGCCGGAGGAGAAGGAACCGTCGCATCTGACAGCACACCGGTCTTGACAAGCAGCGCGCAGTCCCGGAGGTTGAGGTCCAACTTCCCGGCGAGAGCGTCGAGGTCGCTCTGCATCTGCAGCTTGCCAGCCTTGGGCGGCTCGCGGCAGAGCACGCCGAGCTCGGCTGCCTCGGCGAGGGTGGCGGCAATGGACTGCAGCAGCTCCCGGCAGAGCGCGTTCTTGGAGAAGCAGGGGTGGCTGGACAGGTCGGACAGGCACGGCGGCACCTTCTCCAGCCTCGCCGCGATGGCCTTCCATCGCCCGGCAAAGCCCGTCGCCGCGCGCGCCGCGTCCAGCGCCGCCGGCACCAGACCCCGCGCCCGCTCGAGCAGGTCCTCCGCCGTCCCGGTCGGCGCGTCCCCGGCCGCGGCCGGACAGCTGTGCAAGCTCATTTCCTGGTCGCACCAGTTACAACACCGCGCCTTGTGATCTGCAGGCATCCACTAGATTAGCAACGCTCCCACCTCAGTCAGTAAAGGAAGGAAGAAGCGGACAAATCCTGGAAAAGAAAACAGCGAAGAAGAAGCTAGAAGGGGACACAGGAAGGAATCCTGCGCTATTTTAAACGAACCAAAATCCATCGTGGAAAGCTACGGCTAACCTCATCTAGCAATCTAGCATGCTCTCCCCAGGCCTTTCCATTGCTTTGGGTGGACGAAATTCGAAATCGCGAGGATTAAATGCTGCGGGCGGCGACACACAAGGATCATGAGCTGGTACGATGGCCCTATCAAAATTCCCAAGCTTTCTCACTTGCTTTGCACTGTTCGGTAACAGAATAAATTCAGGCTGGAGGCATTCTGAGTTTTGACCCGCGGAATCAGGGCTAGGTAGGTGACGAGTGAATGAGAACAAGCAAATAAATTCAACAACGGGGGAGATGGCCAAGTGGTGCGACCAGAACGGAATGGAATATATACATAGCATTTGGCTCTGCATGTTACTTCCAAGCATCAAAACAGACTGGCGCCTGCATTTTCTTCTAAGCAATTTTGTTTCAACGTTTGATCGGCACTATAGAGG
Source organism: Aegilops bicornis (assembly GCA_021605145.1). NCBI lineage: Eukaryota > Viridiplantae > Streptophyta > Magnoliopsida > Poales > Poaceae > Aegilops > Aegilops bicornis. The sequence goes on from CM038669.1 coordinate 361,308,977, forward strand.
GGCTAGCCTAGAGCTTAAGCCGAGGGCGGCGGCGGGTGGCGTCTCAGGAAAGTTCGCGATCTATTGGAGTGCTTAGGACAAAAGGAGCATGATTTGGGTACTCATAATTTTCACACTACTAGGCTAGAGTACTTTCTTGTATTCTAATCCAAAGATCTGGCGCTTTCGTAACACAAAAGAATCATGGGGAAAATAATTGCGTGGGGCGACGTATCGTAGACGAGCCGATAAGACCTCCAAAAAAGCTGCACGCCATGTGAAAAAGAAAAAAGAAAAAAAACTCTCACCACAATTCTTTTACGTACTTATTTTATCACGAGCTTCTAGAGTAGCCACGCATGCACGGAAAGAGATCCTACAGACTTTATTTAACCTGACCCGAGATTAACACTACTCCAGTTAAAAACAGAAAGTGGGTCCACCTGTCACCGGCACGTGGAGGGACGCACCGCGCACGCGATCTGCGTAACACGACGTCTTTTTCTCCGTGGCAACAACTTTCCCTAGCTGTGCGTGCCGTACGGCCACGGTGGGGCCGCCGTGTCAGCGAGCGAGCGCGCGGGTGGCGGGGCACCGCATCATGAGCCGGATCGGCAGCGTCGCGGGGAACCCAAACGAGGCCGACCGAGCCCAGAGCACACGGCCTCGGGCTCCCGGATCCGAACGCACGGGTTGCTTGGGGTGTGGGCCCGGGGCAGCCTTTCGCTTTGCTTTCAGAGAGAGGCGAGGCAAAGCCGCACGCGTCATCGGGAGCGGGCAGCGCGGTGAATACAGCTGTCGTATTGTGTGCCAGCGACGTGCGAGCGCCGGCGTGGACAGCGTCGGCAGCGGCTAGGCGCCGGCACGGATGAGGACGGGATTTATTGTGGTCTGGCCCTGTACTTTTGCTAAAATCGTAGAGATGCCCCTAGATAGAAAGTTCTGTACAATTTCGAAAATAAGTACGGAGTATCTCGCAAACTTGGAAATCCCTCTATTAAAGTGTGATTTAGCAAAACTGTTAAAAAGAAGGGGGAAACGCTGTAAATTTTCGAAAATAAGTCACTCCCAAATCTCCCTCGTATCTTTCTCAGACTTACGATCATGCGCCCCAATTCGCAAACACTTGGACGAAGCTTCTGAAATCTACTACAAGGTGGACGGACACAGGGAGAAAAGCCCCGGTGATGCTTAGCTTGGCTTCCAAGCCTACCAAGGGAGCACGGGAAGTCTGCCGCGAGGAAGCAAAGGCGAAAGGCAACGGGACGCTATCCAGCCCAGAGACCACGTGCAGAAAGAAATCAAGGCGAGATCAAGCAAGCTAGTTACCTCGCCCTCCGGTCCGCTCGCCTCCGCCGGACGCGCCCTCGCCCGCCCCTGCTCCGGCCCTCCTCCCGACACCGACCGCCAGCGCGAAGAAACCCACGAGAGCTAGTACCGCCGCCGCCGCTGCTGCTACGTTGGATATGCCAATCATCAATCAATCAGTTGCCCATCATACGGACGGTTGAAGATGAATCATCACCCGCGTCCTCGGCGAGGAGGAGGGAGTGCGGACGTGGGAGTGAGAGGAGAGGCGAGAAGAGCAGGGCAGGAGCAAGCAGAGAAGATTGGGGAATGATTAACAAAAACACTCACCACGGCCGGGCTGCACTTGTAGCGAGCGAGCCGCGTCCGACAGGTCCCTCTGGCGTCGCGCCGCGCAGTTTCGAGCGAGTCGTTGGGGAGACGGCCTTCGAATTTATTTCTCTCCGGGCGGGCGCTGCTCTGCTTTGGCTGCTAGCAGTTGTGGTGGTGTGTGGGGAGTGGAGGACGAGGAGGTGTTTTGAATTCGGCGAGGCGGGGCCGTCGGATCGGGGAGGGGGTGCACGTGGGAGTGGGACGGATGGTGGGGGTCGGGGGGATCCGACCGTTTGAGCGCTGCGGGTTTTGAATCGGTGAGTGGCTGCTGCTGCCACTCGCTCGGCGTCCTTTTACGGCTTTTGGCTGACATCCGCTGCAGCTGGAGGCAGGGGGAGTGGGAGGGTTTTTGAATTGAATCCAGGTCGCTGCCGTTTCGACTGTTCTACCCATGAGTGTGTATTGACACGAACTCATCTGACGATGCCGTTTGAATAAGCTTGACATCTTGTGGCTGAGTTGTATTTTTGGATTCTACCCGCAAATAAAAAGAGGGTCTAAACACGTGGTAAGAGGACAAGAAAACGAAAAGTTTTTTTAATCTGAGAAAATCAGTAAAATTAAGTGATATATAAGTTCTTTTTTTTGCGGGGGAAGTGATATATAAGTTCTAAAATCACCTTTTAACCGTACGATCACTGTATGTGATGGTTTCATCTTGCGTCGCTGTTTGGAACAGAGCCCGTCGCACTGCATGTGCGCCTCCTTTCAGATAAAAAAGTGGCTTTCAGCTCGTCGCAAAGCTAATTTTAACCACCAGATTTTTCCAATCGCACAACACAAGGCAGGATTAGGTGTCAGCGTCTCATCCAGCATACCACGTACACGTACAGGTACTTCACGGGTTGGGAATAGGGTACTTTGCATACGAACGCCACGCTATGTCAGGCCAACTCCACCGCGTGACCCATCCGGACGTCCGTTTTTGTCCGTTTGAGGTGCGATTTGGCGGACGTCCGGAGGGCGGACAAACGTATGGGGCATCTGCACCCAATACGCAGGAGGGCTCTGGGACCCATCCGGACGTCCGTTTTTGTCTGTTTGAGGTGCGATTTGGCGGACATCCGGAGGGCGGACAGACGTATGGGGCATCTGCACCCAACACGCAGGAGGCCTCTGGGACCCATCCGGACGTCCGTTTTTGTCCGTTTGAGGTGCGATTTGGCGGACGTCCGGAAGAACGACAGACGTATGGGGCATCTGCACCCAACACGCAGGAGGCCTCTGGGACCCCAAACTGTCGCTTCGCCGCCGAAGTTCATCGTACCACGCCGCGCGCACCGGAGCCGTCGCGAGCTTCGCCATCTTCTACTGCGAACCACTTCGCCTTGGCTTCGCCCGCCCATGCCTCGCCCGCCGCCCAGCCTCGCCCTCGCCCCGGCTTGCGGCCGGCGCCCGCCTTCTGCCGTGCCAGCGCCCCGCCCGCCCGCGCCTACTTTACTGCGCCGCGCCCTTTGATCCCAGCCACGCCGCGCCCATTGCGCCCTTGTGCGTCGCCGCCCGCCTACGCCCGACGCGCCCGCCTGCGCCGCGCGCGCCAGCCACAAGCGCCCTTCGCGCCATCACTCGCACACTGCGCCCGCGCCGCGCCCGCCACGCTCGTCGACCTCGGTCGCGCCCTCGCCTTGGCACCGCCCGCCCGCGCCGCAGCCTTGACCCTCGCCCTCGATTTGTGGGCGGAGGAAAACGGCGGGCAGGAAGCGGGACGGAAGGCGAGGAAATGTCCATTTACATGCGTTGGGAGCATTCTTTGACCAAGTTTGCTCCAGGTTTGGGGTTAGGCGGGACAAAAAGTGTCTAAAGACAACTCTGTCCGTTTGGGTATTACCGCTGGATCGTATTTTACCCCAAACGGACAAATTCGGACCGGATGGGTCACGCGATGGAGTTGGCCTCACTATCTTGTTTGGAGGGATCCGCTCGTCCGTCCATCTACCTATCCGTGTCCGGTTGCCGTGCGCCACCATTTATTTGTGATGCGTGCCCATCAGCTGGCGTTGCATGCCTGTATTTATGACTTGTGATGAGCTTACCAATCACCGTTCCTTAGTCACATGAGCACTTTCAGCTCGCCTCCTTTTGCAGAATCAAAAACTAGGGAAAGAGTAAATATCCGATGAGAATGCACCAAACCGTGCAAATCCTGTTCAAATGTTCTTTCTTACGACTCTAAGTTGGAGCCCTCCCAGAAAACAAGGTCGACATTTCTGTACCCTTGGCCACGGTACACAGTTTTAGAATCGTTGAAAATTTGTACACCCGTTCGACCAGAAATTTCCCAGCAACTAAGCAATGCATATCCTCCCCAGACCCCCACTGTCCCATTGCTGCCAGTTCACACAAAAGACGAGTGGACCATTTAACCGATCGATCTCCAGCGTGACAGTAGCCACAGGGCGAACATGGTACCATACAGTACAGAATACAGCTTGATGCTTCAACCATATCAGACGGCATGCATTAAACAACACCGCATGAAACGACGTAAGTAATTAGGTGCATTCTCAAGCTTGTGAGACAACACAGCAGAGGGCTCCTGGGAAAGCCTTTGGAAGGATGCTCAACTGATGATACTCTAGAACAAACGATTTCAAGCCGCAGAGAGTTCACAAGAAGCCAAGGCAGATCAAGGCCACAGGATGATGATGAGGCGTTGAGGACGGCTGATAGGAACCACCCAACGCTCTAGCTCAGACCACAGCTTCAGCTGGAAAAGATGGGGTGGTTGGTGGGTTAGTTAAACATGTAATGGCATTGCAGAGGTCCATCAACTAATAGTTCGTCGCTCCATGGCGCCGCTTGCGTGCTCCGCCTCTGCCTCCAGCTGTTGCAAAGTACTCATTCCAAGCAGACTTCATATGGCTGTTGGTTACCACAGACTTGAAACATCCTTCCACTAAGCGAATCATAACATCCGTTCTTGTCCAACTGCAAAAATGAAAGAAACTCGAGCATGCCCATGTAATAATCCGCAATTATCAACCTTAAATATAAAATGTTAGTAAGACTGCTAACAAATATCAGACTCCATGAAGCGCGACAGAGATGGAATATCATACTACAATAAAAAGAATTAATATTTACAGAAGATGCATCATAACATTTAAGTAGCTTGGTTTGCACCACCAAAGTATGACAGCATATCAGGGTCGTTGATAAAAAAAGGCAAACATTTATCATCATCGCATTCTCCTTTTCACCCTTACTTTTGCATTACGGGGTTGGTTTATTACGCATAACATTTAAGAAGTTGGGAGCATGATCACTTTTCTTAATGGTTAACAATTGAAGATTTCCTACTCAGCAATCGAACATGCCAACACTATCGACTAGGAATAATATGTTGGTAACCGTCCATCAAAATAGGAAGGGTGGTTTATAATGACCCCTCTCTAAAATGGGTCCGGTATCAGGTTCATGGTACAAAAGGACAAATATGGTAAATCATCATCGCATTATTTTTTATCCACTTATTTTTGCATTATGGAGTTTTATTATGGCAAAAATTTAAGAAGTTGGGAACAACCCACGCTTTTCTTAATGGTCAAGAATTTAAGACTAAGAGCACATGCCAACACTATCAACTAAGGTAGTCTATGTTGGTATCCATCCATCGAAACAGAAATGGTTTAGTGACCCCTCTAAAAAGGGATCATCCAAGAATAATTTGACTATAACACATGGTAAGACTGAACCAACTCTTGCCAAGTTAATATATCTCACCCTGAAAATACTTACCTTCCTCGGTAACTAATAAGTATGTACAACGCATAGTTGACTCACAGTAACCATCATAATATTTCTACACAAACCTCTACTTCAGCAGTAAGAAGCAGCTGTAGTTAATAGTTCTATGATTTATCCCCTTGAGGCAGCAACACCAAACAATTAAAGAAGACATCAGCAGTACCCGTCAAGACATAATCACGTGTACCCAATCAAGCACTACTAAGAGACACGGACTACAAGCACTACTAAGAGACACGGACTACATACTTTGCATAGACTGGACATCTCATCACATGCCATCCAGGGTACAAACAACATATGAGATTTGTCACAACAACAACAACAACAAAGCCTTTCAGTTCCAAACAAGTTTGGGATAGGCTAGAGTTGGAACCCATAAGATCTCGAAACCTAGTCATGGTTTTGGCACGTGGATAGCTAACTTCCACGCATCCCTGTCCATGGCTAATTCATTTGGTGATATTCCAGTCCTTCAGGTCTCTCTTTACACGGATTCCTCCCATGTCAAGTTTGGTCTACCCTTACCTCTCTTGACATTATCAGCACGCTTTAATCTTCCGCTAGGCACCAGCACTTCTGAAGGCCTGCGTTGTAATATGCCCAAACCATCACAGCACGTGCATCTCTGCTACACCTAACTGTTGGACATGTCGCCTTTTAGTTGGCCAACAATCTGCGCCATACAACATTGTAGGTCGAATCGCCGTCCTATAGAACCTACATTTTAGCTTTTGTGGCACTCTTGTCATAGAGGACGCCAGAAGCTTGGCACCACTTCATCCATCCGGCTTTGGTTCGATGGCTCACATCTTCATCGATCACTAACCTTCTGCAGCATCAACCCCAAATATCAAAAGGTGTCCTTCTGAGGTACCACCTACCCATCAAGGCTAACCTATTGCTCCTTGTGCCTAGTGGTACTAAAACCGCACCTCATGTACTCAGTTTTAGTTCTACTAAGACTAAAATCTTTCAATTCTAAAGTCTGTCACATGACTCTAACTTTCTATTAACCCCGTCAGACTATCGTTGACTAGCACCACATTATCTGCAAAGAGCATACACCATGGGATATCTCCCTGTATATACATTGTGACTTCATCCATCAACAAATCAGAAAGATACGGGCTCAAAGCTGACCCTTGGTGCAGTCCTATTTTAATTGGAAAATCACCACTGTCGTCAGCACTTGTTCAGACACTTGTCACAACATTATCGTATGTCCTTGATGACGATAATGTACTTTGTTGGGACTTGTGTTTCTCCAAGGTCCACCATGGAGTGATACAATACAGAAATATTTTGTTCCGTTCGGGTTCTATCTTAACAGTTCATACTAACATACGAGCCCCTCCCTATTTGGATCCTGCTACGTTTTATGAAAATATAAATGGGTAATCAACCCAGTGTTGCGGTAATTTTCTTTGCACCAACATGATTCTCTTCACTGAGAGTCTGGCATGACTCCTGACGACTGCTAATTCAAGTTCCAGCTAACTGAACAAAGGGCATGCTTGCTAAGATATATTTGGAGATGCTAAGAACATAAAGCTACAGACTACATTGTTGGCCTGGAGACTGGAAACCTGGCACAGGAGTCAGAAATAGAAAATCCAATGTATAGCAAATGACTCTAAGAGCTAGCAATATGTATAAAAATATATTAATGAAATATGTTTCCCAAAGCCCAAAACTACTAAACTTGATGTCTGAAAATGGCAAGACAGCAGATACTTGAGCATATGGGTTCATTGTGCATGTATTGGTTCTCAGACGTGTTGTGGGTTGAGCATATCATGCCATGCAGGCTGAAAATATATGTATATTCCGTTACATGAAACACGATGCTAGCATTAATTTTTATTGTTCAGTGGATCACTTCAAGGACTGATACACACATCTACCAGCAGTACAGACGAGATATAGCTGTCTAGTGAGGGGATACTGCATCTACGTCTTTTTCCAATAATACGAGTTAAATCCAGGAGATTCTTGTGCAATCACCACATCAAAAAGCAAGAGAAGACAGTTGTTGTGGTTATCAATGAACAGTACTAAAATCAAGTGTTGGACGAGTTGTGCCAGCTAACAAGCCATTAAAGTGAAATACACCTGTTACCTACCAACAAGATGCAGTGACTTAATACCTACATGTATGGCTCCAAACAAGTGACAAATAACCCCCTTTTAGTGTTAACTGTGTGTGCAAAAAAAAGGATACTATACTGAGGTAGCAAATTCAATATGGAAATGGCATTTACTCAGTAGCTGAAGGACCTAGCTCTATTGGTGAGGTGTGACAATAAATACCCCACCCCCCAGGTTCAGTCCTCTTCAGGTTGAATCTGGATGCCAATTTCCCTTACTTAAATTGAAACCTAGGTATCATCAGATTACTCTAACTTACCTCAAAAGTTATTGGTACATATATACAAGATTGTATTTTACTGCAATATCTGTAATCCTCACAGGTGACAACATTTTGGACTGAAGTAAAAGCACTTGGAAGATATACGACTAATAAGTGGCCGCCATGCAAATTCTTATATTACTATTAGATTGCAGTAAGGGCTACTCAGTACTCACATGTGGGATATGACATTCAAATTGAAGGTCTAGCTACTATGTGCTTGGCTATCTGGAGATTAATAAACAGAGCCTGCTTTGCTAACAAGTTCATCAGATCTCTCAATATTGAGGGCCTAGCTACTATGTGATTGCCATGCATGTTTTTTTTTCAAATATTGTACAAGTTTACAAAAAGGAAATGAGAATGATTTGCTGGTATTTTACAACCCAAGACTGACACAATCATATATTTCAAGCGCTGCTGCTGTGCAAAGGAAAAATGGTTACTGGCGGCAATATAAGTGGAGATTATTCTGAAGAGTCTGAACCATTCTACTGGGTCATATGGTCGTTTTTGGTTGTAACAAGACACATTTGTCACTAGATATTGTATGTGTTCTGTTAAACTCTGTTATTCCTCGGTTGTAACTTGACAAGGCGTGTAATGCACTCCAGCCAGGTTATGGTCAGTTGGGGCTTTTTACTTTTTGTTGAATGCTGATGTTGGCTGGCCATCAACATACCAGAACTACTGTTCCATTATCAATATGATAGTGAAACCCTGGAGATTATTTCACGTGAGGAAAAACATCCAGCCAAGATAGAAATCCAGGAACAGTATTTTCTGGTTTAAGGCAAATCAAATAAACATATCAAAGTACAGATACCAGTATATAAACATTTAGCTTGCCCATTGAACTATTTTTGTAAGACAATTTGGTTTTCAACCAGTGCTCACAATGAAAATCTTTTCTGCCTACTGATCTCCCAACAAGTGCATAATCCTCTTAGATCGCTTTACATACCATGTGTCCTTGTCTGAGTTCGCAATGAGTTGCTACAAAAAGCAGTCTGCATGCATCATTCTATTGTTCACACCCCAGCCTTACAGATCCAGCTTAGTAGTTCTATACTGCCATCCGGACCACAGTATTTCTGTCAAACTTTAAGGGTGGTTCACTGATTGCCCATTAGCCAATACAAGCTCTCAAATAAATATTTCAGCAACAGCATTGTGCAAATGTCTGGTACTGGGAAGTTTACTTGCTGGCTTGTATAAAACCATTAGGTTCCTACAGAAACTAGGCGTTTATATATCTCAAAATAGATAAACTGGAATACCTTGGATGGTGATGATTTACATGAAGTCGAAATTTATTTGCAACTGTGCTTATCCAAACCATATCTTTCTCACTGTATGCATACTTTGCATTGGAGGCCAACAGGACTGACACCTTCAGCTTTTGATTCACCATTAGCTGGATCAGGGTTGCTCAAAATTGGTTGTGCCAACACAGAAAGAATTCCTTGTGGTAGAATATTCCCAAGCTGAGTGTCTGATGAAACCAGCACGGTTGGTCTATATAAGACACATATAATTGAAAATATGAAACAAGGAGAAAAGCGGTGAGACAGATATTTTATAAGCATCTAAAATCACAAAGGAAAACAAAAACACAATTTTCACCAGTCAACTAGACATCCGGTAGTCCTATTCCTAAGCTAGCATAATACAAATAACCTCACATATACAAAAGCACTCAAACCAATTGTTATAAAAGTTGCCAAGAATTTCAGTGTAATTATTGATCAAGGCAAGAGACAAGAGGGTATGGTGCTTCATCTGAACTATAATAACTCTACAAATACACATCTTTGATGCTTGATACAAGCAAAAGGTCGCCTAGAATGACCTCTGCAATCAATGAGGGCAAGAAAATAATATTGATTGGATAGCTAAACCAAAACCTTTTGCACAAACTTAGAAGAAACATGATCTTGTAGGCAGGAGAGAATGATGCACTTACCAGAAAAAATAGGAATGTACAAAGCACTGCTCAAATTGTCGAGTCCAGCTTGTTCCATATGACTCTTGAACCAATCAATCATTGCATATTTGGAAATATCTGCAGGAGGATCCCAGTATCCTCGGATGCACAACACATTGTCAATTGCTATGAGCTGGCACAAAGCAAAAAACCAAGGTGAGACATCTAACCAGTAGCAGATCATGCTAGACATTATCACACAATTGACAATTGCATAACAACCAAACATTGTTACCCTTGCAATTGCTTCATAATGCATATCTTTAACTGCTAGATAGTACCTTACATTATCCGCTATTCATACACAAATAAAAGATCCTGTAAAAAAATACACCAAGAAAAGAAGCAACCTCAACCAAAAAGTACATGACTTCCTAGAGTGCGTGCAGTTAATCCTGTCTGGATTTAACTGCTAGTAAATAAAAACACAATTAGATTAGTAAGGTGAACATAATGTCAATATATTTCTCGTTGAGATTAATTTCATAGTATAAAATTTCATAATTCCATTGACATATCGTGCATACAAAGAAAGCGGTCAAAGATACATGTTGGATACCATGTCAGTGTCTAAGACCATCTATTTCTGAGCAGCGGAGAATTACTAAATACACCAGAGAGAAGCAAACTCAACCAAACACTACATTGCAACAGTCCTAGGGATGTCTACAGTAACTCGATTTTTCCTCTGCAGTTACTATTTGCCGGCAAGCTAGGATATCATGTCTTACGGTTGGCAAAAAAATAAGGCACGAGACTATCAAAGCCACAAAGATAACAATTCGAAATATTTAACTTTATCTACAACAGGTTGAATCTGAAGCATAATAAGTACCCTAAAAAGACCAACTGCTTGACGCATCACATTTCAGTCAGCTCCCACCTAGAATTTAACGTTGATTCAAGTCTATATGGCTGAGAAACACCCAAAACATACCACTGATGTGGTGTTTGTGTTCTGCAGCAGAACATATGTCGCCCAGGCCATATCCTCTTTCTGCGCCGTTGACAGATCATCAGGAATCACAAACACCTGCCTGCTCCCTTCTGGCAACGGCACACGGCTGGAAGCACCAGTACCCTACAACAATCAAAATACCCAAGTCATACTCATTTCTCAGCATTCACCGTGCGATCTCAATGTACCCTTCAGGCCGATTTGTTGACGCATCCCACCTCTAGGAAGCGCCTGAGGTACGGCAGCGCCGCTGAGAACATGACCAGGCACAGCCCCAGAGCCTCCGACCTCTGCGATTTCGCGTAACCGGTTAATCAGGCATGTCAGCTAGGGGGCGGGGTATTATCAGGGTGAAGGTACAGAGGTAACAGACGAGCTGCGCGGGGGTTGGGGACGGCGAGAGGAGGTGGTTGAGGAGGACGAGGGCGCCGAAGCCGAGGCCTATCCACCGCGGGAGGTACGACTCGTCCAGCCCGGGGATCCCTGCGAAGGTACGCGCCGCGTGTGAGATAACGGAAAACGCGCCATTCGAGTGGTTCAGAGCGACCAGCTCGGCGACGGATGGAGGCCGGGCGGCGGGGAGGAGGGTACCGAGGGTGAAGCGGAGGACGGAGAGGTTGACCTGCTGCGGAGGGTCGGAGTTGGAGGCGCGCACGCGGACGCGGGCGGAGAGGGACAACGGCGGCGGGGTATGGGTGCGCGTTGCCGGACGAAGAAAGCTTGCGCGGTGATGGGGAAGGCTGTAGGTGGAGGGGCGGTGGTGCACGGACGAGGAGAGCCATGGCGGACGGGTGTGGTGGCAGGTCGCAGCGGCTGCGCTATGCAAGTCCTGGGCTATGCGCACCCTCAAGTTACAGGCTCCGAATGTCGCAAATTGTGGCCTACAGGTACAACACGTCCAAAGGGCCGAAGCCCTCCAATGCCACAAGGCCTGCTATTAGGGCGCTGGGTTAGCCCAACTAATCAACAGTTAATAACTAGGGGCTTCCGCAAGGGTCACTTATTTAGTCTTAGAGTGCATCAAGTGGTGTGTCCAGCCACCGCCACATGTCGTATGTTGGACGCTCCTTCTGAACTTTGATTTTGATTTTATTTTTCTCTATGTGTCTTGGGGTTTTAAATGAGGTTTTTTTTCATGTTTTTTGGATTTTTGATTTTTGCCTGGTTTTTCTAGGGTTTCAAGAACAAAAAGTTTAAAATTATCATTTTTGTGAACCATAGCCATGTTTAGAGAAAAAACAAATATGTGCTTCCACGAGTACAGACGTGTTTCTGGTGAAGCACATATTTGCTTTCATGAAAACGTAGACCATGAATCCACGAGAAGCATTTATGTGCTTCCACAAGAAGCATGGATGTGCTTCCACAAGAAAAAAAGTTTTTCCGAGAGAAGCATGACATGTGCTTCCGTTGATTCCACGAGAAGCACAAATGTCCTTCTACGAGAAGCACAACCTTAAACTCTACAAGAAATGTCTTTCCCATAGTCCTTCCAAAACAAAAGTGACAATCGCAACCATACTACTGGGCTTTAAGTTTTTTTTGGTATTAATTTTTTATTTCGTTGGATTTTCAGTTTATTATTTTTTTATTTTTTTCGGTTCTTGGTTTTTTCCTGATTTATGTTTTTTTTAAATCATCAAAACCAATTAACACGGGATCTAGTTTCGTAGGTTTTGACGCGAGAAATTTAAAAATGGAAACAGTTTTGTATTTGGACGTATGGTTCAAGAGATAGAACGTTTTGAATAAATAAATTTACAAAAAAAATTGAAAAACTCTCCTATTGAGACAAGTGACGCATATCCAGTGTGCCACTTGTCAGCACCTGGGAAGGTGGGAGTGACCTTTGTAAAGAGTAACCCTTAACTACTGATTTCTCTATTTCTCATAAATTTCGAGACATCTAGGGATGGCAATATTATCCACAGATCCAGGTGCCCATGGATATCCAACCCGTTGGGTAAGGGTTTGGAGGGCTCTTCTACCCATGGTTTTCGCTGATGGATATCCATGAACTCATGGGTTGAGCACGATTACAAAACTGGCTCCATGGATATCCATCATATACCCATCTGACAGGCAGGGCCCACATGCATGTGAAGCATGTGATGTAATGTGTCTTTGTTTTAGAAAAATATATTTTTTTTTTAAATCTCAATTATAATCCAAAGCTCCCAACATACAAGGCCCACTGGCCCAAACCTATAGCTACCCTAATGAGGCCTAAACCTAAACACATTTTATTTGTGTTGGCTTGTTGGAAATTTGAAAATTCATATTGTGTCATGTCAATTGTGACTGTGATGTGCATAAAACTAAATATTTGTATTGTCACATGTGTCATGTGACATTTTATTGTCATTGTTGATGGGGCCATGTACACATTGTTATGGCTATTGTTTTGATTGTATGGATCTGGATATCCATGGATAGCTAGATATCTAGTGGGTATGGGCATGGGTGGCGTTTGTGATCCATGGATACTTTCATGGGTGGGCAACGGACGAGCTCGTGGATATGGCCATGCATTTTGATCAACTTAACCCGTCCAAACCTGCCCCAGTGTCATCCCTAGAGATATCCTTCGAGCTTGCCTTTGGCACTCCACTGAACAGGTCAGCCCAACACTATACCGACATGATTTGATCGAGTTCTGGCTGCAAAAAAAAAGGTGACCTCGAGGAGTATCAAACCGAGGATCTCATCCTGGGAGATAAGACGACACAGCCAGCGAGCTTCAACGAGAACATATTTTATAATTCCAAAACAAAATTTGGAAAAGCGAACATTTTTTGAGAATCCTACAAATTGCAAATGTCAATATTTTGTAAAATTGGCATTTTTTTTAAAAACAGGAACATGCTTTGAAGTTCCGAATAAATTTTAAATAACATTCTGACCAATTTTTGAAAAACACAAACATAATGTGTAAACACGAACATTTTATGAAATTTACTAACGAATTGTGAAAATCCTAAAAAATGGAAACATGAACATTTAAAAAAAATTGAACTATTTTTGAAAGCAGGAACATTTTTTGAAATTTCAAACAAAATTTTAAAGGTGAACATTTTTTGAACTCCTAAAAATGGACATTTTGTGAACAGTTTTTGAAACATGAACATTTTTAAAGTTTTGTTTATAATGGGAACAATTTTTAAAACTCAAAACATTTTTTGAAAAGAACAAACATTTTCTGCAAATCGACATTTTTTTATTTATGAACAAAACATTAAAACACAACGATTTTTTTAAATAAAATTTATAATGAAAAATTAAAATTAAAGATAAGAAAGGTAAAAAGGATAGAAAATAAAAAAAGGAATTACGAAAAAAACAGAACAAGGAAAAAATCGTTTCAGGAATCTTCTAGAAGTTTCCCAAAACTAGAAAAAACCGCTGGGAACCTCTAGAAGGTTCCAAAATCGGGGACGCTTAAACGGGCCGGTCCAGTCGAACAATCGCTGATCTGCCCTGTACGAAACCTCGACATCTTGACGCAGTGTGCCAATATTTGGCTTGCCAAATGTTGGCATTGCCAACTATTGGCAATACCAAGACTTGCCAACTATTGGCAATTTTATGTGAGATAAGCAAAACAATTCGTAGCCAATCAAGTAATTGCCAATATTTGGCACAATGCCAAATATTGGCAATGCCAATTTTTGGCAGCAAACCAATTATGCTCAATAAGAAATCCACCTCCTCCGGTCTGACAAAACTGCGCAAACACGCACCCCCCTTTGAGCTCCTGTGGGTCGGCCGATATTTTGACTACGTACAGCTCATGTTACCCTAAAAAAATGTACATCATATGTGATTCTTTTTGTTTGTTGTATATCAGTTTTCCTCCCACTTTTTATCTTCCTTTTTTCTATCAAAATATTTTTGATAATTTTCTAAAAAATAATGAATTTAAAAATGTTTAGGAATACAATAAAATTTGAAAAACTGAGAAATGTTCATAAATTCAATAAATGTTTGCAAATTTTGAAAAATGTTTAAGAAAAATTATTCAGAATTTCAAAAAATGTTTAGTAATACAAAACAATTCCAAAATTGGAAAATATTCATAAATTAAAAAAATCGCAAATATAAAATTTGCAAACATTTACTGTGAACATATATATGTTAATAAACCGGGAAAAACAAAAGAAAGACAAAAAGAAAACCCACCAAAAACCGGAAGAGGGAGTCTCACAAGGATACGCGTTTATAAACTTAAACAATTATTTACGACCTACTCGTTCTGAATTTGACAAATAGGATTTGCCCAATGCCAAACCACCAATCTCAGGTAAAAGCTCAGTTTGTCATTCACAAATCACCAATTGAAGCTTCTTTGCTTTTCCTCACCTGCTGCTCAGTGCCAGGTGGCATCAAATGAGGTTGTAACCATTTAATGATCGGTACGCCATTAATCCATTATAGAAAAATGCCTTATAGCATATACTGCCTTCGTATGCAGCTGCGTGAGCATATGCAAAGTTGCATCTTCTGTTCAAACAGCGTGATCTGCAACATTGACGAGCCTTCTCATCAAAATAAATAATTAACACCCTACTCGTTCTGAATTTGACAAGTGCACTAACTTTATAAACTTAAACAATTATTTAAGAGTGTAAATAAACATACAAACATGCAAATGTGGATATAATCACTAGGAAGGATGATGTGTTAATCATATAATCACAGGGATAAACTTTAAGTCTACAATATTCATCAGACATTATGGCATTATGCAAGAACAAATGTTTAGTGTTAATAAACTTGTGCATAGTGACTCCACAGTCCACAGAATGAACCTAAGTAATTCAATGCAGCATGTGAAGAGAATAGAAGGTAAAAAGAGGGAACGTTAGGTTCAGCTTGACTGCAGATAGCAAAGGGATAACATCTATTTGCACGTATCCATATGCTATGCACATTTAGATTTTCTTATTGATTACCTATTTCACAGATATGCGAAGGATGTGCAAACTCAGCAGAATTTTCCAACTGAGACACCTTTACTGCCAACTAGCTTCTCGCAGTTTCTTCTTCATAATCCTAAAACTCTACTGCCCAGTTTCGACCAATTAAATGAAGCACCCCTATTCAGCATGTGTGAAAATAAAGGTACTTGAGATGATGCATCCTTCATGGGAACATCATCATAATCTGCATCAGCGGAGAACTTGCGGTCATTACATAGCCCAAACCCAAGGGAACTGAAATGATTGTAATTCTTTAGATACGTATAACATTTGAGGTGAAGCCCACATGCTACTTGAAACATGCATCAATTGTGAGGAGCGATGCTACACTTCCGAATGGGGGACTACGGATTGGTGATTACAGACTGACATGGCATCATTTTGTTGGTTATCGCCAAGCCCCACGGAGTGAATTCCACGGGGAGGGGGATTAGTGGGTGTTTAGTGGAGGATTACATTCGCATGTTTGATCCCGTAAGGTTGTGCTACTTGTGATCTGCGTTGGGATTTCCCCGAAGAGGAGAGGATGATACATTACAGTAGAGATAAGTATTTCCTCGGTTAAGAACCAATGGTATCAATCCAGTAGGAGAACCAAGCAACAACTCATTAGCAGCACCTGCACACAAACAACAAATCATTGCAACCCAACGCGAACAAGGGGTTGTCAATCCCTTGGCGGTTACAAGCAAGATTAAATTGTATAGTTTTTGATAGATAGATCAGACAAAAATACAAAAAAATAGAATAAATAAAAGAAAAATGCAGCAATGCATTTTTTGTTTTAATATATTATAAAAGATAGACCTGGGGGCCATAGTTTTCATTAGAGGCTTCTCTCTTGAAAATAGTATACGGTGGATAAACAAATTACTGTTGGGCAATTGATAGAAAAGAAAATAATTATGACGATATCCAAGGCAATGATTGAAGGAAATATGCCCTAGAGGCAATAATAAAGTTGTTATTTATATTTCCTTATATCATGATAAATGTTTAATATTCATGCTAGAATTGTATTAACCGGAAACTTAATGCGATGCGAATACATAAACAAACAGAGTGTCACTAGTATGCCTCTACTTGAATAGCTCGTTGAATCAAAGATGGTTAAGTTTCCTAGCCATAGACATGAGTTGTCATTTGATTAACGGGATCACATCATTAGAGAATGATGTGATTGACTTGACCCATTCCGTTAGCTTAGCACTTGATCGTCTAGTATGTTGCTATTGCTTTCTTCATGACTTATACATGTTCATATGACTATGAGATTATGCAACTCCTGAATACCGGAGGAACACTTAGTATGCTACCAAACGTCACAACGTAACTGGGTGATTATAAAGGTGCTCTCTGGTGTCTCCGATGGTACTTGTTGAGTTGGCATAGATCGAGATTAGGATTTGTCACTCCGATTGTCTGGAGAGGTATCTCTGGGCCCTCTCGATAATGCACATCACTATAAGCCTGCAAGCAATGTGACTAATGAGTTAGTTGCGGGATGATGCATTACGGAATGAGTAAAGAGACTTGCCGGTAACGAGATTGAACTAGGTATTGAGATACCAATGATCGAATCTCGGGCAAGTAACATATCGATGACAAAGGGAACAACGTATATTGTTGTGCGGTTTGATCGATAAAGATCTTCGTAGAATATGTGGGAGCCAATATGAACATCCAGGTTCCTCTATTGGTTATTGACCGGAGACGTGTCTCGGTCATGTCTACATAGTTCTCGAACCCGTAGGGTCCGCACGCTTAACGTTCGGTGACGATCGGTATTATGAGTTTATGTGTTTTGATGTACCGAAGGTAGTTCGGAGTCTCGGATGTGATCACAGACATGACGAGGAGTCTCGAAATGGTCAAGACATAAAGATTGATATAGACTATATTCGGACACCGGATGAGTTCCGGGGGTCACAGGATAATTATCGGAGTGCCGGGGGGTTATCGGAACCCCAGGGGGAACTAATGGGCCAACATGGGCCTTGTGAGAGAGAGAGAGGAGGGGGCCATAAAACTGGCCGCCCCCCCTTGAGGAGTACGAATTGGACAAGGAGGGGCGCCCCTCTTTCCTCCTTCTCCCTCTCCTTCCCTCCCCCTTCCTCCTCCTAGTTGGACTAGGGAAGGGGGAGTCCTACTCCTACTAGGAGGAGGACTCTTCCCCTCCTTGGCGCGCCCCAAGGGTCGGCTAGCCTCCCCCCTTGCTCCTTTATATACGGGGGCAGGGGGCACCCTAGAACACAACAACAGACATTGTCTTAGCCGTGTGCGGTGCCCCCTCCACCATAATCCACCTTGGTCATATCGTTGCGGTGCTTAGGTGAAGCCTGCGCCGGTAGCTTCATCATCACCATCATCACGTCGTCGTCTTGTGAAGCTCTCCCTCGACACTCAATTTGGATCGAGAGTTCGTGGGACGTCACCGAGCCGAACGTGTGCAGATCGCGGAGGTGCCGTACTTTAGGTACTAGGATCGGTCGGATCATGAAGACGTACGACTACATCAACCGCGTTGTCATAACGCTTCCGCTTACAGTCTACGAGGGTACGTGGACTACACTCTCTCCTCTCGTTCCTATGCATCACCATGATCTTGCGTGTGCGTAGGAAATTTTTGAAATTACTGCGTTCCCCAACAGTGGCATCCGAGCCAGGTTTATGTGTAGATGTTATATGCACGAGTAGAACACAAGTGAGTTGTGTCTGATAATAGTCATACTGCTTACCAGCATGTCATACTTTGATTCGGCGGTATTGTTGGATGAAGCAGCCCGGACCGACATTACGCCAGACGCTACGCTTCTGAGATCGGTTCTCTGGACGTGCTTCGGCGCCTGAGTGGGCTGGCGGGTGTCGGTTTCTCAACTTTAGTTGAATCGAGTGTGGCTACGCCCGGTCCTTGTTGAAGGTTAAAACATCACATACTTGACAAAAAATCATTGTGGTTTTGATGCATAGGTAAGAACGGTTCTTGCTCAGCCCGTAGCGAGCCACGTAAAACTTGCAACAACAAAGTAGAGGACGTCTAACTTTTTTGCAGGGCATGTTGTGATGTGATATGGTCAAGACATGATGCTAAATTTTATTGTATGAGATGATCTTGTTTTGTAGCGTAGTTGCTTGCAAGCTGGCGAGGAGCCATATGGTTGTCGCTTTATTGTATGAAATGCAATCGCCATGTAATTGCTTTACTTTATCACTAAGCGGTAGCGATAATTGTAGAAGCAATAGTTGGCGAGGCGACAACGATGCTTCGATGGAGATCAAGGTGTCAAGCGGTGGCGATGGTGATCATGGCGGTGCTTTGGAGATGGAGATCAAAGGCACAAGATGATGATGGCCATATCATATCACTTATATTGATTGCATGTGATGTTTATCCATTATGCATCTTATTTTGCTTAGTTCGACGGTAGCATTATAAGATGATCTCTCACTATTTCAAGGTACAAGTGTTCTCCACAGTATGCACTGCTATGAAATTTCATCGTCTTAGAGACACCACGTGATGATCGGGTGTGATAAGCTCTACGTTCACATACAACAGGTGCAAGCCAGCTTTGCACACTTGAAATACTCGGGTTAAACTTGACGAGCCTAGCATATGCGAGATATGGCCTCGGAACACTTTGAGACCGAAAGGTCGAGCGTGAATCATATAGTAGATATGATCAAAATAGTGATGTTCACCATTGAAAACTACTACATCTCACGTGATGATCGGACATGGTTTAGTTGATATGGATCACGTGATCACTTAGATGATTAGAGGTATGTCTATCTAAGTGGGAGTTCTTAAGTAATTTATTAATTGAACTTTAATTTATCATGAACTTAGTACCTGATAGTATTTTGCATGTCTATGTTGTTGTAGATAGATGGCCCGTGCTGTTATTCCATTGAATTTTAATGCGTTTCTAGAGAAAGCTAAGTTGAAAAATGATGGTAGCAACTACATGGACTGGGTCTGTAACTTGAGGATTATCCTCATTCTGCAGAGAAGAATTACGTCCTGAAAGCACCGCTAGGTGCCAAACCCGCTGCAAGAGCAACTCCAGATGTTATGAACGTCTGGCAGAGCAAAGCTGATGACTACTCGATAGTTCAGTGTGCCATGCTTCTGACTTAGAACTGGGACTTCAACGACGTTTTGAACGTCATGGAGCATATGAGATGTTCCAGGAGTTGAAGTTAATATTTCAAGCAAATGCCCGGATTGAGAGATATGAAGTCTCCAATAAGTTATACAGCTCCAAAATGGAGGAGAATAGTTACAAGTGAGCATATACTCAAAATGTCAGGTATAACAATCACTTGATTCAACGGGAGTTAATCTTCACGATGATTGTGTCATTGATGTAATTCTTCAATCATCGCCACCAAGCTACAAGAGCTTCGATGAACTATAATATGCAAGGGATGAATAAGACAATTCCCGAGCTCTTCGCAATGCTAAAGGCTGCAGAGGTAGAAATCAAGAAAGAGCATCAAGTGTTGATGGTCAACAAGACCATCCGTTTCAAGAAAAAGGGTAAAGGGAAGAAGGGGAACTTCAAGAAGAACGGCAAGCAAATTGCTGCTCAAGTGAAGAAGCCCAAGTCTGGATCTAAGCTTGAGAGTAAGTGTTTCTACTGCAAAGGGACTGGTCACTGGAAGCGGAACCGCCCCAAGTATTTGGCGGATAAGAAGGATGGCAAGGTGAACAAAGGTATATGTGATATACATGTTATTGATGTGTACCTTCCTAATGCTCGCATGATAGTACACAGGTATTTGATCTTGGTTACATTGCTAATATTTGCAACTCAAAGCAGGGACTACGGATTAAGCGAAGATTGGCTAAGGGCGAGGTGGCGATGGCGTGGGAAATGGTTCCAAAGTCGATGTGATCGCGATCGACACGCTACCTCTACATCTACCTTCCGGATTAGTTTTAGACCCGAATAATTGTTATTTGGTGCGGGTTGAGCATGAACATTATATCTGGATCTTGTTTAATGCGAGATGGTTATTCATTTAAATCTGAGAATAATTGTTGTTCTATTTATATGAGTAATATCTTTTATGGTCATGCACCCTTGAAGAGTGGTCTATTTTTGTTGAATCTCGATAGTAGTGATACACATATTCATAATATTGAAGCCAAAAGATGCAGAGTTGATAATGATAGTGCAACTTATTTGTGGCACTGCCGTTTATGTCATATTGGTGTAAAGCGCATGAAGAAACTTCATTCTGATGGACTTTTGGAATCACTTGATTATGAATCACTTGGTACTTGCAAACCATGCCTCATGGGCAAGATGACTAAAGCGCCGTTCTCCGGAACAATGGAGTGAGCAACAGATTTGTTGTAAATCAAACATACTGATGTATGTGGTCCGATGAATGTTGAGGCTCATGGAGGGTATCGTTATTTTCTCACCTTCACAGATGATTTAAGCGTATATGGGTATATCTATTTGATGAAGCATATGTCTCAAACATTTGAAAAGTTCAAAGAATTTCAGAGTGAAGTGGAAAATCATCGTAACAAGAAAATAAAGTTTCTACGATCCGATCGTGGAGGAGAATATTTGAGTTCTGAGTTTGGTCTTAATTTGAAACAATGCGGAATAGTTTTGCAACTCACGCCACGGAACACCACATCGTAATGGTGTGTCGAACGTCATAACCGCACTTTATTAGATATGGTGCAATCTATGATGTCTCTTCTTGATTTACCGCTATCGCTTTGGGGTTATGCTTTAGAGACGGCTGCATTCACGTTAAATAGGGCACCATCTAAATCTGTTGAGGCGACACCTTATGAGCGTGGTTTGGCAAGAAACCCAACTTGTCGTTTCGAAAGTTTGGGGCTGCGATGCTTATGTGAAAAAGCTTCAACACGATAAGCTCGAACCCAAATCGGAAAATGTGTCTTCATAGGATACCCAAAGGAGACTGTTGGGTACACCTTCTATCACAGATCCGAAGGCAAGACATTCGTTGCTAAGAATGGATCCTTTCTAGAGAAGGAGTTTCTCTCGAAAGAAGTGAGTGGGAGGAAAGTAGAACTTGATGAGGTAACAGTACCCGCTCCCTTATTGAAAAGTAGTTCATCACAGAAATCTGTTCCTGTGACTCCTACACCAATTAGTGAGGAAGCCAATGATGATGATCATGTGACTTCAGATCAAGTTACTACCAAACCTCGTAGGTCAACCAGAGTAAGATCCGCACCAGAGTGGTACGGTAATCCTGTTCTGGAGGCCATGTTACTTGACCATGACGAACCTACGAACAATGAGGAAGCGATGATGAGCCCAGATTCTGCAAAATGGCTTGAGGCCATGAAATCTGAGATGGGATCCATGTATGAGAACAAAGCATGGACTTTGGTTGACTTGCCCGTTGATCGGCAAGCCATCGAGAATAAATGGATCTTCAAGAAGAAGACTGACGCTGGCGGTAATGTTACTGTCTACAAAGCTCGACTTGTTGCGAAAGGTTTTCGGCAAGTTCAAGGAGTTGACTACGATGAGACTTTCTCACCCGTAGCGATGCTTAAGTCCGTCCGAATCATGTTAGCAATTGCTGCATTTTATGATTAAAAATTTGGCAAATGGATGTAAAGACTGCATTCTGAATGGATTTACGGAAGAAGAGTTGTATATGATGCAACTGAAGGTTTTATCGATCGAAAGGATGCTAACAAAGTGTGCAAACTCCAGCGATCCATTTATGGACTGGTGCAAGCATCTCGGAGTTGGAATAAACGTTTTGATAGTGTGATCAAAGTATATGGTTTTATCTGAGACTTTTGGAGAAGCTTTGTATTTACAAGAAAGTGAGTCGGAGCTCTGTAGCATTTCTAATATTATATGTGGATGACATATTGTTTATTGGAAATGATATAGAATTTCTGGATAGCATAAAAGGATACTTGAATAAGAGTTTTTCAATGAAAGACCTCGGTGAAGCTGCTTATATATTAGGCATCACGATCTATAGAGATAGATCAAGGCGGCTTAATTGGACTTTCACAAAGCACATACCTTGATAAAGTTTTGAAGAAGTTCAAAATGGATCAAGCAAAGAAAGGGTTCTTGCCTATATTACAAGGTGTGAAGTTGAGTCAGACTCAATGCCCGACCACTACAGAAGATAGAGAGAAAATGAAGGTCATTCCCTATGCTTAAGCCATAGGTTCTATCATGTATGCATTCTTTGTGTACCGGTTTGATGTGTGCCTTGCTATTAGTTTAGCGAGGAGGTACCAAAGTAATCCAGAGTGGATCACTGAATGATGGTCAAGAACATCCTGAAATACCTGAAAAGGACTAAGGATATGTTTCTCGTTTATAGAGCTGACAAAGAGCTTGTCGTAAATGGTTACCTCGATGCAAGATTTGACACTGATCCGAATGACTCTAAGTCACAAACCGGATACGTATTTATATTGAACGGTGGAGCTGTCAGTTGGTGCAGTTCTAAGTAAAGCGTCATGGCGGGATCTACATGTGAAGCGGAGTACATAGCTACTTCGGAAGCAGCAAATGAAGGAGTCTGGATGAAGGAGTTCATATCCGATCTAGGTGTCATACTGTCGGCATTCTGGGAACGGGGGTCCCCAGACTTGCCTGCCTGCGGCCCACGACGTGGTTGTGCTAGCAGGCCTGTACGGCCCATCTTCATCAACAAGGCATTCAAGACCCTAGCGAGGGGCCAAGCCTCGCGAGGCGGACGATGCAAGACCTCCTCAGGAGCGGCCTCGCCAGGCAGACTCGCGAGGGGCGGAGAGATCAAGGCAAAGCAAACCTCGCGAGCTTCTCGTGACGTGAGCCATGACGATCGAGACCAGGCGGGCGCCAGCGCGCGCATCATCCTTGTTTCCCCATTGGTGCTATGGAAGCAAGGGCATGTGCGGAGTACCGAGCCATCAAGCAAAGGTTTCCATATCGATGCAACGAGACCAAGAACAGCAGGACAACAAGATGGAGGTCGCCATGGAGCCGAAGGCAGTGTCACCACCGTGAGCCTTTGCGCGAAGACTACTTTTGTCGAGGATAAGCTATACTAGCTGTCCCCTTTCAAATTGGCCGTTGTTGGCTCCCTTAGGCTCAATATTTGGGGGAGAGGACCAGGGCCTCTATAAATAGGACTAGCCACCACCGTAGGAGGCAACTGATTCAGAGGCCTCGAATCTGATCTTGGGCCAATCCTTAGCCACACACCGAGCACAAGGACACCTCAACCTCAGGAGGCTGTTCTTCCCCTTGAATTGTTCATCATCAGCCCAAGAGGCAATCCACCACCACCACACTGGAGTAGGGTATTACACCACAACGGTGGCCCGAACCAGTATAAATCTTGTGTCCCTTGTGTTGTGAGTTCGTCGAGTTTGCTCTTGAGATCTTAGCAAACCTAGGGCGTGGATCGGTAGGGAGGAAATCTTCGTGCGCACCCCAGTGTTCGAACCTTGAGGGTTTTGCCGGAACCTGTGATCCAACATTTGGCGCGCCAGGTAGGGGTGCGCCGAAGCTTCCTTTCCACCGTTCCGCGTCCAGCTGCTCCGTCGTCTCCATGGCGGACGCTCGCCGTGCTCGTGCTGAGCGCCGGGCCGCCCTCGCCACCCACGTTGCTCAGACGGCCCTTGTCGGCGGGCCACCTCGTCGTTCTCCGTCGCCGGCCCGGCAGGGAACGAGCAGCAAGCATCCTCGCTGCACCCCTCGGTGTGGCGGGACGGCCGCACCGCCACTCCATTGCTGACCCCGGCCGATTCCTCGCCCCATGCACGTCGCGCTACCATGGACGTGCGGGCCGCGCTCCTCATGGCGCACGAGCTCCTGCGCTACCGCCCAGTCGACGACCTCTACGAGGACTGGCTTGACCGCATCGCCGAGCTCGTCCGCGCCGTAGGGGGCTCCCTGCGCCGTCCCTCTCTCCGCCTCGCCCTCCGCCAGCTATGGGCGACATAGCTCACGGAGCACCTCCACCAACTCTGCCCCAAGACGGCGCCCTGGCACTAAGGCGCGTGGTTCCACGACGCGACCCACCGCGTCCGACGCCCGCGCGTGAAGAAAGAAGCTATCAAGAAGTCCCTCGACCGCAAGAGAACGCTCCGCCACTCCTCACACCGCCGTGCCGGGATCGTTTGCTGCGGCAAGGCCCCGCGCCGCTTGCCGTAGCGGTGTGCGGGCGCCAAGACCAAGCTTCACCTCCAAGGCGGGCCCCGGTGACCACGGCCGGTTGCCGCACCTTCACCCCCGAGCTGCGTAGCGTCGCCTGGCCGGGCAAGTTCAAGCCAGATCTGCTTCCTCGCTTCTGACGGCACCTGACCCAGCTGGAGTTCTTGCAGCTCTGAAATTTGAGCATCGGCGCCAACGACGACGAGAAAGTCATGGCGAACTGGTTCCCCATGGCTCTCAGGGATGGAGCCCGCTCCTGGCTCCTGAACCTGCCCCCAGGCTCGATCTCCTCTTGGAACGAGATGCACAACCGTTTCGTTGCCAACTTCCAGGGCACTCGCGACCGTCCACCGGCCGCGGGTGACCTGTGCCGCGTCAAGTGATAACCCACAAGTATAGGGGATCACAACAGTTTTCGAGGGTAGAGTATTCAACCCAAATTTATTAATTCTACACAAGGGGAGCCAAAGAATATTCTCAAGTATTAGCAGTTGAGTTGTCAATTCAACCACACCTGGATAACTTAGTATCTGCAACAAAGTATTTAGTAGCAAAGTAATATGGAAATGCTTGATAGCGGTAGCAAAAGTAATATTTTTGGGTTTTGTGGTAATGGTAATGATAACAGCAGGAAAAGTAAATAAGCTAAGAACAATATGTGAAAAGCTTCGTAGGCATTGGATCGGTGATGGAGAATTATGCGGATGTGGTTCATCATGTAACAATCATAACATAGGGTGACACAGAACTAGCTCCAATTCATCAATGTAATGTAGGCATGTATTAGAATATAGTCATACGTGCTTATGGAAAAGAACTTGCATGACATCTTTTGTCCTACCCTCCGTAGCAGCGGGGTCCCTATGAAACTAAGGGATATTAAGGCATCCTTTTAATAGAGTACCCGGACCAAAGCATTAACACATAGTGAATACATGAACTCCTCAAACTACGGCCATCACCGGAGTGGTCCCGATTATTGTCACTTGGGTTGCCGGGTCATAGCACATAGTAGGTGACTATAGACTTGCAAGATAGGATCAAGAACTCACATATATTCATGAAAACATACTAGGTTCAGATCTGAAATCATGGCACTCGGGGCCTAGTGACAAGCATTAAGCATAGCAAAGTCATAGCAACATCAATCTCGTAACATAGTGGATACTAGGGATCAAACCCTAACAAATCTAACTTCGATTACATGATAAATCTCATCCAACCCATCACCGTCCGGCAAGCCTACGATGGAATTACTCACGCATCGGCGGTGAGCATCATGAAATTGGTGATGGAGGATGGTTGATGATGACGATGGCGACGGATTCTTTCCTTTAGGAGTCCACGAGCAGAACTCCAGATCAGCCTCTCCAGAGAGTTTAGGGCTTGGCGGCGGCTCCGTATCGTAAAACATGATGAATCTTTCTCTCTGATTTTTTTCTCCCGAACACGAATATATAGAGTTGGAGTTGAGGTCGGTGGAGCTCCAGGGGGCCCACGAGGCAGGGGGCGCCTGGGGGCGGCGCGCCTCCCACCCTCGTGTCAGGGTGTGGGCCCCCTGGCCTTGATTCTTTCGCCAATATTTTTTATTATTTCCAAAAATAATCTCCGTGAAGTTTCGGGTTATTCCGAGAACTTTTGTTTCTGCACAAAGATAACACCATGGCAATTCTACTGAAAACAGTGTCAGTCCGGGTTAGTTCCATTCAAATCATGCAAGTTAGAGTCCAAAACAAAGGCAAAAGTGTTTGGAAAAGTAGATACGAATTTTAGACGTGTCAACTCCCCAAGCTTAAACCTTTGCTTGTCCTCAAGCAATTCAGTTGATAAACTGAAAGTGATAAAGAAAAACTTTTACAAACTCTGTTTGCTCTTGTTGTTGTAAATATGTAAAGCCAAAGATTCAAGTTTTCAGCAAAGATTATGAACTAACCATATTCACAATAACACTTAGGTCTCATGTTTACTCATGTCAATGGCATAATCAACTAGCGAGCAATAATAATAAATCTCGGATGACAACACTTTCTCAAAATAATCATGATATGATATAACAAGATGGTATCTCGCTAGCCCTTTCTCGAGACCGCCAAAACATAAATGCAGAGAGCACCTTTAAAGATCAAGGACTGACTAAACATTGTAATTCATGGTAAAACAGATCCGATCATAGTCATACCCAATATAAATTAATAGTAATGGATGCAAATGATAGCGGTGCTCTCCAATTTGGTGCTTTTTAATAAGAGGGTGATGACTCAACATAAAAGTAAATAGATAGGCCCTTCGCAGAGGAAGGCGAGGATTTGTAGAGGTGCGAGCTTCGATTTTAAAGCGGAGATAAATAATATTTTGAGCGGCATACTTTCATTGTCAACATAACAACCAAGAGATGGCGATATCTTCCATGCTACACACATTATAGGCGGTTCCCAAACAGAATGCTAAAGTTTATACTCCCCTCCACCAACAATCATCAATCCATGGCTGCTCGAAACAACGAGTGCCTCCAACTAACAAGAGTCCCGGGGGAGTTTTGTTTGCAATTATTTCGATTTGATTTGCATAAAGCATGGGACTGGGCATCCCGGTGACCAGCCATTTTCTCATGAGTGAGGAGCGGAGTCCACTCCTCTTGAGAATAACCCGCCTAGCATGGAAGATATAGACAGTCCTAGTTGATACATGAGCTATTCGAGCATGCAAAACATAATTTCATTTGAAGGTTTAGAGTTTGGCACATACAAATTTACTCGGAACGGCAGGTAGATACCGCATATATAGGAAGGTATGATGGACTCATATGGAATAGCTTTGGGGTTTAAGGGATTGGATGCACAAGCAGTATTCCCGCTTAGTACGAGTGAAGGCTAGCAAAAGACTGGGAAGCGACCAACTAGAGAGCGACAAGAATCATGAACATGCATTAAAATTAATAAACATTGAGTGCAAGCATGAGTAGGATATAATCCACCATGAACATAAATATCATGAAGGCTATGTTGATTTTGTTTCAACTACATGCGTGAACATGTGCCAAGTCAAGTCACTCGAATCATTGAAAGGAGGATACCACCCTACTATACCACATCACAACCAATTTAATAGCATGTTGGCACGCAAGACAAACCATTATATACTCCTAGCTAATTAAGCATGGCATAAGCAACTATAATCTCTAATTGTCATTGTAAACATGTTTATTCATAATAGGCTAAATCAGGAACGATGAACTAATCATATTTACAAAAACAAGATAGGTCGAGTTCATACCAGCTTCTCTCATCTCAATCAGTCCATCATATATCGTCATTATTGCCTTTCACTTGCACGACCGAATGATGTGAATAATAATAATAGTGCACGTGCATTGGACTAAGCTGGAATTTGTGAGCATTCAATAAACAGGAGAAGACAAGGCAATATGGGCTCTTGGTTAAATCAACAATAATGCATAATAGAGCCACTTCAACATTTTCATTATGGTCTTCTCCTATCGACCCCCAAAGAAAAGAAAAGAAATAAAACTATTTACACGGGAAAGCTCCCAACAAGCAAAAAGAAGAACGAGAAATCTTTTCGGGTTTTCTTTTAATTATTACTACTACGAGGCAAGGAAAGTAAACTAGCTAAAAGCTGCAACTATTTTTTGGTTTTCTTAAGGTTTTTCAAACACACAAGAAGAAAGCATAAAAAGAAAAATAAACTAGCATGGATATTACAGTGAAAGAGTATGAGCACCCGACAATTAGCAATGAGTGTGTGAACATCAATGTAATGTCGGTGAGAGGTACATACTCCCCCAAGCTTAGGCTTTTGGCCTAAGTTGGTCTATGGCCACGGCTGGCCTGGAGGATGTCCAAAGTTATAGTTGAGATTAAATCTTGAGATGCAGCGGCTATTGCATCGTGGGCTGCGCCTTGGAGGCGAGCTGCCCTCGTCCTCCTCTCGTACTCATTTGCCTCCTCCTGGTTATGACATATCTCCCTTTGCCCGAAAGTCAAAGAGAGTAGGAGCGGTGGAGGACAATATTAATGACGTGACGCCTGTCAAAGATTAGTCGGTACTGGAGAGGCGGTTCATTCCTCTCAACAAACCGATGGTGAACCATGGCATTAAAATCTAGATAAGAAGGAGGCAATTCCATATCATAATCACGAATGGGTATATCAAGAAAATTAGCTAAACGGGTTGCATAAATTTCGCGAAAGAAATCTCCATTAATTCTATTGTTATGCAACCTACGTGCAACAATGGCTCCCAAATTATAATGTTTATCTCCTAATACAAAGACTCCACGAGAACACTGAGGTCGTGGACACACATGTGGCTTGCTGCATCCTTACCATTTATGCACCTACATATGAAGAGAGCAAAATAATGTATAGCAGGAAAATGAATGCTCCCTATGGTAGCTTGTGTTATATCTCTAGACTCCCCCACAGTTATACTAGCAAGAAAATCTCTAAACTCAGATTTGCGAGGTTCACTAGGACTACCCCATTGTGGAAGTTTGCAAGCAGTATTAAAATCCTCTAAGTCCATAGTATAAGAATTTTCATAAAGATCAAACAGTACAGTTTGAGAAATGCGTGATGGAGAAAATTCAAACCTACTCACAAAGGAATCATTGAGATAGTGGTACTGTGGCACTTGTCTGCCTCGAAGCTCACAAGATCGGCATTACGCACATATGCGTTAAATTCTTCCTTAATTCCTGCTTGATCCATGAAGTCCTCGGAAGGCCATTCACAAGCCCGCACTTGAGCTTCCCTCGGTGGTTCATCGTCGGCGTCGCGTATAGCGAGCCAGGGTCCTTGCTTACTTGAAGGACCGCCTTGGTACATTTTCCTAAACATATTTCTTCCACTGAAAAATTTCTGAAATTTTTAGTAACTTCAAATAAAAGTGAACCAAACTCAACAAAATTGATAGCAACTACTCCTACAAGTGCCTAGAGACTATATCATGCATTAGAACTACTTGGGACCATATAAATTTAACATGCAAGCTCAAGAACATGGTCACCTAGGCAGCACAAATTTGTAATGAATAAAGCACTAGAAAAAAAACTAATTGGACCAATGGAGGAGTCACATACCAAGGAACAATCCCCCAAAGCAGTTTTGTGAGAGGTGCTTTGAGCAAGGAGATCGAAAATCGCAGCAAAATGAGCTAGAACTCGTGCTTGAGCTGGTTGGTGATTTTTTTGGGATGAAGAAGGAGTGTGTGGTGGCTGGAATAAGTGGAGGGGAGCCACCATGGGCCCACGAGGCAGTGGGCACGCCCTGGACCCTCGTGGCCAGGTGCTTGCTCCCCCTGCTGTGTTCTTAGTGCCAAATATTCTCAAATATTCTAGAAAAAGTTCATATTTCATTTTCGGGACATTTGGAGAACTTTTATTTTTGGAGTATGTTTTATTGCACGGATAAATCAAAGAACTAACAGAAAATACTATTTTTGCTTTATTTCAACTAAATAACAGAAAGTAAAAAGAGGGTACAGAAGGTTGTGCCTTCTAACTTCATCCATCTCATGCTCATCAAAAGGAATCCACTAACAAGGTTGATCAAGTCTTGTTAACAAACTCATTCGAATAACATGGAACCGGAGAAATTTGAATAACACTATGTTACCTCAACGGGATATGCACGTCCCCAATAATAAGAATATCATATTTCTTCTTGACAGTGAGGAAGAGGAAATTCAAAACCTCAAAAATAATCTATGGAATTTTTCCAATAGAATTGATACTGTGGACTTGAGGTTGTTTCCTCGGAAAGTGTATCGTATGCTCATTACCATTAACATGAAAAGTGACATTGCCTTTGTTGCAATCAATAACAGCCCCTGCAATACTCAAAAAGGGTTTCCCAAGAATAATAGACATACTATCATCATCGGGGATATCAAGAATAACAAAGTCCGTTAAAATAGTAACATTTGCAACCACAACAGGCACATCCTCACAAATACCGACAGTTATAGCAGTTGATTTATCAGCCATTTGCAAAGATATTTCAAGATGGGTGTCAACTTATTCAAATAAAGTCTACGATATAAAGAGAGAGGCATAACACTAACACCGGCTCCAAGATCACATAAAGCAGTTCTAACATAATTTCTTTTAATGGAGCATGGTATAGTAGGTACTCCTGGATCTCCAAGTTTCTTTGGTATTCCACCCTTAAAAGTATAATTAGCAAGCATGGTGGAAATTTCAGCTTCCGGTATCTTTCTCTTGTTAGTAACAATTTCTTTCATATACTTAGCATAAGGGTTCATTTTAAGCATATCAGTCAAACGCATACACAAAAAGATAGGTCTAATCATTTCAGCAAAGCGCTCAAAGTCCTCATCATCCTTTTTCTTGGATGGTTTGGAAGGAAAAGGCATGGGTTTCTGAACCCATGGTTCTCTTTCTTTACCGTGCTTCCTAGCAACAAAGTCTCTCTTATCATAACGTTGATTCTTTGATTGTGGGTTATCAAGATCAACAGCAGGTTCAATTTCTACATCATTGTTATTACTAGGTTGAGCATCAACATGAACATCATCATTAACATTATCACTAGGTTCATGTTCATCACCAGATTGTTTCTCAGCATCAGAAATAGAAATATCATTGGGATTCTCAGGTGTGTCAACAATAGGTTCACTAGAAGCATGCAAAGTCCTATCATTTTTCTTTTTCTCCTTCTTAGAAGGACTAGGTGCATCTACATTAGTTCTCTGAGAATCCTGCTCAATTCTCTTAGGGTGACCTTCAGGATACAAAGGTTCCTGAGTCACTTTACCCCCTCTAGTTGCAAATCTAACAACAAAGTCATTATTCTTACTATTCAATTCATTGAGCAAATCATTACGAGCTTTAAGTACTTGTTCTACTTGAGTGGTAAACCATAGAAGCATGTTTACTAATAAGTTTAAGTTCATCTTTAACTCTAGACATATAATCACTCAAGTGTTCAAGCATATAAGAATTGTGTTTCAATTGTCTACTAACATAAGCATTGAAGTTTTCTTGTTTGACAATAAAATTATCAAACTCATCTAAGCATTGGCTAGCAGACTTATAACGAGGAATATCACCTTCATCAAATCTATAGAGAGAATTTACCTTTACTACCTGTGTCGGGTTATCAAGACCATGTGTTTCTTCGATAGGTGATGAATTAAGACCATATATTTCTTTAACAGGCGGTAAATTAAGACCATGTATTTCTTCAATAGGAGGTAAATTCTTAACATCTTCAGCTTTAATACCCTTTTCTTTCATAGATTTCTTTGCCTCTTGCATATCTTCAGATCGAGAAATAGAACACCCCTTTTCTTCGGAGTGGGCTTAGGAGTTGGTTCAGGAAGTGTCCAATTATTTTCATTGGTCAACATATTATTCAATAGGATTTCAGCTTGATCAACTGTTCTTTCCCTGAAAACACAACCAGCACAACTATCCAGGTGGTCTCTGGAAGCATCGGTTAGTCCATTATAAAAGATATCAAGTATTTCATTTTTCTTGAGAGGATTATCAGACAAAGCATTAAGTAATTGGAGAAGCCTCCCCAAGCTTGTGGGAGACTCTCTTCTTCAATTTGCACAAAATTATATATTTCCCTTAAAGCAACTTATTTCTTATGAGCAGGGAAATATTTAGCAGAGAAGTAATAAATCATATCCTGGGGACTACGCACACAACCAGGATCAAGAGAATTAAACCATATCTTAGCATCACCCTTAATGAGAACGGAAATATTTTAAGGGTATAATAGTAGCGAGTTTTCTCATCATTAGTGAACAGGGTGGCTATA
Source organism: Aegilops bicornis (assembly GCA_021605145.1). Classification (NCBI taxonomy): domain Eukaryota; kingdom Viridiplantae; phylum Streptophyta; class Magnoliopsida; order Poales; family Poaceae; genus Aegilops; species Aegilops bicornis. The sequence continues at coordinate 361,341,713 of CM038669.1, forward strand.
TCATTTAATTTAGTAAGATGTGCCACAACAGTTTCAGATTCATAGCCATAGAAAGGATCAGATTCAACCAAAGTAATTATATCAGGACAAACAGAGAATTCATAATCCTTATCAGTAACAAAGATAGGTGAAGTAGCATAAGCAGGATCATATTTCATTCTAGCATTCAGAGTTTTTTCTTTAAGCTTAGCTAATAATTTCTTAAGATCACTTCTATCATTGCAGGCAAGAAAGTATCTAGCAGTTTCTTCATCCATAACATAGCCCTCGGGCACAACAGCAATTCATATTTAGGGGAGAATCTTCATCATCACTTTCATCAATATTATCGGTTTCATTAATTTCATTCGCTCTAGCCCTAGCAAGTTGTTCATCAAGAAATTCACCAAGTGGCACAGTAGTATCAAGCATAGAAGTAGTTTCATCATAAGTATCATGCATAGCAGAAGTGGCATCATCAATAACATGCGACATATTAGAATTAATAGCAAAAGCAGGTTTAGGTGTCGCAAGCTTACTCAAAACAGAAGGTGAATCAAGTGCAGAGCTAGATGGCAGTTCCTTACCTCCCCTCGTAGTTGAGGGATAAATTCTAGTTTTCTCGTCTTTCAAGTTCTTCATAGTGACCAATAGATATAAATCCCAACTAACTCAAAGAATAGAGCTATGCTCCCCGGCAACGGCACTAGAAAATAGTCTTGATAACCCACAAGTATAGGGATCATAGCAGTTTTCGAGGGTAGAGTATTCAACCCAAATTTATTGATTCGACACAAGGGGAGCCAAAGAATATTCTCAAGTATTAGCAGTTGAGTTGTCAATTCAACCACACCTGGATAACTTAGTATCTGCAGCAAAGTATTTAGTAGCAAAGTAATATGGAAGTAACGGTAACGGTAGCAAAAGTAATATTTTTGGGTTTAGTAATAATGGTAACAGTAGCAACAGAGAAGTAAATAAGCTAAGAACAATATGTGAAAAGCTCGTAGGCATTGGATCGGTGATGGAGAATTATGCTGGATGCGGTTCATCATGTAACAATCATAACATAGGGTGACACAGAACTAGCTCCAATTCATCAATGCAATGTAGGCATGTATTCCGAATATAGTCATACGTGCTTATGGAAAAGAACTTGCATGGCATCTTTTGTCCTACCCTCCCGTGGCAGCGGGGTCCTAACCGAAACTAAGGGATATTAAGGCCTCCTTTTAATAGAGTACCGGACCAAAGCATTAACACATAGTGAATACATTAACTCCTCAAACTACGGTCATCATCGGGAGTGGTCCCAATTATTGTCACTTCGGGGTTGCCGGGTCATAACACATAGTAGGTGACTATAGACTTGCAAGATAGGATCAAGAACTCACATATATTCATGAAAACATAATAGGTTCAGATCTGAAATCATGGCACTTGGGCCCTAGTGACAAGCATTAAGCATAGCAAAGTCATAGCAACATCAATCTCGTAACATAGTGGATACTAGGATCAAACCCTAACAAATCTAACTCGATTACATGATAAATCTCATCCAACCCATCACCATCTAGCAAGCCTCACGATGGAATTACTCACGCATCGGCGGTGAGCATCATGAAATTGGTGATGGAGGATGGTTGATGATGACGATGATGACGGATTCCCCTCTTGAGCTCCCGAACGGACTCAGATCAGCCCTCCCGAGAGAATTTAGGGCTTGGCTGAGCTCAGATCGGAAAACGCTGATGAATCTTTCTCTCTGATTTTTCTCCCCGAACACGAATATATAGAGTTGGAGTTGAGGTCGGTGGAGCTCAGGGGCCTACGAGGCAGGCGCGCATGCAGAAGCGCCTCCCACCCTCGTGGACAGTGGTGTGGCCCCAGCCTTGATTCTTTGCCAATATTTTTTTATTATTTCCAAAAAATAATCTCCGTGAGGTTTCAGGTCATTCCGAGAACTTTTGTTTCTGCACAAAGATAACACCATGGCAATTCGCTGAAAAGAGCGTCGGTCAAAGGTTAGTTCCATTCAAATCATGCAAGTTAGAGTCCAAAACAAGGGCAAAAGTGTTTGGAAAAGTAGATACGATGGAGACGTATCATCAAGCAACAACCAGGAGAGACCCTCCAGAAGTACATCCAGCGCTTCAACAACGTCCGCCTCAAGATCCCCAAGGTGACGGACGAGGCCATCATATCCGCGTTCTCCGATGGCGTCCGCGACGTCAAGATGAAGGAGGAGCTCGCTATCCACAAGGAGTTGTGCACACCACTGGAGTTGTTCAACCTGGAGACCAAGTGCACAAGAGCTGAGGAGGGGCGCCTCTCCCTCCTCGAGCTCCCAGCTGCGGACCCGGAGGAGAAGAAAGCCAAGGCCAAGGACGTGAAGCGCAAGGGAGTTGCCGTGCTCGCGGCGGAACCAGACACCAAGCGCAGCAGAGACCAGCCCGAGTCATCCAAGAGTAGCCGACCGTTCTGTGCCTTCCATAACCTGCATACCCACAACACCAGCGACTGTCAAGAGCTCAGAGCCATTCGAGAAGGATGCTTCGGTCGACGCCCCGAGCATAGCGGACCGGGGCTACGGCCGAGGAGGAAGGACGGCGATGGCGACGTCTGTTGGGACGGCACTGGCCCGTGCCAGGAGTGGCGCGACCAGCCCCGTGAGGACCGCTAGCAGGATCAGCCTCGCGAGGGCGCCTGGAGGGATCAGCCTCGTGAGGATCGTCCTCAGGGTAACGCTGGACTCCCTCTACTATCGCCACCACCAAGAAGGAATGACGACCACCATCAAGATGAGGGGGCTGGGGGCTTCCAGGAGCCGCGTGCTATCGCCTACATCTTGGGCGGAGCTCAGGCCCCAGCCTCGCAGCGTATCTTCAAACAGTTTGCTCGTGAAGTGAATGCAGTCCTTCCCAAGCTCGAGGCCACACGCCCGCTCAGGTGGTCCAAGTGTGCAATCACCTTGATTCGTGAGATCAGCTCTAGTGCGCAGCTATCACTGGCGCCCTCCAATGCTTTGTTCACGGTCATGACGCGTGCAAGTTAACAAGACCCTCATCGACGGCGGCGTAGGGCTCAACGTCCTGTCCGTTGACACGTTCGACAACCTCCAAGTGCCATATGACCAGCTTCAGCCTAGCAAGCCTTTCTCAGGAGTGACCGACGGTTCCACCACACCGATAGGGCAGGTCCGCCTCCCTGTCACCTTCGGAGAACGCAACAACTATCGCACCGAGCTCATCGACTTCGACATCGCCTACATCCGCCTGCCATACAATGCGATCCTTGGGTACCCAGCCCTGGCCAAGTTCATGGCGGTGACCCATCACGGCTACAATGTCCTCAAGATGCCAGGAAGTGGCGGAATCATCACCAGTCCGTGCGAAGAAAGAGATGCGATGTGCTCCCTCGAGCGTGCCTTCCAAGCCGCAACAATCAACGACCCCGACAGCAAGGGCGAGCGCCCTCCTGAGGCCACCCCCAAGAAGAAGAAGCAACAACACCATGCGGGGTCTCAGGAAAGCGGTGCCTCGTCAGGATCGGAGCCCTCACCTGGGGCGCTTCCCTCCATCGCATAGGAAAGCGCGCCCGACGCCCCTCTCGGGCAGGGCTCGGGGGCTCTCTTCTGGAGGGCCTCAGACTTTGCCAACATCACGAGGGAGGCGCTTGGGCACCACTTGGAGGCATGCTTCACGACACGCTTCCTCGGGGAGGACACAGGCGGCAGGAGTGCCCACCGTTCAGAGTTCATCACCAAGACCACTCAGAACTGCAAGATGCAAGGGCCATGCGGCGGCACGCTGCTCACCGGGCGCAGCTCCCCATCCAAAGCGAGGATGTCGGGCTGCGCGTGCGCATCGGCGTCCCTGTGGCTCAACAGGTCGCCTCTCGGGAGCTTTTCTGCCTTCAAGCATGGGACCTGCGAGGACCCACCTCACAGCTACATTCGCATGCCTTTTGGCCTGCTGAGCGTGGCAACCGCCTATCAGCACAACCTGCGGAGCATCCTGGCGACTCAGGAGGCCAGGCACCATGCTGTGCTGATAGAGATGGAGAGGGTCCTCAAGGAACCACCTGGACCCTCAGAGCCTCCCGAGGCTCAGGGCCCCGGTGGCTCATGAGGAGCAACCCCTCCGCCCGCGTGCAACCTTCACTGCCCCAACTCTCCTTCGTCAGCAGTAACCAGTGACATTTTCCAAGTTTATTTAGCTGGGAGCGCCCCTCGGGCTGCATCTTTCCCAGGTCGCGTGGGTCCATCCCTGTGGCATCTATCCCTTTTTATGTCTTTAGCCTACATTGTTGGGGGCGCCCCTCGGGCTGCGTCATCCCCAAGCTGCTCGGGCCTAACCCAGTGGCATGTACCTTCCATGCATTTACTTAAGCCTACTGCTTTCATGCTTAATCTACCTATGACTACTACTTGCTCGATTGTCACCCATCATGGGAGCTGCGCGCCGGTCGTCTTTCTTCAGGATCCTTCGCGTGAGTAGGTTAGGCATGACGTCTGTGCTCGGGTCCGTCCCTGCAGCGTCGATAAATCCAAGGACCGAGCTCTGTCTGGCGGGCCGGCACTGTTCACGTCACCTCCCGGGGCCGTTGGTGCTTTGCTTTCTCATGCGATAACCTTAGGAGATTTGTTCGGCGCAGGTTGTCTGACCACCTCACAGGACTAACACAGCGAACAAGAACCAAGACCAGGCGCAACCCGCCTTGAGGTAGGGCCTCGTGAGTCTGCTACTGCTCACGAAAGTGCCCAGACACACCTCTTCCAACCACATCGTGCAAGCCACGCGTGTCGTATGGGCTACACGCCGGGGCTCTCTGCGCAGAGAGTCCCTCCCACGCCCAGTGGAAGCACCATGCTCCGCGCTGGTCGTTGACACTGCCGAGGATTGGCTATGCTCGTGCACAAGCGGAAGCACTACGCTTCGCGCTGGTGATAAACAACTGAGGGCGGCCTCACGGCTGTACCAACCTCAGGGAGCCCAGAGCGCAGTGTCCAGCCTCACCGCAACGCCTCCCCTCAGGAGAGTCGCGCGAGGGGGCTGGGCACGGGGGATGCGCTCGAGTCACGCCCGAGCGTACGTCGCCCAAGCCAGGTCCCTCGGACCTGGTCGTTGCACGCCCCTCCCGAGCCGAGCCTCAGCGAGGGCAAAGTTATGGAACTGTTTGCGCGTCAAGGGGGACTCCTGAGCATCGCGACTCAGGAGCCTAACTAGTCACGTAGCCCTCACTCCTTGGCCCGTCCTCGTCTCCGGTCGGCCCAACGGCGGTTGAGGTATGCGCGGGGCCGGGCCCTGCCGACGTAAAACACTAACCTATCCTCGCACCTCCTTCCTATAAGCTGTTTGCGCGTCAAGGGGGACTCCTGAGCATCGCGACTCAGGAGCCTAACTAGTCATGTAGCCCCTCACTCCTTGGTCTCCGGTCGGCCCAATGGTGGTTGAGGTATGCGCGGGGCCGGGCTCTGCCGACACAGAACATAAAGCAAATAGGAAGAAAATCGCAAAATCTCAAAGCAAATATTACAAGCCATATCGTTCTCCCAAATATCAAGCACAGATTTAAACGCTTCCACGAGGCATGATGCATGTTGCAGGAATAAAACAGGGAAGCAGCCGCAAGCAAGTCACCCCTGGACACCGCCGTCACCCGCAGAAGGTGCTCCTCCCTTGGTGGTGTCGCCTTCGCCTTCACCTTCAGTCGGGACCGCAGGATCGATGGCATCGCCGGTCAAAGGTGCGAGGACGAAGCCACGGAACTTCTTCAGCAGGGCCTCCACTTGACCCTTCACGGCTGCGGCGGCAGCCGTGTAGTGTTCATCAGCTACAGGCTCCAACAGCTCGTCAAGACGAGCACTGAATCCTGAAAGGTACGAGATGGCTGAAGACACGCGTCGGTCTGGTGAAGAAAGGACACGAGCCTCTGCCTCAGCCATTGGACTGATGCCCTCCACAACTTCCTCAAGCGCCTCCACCAAGTGGGGAAGCAGCTGAGCGGGGCCATCTTTGTCGGTGGTCAGCGGCTTCTCCAAGCCCTTCTCGTACAGTGACTTCAGCGCCACGCTGGACCTCTCCTCAAGAAGCGAGAAGGCCACGTGGTCTTCAGCCAGGACCTTCGCCTTGGCGTCAAGATCGGCCTCCCTCGCCTTCGCCTCCCGCTCCAACTCCTCCAGCCGGCTGTGCTCTGCGGCCTGCACCTTCGCCAGCCACCCCATCTCGGCGTCGTGGCCCTTGATAGCGTCCTCCCGAGCCCTCATCTCCTCCTCCCTCGCCTGGCGACCACATGCTTCTTCCGCGTGCTGGTCGCGCAGGCTCTTCAGCTCGTCCTCCAGCTCTCAGCAGCGGTGGCGGGCGGCCTTGGCGTCCTTCAGCGCTACCTCGCGGTCGGCTGCAGCCTTGTCAGCGGCTTGCTTCTCCTTCTCAGAGGCTGCCGCGGCCTGGCTCGATGGCCTTTCGAACTACCGAAGTCGGAGTGAAGCCGACGGCCAGAGCCAGCTCCGGCGCGCCCGGTTACAGCGCTGGTCCGCACCAGAGATCTTCCAGCAGTGGGCCATCTCCGAAAGGACACGCTCCAAGACGGTGGAGGAAGCGGAAGAACTCAGGGCGGATGCACGGCAGAGGAGGAGGCGGCGTTGCCACAGAGCACAGGAGACCAAGGGCTCCCGAGCCTTGAGACCTCATCACCGAGCCAGACACCGGCACTTCCGGGCCAGTGAGGGGCCACGGGGCTGACTCCTCCCGACGATGCTCCTCTTGGCCTCGCGATGGCGGCCGGGTTGGGGAGGTGCGAGTCATCACGCCTCCTTTCTCCGTAGAGGGGGGCGCGGCCGCTGTGTCCTCCTTCCTTTTCTTCTCCGAAGGCGTCGGCATAATCAACCAAGGGCGAACGTCAGAAAATAGCAAGTGCGGGCAGGAACGAGATGAAGCTTGAAGCGCTTACTGATCCACCGTGACATAGTCCACCCTCCGCTTGGGGAGCCTAAAACCCGAAAGCGTCGAAGCCTGAAGAGTGGGCACACGGGCTCCAGGAGCAGAAGACGGCACAGCAGAAGTGCCGGAGCCGGCTCCAAGCAGCGTCAAGGCGGAGGCAGCACCTCGAGGAACCAGCGACGACCTGCCCCTCGTCGAGATAACGGGCAGCTCTCCCTCCTCCTAGTGGGCGTCGACCTCGGCATCGTTGGGAAGGGCGTGGAGGATGTCAGCTTTGCTCAAGGGGGAGGTCTCCCCCATCTCTTCGGGGGTCACCTCTGAGTCTTCTTCTTCGCTTTCCTTCTCCCCGTGGGACTCATCAGAAGACAGCTCCGCCGGCTTCGGCGCTGCAGGGGCCCCGGTAAGCATCGGCGGCACCAGCCCGCGCGCGTCAAAAGTTGGCCGGGCAGCCACGATCTGCTCCCAGTCCGTGCGGCAGAACAAAGGAACGAAGGCACTCAACGGGTACTCCTGGTTGTCCCCAACCAAGAGGCGCAGAACTGCAGTCGGCTAAATGGTTAGGCGGGGCCTCGGGCTCGGGCAAATCTTGTCTTCTTCATCTCCAAGCCTCCACAAAGGCGGCGCTTCGCGCTGAAGGGAGCAACAGCGCTGGCGTCAAGAATTCCCTCAGGAGCATGGCCCCTATCACTTTGGCCGCCCTCGCTTTGCCTGGCCTCAAGTCGATCTTCATCTGCTCCAACATCGACGACGCCTGCTCGTAAGTGAGCTCTGCATGAGACCACCCCTTGTCAGACTGGGGCGCCTCCTTCGGCAGTGCCAAGCGTGGGTGGACGCACTTGGCGCCCATCATGACCCATTTGGCCCGGAGGTTGTCGGCATTCTTCCCGGTGTTCGAGATCGAGTTGGCCTTGCCAGCCGCGATGAAATTGGCGCACCCGGAGATATGACCCTCGCTGGTGCGGAGGAAGAAGAAGTGGCGCAGCAAAGCCACAGACGGCATCACACCCAGATACGCCTCGCAATAATAGGCGAAGATGGACAAGAGAAGGATGGAGTTGGGATGGAGATGCAGCGCCTGCAACCCGTGAGTGGCCGAGGACCTCGTAGAAGAAATCGAGAAAGGAGGAACCAACCCAAATGCGACATCGCTCGTGAAGAAGGGGAAGAACGTGCTCCCCTCGGGCTCCGGTATGTCGGAGGCAGCCCGGAGCTCCATCTTCCCCCTCGCGTTGCTCTCCCCCGCCGTCAGCAACCGCATGGCGGCGAGGCTCTTCTCCGAGACGTTGGGTACGTCGAGAGCTGGTTCGTACCAAGCCGATGACGAGGAGGGCTTGACCTTACGCGGCGCCTTCGGTCGCTGATGCGGTGGAGGATGGAAGCAGATATGAGGATTTCGGAGGCAGGGCGCAAGAAAGGGGATCTGAGAAAGGCGAAGGGAAGCAATGAAGGCGAGCACTGTCAGCGCCAGCCTTTTGTCAAGTCGGGCAGTTGCCGAGGCAGCATGGGGAAGCGGAGACGCCCACGTCCAATCAACCGCCATGCATCGACCAAGGCCGCAGGCTATTGGGGCCCGCGGCGCTCCGCACTTGACCTTTGGCTTCGCCTCGAAGCCAAGCCCGAGCGCGCCTTGGGCCCGGGGGCTACTGTCGGCGTTAAGGAACGGGGTCCCAGAGACTTGCACACTGCGGCCCATTACGTGGCTGTGCTAGCAGGCCTGTACAACCAATCTTCATCAACAATGCATTTCAGACTCTCGCGAGGGGCCAAGCCTCGCGAGGCGGACGACGCAAGACCTCCTCAGGAGCGCCCTCGCCCGAGTGAGGCTCGCAAAATTTGAGAGATCAAGGCAAAGGTAAACCTCGCCAGTTCTCGTGACATGAGCCATGACGATCGAGACCGGTAAGGCGCCCGGCTGTACAAGATCCTTGTTTCCCCTTTGGTGCTAGGGAGGCAAGCGCAGGCGTGGAGTACTGAGGCATCAAGCAAAGGTTTCCATATCGGTGCAACGAGACCAAGACCAGCAGGACGGCAAGACGGAGGTCACCATGGAGCCCAAGGCGGCGTCACCACCAGAGCCTTTGCGGTGAAGACTACTTTTGTCGATAAGGTCAGACTAGCTGTCCCCTTTCAAATTGGCTGTTGTTGGCTCCTTCCGCTCAATATTTGGGGAGAGGACCAGGGCCTCTATAATAGGACTAGCCACCACCGTGGGGGACGCAACTGATTAGAGGGCCTCGAATGGATCTTGGGCCAATCCTTAGCCACACACCGAGCACAAGAACACCTCGGCCTCGGGAGGCTGTTCTTCCCTTGTATGTTCATCATCAACCCAAGCAAAGAATCCACCACCACCACACTGGAGTAGGGTATTACACCACAACGGCAGTGGCCCGAACCAAGATAAATCTTGTGTCCCTTGTGTTGTGAGTTCCTCGAGTTCGCTCTTGAGATCTTAGCAAACCTAGGGCGTGGATCGGTAGGGAGGAAATCTTCGTGCGCACCCCAATGTTCGAACCTTGAGGGTTTTGCCGGAACCCGTGATCCAACACATACCAAGTGCATCGGGTCCAATGAAAATCATTTGTGACAATACTGGTGCAATTGCCTTGGCAAAGGAATCCAGATTTCACAAGAGAACCAAGCACATCAAGAGATGCTTCAATTCCATCCGCGATCAAGTCAAGGAGGAATACATAGAGATTTGCACGGTACATACGGATCTGAATGTTGCAGACCCGTTGACTAAGCCTCTCTCACGAGCAAAACATGATCATCACCAAGACTCCATGGGTGTTAGAATCATTACTGTGTAATCTAGATTATTGACTCTAGTGCAAGTGGGAGGATCAAGGAAATATGCCCTAGAGGCAATAATAAAGTTGTTATTTATATTTCCTTATATCATGATAAATTTTAGTTATTCATGCTAGAATTGTATTAACTGGAAACATAGTACATGTGTGAATACATAGACAAACAGAGTCACTAGTATGCCTCTACTTGACTAGCTCGCTGAATGAAAGATGGTTAAGTTTCCTAGCCATAGACATGAGTTGTCATTTGATTAACGGGATCACATAATTAGAGAATGATTTGATTGACTTGACCCATTCCGTTAGCTTAGCACTTGATCGTTTAGTATGTTGCTATTGATTTCTTCATGACTTATACATGTTCCTATGACTATGAGATTATGCAACTCCGAATACCGGAGGAACACTTAGTGTGCTACCAAACGTCACAACGTGAATCGGGTGATTATAAAGGTGCTCTACAGGTGTCTCCGATGGTACTTGCTGAGTTGGCATAGATCGAGATTAGGATTTGTCACTCGATTGCTCGGAGAGGTATCTCTGGGCCCTCTCGGTAATGCACATCAATATAAGCCTTGCAAGCAATGTGACTAATGAGTTAGTTGCGGGATGATGCATTACGGAACGAGTAAAGAGACTTGCCGATAACAAGATTGAACTAGGTATTGAGATACCGACGATCGAATCTCGGGCAAGTAACATACCGATGACAAAGGGAACAACGTATGTTGTTATGCGGTTTGACCGATAAAGATCTTCGCAGAATATGTGGGAGCCAATATGAACATCCGTGTTCCGCTTATTGGTTATTCCGGAGATGTGTCTCGGTCATGTCTACATAGTTCTCGAACCCAGAATCCACTTGCAACAACGTCCGTTGTGATCGGATTATGAGTTTATGTGTTTTGATGTACCAAGGTAGTTTGGAGTCGGATGTTATCACAGACATGACGAGGAGTCTCGAAAGGGTCGAGATATAAAGATTCAGACACCGGATGAGTTCCGGGGGTCACCGGATAATTATCAGTGTCGAGGGTTATCGGATCCCGGGAACTAATGGGCCAACATGGGCCTTGTGTGAGACAGAGGAGGGGGCCATAGGCCTGGCCACGTGCCCCCCTTGAGGAGTCCGAATTGGACAAGGAGGGGGGGGGGCGCCCCCTCTTTCCCTCCCTCTCTCCCTCTCCTTCCTTCCCCCTTCCTCCTCCTAGTTGGACTAGGAAAGGGGTAGTCCTAGTCCTTCTAGGAGGAGGACGCCTCCCCTCCTTGGCGCGTCCCAAGGGCCGGCCAGCCTCCCCCTTGCTCCTTTATAAACGGGGACAGGGGCACCCTAGAACACAACAACAGACATTATCTTAGCTGCAGCGTGCCCCCTCCACCATAATCCACCTCAGTCATTTCGTTGCGATTGCTTAGGCGAAGCCTGCTCGGTAGCTTCATCATCACCATCATCACGCCGTCGTGCTGACGAAGCTCTTCCTCGACACTCAGCTGGATCGAGAGTTCGTGGGACATCACCGAGCCGAATGTGTGCAGATCGCGGAGGTGCCGTACTTTCGGTATTAGGATCGGTCGGATCGTGAAGACATACGACTACACCGACCGCGTTGTCATAACGCTTCCGCTTACAGTCTACGAGGGTACATGGACTACACTCTCCCCTCTCGTTGCTATGCATCACCATGATCTTGCGTGTGCGTAGGAAATTTTTGAAATTACTGTGTTCCCCAACGATGATCATGTATATAGGCATCACGTCTGAGACAAGTAGACCGAAACGATTCTGCATCTACTACTATTACTCCACACATCAACCACTATCCAGCATGCATCTAGTGTATTAAGTTCATGGAAAAACAGAGTAACGCCTTAAGCAAGATGACATGATGTAGACAAGATAAAATCATGTATGAACAAATCCCATCTTTTTACCCTTTATAGAAATGATACATACATGTCATGTCCCCTTCTGTCACTGGGATTGAGCACCATAAAATCGAACCCATTACAAAGCACCTCTTCCCATGGCAAGATAAATCAATCTAGCTAGCCAAACCAAATCAATAGACCGGAGAAGAAATACGAAGCTATAATAATCATGCATAAAAGAGTTCAGAGAAAAATTAAATAATATTCATGGAAAGATCTGATCATAAACTCACAATTCATCAGGTCCCAACAAACACGCCGCAAAAAGTCATTACATCGAATAGATCTCCAAGAACATCAAGGAGAACATTGTATTGAAGATCAAAGAGAGAGAAGAAGCCATCTAGCTACTAACTATGGACCCATATGTCCGTGGTAAACTACTCATGCATCATCGAAAGGGCAACAAGGTTGATGTAGAGCCACTCCATGATCGATTCCCTCTCTGGCAAAGTACTAGAGAAGGCCTCCAGATGGGATCTCGTGGTTCTGGAACTTGTCACGACGAAAAAAGTATTTCAGGTTTCTCTCTGATGTCAGGGGAATATCTAAGTATTTATAGAGGCGAAATTAGGGTTTGATGTGCCACGAGGGCCCCACAAGCCTAGGGGCGCGCCCCTAGGGCTTGTCGCTCCCTCGTGGCTCTTCTGGCCTCCTGCCGGACCTTCTAGGGTCTCTTCTAGTCCAAAAAAAATTAATCCAAAGTTTTTTCTTCGTTTGGACTTCGTTTGATATTGATTTCCTAAAAAGCGAAAAACATGCAAAAAACAACAAGCTGATGCAGGGGCACTAAGTTAATAGGTTAATCCCCAAAAATGATATATAATTGCATATAATGACATATAAAACATCCAAGATTGATACTATAATAAAATGGAACAATCAAAAATTATAGATACGTTGGAGACGTATCAAGTTGACCCAGTAGGTTTACCATTTTTGGGTTGTGAGTATGTAAGATAGATCAGTGTTATGTGCATCTATTTTTATAATGATGAACTGAAGCAGAGGATCAGGAACCAAATTACCAAAAATAATGTGATGATTGGTTTAACTATCTTGACCTCAGTGCGAGGGGATGCGTTGCATGTTATAGGTAGGGGTGCACCTCCCTGTAGTGCATACATTAGAAAGATTACAGTCTTGGAGAGCAAGGCAAGGAAATAGATAACTAGTTACATCCTTACAGGAGATAAGCCATGCAACAACTTGCCGGCACAATCTATCTTAATATATTCAACTACTCTCAAACTACTCATGTAATCTATCTCTATATGTCACATTACAGGAGACACCATTGTTTAACACCCTTGGTCAAGTTGAGATTTACACTTGAACTCTTCAAAGCTTCTTCTAGGCAACGCCTTGGTAAAGCCATCTGCAACTTGATCTCTGGAATGAACAAACCGAATTTCTAAACTTTTGCTAGCAACTCTTTCTCGGACAAAATGAAAATATATTTCAATGTGTTTTGTTCTTGCATGAAACACTGGATTTGTAGACAAATAAGTTGCACCAAGGTTATCACACCAAAGACATGGAGCCCGAGTATGTTTTATACCAAGTTCTCTCGAGTATGGGTGAACCGGATGCTTTTTCTTGTTGCATTTGCCAATGCTTTATATTCTGCTTCTGTGCTTGATCTGTCTCGACAGTGGTTGTTTCTTTGCACACCAAGATATGAGATTAGGTCCAAAAAATACCGCAAAACCACCTGTTGAGCGTCTGTCATTAATGTCTCCTGCCCAGCCGGGGTCAGAAAAAGACTAACAAGGGTAGATGAAGACTTGGTGAAAATAAGACCAACATTCATAGTATCTTTCACATATCTTATTATACTCTCTGCAACAGTCCAATTAATTGTGGTAGGTAAATGAAGAAACTATCATACTTTGTCAACAACAAATGAAATGCCAGGTCTGGTAAGGATTAAGTACTGAAGTGCACCTACTAGACTACTGTACTTGGCACCATCGTCCTGACTTAGGAGCTCTCCTTCTGTAAGGATAGCTTCTCAGTGCTGGACAAAGGGGCTGGTGAAGGTTTGCATCCCTGGAGTCCAACTCTTTTTGCAAGATTAGTTGCATATTTTCCTGGGAGAGGTGAATTCCATCTCCATGTTTCTTTACCTCAATGCCTAAGAAGTAATGCAAGTCTCCTAGATCTTTGAGTGCAAATTCAGCACCCAAGTCCTTGAACAGTCCTGCCACTACATCATCACATGAGCTTGTAACAATAATATCATCAACTTAAATGAGAACAAATATGGATGTTCTCGACTTACTTTAAATGAACAATGACGTGTTAGACTTGGAGGGAACAAACCAACTGTTTGCAGTTTCTGATGGAGACGAGGGTACCATGCCCTAAGAGCTTGTTTGAGTCCATACAAAGCCCTGTCAAGCTTGCACACATGAAAGGGAAAGTTTTTGTTTTCAAACCCAGGAGGTTGTTTCATATACACGTCTTCTTCCAGAACACCATGAAGGAACGCATTCTGAACATCTAGCTGCATGAGACTCCATCCCCTAGAAACAAGAATAGACAAAACTAGACAAATGGTAACAACTTTTACAACTGGACTGAAGGTGTCCTCATAATCTATGCCATACCATTGCTTGAAGCCTTTTGCAACAAGTCTAGTTTTATAGCGATCAATAGTTCCATCAGATTTTCGTTTGATTCTAAATACCCACACTGGTACAATGAGGTGCTATACACACGGTTTTTAACCCCTTTCCGCGACGACATTTGGAACCGTCGCCAAGTGAGTGTGGGCGATAGGGGGGCCCTTCCCACACGACCCAAAAACCGTCGGGGATAGGCCCTCCTGGCACACATGCTGGGGTAAAATGAGCTCGTGTGCGATCGGGCGAGGCATCGAAACCCAATCGTTTCCGTTCATATGTATACCCCACATGTTGAATCCCAGAAAAACATTTCCGTTCGTATGTATATCACACACAGTCAATCCAAGGAATACGTTTCTGTTCTTATGTACATCCCACACAGTCAATCCAGGGAAAACGTTTCCGTTCGTATGTACATCCCACATAGTCAATCCGGGGAAAACGTTTTCGTTCATATGTACATCCCACACAGTCAATCCAGGGAAAACGTTTCCATTCATATGTACATCCCACACAGGTTTATGTATAGGCTCGTGTGTGATAGGTGTAGCTATCACACACGCTCTGCCTTGGTTAACCGTTTGCTTTTATCAACTATTTCACACACAATTTGATGAAGAAAACTGTGTGGCATTGGGCTATCCATCACAAGCGCTTTTACTGCTAGAACCGTTTGCAAAGTTCCATGATACATTTAGCAGGTTTATGAGTTTAAATTAATAATTCCAGTATTACACAAATTCACATTTCATATCGAACAGCTGTTTGTGAATTTCATATCAGGCACATAAATATATTTTAACATCACAGTACGATAGCTACACGAAAAGCTTGACAAGACAACATATAGCTAGGTCTACTTCATAAGAAAAATATTAGAACATTATATTCTTTTCCCTAATTGAGATAATCCAGGCTTGTCTTATCCACCTCTGCTCTCTCGATTCGGTAAGACCACTGTTTGCAATCGTCCAACTGGAAAGTGCCTCCTCCTTCGCCAACATCATCTTAGCAAATTCTAATTTAAAAATCTGAGCTCACTCTCCACCTTCCTCTTTTATCCCGCATCTTCAAATATTCTTCAAAGATTGACAACACTTTCTCTAAGCCTACCTCTGTTCTCTTCCTTATACATTCCCCAGAGCTTTGCTAGGCACATCTTCAAAGACTATGGCCACTCTTGATGAACCCACTTCAAGTAAGAACACTTTCGTTCATCCTACAATATTTAAAACTAGATCAGTTACAATTGTAGGGGAAATGGGTTTATAGCAACATAGAAAATCACCAATACTTATTTTGAAAAACAGAAGAAACAATTAATTATGACATATCTTCTCAAAAAGATCAATGTGCAAATGAATTAGTTGCTACTGAGACAACAACCAAATTCTGAAACATCAAAAGCTATAATTAACTACAACAACGCTACAAGTTCTTACTCATGTACTATAAATAACAAATTGAACATTTTATGAGGAAGGTAAATATAACTGCAACAGCATAGCGACAGTGTTTGGATGATAGCAAATTGATACTAACATGTGTGTACATGCACAAATTTAGTAACATAGAACTAATAGCACTAAGGTCGTCCACTATGTATGCCAAAACCGGTGTAAAGACAACTGTTGCTACATCTCGCACCGGTGCCCTGCACTGGCGAGCCGATGCAGCGGAAAAAAATCAGGGACCCGGACTCCGGAGCACCTAGTTGCTCTGATGCCCAGTTCCTTCGTGCCATAAAGATTTGGTATTTGACTGCTTGGCTGCTCGGATGTGTGGACCAAAGTTGGTTGCACAAACTGCGGAAGCGGTGCCAAATAATTTTCTAATGGCACCGCTGATGAGATGGCAACATTTTTAGATACTAGGTACAAACTGTGACACTGTCTTAGGATGTGTTTGGTTGAAGGTGTGGTATGAATGGGTTGGGACCGTGACAGTGTCTGAATCACATCTAACAAATGATTTGTGACAACGAAAGAGGGTCTAACCTTCTCTGCACATGCCATAAACTTCCTCCCACTGTCGACAGATTCAAACGCAACTAGCTTCACGCATGAAGATTGATGGTGACAACGAGCAGACAGATCTTCAGCCACCCCGCTCCATTCGTTGCAACTGATGGACCTAGGGAGCTACAAGAGGAAGAAATGGCTCAAATCGACCGCCGGATTAAAATCCTTCATTCCAAGTCATAGCCCGAGAGAGAGAAGAGAGGTATACCCGGGTGGTGAAGCAGTCGTCGTCGGAGGAGGAACCGCTGGAGAGGTCATTGAAGAAGACCATGGCGACCCCGGTGGTAGGATGCGAGACGGCGAGAGCGAGGAAGCAGGCGAGGAAGCGGCTATATCTTAGGAAGGAAGGAAGTAGGAAACAGGGGAAATGTGACTTGTGGTCGGGGAGAAAAGGGGGTGGGGAAGGGATGAGGGGCGGGTAGATATTTCGGCGGTAGGCCAAAAGTTTCAAAATGTGGAGGGAAACTTTGCGTGCGATGCCGCCGGACACCACTCACTTTGAACGATTGTGTGTGTCGCAAACGATTCTTCTGCTTTACGCGCTTGGAATGAGTTTGATAATTCAAATTTTGGTGGAAATTTCCCTGGGTACGTCATTGCATAATTTAACATCACTTGCTAATTTGGGCACACAAAAGAGCGTACAGTACACATACCACACTTATTGAATCGAGCAATTTTAGTAATTAAATAGAGCCAGTTGACCTAAACATTGCTCTAACAAAAGACCAGCATTAAAAACAAAGCATAAGTACGCATAATTTTAACAAATCCGCCGCTGCGCCGGCCTATGCATCGCTGGTGTGAGATGAGACATCGATGACTTGTCCTGGCGACATGCCGTCATTGGTGGACTCCGCGTCCCCCCTGCTGAAGTCGACCGCGTCCTCGTCCTCGTCCTCAGCGCCGCCCTCAAGGTAGTAGTACTCATAGTAGTGGCCACGCCAGAGCTCGCGTTGGTACTCCACCACCGATTCCTCCATGGACAGAATCTTCTCTACCTCGACCTCGGCCACACGCAACTCCTCCTCCCAGCGCTCCTCGATCTCCGCCGCCTCCTGCATGCCCAGCTCCCGCTCGACAATCTCATGAGGAAGCAGGTGCTCCATGGCCACCGCCGCCTTTTCGGACGTGGGTTGCAAGCTGGATTTCGAGGTGGCCTGGAATATCTTGGCGTATGCTTCCTCGATCTTGGCGTGGATGGCCACGACCCAAAGCGTGCGGCGGCCTGCAAGACGAACGGCAGCTCGAAGTTCGAAGTTTGCCATTGTCGGTACCGCAGCCTGTCATTATTCACTGCCACCGCCTGCCTGTCGGCTGCCGCAGATGCCCTCTCGGGGGATGAAGCCGTGCTCAATGCGGATGCGGCGGCACTCTCGGCGTAAGCGGCAGCACTCTCGGCGTAGGCGGCCGCACTCTCGGCGCAGGCGGCGGTGCTCAGGGAGGACACAACCATCGTACGGGCCTTCACGAAGCGTTTCCACGGCATCATCTTGGCAAGAAGGGGGTGCGGGAATGGGGATCAGGATTCATGGATTTGGGGGTTGCCGACACTGGAGCAGACGAGCCGGCGAAGCTTAAGGAGGAAGACTTAAATAGACCCAGAAATTGTCATCGCAAACGGTTCCTACAAAAAGAAACTATGTGTGATGTTGTGGATATTTTTTATTAGCTGTGAAAGACGAATTTGGAGTAAAGTGGCTATGGATGGTGTTTTAAATGTACGAGCAAATTTGTAGTACTAATACAACTGTCATGTCAAATTTTGGAAAATTTCAGGGGTCCTTGACCTTTTAAGACATTTAAGTGATTTTCTAGCCATTTAATGACCGTAATTTAAATTTGAACTAGATGTACATTCAACAGTTAACCATAACGGTTTGAAAATTCATATTTTGTGTACTTGTGTGCGATTTAATTCCATGTGCAGTAAATTGGAAGGAATTTTCAAACATATTGGTATAACGGTTATGACACAATTAAGCATGGAGTGCCATGGCATTTAAATTCCAAAAAAATAAAAAAAGATCAGAAACACATGAAACCTTGCTTGATGTAATGTCATGCCACCAAGATGATGTGGTAAAAAAACTGGCATGTTTGACGAAAGTTTGGACACACACCCCTCACAAACCGAAGCAACTCACTAGAAGGCTCGTGGTTCCGAGAGGGAACAGTGTATGTTTGATGACGAACGGGAGATAGCTTCCCCTTACGGCCTTCAAACTATTTCTACATTTGACATGCACTAATACAACTGTCATGTGAAAATTTGGAAAATTTCAGGGGTCATTTGACCTTTTAAAGAAACTTAAGTGATTTTCTAGCCATTTAATGACCGTAATTCAAATTGGAACTACATGTACATGCAACATTAACCATAACGGTTTAAAAAAAATCATATTTGTGTACTTGTGTGTGAGTTAATTCCATGGGCAGTAAATTAGAAGGAATTTCCAAACAATTGGTCTCACGACATGGACATGCATGGAGTGCCATGGCATTTTAATTCCAAAAATTAACAAATGATGAGACAAACATGAAATCTTGCTTGATGTAATGTCATGCCACCAAGATGATGTGGTAAAAATTGGCCTGTTTGACGAAAGTTTGGACAAATACCGCTCACAAACCGGAGCAACTCACTAGAAGGCTCGTGGTTAGAGAGGAAACAATGCATGTTTGATGTGAGCAGGAGATAGCTTCCTCTTACGGCCTTCAAATTTTTTCTATGTTTAACGAGCACTAATACAACTGTCATGTGAAAATTTGGAAAATTCCAGGGGTCATTTCACCTTTTAAAGACATTTAAGTGATTTTATAGCCATTTAATGACCGTAATTCAAATTTGAACTACATCTACATGCAACGGCTAACCATAACGGTTTGAAAAATCATATTTGTGTACTTGTGTGCGAGTTAATTCCATGCACAGTAAATTAGAAGGAATTTTCAAAGATATTGGTCTCCCGGCATGGACACACATGCATGGAGTGCGATGGCATTTTAATTCCAAAAAATTAAAAAATGATCAGAAAAACATGAAACCTTGTTTGATGTAATGTCATGCCACCAAGATGATGTGGTAAAAAAATTGGCCTGTTTAAGGAAAGTTTGGACACACACCCCTCACAAACCGGAGCAACTCACTAGAAGGCTCGTGGTTCCAAGAGGGAACAATGCATGTTTGATGACCAACGGGAGATAGCTTCCTCTTACGGCCTTCAAATTTTTTCTACTTTAACATGCACTAATACAACTGTAATGTGAAAGTTTGGAAAATTTCAGGGGTCATTTGACCTTTTAAAGACAGTTAAGTGATTTTCTAGCCATTTAATGACCGTAATTCAAATTTGAACTACATCTACATGCAATAGCTAACCCTAACGGTTCGAAAAATCATATTTGTGTACTTGTGTGCGAGTTACTTCCATGTGCTGTAAGTTAGAAGGAATTTGCAAACATATTGATCTCGCGGCTTGGACACATGCATGGAGTGCCATGGCATTTTAATTCCAAAAATAAAAAATGATCAGAAAAACATGAAACCTTGCTTGATGTAATGTCATGCCACCAAGATGATGTGGTAAAAAAATTGGCATGTTTGATGAAAGTTTGGACACATACCCCTCACAAACCGGAGCAACTCACTAGAAGGCTCGTGGTTCCGAGAGGGAACAATGCATGTTTGATGATGAACGGGAGATAGCTTCCTCTTACGGCCTTCAATTTTTTCTATGTTTAACGTGCACTAATACAACTGTCATGTAAAAATTTGGAAAATTTTAGGGGTCATTTGACCTTTTAAAGACATTTAAGTGATTTTCTAGCCATTTAATGACCGTAAATCAAATTTGAACTACATCTACATGCAACGGCTAACCATAACGTTTTGAAAAATCATATTTGTGTACTTGTGTGCGAGTTAATTCCATGTGCAGTAAATTAGAAAGAATTTTCAAACATATTGATCTCACGACATGGACACACATGCATGGAGTGCCATGGTATTTTAATTCCAATAAATTAAAAAATGATAAGAAAAACATGAAACCTTGCTTGATGTAATGTGATGCCACCAAGATGATGTGGTAAAAACATTGGCATGTTTGACGGAAGTTTGGACACACACCCCTCACAAACTGGGGCAACTCACTAGAAGGCTCATGGTTCTGAGAGGGAACAATGCATGTTTGATGACGAACGGGAGATAGCTTCCTCTTATGGCCTTCAAATTTTTTTCTACGTTTAACATGCACTATTACAACTGTCATGTGAAAATTTGGAAAAATTTAGGGGTCATTTGACCTTTTAAAGACATTTAAGTGATTTTCTAGCCATTTATTGACCGTAATTCAAATTTGAACTACATCTACATGCAACAGCTAACCATAACAGTTTGAAAAATCATATTTTTGCGTACTTGTGTGCGAGTTAAAAAAAATCATCAGACGATGTAAATATACGGTGTTCAAAAAGGAAAATGTAAAGATCTAGCAAGACAACCGGCCCCCATATGATTGGCACTCTATTTCGCGCCCCGAGGTTTGGAAGGTGAGTGGTGGGGGTTATTAATCAGACACGGTTTTATATTGGAAACTATGAGCTATTAAGTTCACAGATGGATTTTGCTACGGGAATCATGTGTAATTCAAACTACAAGATTTCGTAAATTAAATTCTGGTGACCAAGCATGTGTACTGTTCCCATCGATCTAGATTCCGGCCGCCAATAAATACTACCTTGCTCACATTGCCCCGCCTGCATTCTCATCTACATCCTCCCCTCGCTCGCCCTCTCTCTCTCTCTCTCTCTGAAATCTCTGCCATGGTGCCGCCGGTCTGCCCATCGCCTTGGCCCAGGAGTCGCCGCCCCAGGGCAGCTCACTCAAAGAGCAGCGACGAGGACCCCTCGCGCCACAGACGAGGTTGCATGAACCCCTAACTTTGGATTGGTTTTGGGGCCAGTACAATCTTTGTCTGTGGAAGTCGCTGCCGCCAGCTGAGAAAACTATTGGGGAACGTAGCATGCAATTTCAAAAAAATTCCTACGATCACGCAAGATCTATCTAGGAGATGCATAGCAACGAGAGGGGGAGAGTGTGTCCACGTGCACTCGTGAGACCAAAGCGGAAGCGTTAGGTTAACGCGGTTGATGTAGTCGAACGTCTTCACGATCCAACTGATCTAGTACTGAACGTACGACACCTCCGAGTTTAGCACACGTTCATCTCGATGACATCGCTCGAACTCTTGATCCAGCAGAGGGTCGAGGGGGAGTTTTGTCAGCACGACGACATGGTGACGGTGATGATGATGTGATCCACGCGGGGCTTCACCTAAGCACTACGATGCTATGACCAGAGGAGTAAACTATGGAGGGGGCACCGCACACGGCTAAGAGAATAACTGTTGTACTTTGGGGTGCCCCCTGCCCCCGTTTATAAAGGAGGAGGGGAGGAGGCTGTTGGGGAACGTAGTATTTCAAAATTTTGCCTACGATCATGCAAGATCTATTTAGGAGAAGCATAGCAACGAGCAGGCCTAGGAGGGGTGCACCAGCCCACCAGGGGCTGGTCTGTCCCTCACTTGGCCCAATAGGCCCATAACTTTGCCGGGGAGGGGGGGTGCCCGGAACCCCTTCCGGTGATCCGATATCACTCAAAACACTTCCAGTGTCCAAATATCACCGTCATATATATGAATCTTTACCTCTCGACCATTTCGAGACTCCTCGTAATGTCCGTGATCTCTTTCGGGACTTCGAACAAACTTCGGTACATCAAATCACATAACTCATAATACAAATCATCATTGAACGTTAAGCGTCAACTCCAAGAACTTGTCGAAAACCTTTCGCAACAAGTCGAGCTTTGTAGATAGTAACATTACCGTCAGCGTCAGTCTTCTTCTTGAGGATCCATTTATTCTCGATAGCTTGCCGATCAATGGGCAAGTCAACCAAAGTCCACACTTTGTTCTCATACATGGATCCCATCTCAGATTTCATGGCCTCAAGCCATTTCACGAATCTGGGCTCATCATCGCTTCCTCATAGTTAAATAGGTTCGTCATGGTCAAGTAACATGACCTCCGTAATAGGATTACCGTACCACTCTAAATGCGAACGCATCAAGTTAACCTACGAGGTTCGGTAGTAACTTGATCTGAAGTTTCATGATCATCATCATTAGCTTCCTCACTAATTGGTGTAGGAATCACTGGAACTGTTTTATGTGATGAACTACTTTCCAATTCGGGAGAAGGTACAATTACCTCATCAAGTTCTACATTCCTCCTACTCACTTCTTTCGAGAGAAACTCCTTCTCTAGAAAGTATCCACTTTTAGCAACCAAGGTTTTGCCTTCGGATCCGGGATAGAAGGTTTACCCAATAGTTTCTTTTGGGTATCTTATGAAGTCACATTTCTCTGATTTGGGTTCGAGCTTATCAGGTTGAAACTTTTTCACATAAGCATCGCCACCCCAAACTTTAAGAAACAACAGCTTAGGTTTCTTGCCAAACCACAGTTCATATGGTGTTGTCTTCAACGGAGTTAGATGGTGCCCTATTTAACGTGAATGCAACTGTCTCTAATGCATGCCCCCAAAATGATAGTGGTAATTCGGTAAGAGACATCATAGATTGCACCATATCTAATAAAGTGCGGTTATGACGTTCAGACACACCATTACGCTGTGGTGTTCCAGGTGGCGTGAGTTGCGAAACTATTTCACATTGTTTCAAATGAAGACCAAACTCGTAACTTAAATATTCGTCTCCGCGATCAAATCATAGAAACTTTATTTTCTTGTTACGATGATTTTCCACTTCACTCTAAAATTCTTTGAACTTTTCAAATGTTTCAGACTTATGTTTCATCAAGTAGATATATATACCCATATCTGCTCTAATCATCTGTGAAGGTCAGAAAATAACGATACCTGTTGTCGGTGTCAAAACCGGCGGATCTCGGGTAGGGGGTCCCGATCTATGCGTCAAGGCTGATGGTAACAAGAAGTAAGGAACACAGGTATTTACCCAGGTTCGGGCCCTCTCGATGGAAGTAAAACCCTACTTCCTCCTTGATTAATATTGATGATATGGGTAGTACAAGAGTAGATCGACCACGAGATCATAGAGGCTAAACCCTAAGAGCTAGCCTATGATGGTATGGATGTAATTGTGATCGGCCTTCTAAGGGCCAACCTCTCCGGTTTATATAGGCACCGGAGAGGGCTAGGGTTTACATGGAGTCAGTTACAAGGAAGGAAATATAATATCTGCCCATCCGGACACGGGCCGAAGTCTTGAGTCTTGTATCTTCACGCTTCAATAGTTCGGACGTTGTACACAGTCCGGCTGTCCGGATATCCCCTAATCCATGACTCCCTCACCTGCCGCGAGCCTCGACACTTATTGGACCGCACACATCATTATGTATTATTTCCAACAAGTCTGTTGCTCGCTCCATTGTTCAGGAGAACGAAGTCTTAGTCATCTAGCCCATGAGGCATGGTTTGCAAGCATCAAGTGATTCATAATCAAGTGATTCCCAAAACCCATCAGCATGGAGTTTCTTCATGCGCTTTACACCAATATGACCTAAACGACAGTGCCACAAATAAGTTGCACTATCATTATTAACTTTGCATCCTTTTGGTTTCACTATTATGAATATGTGTATCACTATGATCGAGATTCAATAAACTATTTATACTGAGTGTATGACCATAGAAGGTTTTATTCATGTAGATAGAACAACAATTATTCTTTGATTTAAATGAATAACCGTATTGCAATAAACATGATCCAATCATATTCATGCTCAACGCAAACACCAAATAACATGTATTTTAGGTTTAACACTAATCCCAAAGGTAAAGGGAGTGTGCAATGGTGATCTTATCAACCTTGGTATTACTTTTGACTCACGTCATCACCTCACTCTTAACTAGTCTCTGTTTATTTTGCAACTCCCGTTTCGAGTTACTACTCTTAGTAGCTGAAACAGTATCAAATACCGAGGGGTTGCTATAAACACTAGTAAAATACACATCAATAACATGTATATCAAATATACCTTTGTTCACTTTGCCATCCTTCTTATTCGCCAAGTATCTAGGGCAGTTCCACTTCTAGTGACCATTTCCTTTGCAGTAGAAGCACTCAGTTCCAGGCTTGGGTCTAGCTTTGTATGTGTAATCCGAAAGATAGCAGTCGTCGGCTTCAGCCCCCGTGCAAACAATGCGGGGGTGTTCGCAAAAAAATATGCATAATCACACTTGATCCAATGTCTTGGTCCATGAAGGAGGTGATCGCACGTCGAACTAGGCAACCGGACTATATAGCTGTAACACTTTCGCTTAGCCATGGGAATTAATGTTGGGGCTACTATGTAGCCCTGGTACATTCAGCGGGCATCCGAATACGAGCGGCGTGTGTACATGACCGGCAACGGTCCTTCGCTAATGCGGAGGAATCCTAAAGATTCGATAAGTCTTGAGTGGTTGAGCAGGTCTCTGTTGTATCATGACGATCGGTTTTTGGCTTTCTCTCTTGAGGTGCTCGTCCGGAATAACCAAGGCACAATCGCGATAGTTTTCCTTTGGCCACCTTAGCCGATAGTAACGGGCGTAAAGGCGACAAACCCAGGAGCCGGGCAAACCCAACATTTGACCAAAGACATGATTCGGAGCTGCTGCATATAAGGCCAAACTCGTGACCCCGAACACTCCCAAGGGTATTCGGACTATAAAATAGTCGATGGGCTCAAGAATGCCCATTCGTTATAAACCCTGTTTTTTCAGGTACGTGCGTTAATCTGTCGTGGCGAGATGCCAAAAACGGCAGTATCCTCTGTGGGTATGAGACCCATGGGATTGTTGAACAACAAGAGGCAATAAAAAAGGTTTACACAGGGGCTTAATCTAAAAAGAAACCTGTTGAACGGGGCCCTGCTGCACGTCTGTGCCTTTGTCTCCGTTGTGCCGTATCCTGGAAGGGTATCGCCTGACGTTACTGCGAGAAAAAGGAAAACTTCGTAGAAGAGCACAAGCGTAAGTATCACGATGGATAATAAAAGTGTAAGATGTTGGCCTGCCCATAAGGTTGAGCCAACTATGGGACTGTGTTAAGTATTTATAGCCCCTGGTGTCCGCTATGGGATTACATATACGGTGCTCTGGTTCAATTTTATCCTAGCGACCGGACTCGTCTAGCCGAGTTTGTTGTCTTTAAGGACCAGTCATGTTTTCTGATGTTGGAGGCCGCTTATAGTCCGGGCGCGAGGGCCCTCGCGTGTTCCTCTGCGCGTGACGGGCGCTCTGTTAGTCCTCTAACGGTGATGACGCCACGTGGACCGGGCATCTTAAGTGTAAGGTAGCCATAGTGCGGCAATGCGTTGAAGCGAGCGAAGGCTGTTCTTCCGAGCACTGCGTGATAGTCGCTTTGAAAGGGTGCGATAGTGAAGAGTAGTTCTTCGCTCCTGGAGTTGCCTGGAGAGCCGAATGTTACCTCCAATGAGACGGAGCCTCTGCTATGGGCTTCAACGCCTGGTATCACCCCTTCAAAGGTGGTGTTGCTTTGGTTAATTCTGGATGGGTCTATCCCCATCCTGCGGACAGTGCCCTCATATATTAAATTGAGACTGCTGCCGCCGTCCATAAGGAGCAGCAGGTGAGACGGTATCCGTCGATTATTGGGTCAAGCACCAAGGCCTTTGATCCTCCGCACCGAATACTAGTTCGGTCATCCAAGTTATCGAAAGTGATCGGATAAGGCATCCAGCGGTTAGGGGTGAGTACGATGGGATCTATATCGAGCGCGTCTCTATGCGGGCGCTCGTGCCTCCTCATGGATGTGTGAGTCGCGTGGATCATGTTCCTTTGCTTTAACCTCTGGCGGGAATTTTTTCTCGCCCTTCAATTTCGGGTGGCGAGGTTCATCCTCGTCTTCACTTGGTGTTTCCCTCTCCTTGTGTTCGGGCGTTTAATTTGCCGGCTGCTTGAAGACCCAGCACTCTCTGTGCATGTGGTTTGCAGGTGTTTGTCGAGGTGCCATGAATTTTGCATAGTCCGTCTAGGACTCTATTCAGACCGGACGGTCCCTCTTTGCTGCCTTTAGATGGCTTGTTTTGTTGATTAGGTCGAGAGCCCCTGAATCCGCATTAACCGTCGTGTTATCCGGGCTCTCTTCCTTGTTTTGGCGTTTGTTTTTACGACACCGTGGCTTCCGTTGCCATCCCTTATTTTGGATGTCTTTGGGGTCGCTGGTGCCTTTTACGGGCTAGCCAGCTATCTTCTCCAGCATAAAGCGGGTCATAAGGCTTATTAGGGCTGCCATTGTCCTTGGCTTTTCTTGGCCGAGGTGTCTGCAGCGAGCCACTCGTCACGGATCTTTGTGTTTGAATGCTGCTAAGGCTTGACATCCGGACGATCAACAATTTGATTCTTCTTAGTGAGGAATCTGTTCCAAAACTTCGCGGGCGATTCTCGGGCTGTTGGACTATGTGACTTAAGTCGTCAAGATCCGGAGGCCGGACATAGGTCCCTTGAAAGTTGGCCCTGGCGTGCTCGAGTTCCTCCCAGCTCCCAATGGAATTTTCGGGAGGCTTTTCAACCAAGGTTTAGCTGGTCCCTTCAAATTGAGGGGAGGTATTTGATGGCGTGAAGGTCATCCCCACGAGCCATATGTATGTGTAGGATAAAGTCCTCGATCCGGACCCACAGGTCTGCCGTTCCATCGTATGCCTCTATGTTCACAGGGTTTAAAGCCCTCAGAGGGAATTCGTGGTCCAAGATGCTTCATCGGTAAAGCACGAGGGTGAGCAGCCCCTCAGATGTCTGGGCGTCTTGTGGCATGTCGTCGGATGTTGTTGTGTTCGTCTTTATTCCAGGTGGTATTCGATTGGCGTGTCGTTTTGGCGACCATAGTCCTTCACCGGGAAGTGCGTCCTTTGGATCCATAAATGGACCTGGCTGCGCCAGCTTTCTTATTCAGGTGTTCATGTGGATCGGTAGCCCCTTTGTTGCGGTTATGAAGTGGTACATCTTCGTCATCGAATTCTGGCAGTAGCTTGCGTTTTGGATAGCTCTTTGTATGGCGATCATCGCCGTATCTTTCTTTAGTGTCTAGCACTTTATTCCATCTACGGTTGAGCGTTTCCTGTGCGGCCTTGAGCCGTTGCTTCTGCTTCTTTAGGCTTCTTGCGGTGGCCATAAGCTTTCTGTGGAGGTTATCTCGTTCCACGTGTTTTTCCGGGGTTGAATCGTTGTCCAGACCGTTTTCCTGTGCTGGTTTGTCTTGATGACCTCGTCCGTCGGGATCATTGTCCTTGGCGCCTGCTCCGAACTGTGTTCATGGTGACCTGGTTCGTCTGCTTCCATCGCTGGGTCCGTATGGTCGTTGTTGCCTTGAGGTTGATTGTATTATCGATCCTTCCGGCGCTCTTGTCACTATTTTTCTTTGTTGCTGGACTTAGAACGGCGCTCTGCGCCGTCGCTTTGGCTTTTATCCGGGTTTTATCATCCGGACTGTTGCCTTTGTTCTCTTTGGGCGTATCCACCATGTATACGTCGTGGTGACGACGGGAAGTCCGGCGCCCCATAGATTCCGTGATCCTCTCCTGCATCGTCAGTCCATACCGTCGATGTCTTGAGTCGAAGTCGCATGTCGGTTAAATCATCGATCATGGCTACGAAGTGGGTGAGTGGGTGGGCAACGAATTTCTTCGTCGTCGCTTCCCAATCGAATCCAGGCGTGGTTTGGCCCAGAAATTTCTGTCAAAGAGAGAGTTTTCAATGAGTTCAAAGCATGTCGCCAAAGGGCGAGTGCCGAAAAATGTCTCAAGCGGCGGTGAATTCCATTACCGGAGCCCAATCTGGCTCGACCCGGTTCGAGTCTGCGGATCGGACTCAACATCCGGATACGAATCCGGGGTCCGGAGTCATAGGCCACCACAAAGGTAAGGCCCGTGGTTTGGCTCCAACGCCCGATGAGTCTGCGACACTGCGGCGGGTCCAGCCCTCCGTCCTTAGGCAACTCACTCTCCTCCGGATTTAGGTCCGAGGCTAATGCGGGGGCGATACCCCGAGCTTTGTCCGACAGCAGGTCTAAGCCGTGCTCGTCGTGACTGTCCGGCATCGTGTTATTGACGATGGTTGAAGGAGCCCTCAAGCACAATAAGCGACGGCTACGTAGGAACTCTCAATGAAAGCACCAATGTCGGTGTCAAACCGGCGGATCTCGGGTAGGGGTCCTGATCTGCGTCAAGGCTGATGCTAACAAGAAGTAAGGGACACAGGTGTTTACCTGTGTTCGGGCCCTCTCGATGGAGGTAAAACCCTACTTCCTGCTTGATTAATATTGATGATATGGGTAGTACAAGAGTAGATCTACCACGAGATCGTAGAGGCTAAACCCTAACAGCTAGCCTATGATGGTATGAATGTAATTGTGATCGGCCTTCTAAGGGCCAACCTCTCCGGTTTATATAGGCACCGGAGAGGGCTAGGGTTTACATGGAGTCGGTTACAAGGAAGGAAATATAATATCCGCCCATCCGGACACGGGCCGAAGTCTTGAGTCTTGTATCTTCACGCTTCAATAGTCCGGACGTTGTACACAGTCCGGCTGTCCGGATACCCCCTAATCCAGGACTCCCTCACCTGCCGCGAGCCTCGACACTTATTGGACCGCACAGATCAGTATGTATTATTTCCAACAAGTCTGTTGCTCGCTCCATTGTTCAGGAGAACAGAGTCTTAGTCATCTAGCCCATGAGGCATGGTTTGCAAGCATCAAGTGATTCATAATCAAGTGATTCCCAAAACCCATCAGCATGGAGTTTCTTCATGCGTTTTACACCAATATGACCTAAACGACAGTGCCACAAATAAGTTGCACTATCATTATTAACTTTGCATCTTTTTGGTTTCACTATTATGAATATGTGTATCACTACGATCGAGATTCAATAAACTATTTATATTGAGTGTATGACCATAGAAGGTTTTATTCATGTAGATAGAACAACAATTATTCTTTGATTTAAATGAATAACCGTATTGCAATAAACATGATCCAATCATATTCATGCTCAACGCAAACACCAAATAACATGTATTTTAGGTTTAACACTAATCCCAAAGGTAAAGGGAGTGTGCGATGGTGATCTTATCAACCTTGGAATTACTTTTGACTCACGTCATCACCTCACCCTTAACTAGTCTCTGTTTATTTTGCAACTCCCGTTTCGAGTTACTACTCTTAGTAGCTGAAATAGTATCAAATACCGAGGAGTTGATATAAACACTAGTAAAATACACATCAATAACATGTATATCAAATATACCTTTGTTCACTTTGCCATCCTTCTTATTCGCCAAGTATCTAGGGCAGTTCCACTTCTAGTGATCATTTCCTTTGCAGTAGAAGCACTCAGTTCCAGGCTTGGGTCTAGCTTTGGGCTTCTTCATGGGAGAAGCAACTTGCTTTCTATTCTTCTTTGAAGTTCCCTTTCTTTCCCTTGCCCTTTTACTTGAAACTAGTGGTCTTGTCAACCATCAACACTTGATGCTTTTCTTGATTTCTACCTTCACTGGTTTTAGCATCGCGAAGAGCTTGGGAATTACTTTCATCATCCCTAACATATTATAGTTCATCACTAAGTTCTAGTAACTTGGTAATAGTGACTAGAGAACTTTGTCAATTACTATCTTATCCGGAAGATTAACTCCCACTTGATTCAAGCAATTATAGTACCCGCATAATGCTGGAGCACATGCTCACTTTGGTTGAGCTATTCTCCTCCGTCTTGTAGGCAAAGTACTGTCAAAGGTCTCATACCTCTCGACACGGGCATGAGTATGAAATACCAACTTCAACTCTTAGAACATCTTATATGCTGCGTGGCGTTCAAAACGTTTTTGACGTCCCGGTTCTAAGCCGTAAAGCATGGTGCACTAAACTATTAAGTAGTCATCATACCGAGCTTTGTCAAACGTTCATAACATCTGCATCTGCTCCTGCAATAGGTCCATCACCTAGCGGTGCATCAAGGACATAATTCTTCTGTGCAGCAATGAGGATAATCCTTAGATCACGGACTTAGTTCGCATCATTGCTACTATCATCTTTCAACATAGTTTTTCTCTAGGAACATATAAAAAATAAACGGGGATCTACATCGCGAGCTATTGATCTTCAACATAGATATGCTAATACTATCAGGACTAAGTTCATGATAAATTAAAGTTCAATTAATCATATTACTTAAGAACTCCCACTTAGATAGACATCCCTCTAATCATCGAAGTGATCATGTGATCCATATCAACTAAACCATGTTCGATCATCACGTGAGATGGAGTAGTTTTCAATGGTGAACATCACTATGTTGATCATATCTACTATATGATTCACGCACGACCTTTCGGTCTCGATGTTAGAGGCCATATCTGCATATGCTAGGCTCGTCAAGTTTAACCCGAGTATTCTGCGTGTGCAAAACTGGCTTGCACCCGTTGTATGTGAACATAGAGCTTATCACACCCGATCATCACGTGGTGTCTCGGCACGACGAGCTTTCGTAACGGTGCATACTCAGCGAGAACACTTGTACCTTGAAATTTAGTGAGAGATCATCTTATAATGCTACCGCCTAACTAAGAAAAATAAGATGCATAAAGGATAAACATCACATGCAACTAATATAAGTGATATGATATGGCCATCATCATCTTGTGCCTTTGATCTCCATCTCTAAAGCACCGTTATGATCACCATCCTCACCGGCGCGACACCTTGATCTCCATCGTAGCATCGTTGTCGTCTCGCCAACTATTGCTTCTACAACTATCGCTACTGCTTAGTGATAAAGTAAAGCAATTACATGGCGATTGCATTTCATACAATAAAGCGACAACCATATGGCTCCCGCCATTGTCGATAACTCTGTTACAAAAACATGATCATCTCATACAATAAAATTTAGCATCATGTCTTGACCATATCACATCACAACATGCCCTGCAAAAACAAGTTAGACGTCCTCTACTTTGTTGTTGCAAGTTTTACGTGGCTGCTACGGGCTTAGCAAGTGTGCCGTTTTAACATTCAACAAGGACCGGGCGTAACCACACTCGATTCAACTAAAGTTGGAGAAACTGACACCCGCCAGCCACCTGTGTGCGAAGCACGTTGGTAGAACTAGTCTCGAGTAAGCGTACACGTAATGTCGGTCCGGGCCGCTTCATCCAACAATACCGCCAAATCAAAGTATGACATGCTGGTAAGCAGTATGACTATTATCGCCCACAACTCTTTGTGTTCTACTCGTGCATATAACATCTACGAATAGACCTGGCTCGGATGCCACAGTTGGGGAACGTAGTATTTAAAAAACTTGCCTACGATCACGCAAGATCTATTTAGGAGAAGCATAGCAACGAGCGGGGATAGTTTGTCCACGCATCTCGTGAGACCCGAAAGCGGAAGTGTTTAATGTAACGGTTGATGCAATCGACGTCTTGGCGATCCAACCGATCAAGTACCGAACGGATGGCACCTCCATGATCCGCACACGTACAGCTTCGATGACGTCCTCGAACTCTTGATCCAGTTGAAGGCTGAGGGAGAGTTTAAATCGACATGACGGCGTGGTGACGGTGATGATGAAGTTGCCAGCGCAGGGCTTCGCCTAAGCACTATGACGATATGACCGAGATGTGTTTCTGTGGAGGGGGGCACCGCACACGGCTAAAACAATTGTCAACTTGTGTGTCCTCGGTGCCCCCTCTCCCCACATATATATAGGTTGTAGGGGGGAAGAGGCAGCTTTAGGGTGCCCCCAAGTAGGCCGAATCCTACTTGGGGTGCAAGCCCAATTCGTCCCCCCCTTCAAGTTATTTCAAAGATATGGGAAGGAAAGAGAAGGGGGAAGAGAAGGAAAGGGTGGAGGCCCAACCCTCCTCCTTCCTTCCTTCTTCCCCTTCATTTGCTCCTACTCCTATTTGGCCTAGGAGGGGTGCACCAGCCCACCAGGGGCCGGTCTGTCCCTCACTTGGCCCAATAGGCCCATAACTTTGCCGGGGGGTGCCTGGAACCCCTTCATGTGACCCGATATCACCCGGAACACTTCCGGTGTCCAAATATCGTCATCCTATATATGAATCTTTACCTCTCGACCATTTCGAGACTCCTCGTCATGTTCGTGATCTCATCCGGGACTCTGAACATACTTCGGTACATCAAAACACATAACTCATAATACAAATCGTCATAACGTTAAGCGTGCGGACCCTACGGGTTCGAGAACTATGTAGACATGACCGAGACACATCTCCGGTCAATAACCAATAGCAGAACCTGGATGCTCATATTGGCTCCTAGGTATTCTACGAAGATCTTTATCGGTCAAACCACATAACAACATACGTTGTTCCCTTTGTCATCGGTATGTTACTTGCCCGAGATTCGATCGTTGGTATCATCATACCTAGTTCAATATCGTTACCGGCAAGTCTCTTTACTCGTTCCATAATGCATCATCCCGCAACTAACTCATTAGTCACATTGCTTGCAAGGCTTATAGTGATGTGCTTTACCGAGAGGGCCCAGAGATACCTCTCCGACAATTCGAGTGAAAAATCCTAATCTTGATCTATGTCGACTCAACGAACACCATCGGAGACACCTGTAGAGCACCTTTATAATCACCCAGTTAGTTGTGACGTTTGGTAGCACACAAAGTGTTCCTCCAGTATTCGGGAGTTGCATAATCTCATAGTCATAGGAACATGTATAAGTCATGAAGAAAGCAATAGCAATAAAACTCAACGGTCATAATGCTAAGCTAACGGATGGGTCTTTTCCATCACATCATTCTCCAATGATGTGACCCCGTTCATCAAATGACAACACATGTCTATGGTGAGGAAATATAACCTTCTTTGATTAACAAGCTAGTCAAGTAGAGGCATACTAGGGACACTCTGTTTTGTCTATGTATTCACACATGTACTAAGTTTCCGGTTAATACAATTCTAGCATGAATAATAAACATTTATCATGATATAAGGAAATATAAATAACAACTTATTATTGCCTCTAGGGCATATTTCCTTCAGAGGCAGCCGACCTAGAGGGGGCGCGCCAAGGGGAGAGTCCTACTAGGACTCCTAGTCCAAGTAGGATTCCCCTTTCCTTCTCCGGAGTGGGAAAGGGGGAAAGGGAGAGGGAGTAAGAGAGGGAAAGGGGGGCGCGACCACCCCTTGTGGGTTGTCCCCTCTCTCTCCCGTGGCCCATGAGGCCCATGACTTCCCCCACAGGGGTTCCGGTAACCCCTCGGTACTCCGGAAAAATACCCGATCCACACGAAACCATTCCGGTGTACGAATACCATCGTCCAATATATCAATCTTTACCTCTCAACCATTTCGAGACTCCTCGTCATGTCCGTGATCTCATCGGGACTCCGAACAATCTTCGGTCACGAAAACACACAACTCATAATACAAATCGTCATCGAACATTAAGCGTGCGGACCCTACGGGTTCGAGAACTATGTAGACATGACCGAGACACATCTCCGGTCAATAACCAATAGCGGAACCTGGATGCTCATATTGGTTCCTACATATTGTACGAAGATCTTTATCGGTCAAACCGCAATAACAATATACGTTATTCCCTTTGTCATCGGTATGTTACTTGCCCGAGATTCGGTCGTCGGTATCCTCATACCTAGTTCAATCACGTCACCGGAGAGTCTCTTTACTCGTTCGGTAATGCATCATCTCGCAACTAACTCATTAGTCACATTGCTTGCAAGGCATATAGTGATGTGCATTAATGAGAGGGCCCAGAGATACCTCTCCGATACTTGGAGTGACAAATCCTAATCTTGACCTATGCCAACCCAACAAACACCTTCGGAGACACATATCCTCATACCTAGTTCAATCACGCCACCGCAAGTCTCTTTACTCGTTCCGTAATGCATCATCCCGCAACTAACTCATTAGTCACATTGCTTGCAAGGCTTATAGTGATGTGCATTAATGAGAGGGTCCAGAGATACCTCTCCGATACTTGGAGTGACAAATCCTAATCTTGACCTATGCCAACCCAACAAACACCTTCTGGAGACACCTATAGAGCATCT
Organism: Aegilops bicornis; assembly: GCA_021605145.1. Classification (NCBI taxonomy): domain Eukaryota; kingdom Viridiplantae; phylum Streptophyta; class Magnoliopsida; order Poales; family Poaceae; genus Aegilops; species Aegilops bicornis. The sequence goes on from CM038669.1 coordinate 361,376,192, forward strand.
TTATAATCACACGATTACGTTGTGACGTTTGATAGCACACAAGGTGTTCCTCGGTATTCGGAGTTGCATAATCTCATAGTCAGAGGAATATGTATAGGTCATGAAGAAAGAAATAGCAATAAAACTTAACGATCATTATGCTAAGCTAACAGATGGGTCTTGTCCATCACATCATTCTCTAATGATGTGATCCCATTCGTCAAATGACAACGCATGTCTATGGTCAGGAAACTTAACCATCTTTGATTAACGAGCTAGTTAAGTAGAGGCATACTAGGGACACTTTGTTTTGTCTATGTATTCACACATGTACTAAGTTTCTGGTTAATAAAATTCTAGCATGAATAATAAACATTTATCATGATATAAGTAAATATAAATAACAACTTTATTATTGCCTCTAGGGCATATTTCCTTCACTCTCCAACTTGCACTAGAGTCAATAATCTAGATTACATAGTAATGATTCCAATACCCATGGAGTCTTGGTGCAAATCCCTCCCTCCTTGAATTGACCGCGGATGGAGTTGAAGCGTCGCTTGATGTGCTTGGTTCTTTTGTGAAATCTGGATTCCTTCGCTAAGGCAATTGCTCCAGTATTGTCACAAAAGATTTTCATTGGACCCGATGCACTAGGTATTACACCTAGATCGGATATGAACTCCTTCATTTGATGCTTTCAAGCGATTATGTACTCCGCTTCACCACGTAGATCCCGCCACATTGTCGATTGTACAAAAATAGGGGCTCTCCTTTTTACCCCTCTACTTGTGCACGGGTAGTCGAGCCATGCTCTGTGGCCACACTTAGCAAGGCAAGGGAGGAGCAGAAGCACGAGGACGGGCAAAAGCAACGCCAAGACCAAGAAACACAAAAGAGCAAGAGGGCGAGGCGGACTCCCCGGCAAGACCCTTGCTGGGGGGCCTCCGTGGCCCCGGCAAGAGCCTTGCCGGGGCAACTTTCCCAACGCCAGAAGAGCGAACAACCCTTGAGCCCAAGGGTTCCAGACGCCAACAACCACATTGGAACCAAGGCTCGGGAGGCAACTCCATGGTGGCATGCAGATCTTTGTGAAGATCATAAGCACTCAAGATCACATGAGGACATGAAGACGACGATCCTCGGCAAGATCCTTGCCGAGGAAATCCACGAGACCCCCGGCAAGATCCTTGACGGGGACGACTGCGATGCCGCGGCAAGACCCTTGCCGGGGGCACCTGCGAGGCCACAACCAGGTCTGAGTCTGCCAAGACTCCATCGCCGTTCCCATACAGCTGCCAGCCCAACTAGCTGGGTAGGCACCTGCGTGGCGACGTGCGGCTTCCAGGCCAGCTCAGCAAGCACCTGCGTGGTGACATGCAGATCATCGTGACAACCGTACCACCACGCCATCTCAGCAGCCAGCCAGCCTACATGGCGCTGCATGCATCGTTGGCCTGGACGCGCGTCGGAGCAAGGCAGGGCAACGACGGACGGGACGGGCCTCGTTGCCATCCCCAATAAAGCAACAGGACACCTAAGGGGGTGCATTTAATGCATCTTGTCTCGTAATGACAGGCGATAAGCTTGCGCACTGTACACCTTTCCACCTTGCGTGTGCCACTGTGGCGACCCCTTTTGTCTATAAAAGGAGGCCCGAGGCGTCCAGGAGAAGGATTCGGATCTTTTGGGCTACACACGCACCGTTGATAGCTCAAGAACTCAAGAACACTCAAATACATACACCAAAGTAGGACTAGGGTATTACGCATCTTTGCAGCCCGAACCTGGGTAAATGATCCTTGTGCTAACCGCCAGACCCACTCTTTGCACAATCCCGTGCCCACCAACCGTAGAAGGGATCCCAGTGATCCCATAGGTGTCGTTCCCACCGACATCTTTGGCATGCCAGGTAGGGGGCGCGGTTGTGGAAATCTAGTCTGGTTGGAGCAGCAGCTTCAACGTGGTCGTCACTCCAAGGAAGAAGACGACCAAACGGGCGGCGTCGCCTGCGGATGCGGTGAACGCCCGCACAACGACAGAAAAGCTAAGTCACGTGAAATCTTGGTTATTCTCACTTATATAAGGCTGTTCTCCCCGAGAGATCTCGTTCTTTGAATGGGAAACCTGCACGCGATGGGACCCTTCCGCTGTAGGCAACGCCTTTGTTTCTGTCTCGAGCCCGCTCGACAGTTCATGCGGCCTACCGTATTTGGCGGCGGCAAAGCGGCCTACTGGTTCCAACAAGGCTCTTGTCCTACCTCGAGTCCGCTCGGCAGTTCAAGCGACCCATGGCGGCGGCAGCAAGGTGGCTCGCCCGGCAGCAAGCGCCCTTCCGGCAGGGTGCTAAGGATCCGTCCCTAAAGCACCACGACATGGGTTTACGCGCCGGCAACCTTATCTCAACAAGCGTAGGGTATGAATATACGAAGAAGGATCTAACGGGAAGATAGCATGCATGATATTAAAGTACTACAGAGTTATATTACATCAATTGTTGCTGCAGTTCTAACTAAAGATAAAAATTGTCTTTGTCACGAACTTGCAGCGGCGATAAGAAACAGGGTGCCTAATCCCGGCGCTGGCCCTCAACCCTCCGAACTCCGTCGACGCGGCTGATGATGGGCTCGATATGCTCCTCGAGTGCCGCGAGGTCCGCATCCTCCGGCAAGCTCTCCAGCGCGGCGTCGAAGTCGAGGTTGGGGTTCCAGTACGCCACCTTGGTGAGGACCTTGGTCATGACATCCCGGTAGAGCTTCCGGGTCTCATCGGCTAGAGAGGCCGCCCTGTTGGAACGGAACTGCTCTAGGGCCCCGAGAACACCCTCGAAGAACAGGGTCAGCTTGGCATTGGGACTCACGTTCGGCTCCGGGACGTACCTCACGTTTGGCATCCCCATGGTAGCCAGCTGCGTGGTGATCCTTCCGGCGACGTCGGCGAGGCGGCTGACCCAGAGGTTCTCGCCCTTCACAAAATCCTCGTGGTTGGCGGCGTCGTTCTTCCGCAGCTGCCTCTCCTTCTCCAGATTCTTGGTCAGGGTCTCCTCCCGGGCCTTGACCTCCGAAAGCATCCCTTCAAGACCCTCCAGCTTCAGCTTCAGGTCTTTGATGGAGTCGTTGGCCTTGGAGAGCTGCTCAGCCTTGTCGAGGACTGCACCCCGCGCCTCGATCAGAGCACCGTTGAGCGTGTCCTTCTCCTTCGCCAGCTTCAGGGCCTGGTCCTTCAGCCCGTCCCGCTCCACCTCCAGCTCTTTCACCTTCCCGGCATGGACCAGGGCTTGGGCATTGAGCGCCTCCTTGTGCCTCTGCTCCAGCTCCTGGGTCCGCTGCACGACAAGCTTCTCCACCTCCTCATCCTTGCCGTGGAGTGTTGCGGCCGAGCTTCTCCTCCACGAGCGGCAAGGTCCTCCCATCGAGAGTTTAGCTTCGGCTTGCTCGGTGCTGGTGCCGAGCGGCCTCATCTTTGGCCTGCTCCTTCGCCAGCTCCGGGCCTTCTCGATGTCGGCACCTTCATGACAAGCTCCAGCTTGCGCTCAGCCAGCACGTCCTGGGCGGCCTTCAAGTCCTTGTGGGCCTGGCGGAACCAAGCCTGCGCCTCCGCGGCGCGCTCCTCGAGGTCCGCCTCCGCCTTGTCCACCACTGCCATCCTGGACTTGGCCTTGTCCATGTGGGCACGGTGAAGCGTCTGGAGCTTCTGGAAGTTGGCGCTCATGGCCTGGAGGAGCCGCTCTTCCTGGGAACCGCCGCCACCGGCACTCGGTTCGTCGACAACCTCGAGCCCGGTAGCAACGAGCACCTCGTCATCAAACACCTCCCCCTCGGTGGGCACCCCGGTGCTCGCCGTCCCTGGGAGGTGGACGAATAGCTCGTCGCTCACCTTCAGGTACCGTCCCAAGCCAGAGGCAGCGGAGGAGGAAGGTTGGCCGTCAATCTCCCCCTCCTCGGCAGCGGCCTTGCTGGCCTCCTCGGCAAGCCCCTTGCCGGTCTCCTCAGCAGCGGCCTTGCCGGTCTCCCCGACCGGCTCCTTGGTGGCATCCTCAGCAGCATCCTTGGCGGCTTCCTCGGTGGTGATCTTGTTGGCCTCGGCCTCAGCATCCCTGGCGACATCCTCGATGACAGTGTCGATGTTCTCCTGGTCTGCCGAGGGAGCGCCTAGATGCCAAGAAGGGGGATGAGGCAGAGCCGAATCAAAGTTCAAAAAGAAGAAGAACGAACAGGGACAGAAGGCAAATAACTCACCCGTGCCGGGCTCGGAAGAATTGCCCCCCTCCCCACCAAGATTCGGTGCCGGGACGGAGCCACCGGCGCCCGGGTTCGCCTCCTCCTCCTCCGTGTGCATGGGCTCGGTGCTTGGCACCCTTGCCGGGGCGCCCCTTGGGGTGGCGTGGTTGATGGGGGCGGCGTGTTGGGGGTGTCCCTCAGTGGCTACTCCTGCTGCCGTCCTCCTCATGCAACCACGGCAAGGTCAGCGCCAAGAGATCATACGCCAACGCACGTCGATAGGGAGCGAGTGATGAACACACGCTGGGGGCTGTGCCGAGGGATGCTATCTGGGCTACTCTCCACCACCAGCGGCGTGCCCGAGGTACCCGCCGGGGGCTGGAAGCCTGTCGAGGCCCTGGCCCTCTTCGCCACCCTCTGGGCCAGCGTCTCGACATCCCTGCAAAAATAAAAACAAGTCAAGAAAAGCGGCACGATCTGAGGGGACGGAGATGATAGAAGACAGAATGCTTACTCGTCCTTCGCCTCCTCTTCCGCTGCCTTCCTCTTCCTCCTCGGGCTCAGAGACCCAAGGTCAAAGACGACCTCCGTGTCGACATCCGTGGGAGGAGGGGAAGCGGGTGGGGTCCGAGGGCAGCTTGGGCCGAAGAAGATGCAGAGCGCCTTCCTCTTCGCCACCGCGGCCTTCACCACTTTCTTTCTTTGTCGCTGCCCTCATCAGCGCACGGATTCCCCTGGATCTCTTGCCCTTTGCATCGATCCTGCCGGGCAGGACCGGCTCGCCAGAGGTGGCCCGCCGCAGGACGCGCCTTCTCTCCAAGGCCGGAGGGTCGTCAGCCTCGGCCTCCTCCTCGATCGACTCATCGACCACGTCTTCAATGAGAGGGGCCCCGGTGTCGGCGCTGTTGGCCTCCCCAGCGGACTCCGCCCACCCGGCAAGCTCCTTCTCCTCCGCGGCAGCCTCGACCTCGTACTCCACATGGCCGGCACTGCCAGCCTCCTTGGTGAGCTCCGCCTCTGCCGCCCTGTCGGTGATGTAGTCCAGCTCCACTTGGCTGGTGTCCTGGATGAGCAATGGCTCGGCATGGACGTACTTCTCCGACAGCTTGTCGAAGAACTCCTGCATCTGATCCGCCCCCGGCTCGCCCGGATTTGGGTCAAGCCCATGCGCGTTGAAGTCCGGCATCATGGCGATGATGTCGTTCTGGTGAAGTTGTTGCTTAGCGGGACCACTCCCACCGGCAGCCCAAACAGGGGCCCCTTGACGACCTTGCCGGCCTTCGCGGCCTTGCCGGACCTCTCGACCCTGCCGTCGCAGCGCACGTCGAGCTGAAAAAGCCTCTGGCACAAGTGGGTGTGCCTGATTACCGTGAGGTTGTGGTCCAAGCCAGGGCGAAGCCTCATGATGTCGGCCGCGTTCGTGAAGAGCCGGCCGGCCTCCCCTTGTTGTGCAGTGGAGCGATTCGTCGGCGGATGAAATCCGCCCCAATCATCTCAAGGGTGAGCCCGGCCACGGTGAGGCGATGAATCCTAGTGGTGGCGAACGCGAGCTTCTCATCATCGGCGTCGACACTGCTCCAATCGTCTCTGTGAACCAGGGGCGCCTGGCGAACCCGGAAAAATTCCTACGGGTCCTCCTCTTCAATCCAGCACCACCGGCCCCGCCACTCCTCCCACCTCTCCCTCTAGGCGCCCTCCAGATATGTCCCCTTCCCCTGGCTCCTTGGGATCCAGGCGACACAACCGTAAATGACGCCCCCTTTTGGATCCGAGGAAAGAAGTAGTGGCGGAAGAGCGCCATGTTGGGATGGGAAAAAAGAGCCATGCACACCACGGCATTTGGAGTAATATCCAGAAGGTGGAAGCCATAGGTGTGCATGACATCATTGAAGAAGTCGGAGAAAGGCGGCAAAGCCTGCAGGAAAAGTAGTCAACGAAGAATGGGTACCGATTCGGGCCGGCCTCAGCGAAGCCGGCGGGGATGATGCGCATGGCAGGGTGCCCCTTCGTCTTACACCCCCCACAGGGGCTTGAAGTAGTCTCGGAGGTGGATCGCGTCGACTGTCGATGGAAAGTAGGCGAGCTGCATCCGCCGCGCCACCAACTCACTCTCCGACTCCTCCCTCTCCCCGGCATCCTTGGCCACTCCCTTGCCCCTGCTATTTTTTGGCGCCATGGCAGCTGGAGGGGGGATGAAGAATCAAGAGCATGGGGGCGGCGGCGGCGGCGAGCGAAAGCAAGAACTTGAGAAGTAAGAAGGGAGGGATGACGTTTCCAAGATTGGAGAAGGCACATGGGCGTGCGCCTGCGGTTTCTCCTTTTTTATGGGGAAGGCGCGGGCCGCTTCATTAGAATTTACCACGATGTGACGCATGAGGGCAGCAGCCGCCCCACGCGTGACCCCCACGTCACGCACGACCCTCCACGTCGCGCATTCAACGCGGGTCGTGGAAAAGCGCAGCGAGCGAAGGAATTACTGCGGTAAAAATCTGCCCCGCCTGCCCGCGCACCGTTCTAGGCCTGGCCCAACAACGCGTTGTGCTTATGTGTGGCCCAGGCCTGGGGGCTCCTGTCTGTGTACAAAAGTAGGGGCTCTCCTTTTTTACCCCTCTACTTGTGCACGGGCAGTCAGAGCCATGCCTGCGGCCACACTTAGCATGGCAAGGGGAGGGAATAGAAGCACGAGACGGGCAAAGCAACGCCAAGACCAAGAAACACAAAGAGCAAGAGGGCGAGGCAGACTCCCCCCGCAAGACCCTTGCCGGGGCGGCCTCCACGGCCCCGGCAAGAGCCTTGCTGGGGCAACTTGCCCAACGCCAGCAGAGCGAACCACCCTTGAGCCCAAGGGTTCCAGACGCCAACAAACATATTGGAACCAAGGCTCGGGAGGCACCTCCATGGTGGCATGCAGATCTTTGTGAAGATCATAAGCACTCAAGATCAGATGAGGACCAGAAGACGATGATCCTCGGCAAGATCCTTGCCGAGGAAATCCACGGGACCCCCGGCAAGATCCTTGTCGGGACGATCATGATCGCGGCAAGACCCTTCTTTGGGGGCACCTGCGAGCCACAACCAGTCCGCGTCGCCAAGAATCCATCGCCCGTTCCCATACATTTTGCCAAACCCAACCGGTGGGCAGGCACTGCGTAGCGACGTCAGGCTTCGAGCCAGCTCGTTAGCACCTGCGTGGTGGCATGCAGATCTTCGTGAAGACCCTACCACCACGCCATCCTCAAAGAAACATTGCCGATACGCCCATTTTGCATCATGCTTTTATATCAATATTTATCGCATTATGGGCTGTTATTACATCGTTATGTCACAATACTTATGCCTATTCTCTCTTATTTTACAAGGTTTACATGAAGAGGGAGAATGCCGATACTGGAATTACGGAATTTGGAAAAGGAGCAAATATTAGAGACCTATTCTGCACAGCTCCAAAAGTCCTAAAACTTCACGGAAGTTATTTTTGGAATTAATAAAAAATACTGGCAAAAGAATCCACCAGAGGGGGACCACACCCTGGCCACGAGGGTGGGGGGCGCGCCCTACCCCATGGGCGCGCCCCCTGCCTCGTGGGCCCACCGGCAGGTCTCCGGTGCCCATCTTCTGCTATATGAAGTCTTTCGTCCGAGAAAAAAAATCATAAGCAAGCTTTCGGGAAGAAACTCCGCCGCCACGAGGCGGAACCTTGGCGGAACCAATCTAGGGCTCCCGTGATAGCTGTTCACGGGAAACTTCCCTCCCGGAGGGAAATCATCGCCATCGTCATCACCAACGATCCTCTCATCGGAGGGTCAATATCCATCAACATCTTCACCAAAGACCATCTCCTCTCAAACCCTAGTTCATCTCTTGTATCCAATCTTTGTCTCAAAGCCTCAGTTGGTACACATGAGGTTGCTTAGTGTTGATTACTCCTTGTAGTTGATGCTAGTTGGTTTATTTGGTGGAAGATCATATGTTCAGATCCATTATGCATATTAATACCCCTCGATTATTAACATGAATATGATTTGTGAGTAGTTACGTTTTGTTCACGAGGACATGGGAGAAGTCTTGCTATAAGTAGTCATGTGAATTTGGTATTCGTTCGATATTTTGATGAGATGTATGTTGTCTTTCCTCTAGTGGTGTTATGTCAACACCGACTACATGACACTTCACCATTGTTTGGGCCTAGAGGAAGGCATTGGGAAGTAATAAGTAGATGATGGGTTGCTAGAGTGACAGAAGCTTAAACCCTAGTTTATGAGTTGCTTCATAAGGGGCTGATTTGGATCCATATGTTTCATGCTATGGTTAGGTTTACCTTAATACTTCTTTTGTAGTTGCGGATGCTTGCAATAGGGGTTAATCATAAGTGGGATGCTTGTCCAAGAAAGGGCAGCACCCAAGCACCGGTCCACCCACATACCAGATTATCAACGTAACGAACGCGAATCATATGAGCATGATGAAAACTAGCTAGACGATAATTCCCATGTGTCCTCGGGAGCGCTTTTCTCTATACAAGAGTTTGTCCAGGCTTGTCCTTCGCTACAAAAAGGATTGGGCCACCTTGCTGCACCTCATTTACTTTCATTACTTGTTACCCGTTACAAATTACCTTATCACAAAACTATCTCATTACCGATAATTTGATTGCTTGCGAGAGAATACCTTGCTGAAAATTGCTTATCATTTCCTTCTGCTCCTTGTTGGGTTCGACACTCTTACTTATCGAAAGGACTACGATAGATCCCCTATACTTGTGGGTCATCAAGACTCTTTTCTGGAGCTATTGCCGGGGAGTGAAGCGCCTTTGGTAGGTGGAATTTGGTAAGGAAAAAATTTATATAGTGTGCTGAAATTTACTGTCACTTGTTACTATGGAACATAACCCTTTGAGGGGCTTGTTCGGGGTATGTTCACCCCAACCAGTTGAGCAAAGAGTTGCTCCTCAACCTACTGAAAATGTTTACTTTGAAATTCCTTCGGGTATGATAGAGAAACTTCTAGCTAATCCTTTTGTAGGAGATGGAACATGGCATCCCGATTTACACTTAATCTATGTGGATGAAGTTTGTGGATTATTTAAGCTTGCAGGTATGCCCGATGATGTTATCAAGAAGAAGGTCTTCCCTTTATCTTTGAAGGGAGAGGCATTGACATGGTATAGGCTATGTGATGATATGGGATCATGGAACTACAAATGATTGAAATTGGAATTTCATCAGAAGCTTTGTCCTATGCATCTTGTTCATCGTGATCGTAATTATATATATAATTTTTGGCCTCATGAAGGAGAAAGCATCGCTCAAGCTTGGGGAGGCTTAAGTCAATGTTATATTCATGCCCCAGTCATGAGCTCTCAAGAGAAATGATTATTCAAATTTTTTATGCTCGGCTTTCTCTCAATAATCTCTCCATGCTCGATACTTCTTGTACTGGCTCTTTTATGATGAAGACTATTGAATTCGAATGGGATTTATTGGAAAGAATTAAAAGCAACTCACGAAGATTGGGACCTCGGCGAAGGTAAGGAGTCAGGTATAACACCTCAGTTTGATTGTGTTAAATCTTTTATGGATACCGATGTTTTCCGTGAATTTAGCACTAAATATGGACTTGACTACGAGATAGTAGCTTCTTTACGTGAATCCTTTGCTACTCATGTTGATCTTCCCTAAGGAGAAGTGGTTTAAATATAATCCTCCCATTGAAGTAAAAGTAGTTGCACCTATTAAAGTTGAAGAAAAGACTATCACTTATGATGATCCTGTTGTTCCTGCTGCTTATATTGAGAAGCCACCTTTCCCTGTTAGAATAAAGGGTCATGCTAAAGCTTCAACTATAGTTAACAAAACTAATATTAGGACACACAAACCCCCTGAGCAAGTTAAAGTTGAACCTAAAATTGCTATGGTTAAAGATCTCTTAGCTGATAATATTGATGGGCATGTTATTTACTTTTCTGATGAGACTGCTAGAATTGCTAAACCTGGTGCTAAAGATAAACATAGACCTGTTGTAGGCACCCCTGTTATTTCTGTTAAAATAGGATATCATTGTTATCATGGCTTATGTGATATGGGTGCTAGTGCAAGTGCAATACCTCATTCTTTATACAAAGAAATTATGCATGATATTGCACCTGCTGAGATAGAAGAAATTGGCGTTACAATTAAGCTTGCCAATAGAGATACTATTTCACCGGGTTGGGATTGTTAGAGATGTTGAAGTCTTGTGTGGGAAGGTTAAATATCCTGCTGATTTTCTTGTTCTTGGTTCCCCACAAGATAGCTTTTGTCCCATTATATTTGGTAGACCCTTCTTGAACACTGTTAATGCTAGGATAGGCTGCGAAAGGATGTTGTTACTATTGGTTTGGGTGATATGTCTCATGAGTTTAATTTTGCTAAATTTACTAGACAACCCCGTGATGAGGAATTGCCTAGTAAAGATGAAATTATTGGTCTTGCTTCTATTGCCGTGCCTCCTAGTGATCCTTTAGAACAATATTTGCTAGACCATGAAAATGATATGTTTATGAATGAAAGAAGGGGAATAGATGAAGTATTCTTTATGCAGGGACCTATTCTGAAACACAACTTGCCTGTTGAAATCCTAGGGGATCATTCTACACCCAAGGGTGATCCCGTGTTTGAGCTTAAACCATTACCTGATACTCTTAAATATGCTTATCTTGATGAAAAGAAGATATATCCTGTTATTATTAGTGCTAACCTTTCAGAGCATGAAGAAGAGAAATTATTGAAAACTCTGAAGAAGCACCGTGCTGCTATTGGATATACTCTTGATGATCTTAAGGGCATTAGTCCCACTCTATGTCAACACAAAATAAATTTGAAGAAAGGCGTCAAACTAGTTATTGATCACCAACGACGGCTAAATCCTAAGATGAAAGAAGTGGTAAGAAAGGAAATATTAAAGCTCCTTGAAGCGGTATAATTTATCCCATTCTTGATAGTCGATTGGGTAAGTCCTGTCCATTGTGTCCCTAAGAAGGGAGGTATTACTGTCGTTCCTAATGATAAAGATGAATTGATTCCGCAAAGAATTATTACAGGTGATAGGATGGTGATTGATTTTCGTAAATTAAATAAAGCTACTAAAAAGGTTCATTACCCTTTTTTTTCATTGATCAAATTCTAGAAAGATTATCCAAACATACACATTTTTGCTTTCTAGATGGTTACTCTGGTTTCTCTCAAATACCTGTGTCAGCTGATGATCAAGAAAAGACCACTTTTACTTGCCCTTTCGGTACCTTTTCTTATGACGTATGCCTTTTGGTTTATGTAATGCACCTGCTACCTTTCAAAGATGCATGATGGCTATATTCTCTGACTTTTGTGAAAAGATTTGTGAGGTTTTCATGGATGATTCTCTGTTTATGGATCCTCTTTTGATGATTGCTTGAGCAACCTTGATCAAGTTTTGCAGAGATGTGAAGAAACTAACCTTGTCTTGAATTGGGAGAAGTGCCACTTTCTTATGGTTAATGAAGGTATTGTCTTGGGGCATAAAATTTCTGAAAGAGGTATTGAAGTTGACAAAGCTACAGTTGATGCTATTGAAAACATGCCGTGTCCCAAGGACATTAAAGGTATAAGAAGTTTCCTTGGTCATGCTGGTTTTTATAGGAGGTTCATTAAGGACTTCTCAAAAATTTCCCGCCTCTGAGTAACCTATTACGAAAAGATATACCTTTTGTCTTTGATGATGATTGTGTAGAGGCATTTGAAATACTTGAGAAAGCATTGATTTCTGCACCTATTGTTCAGCCACCTGATTGGAATTTACCCTTTGAAATTATGTGTGATGCTAGTGATTATCTTTGTAGGTGTTGTTCTAGGACAAAGAGTTGATAAGAAATTAAATATCATTCAATATGCTAGTAAAACTCTAGACAATGCCCAAAAGAAATTATGCTACTACTGAAAAGGAATTCTTAGCAGTTGTATTTGCTTGTGATAAGTTCGGATCTTATATTGTTGATTCTAAAGTAACTATTCACACCTTGATCATGCCGCTATTAAATATCTTATGGAAAAGAAAGATGCTAAACCTAGACTTATTAGATGGGTTCTCCTACTACAAGAATTTGATTTGCATATTATTGATAGAAAGGAGCTGAGAACCCCGTTGCGGACAACTTGTCTAGGTTAGAGAATGTTCTTGACGACCCACTACCTATTGATGATAGCTTTCACGATGAACAATTAAATGTCATAAATGCTTCTCGTCTTTGCTCCATGGTATCTTGATTATGCTAATTACATTGTTGCTAAATTTATACCACCTAGTTTCACATACCAGCAAAAGAAATTTTTTTCTATGATTTAAGACAATACTTTTGGGATGACCCACACCTTTATAAAGAAGGAGTAGATGGTGTTATTAGACATTGTATACCTGAGCATGAACAGGAGCAGATCCTATGCAAGTGTCACTCCGAAGCTTATGGAGGACACCACGCTGGAGATAGAACTGCACATAAGGTATTGCAATCCGGTTTTTATTGGCCTACTCTCTTCAAAGATGCCCGTAAGTTTGTCTTGTCTTGTTATGAATGTTAAAGAATTGGTAATATTAGTAGACGTCAAGAAATGCCTATGAATTATTCACTCGTTATTGAACCATTTGATGTTTGGGGCTTTGATTATATGGGACCGTTTCCTTCCTCTAATCGGTATACACATATTTTAGTTGCTGTTGATTATGTTACTAAGTGGTAGAAGCTATTCCAACTAGTAGTGCTGATCATAACACTTCTATTAAGATGCTTAAAGAAGTTATTTTTCCGAGCTTTGGAGTCCCTAGATATTTAATGACTGATGGTGGTTCACATTTTTTCATGGTGCTTTTTAAGTAAATGCTTGCTAAGTATGATGTTAATCATAGAATTGCATCTCCTATCACCCGCATGATCTAGTGGTCAAGTAGAATTGAGTAAAAGAGAGCTCAAATTAATTTTGCAAAAAGGCTGTTAATAGATCTAGAAAGAATTGGTCCAAGAAACTTGATGATGCATTATGGGCATATAGAAGCGCATATAAAAATCCTATGGGTATGTCTCCATATAAAATGGTTTATGGAAAAGCATGTCACTTACCTCTCAATTAGAACATAAGGCATATTGGGCCATTAAAGAGCTCAATTATGATTTCAAGCTTACTATGTGTGAGAAGAGGCTTTTTGACATTAGCTCACTTGATGAATGGAGAACTGAGGCCTACGAGAATGCCAAACTGTTTAAAGAAAAAGTTAAAAGATGGCATGACAAAAGGATACAAAAGTGTGAGTTTAATGTAGGTGATTATGTGTTACTATTCAACTCCCGTTTAAGATTTTTTGCAGGAAAACTTCTCTCTAAATGGGAAGGTCCTTACGTTATCGAGGAGGTCTATCGTTCCGGTGCCATAAAAATCAACAACTTCGAAGGCACAAATCCGAAGGTGGTGAACGGTCAAAGAATCAAACATTATATCTCAGGTAATCCCATAAATGTCGAAACCAATATTATTGAAACCGTAACCCCTGAGGAATATATAAGAGACACTTTCCAGAACGTTTCAGACTCCGAAAAGGAATAGGTATGTGGTACGGTAAGTAAACCGACTCCAAAACAGTTCTAATGACAATTTTTCTCGGTTTTGGAAGATTTAGGAAAATAGGAAAATAAGAAGTAGTCCGGGAAGGACACGAGGCGTCCACGAGGGTGGAGGGCGCGCCCCCCTGCCTCGTGGGCACCTCGTGTGCCCTCTGGACTCCGTTTTCTTGCATGATACTTCTTTTGGTCGGTAAAAGTTCATTATATAATCTCCCGAAGGTTTTGACCCTCGTATCACGCAAGTATCCTCTGTTTTTGTTTCAAGCTGTTTCTGCAGCAGGTTTGGAGCAAGATGTCATCTCAGGATTCTGACGGAGAGAGCTATATCTCACATCTCATTGCTGACCCAAGGACCTATGGGGATCTATCTCCTTGTGATCGAACTACGGATGATGATGAGGATGCTCATTTGATGAGGATCAATGATTCAAGTTCGGAGGAGGAGGATGTCCCTTTACCTCAACCGGGGGATATGCACGTGAAGTTAAAGAAGTCTAGTCTTCCTAAGAGGGCTAAAGTGTCTAACAACCGATCTATTCCTTCTCGTGTTCGGCAGAAAAGCAAAGAAGATTTATGTGACAAGATCTTGAAGCTGGAATCGGAGGTCGATGATTTAAAGGGGGAAATTGCCCTCCTTGAGTACAGTATGAAAAAGCTGAAGGCACAATTATCTTCATCATCACCATCTTCTTCACCTCCAAAGAAGGAGACATAATCACATGGGTATCGGCACTCCCCTTGGAAACTTCCAAGCTTGGGGGAGGTGCCCCGGTATCGTATCACCATCACACTCCTATCTTTACCGTTTTTCTTAGTTCGATGCTTTTGGTAATATCTTGATCTAGTAGAATAAATGTCGGGGACCCTGATCCACGAACACCTATGGGACCGGCGGACCGAGCCCCTTTCGGTTCGGCGGGGGGCGGAGATCGCACGAAGAGCGGATCGAGGCGAAGCACACGAGCAGTTTACCCAGCCTTGAGCTCTGGAGAGATAACACTCCCTACCGATGCATGCCTCGAGTGTATTGAGTTCTTGCTTGGGAGCTACTGAAAGTGCTACAAAGACACAATAGCTGCTAACGAGACCCGGCGTGAGTGTTTTTCTGCTTTGAACCCCCTCTACGCTATGCGCATGGGCCTCCTTTTATATGCAAGCAAAGGGGTCTCCGACAGGTGGCAACGTAGACAAGGTAAAAATGGAAAAGGAGTTGCCGTTGGTACAACTACACCGCACAAAGTGTATCATACCTAACTTTCGACAGGGGACAAAGGCATTAAATGCCCGTCTACGTCGCCCAAATAGTGCAAAAAGGGACCGTCAGGGACGCCACCGCTTGCCATGATGGCAATCTTGTCAGCGTCGCTTGCCACCGCGCACCGCTGGCCGCACAGCCTCTTGCCACGCGCGCCTGGAAAGGTCCCAGGGCGACACGTTGGTGGATGTCTTTGGAGCTGGCATGCAGTGGTGGTTTGCCGCGGCAAGCGCCTTGCATGGTCGTTGTCTTGTCGCGTCCGGAAGCTTGTCGCTCACGGGCCTCGCCGGGACGCGTGGCGGCGTCAGCGACAAAGTTCCTTGAGATGCCTTGGTTGGCCTTCCCGGCAAGCTCCTCTTGCCGGGCCTTGTCTCCTTGGCTTGAATACTTTGTTCTTGAATGGCTCCAAAGGAACCCACGGAGGACCTTGGCGGTCACCCGGCAAGCCTTGCCTTGGTCGTCAGAATCGCCTGCAGGCACAAGTTCGGGATACTAGGGTACCCTACTCTAGCATACACCGGTCAGGAGCCTTCAAGGGCCCGGGCTACACACGGTGCCGAAAGGCCATAATGGGCGGGCCCAAAAATGTGGCACGGGCACGCTGGCCCTGGGTTCACGCCCGATCTCACCGCCGCATACAATGTGCTATCTAAGTACTTGTAGTTCTTCAAAGGCGTGGCGATGGCCCTCCAGCGACTCCGGGAGAAGATCCCAAAGCAGCTGGCCGACGAGTCGCGCAAGATCTCATGGAGCTCTTCAAAAGGTCTTGGTGAAGGTGGCCTTCCGCAACCTGGGCCTCAACCTCACCAACGCCCTTAGGGACCTTGCCGCCAGATGTTGATCTCGAAGCGCCCAGACCCTTGTCGCACCCATTGTGGACAAGGTGAGCGGGATCAAGAGGGTTGAGGGCGATCGCGTGGAGATTAGGCCGTTTTCTCTTTTTTTCTTGTCGCTGGTCATGTTATGAGAACAATCTGTTAGAGCTGCGACAAGCTATCTTGTAATATGACTCTATTTCGTAGCGATTGCTATGTTATTTCCTTTACTTGATTCCTTCCTTTGTATGTTTTGCCCTCGCTTTTAGGGAACTTGTCGGCACTTGAGCACCTTAGTCATGAAAGGCCGAGTCAGTGACGTCAAGAAATTTTGGCGGTGCCGCTTCTGACAAGAAACCTTGTCGCAACTAGTCGCAGACACTTAAGTTGTTGAGCGGACTCGAAACAAAGTAAGGCGCAACTAGCTACGAGTTGGTTCCTCCAGCGCCTGAGTTTTCCATACAAAGCATGGTCGCTCGAGGAAGATAACTTAAAATTTTTAAAACTGATTGCTCAAACTTTAGCAACTTAGCTTTTTCTGTCGTTTGCTTCCGGTAAGGCGAAACTTCCTCGAGCACGCTTGGTCCACACCATTATCTTCTCCTTTCCCCGACAAACTTGTGGGCGAAGGAACCTTCCTTCTTTGAGAAAGAGAAAGAAGAGAAAATAAAGATATGGAGCCTTACGGCTCGTTATTGCCATCGGGTAGGCGCTGCACAAAGTGTCGATAACGCATGCAAAGAAAAGTAGAAAGCATGAAATTGACAAGATGTGCGGAGCACATGAGCTTTACTTATGCGAAGTGCAGCGCTGACTTCTTGCATAAAGGATTACATGCAACATCGGCAAGACTTATCTGAAAGGTGGTTGCTTAACGAGGTTCCGGCAACAGCGCCTCTGAATAAAATTCTACGAAGATGCTCAATGTTCCAGGAGTTGCTCACCGGAATGCCATCTTCGGTCTCAAAGGCGGACAGCGCTGAGGCCTAGTGACTCGCTTCACCCGTAAGGGCCTTCCTACTTCAAGGCGTCAACTTGTTGGAATTCTTGGCGGACCTGAACGCCAGCCGAAGAACAAGGTCGCCTTCCTCGAGACTTCCGGCATTAACTTTGCGGCTATGGTAGCGGCGCAAAGCTTCTTTGGGTATCGAGCGGCTTCGTATGTGATGCGAAGACGGTCTTCCTCAAGGAGCGAGCAAGGCGTCATCTTGTCGCCAATCGCTTCTTGCTCAAGCTCATCATAAGCGAGCACTCGAGGTGACCCGTGATATGAGTTCCGTGGGAGAACCGCCCGCTGCTCCATAGACTAGAGCGAAAGGTGTTGCGGCGGTGGCTCGATTGGCGCCGCCCCGATCGACCAAAAGAACCACCGGCAGCTCCTCAATCTGGGCTTCTTTCCGCACTTGCGCGCACTACGAAAGTCTCGGTCTTGAGCCCGCAGACACTTCAAGTATTCGCCTCTCCGCTTGACCGTTACTTTCTCGGATGAGCAATGAAGCGAAAGCGGCACCTTGGCGCCAAGATCTTGGGACGCATCGCATGAAGGTGCGGCTCTTGAATTCGCGTGTCATTGCCGGTGATGATCCCTGTTAGGGATCCCAAGCTGACAAACAATCGACTGAAGAACTTCTGATCACGATCGTGGCCTGTCACCTTCCTCACCGCTTCCACTTCGCCACTTTGTGAACTTGTCGATCGCAACGCATAAGTACTCAAAGCCCCGACGACTTTCGGGGAAAGGGGCCGAGGATGTCGAGCCCTGCATCAAAATGGCCGTGATAAAGGGATCGTCTGAGAGCTTGAGGCGCTGGTGTATCTCGCTGAATGGAATCGCACGCTTCACACTTGGTTACTTGTGCATTGCATCCTCGGAGGCTGTCGGCCAAAGAAACCTTCTTGCCAACGCTGTCGAAACAGTGCTCTTGCGCCAATGTGGTGACCACATATGCCTCCATGTATCTCCGCCAACAGCTTTTGTCCGCTCTTCCCGGTGAATACACTTCAATTTCACGCCGTTGAGTCTTCTTCTCAGATAGTGTGTTGTCGACAAACCGTACATACTTGATCGCCGGGCTACTTCTTTCCGCTTTCTTCTTGCTCTTCGGAAGTTCTCCGTCTCAAGGAAGCGGACAATTTGTCGTGCCCATACGCCGGAGCTTGCGGCTCGACAACAAGGACTAAAGGCACATTTGGTGCTGCGAACATCCGCTCATACCTGAGAACCTGCGGCTCAGCCGAGCTTGACGTTCCCCGACAAGCTTGTCGAGCAAAACTTGTCGGGAGCGTCGCCCGCTTAACGGAGCAAACCCTAGGGCTTCTTGGGAAGCGATCGCTCCTCAAAGACCCTTTGGTGTTGATCTTGAGGACCTTCTTGGCGGCGCCTTCGGGAGCTCCGCTGGAAAATAGTCACCGTAAATCAACTTCCTCTTCTTGCTCTGTCCGAGCTTGATGGTGTTCTGACGGTTGAGTCATTTGAGCACAAAGATCCCGGTTCCACGTGTAACTTAAGTCACGGCGCGCCGACATGCCATCGCAATGTCGCTCGAGCTCTTGGAACATGTTCCATCAGAGGCCGCCAAAGTGCTCTTCTAGCTTTCTCACTTCATCAACGTAAGCTTCCATCAACGGACTCTGATAATTCTTGTTCACTTGGCGGACGACAAGCTGTGAGTCACCCCTGATAATGAGCTTCTTGATCCCAAGGTCTGCTGCGATCCTGAGACCGGCAAGCAAACCTTCATACTCTGCGGTATTGTTCGCTGCTTGCTCCTTGGGAAAGTGTAGTCGGACTACGATTTCTGAGGTGCTCTCCGGTGGGTGCAACAAGTAGCACGCTCAAGACCGCGCCTTTGCTGAGAAGGCACCATCAAAGTACATCAGCCACTCTTTGCTTGCTTCCTTGACGGGATGCTCGTTTCTGGAATTTCTTCATCTTGTGTTGGCGCCCATTCTGCTATGAACTCCGCCAATGCTCGCTGATAGTCGGTGCTCTCAAACTTGAGGCCAAAGCTTGATAGTTCCAGTGCCCACTCGACAATCCCGCCTGCTATTTATACGGATTTTGCAAAGATCCTCTTCAGCCGGAAAAACGAGTGACGATCGTGATCTCATGTGCTTGGAAGTAATGGCGCGAGCTTTCTCGAGGCCATGAGAAGGCCAAAAGCAATTTCGCACACCGCAGTACCTTGACCTAGCCCCCGCAGAAGGGAATCGACAAAGTAAATCAAGGCCCGCACCATTCTTTTTCTCGCATCTTCTCACGCTCGCTGCAGATCCATCTTTGTCGGGACCGAGCTTGCCGGTGAAGTCTCCTGCTTGTCGTTGGATGCATCTGCCATGGTTGGCGCTCATCATCCGCCTCCTCTCCGCTCTATTAACGCAGCACTAACCACTTGATTGGTTGCCGCTTATATATAGCATCAACTTCTCTTGTGGCTTAGAGTGCGACAAATGTTGGAGTGGAGGATAGGTATCTCTTTAAGTCCTCGCAGTTGCAGCCTCCGCCTCGAGTCCATTTCATTGGACCTGCCTTTTTCAATATTTTGAAAATGGCGGGCGCGACTCAACAGACTCTAGAGATAAACCTGGCCGAGAGCAATATGCAACCGCAGAAGTCTTCGTGACATCCTTGACGCGCTTTGGTGCTTCAATCTGCTCAATGGCCTTGATCTTGTCGGGATTGGCTTCAATTCCCCGTTGAGACCGCGAAGAACCCGAGAAGCTTGCGGAGGGGACTCCAAACACACACTTCTCGGGTTGAGCTTGAGGTTGATCTTGTGCAGATTTGCAAAGGTTTCGTCTAAATCTTGAATCGAAAGTCGCCTTGTCCTTGCTCTTGACCACTATGTCATCCATGTAGGCTTCCACATTTACGTGTATTTGCGGCTCAAAAGCCGTCATGGACTACTCTTGCAAATGTTGAACCAGCATTCTTTAAACCGAAAGGCATCCGTGCAACGAATAAATGTGCCACATGGGGTGATGAATGCGGTCTTCTCCTCATCCTCTTCTCGCCATGAAGATCCGATGGTATCTCGAGAATGCATCAAGAAATGAAAGCAAGTCACATCCGCCGTGGAGTCAACAATGGTCGATGCGCCGCAAGGGAAATGGGTCTTTGGGACAAGCTTTATTGACATCGGTAAAGTCGATACAAAGCCTCCATTTCCCGTTTGCCTTGCGCGCGACTACTGGGTTGGCTAACCACGTAGGATGGAGCACCTCTCGACAAGGCCTGCCGCTTCCACTTTCTTGATTTCTTCATGCGATGAATTCTTGGCGCTCCACCGCTGCTTCCGACTTCTCTGCTGACGGCCGTGCATGAGGACGTATCGGCAAGATGGTGCTCGATTACTTTCCGGGAACACCGGGGATGTCAGACGGTTGCCACGCAAATACGTCAACGTTCGCCCGCAGGAAAGCAACGAGCGCGCTTTCCTATTTAGGGTCGAGAGTGGCACTGATGATGAAGGTACCACCAGTGCCATCCTCCATGGCGGACACCTTCTTGGTCTCTGGTGGAGCTGCCATTGTCTTCTTACACTTGCCGGTGGAGCTCGATGGTGCGTCCTCGACGGTAGCGCAGCACTCGAGGAGGTGCGCTTGCCGGAGTGGGCATCAGAACTCTTGCCGGATTCTGGCCTTCTTCTTCGTGTTGTTCGCCGCCGGTTTTTTCTTTGCGGGGCAGCCTCCTCACTATCGAGATCCTCCCCGCTTCATATTCTCTCCGGAGTTTCCTCCTTCCTCAAGACGCGTGCACACTTGTCGGCCAGGGCATATAGCTCAATCGGACGTCTCGATCTTGCACATCGCCATCTCCTCCCGCATCCTGCGGTTTCGCACGTTCTGATGGAACGCGCTAATTACCGCGGCAGGGTGGACATCTGGGATGTGGTGCTGTACGCGGCTGAATCTCTGAATATACTTGCGCAAGGGCTCTCCTTCCTTTTGGGCGAGCAGATGAAGGTCGCTCTCTTGGCCATGAGGCTTGTGGCCACCTGTAAAGGCGCCGACAAACTGATGGCATAGGTCTGCCCAGGAGGATATGGAGTTGTCCGGCAAGTGCATGAGCCAGATCCGACATTGGGCTTGAGCACCAGCCGAAAGTAGTTGGCGAGGATCTTGTCGTCCCCGCCGGCAGCTTGCACCGCGATGGTGTAGATACCGAGGAACTCCGGACGGATGCGATTTGCCGCCATACTTCTCTCGCACGCGTCTGGCTTGATAATTCTTTCGTGGCCACTGGACTTGCCGCAGCTCACGAAGTGAACGCAAGGCAACCTACACCGCTACGGCAAGTCGCCTCGTTCCCACCGGTGCATGCATGTCGACAGAGGGCCCGCCGCTGGTCCGATTGACGCCGCTTCGCCGCCGATGCGAGTTCGGCGTCTTCTTCTTGCCGTCAGGAAGAACTTGGCGGCGATCGCGGCGCAGCTCGTGGATCTGGCGATGCGGTGGAGTCATTGCCGAGGTGGATCCGCGAAGTCGCGATCTTGGCCTTCGGGTGGAGAGTGCATGGTGGTTGCACCTCCCGGTTTCGTCGCTTTTCGCTCGTGCACGGGCGGTAGTCCTGCCGCGGCGATGTACTTTCGGCTGCCGCAGGTGTCGCTATGGCGAAGCCGATGAGACTCTGAATGGTAGCCCTCCATTCATCGATCTTGTCTGCCATTGGAGGGTAATCCAGGAGCAGCTGAGCTCGCGCCAAAGCTTCTGCTGGAGTGGCGGGCGGCGATAAGGCGAGCGGCGCGAGGAGCGGATATGTTTTCGGACTTCTAACCACGTTAGAAGGAGCAAGATCCCGCCCAGCGACGTGTCTCGCTTCGTGCCAGGCAAGATATTGGCGTGCATGCCGGTCTTGAGCATCCCGAGATCCACCAGCTCGATCTTGGTCCAACGAACGTATGGCAATCGTGGAATACCATGACGCTGTCGGTCCTGCGCCTCTGAAATGGGCGCGGTGCATGTCTGACGCCGAGGTCTCACGCAGCCTTGTCCTTGGACCCGGCAGCACTGTGGGCTCCTCGTCGATGCCGTTCTTCACCTGGCGTCTACCCCACCACCCGCTTGTTCCGGTGGTGGTGGGATTGACGTGGACGGAACAGCTGCCGCGAAGCCTTCTTCTTCGTGGCATGTCGATGAAGAAGATGAAGATCTAGCTTCGTGTGAACGTCGGATCAGGTTCACACAACCTCGACGCCCTACACCGGGCGCGCCAAAGATGTCGGGAACTGATCCATGAACACCTATGGGACCCATGACCGAGCCCCTTTCGGTTCGGCGGCGGAGATCGCTACGAAGAGCGGATCGAGGCCGAAGCTTACACAGCAGTTTACCCAGCTTGAGCTCTCCCGAGATAACACTCCCATCGGGCCGCATGTCCGAGTGTATTGAGTTCTTGCTCGGGAGCTGAGTGCTACAAAGACACACTAGTCGCTAACGAGACCGAGCGTGAGTGTTTTTCGCTCGAACCCCCTCTCACGTTGCGCATGGGCCTCCTTTTATATGCTAAAGGGTCTCCGACTGTGGCAACATAGACAAGGGTAAAAATGGAAAAGGAGTTGCGGTTGGTACAACTACCCCGCAGTGTATCATACCTAACTCGGCAGGGACAAAGGCATTAAATGCCCGTCTCGCCGCCCAAATAGTGCAAAAAGGGACCGTGGACGCCACGCTTGCCACGATGGCAATCTTGTTAGCGCCGCTGTTGCCACAAGATCATGGCCGCAGACAACCTCTTGCCACGCTACCGAAAGGTCCCAGAGCGACACGTTGGTGGATGTCTTTGGAGCGCTGGTACAGTGGTGGTTTGTCAGCGCAAGCGCCTTTGTCACGGCCGATGGGTTGTCTTGTCGCGTCCGGAAGCTTGTCGCCACCGGGCTCGGCCGGATGCGTGGCACGTCATGCAAGTTCCTTGAGATGCCTTGGTTGGCCTTCCCGACAAGCTCCTCTTCTTGGGGCCTTGTCTCCATGGCTTGAATACTTTGTTCTTGAATGGCTCCAAAGGAACCACGGAGGACCTTGGCGGTCACCCCGCAAGCCTTGCCGCTGGGTCAGCCTTTTTTGCCCAGGCACAAGTTCGGGATACTAGGGTACCCCTACTCTAGTACACCGACAATAAAGTTTTAGTATGATTTAGTTTTGAGTTTTGCTTTATGATCCCTCTATGTAATCGAGTCCGTGAGCTATATTTAATAAAGATTAGTGTTGAGTCAAGGGCTTGATTATCTTGCTATGATCTTGAGGGAATAAAAGAAAAGAAAGAATAAAAGAAGTAAAAGAGATCATATTGATCTTATGGAGAGTAATGACTTCACATATAAAGAGTATGATGATTAAAAGTTGTTGAGAGTTGACAAAGATAGTTTTGGTCATCGCTAAATTAATAGGAAGTGATACAGAAAGAGCGGCTTTCACAACTAAATATACTATCTTGGACATCTTTTATGATTGTGAGCACTCATTAAAGTATGACATGCTAAAGAGTTGATGTTGGACAAGGAAGACAACATAATGGGTTATGTTTTCTTATATCCTAAATAAAGTATATTGTCATGGATCATCCAACATGTTGAGCTTGCCTTTCCCCCCTCATGCTAGCCAAATTCTTTTCAGCAAGTAGAGATACTACTTGTGCTTCCGAATATCCTTGAACCCGGTTTTGCCATGAGAGTCCACCATATCTACCTATGGATTGAGTAAGATCCTTCAAGTACGTTGTCATGTTGCATTGCAATAAAAATTGCTCTCTAAATATGTATGATTTATTAGTGTGGAGAAATAAACTTTATACAATCTTGTGATATGGAAGCAATAAAAGCGACAGATTGCATAATGAAGGTCCACATCACAAGTGGCCATATAAAGTGACGTTCTTTTGCATTAAGATTTCGTGCATCCAACCATAAAGCACATGACAACCTCTGCTTCCCTCTGCGAAGGGCCTATCTTTTACTTTTACCTTATGCAAGAGTCATGGTGATCTTCACCTTTCCTTTTTACATGAAGAGGAAGAATGCCGGCCGCTGGAATTCTGGGCTGGAAAATGAGCAAATATTAAAGACATATTATGCATAGCTCCAAAAGTCCTGAAACTTCACGGAAGTTATTTTTGGAATTAATAAAAAATACCGGCAAAAGAATCCACCAGAGGGGGCCCACACCCTGGCCACGATGGTGTGGGGCGCGCCCTACCCCCTAGTTGCGCCCCCTGCCTCATGGGCCCCCTCAGGTCTCCGTGCCCATCTTCTGCTATATGAAGTCTTTCGTCCGAGAAAAATCATAAGCAAGCTTTGGAAGAACCTCTCCGCCACACGATGCGGAACCTTGGCGGAACCAATCTAGGGCTCCGTGCAGAGCTGTTCGGGAAACTTCCCTCAGGGAGGAAATCATCGCCATCGTCATCACCAACGATCATCTCATCGGGAGGGGGTCAATCCCCATCAACATCTTCACCAGCACCATCTCCTCTCAAACCCTAGTTCATCTCTTGTATTTAAATCTTTGTCTCAAAGCCTCAGATTGGTACCTGTAGGTTGCTAGTAGTGTTGATTACTCCTTGTAGTTGATGCTAGTTGGTTTATTTGGTGGAAGATCATACGTTCAGATCCATTATGCATATTAATACCCCTCCGATTATGAACATGAATATGATTTGTGAGTAGTTACGTTTGTTCCCGAGGACACGGGAGAAGTCTTGCTATAAGTAGTCATGTGAATTTGGTATTCGTTTGATATTTTGATGAGATGTATGTTGTCTTTCCTCTAGTGGTGTTATGTCAACATCGACT
Organism: Aegilops bicornis; assembly: GCA_021605145.1. Lineage (NCBI taxonomy): Eukaryota > Viridiplantae > Streptophyta > Magnoliopsida > Poales > Poaceae > Aegilops > Aegilops bicornis. The sequence continues at coordinate 361,400,872 of CM038669.1, forward strand.
ACATGACACTTCACCATTGTTTGGGCCTAGGGGAAGGCATTGGGAAGTAATAAGTAGATGATGGGTTGCTAGAGTGATGTGTTTAAACCCTAGTTTATGAGTTGCTTCGTAAGGGGCTGATTTGGATCCATATGTTTCATGCTATGGTTAGGTTTACCTTAATACTTCTTTTGTAGTTGCGGATGCTTGCAATAGGGGTTAATCATAAGTGGGATGCTTGTCAAAGAAAGGCAGCACCCAAGCACCGATCCACCCACATACCAAATTATCAAAATGTAACGAACGCGAATCATATGAGCATGATGAAAACTAGCTAGACGATAATTCCCATGTGTCCTCGGGAGCGCTTTTCTCTATATAAGAGTTTGTCCACGCTTGTCCTTTGCTACAAAGAGGATTGGCCCACCTTGCTGCACCTCATTTACTTTCATTACTTGTTACCTGTTACAAATTACCTTATCACAAAACTATCTGTTACCGATAATTTCAGTGCTTGCAGAGAATACCTTGCTGAAAACCGCTTATCATTTCCTTCTGCTCCTCGTTGGGTTCGACACTCTTACTTATCGAAAGGACTATGATAGATCCCCTATACTTGTGGGTCATCACCTGCCAGCCTACATGGCGTTGCATCATCATTGGCCTGGACGCGCGTCGGAGCAAGGTGGGGCGGACGGGACGGGCCTCGTTGCCATCCCCAATAAAGCAACGGGACACCTAAGGGGGCGCATTTAATGCGTCTTGTCCCGTAATGACAGGCGATAAGCTTGCGCATTGTACACCTTTCCACCTCCCGTGTGCCACTGTAGCAACCCCTTTTGTCTATAAAAGGAGGCCCGAGGCGTCCAGGAGAAGGATTCGGATCTTTTGGGCTACACACGCACCGTAGCTAGCTCAAGAACTCAAGAACACTCAAATACATTCACCAAAGCAGGACTAGGGTATTACGCATCTTTGCGGCCCGAACCTGGGTAAACGATTCTTGTGCTGACCGCCAGACCCGCTCTTTGCACAACCCCGCGCCCGCCAACCATAGAAGGGATCCCAGTGATCCCATATGTGTCGTTCCCACCGACAACAACGCTCTGCTTGGAACTACACCAACTGACAGCTCCACCATTCAATATAAATACTTATCCGATTTGTGACTTAGAGTCATCCGGACAGTGTCAAAGCTTGCATCGACGTAACCATTTACAACAAGCTCTTTGTCACCTCCATAAACAAGAAACATATCCTTAGTCCTTTCGTGTATTTGGGATGTTTTTTACCGCTGTCGATGATCTACTCACGGATTACTTTGGTACCTCCCCCTAAACTTATAGCAAGGCACACATCAAGTCCGGTACACGACATTGCATACATGATAGAACTTATGGTCGGTCGAGGCATAGGAATGACCTTCATTTTCTCTCTATCTTCTGCAGTTGGTCGGGCATGGAGTCCGACTCAACTTCTCACCTTGTAACACGTGCAAGAACCCTTTCTTTGGACCGATCCATTTTGAACCTCTTCAAAACTTTATCAAGGTATGTGCTTTGTCAAAGTCCACTAAGCGTCTTGATCTATCTCTATAGATCTTCATGCCCAATATATAAGCAAATTTTCACCAAGGTCTTCCATTAAAAAATTCTTATTCAAGTATCCTTTTATGCTATCCAGAAATTTTGTACTATTTCCAATCAACAATATGTCATCCACATATAATATTAGAAATGCTACAGAGCTCCCACTCACTTTCACGTAAATACAAGATTCTCCAAAAGTCCGTGATAAAACCATATGCTTTGATCACACTAGAAAAGCGTATATTCCAACTCCGAGATGCTTGCACCAGTCCAGTAAATGGATCATTTGGAGCTTGGCAACACTTTTATATTAGCACCTTTAGGATCAACAAAACCTTCAAGGTTGCATCATATACAACTCTTCTTTAAGAAATGCATTAAGCAATGCAGTTTTGACATCCATTTAAGCACTTGGACCACCTAAGCGTGGCGTGGCCTCGAGCCCGGGAGGATCTGCGTTCACCTCATGGACAAACTGCATGAAGATTCGCTGAGAGGTCAGCTTGAGCTCCGCCTAAGATCACGAGGAGATTGCTCATGGCTCCTCAAGCCCCCAGCCCTCGCCCCGATGGTGGTCATCGTTCCTTCTTAGTGGTGGCGGCAATGAGGAAGGCTAGCATTGCCACGAGGCCGGTCTCGCGAGGGCTGATCCCTCCAGGCACCCTCGCGAGGCTGGTCCTGCCAGCGGTCCTTGCGAGGCTGGTCGCGCCACTCCTGGCGAGGGCCACGGTCGTCCCAGCGTCCTCCGCCACGTCCTCCTCCTTGCCGTAGCCCCGGTCATTGTGCTCGGGGTGTCAACCGAGGCGTCCATCTCGAATGGCCCCGGAGCTCTTGGCGATCGTTGGTGTTGTGGTACGTAAGCGTTGTGGAAAGGCGCAGAACGGCCGAATCGATCTTGGATGACTTTACCGGTCCGGCCGGCCAAGGCTTCATGTCCGCTCCTCCGCGGAAATACGCCACTCTCTTGCGCTTTCACGTCCTTGGCCTTGGCTTTCTCTCTCCAGTCGGGTACCGGGAGCTCGAGGAGGAAAGACACCTTCCTTAGTTTGCGCGCTTGGTCGCTGTGTTGAACAACCCAAGGACGTGCACAATCTGTCATGGATGGTGAGCTCCTCCTTCATCTTGACGTCGCAGACGCCATCGAAAACGCTGGAGATGATGGCCGTCGTCAACCTTGGGGATCTTGAGTGACGTTGTTGAAGCGCTGGATGTATACGGAGGTTCTCCCCCGCTGTCGCTTGACACGGCGCGCAGGTCACCCGCTGATCGGGAGGGCGGTCGCAGTGTGCCACAGAAGTTGGCGGCAAGCGGTCGCGCATCTCGTTCGAGAGGAGATGGAGCACGGAGGCAGTTCGGGAAAGCCACGGCGTGCACCATCCTTGAGAGCCATGGGAACCAGTTACGCCATGACTTTTCGTCATGTTGGTCATTTCGATGCTCAAATTTCGTGAAACTGCGGTGAACTCCGTGGGGTCAGTGCCGTCGTAGCGAGAGGAGGCAGGTCCGCTTGAACTTGCCGTCCATGCGATGCTACGCAGCTCAGAGTGAAGTCGCGGCATCTGCGGTAGCCATCGGGACCTTTTGGCGATGTGGGAGCTCGCCTTGATGCCGGCACCGCCACCGCAGGGTACACTGCAGTCTTGTCGTAGTGGTCACGGGAGCGCGGGGCGTTTCTTGTGGACGAGGAACTTCTTGGCAGCTTCCTTCTTCGCGCACAGGCGCTCGACGCGGTGGGTCGCGCCGGGGGGCCATACGCCTTGGCGCCAGGACGCCGTCTTGGTGCGGAGGTGGTGGTGGTGGCGCTCCATGAGCCACGTCACCCGCAGCTAGCGGAGGGCGAGGCAGCGAGAGGGAGGGCGCAGAGGAGCGCCCTGCGGCGCTGACGAGCTCGGCGATGCGGTCCAGCCAGTCCTCGTGAAATTAGGTCGTGAAGCGGTAGCGCGGGAAGTTCACGTGCCATACTGGCACAACGCGCTTTCGCGTCCGTGGAGCGCGATGAGCGTGAGGCAACGAAAGCTGGCGGGGTCAGGCAGACGAGTGGCGGTGCCGATCCCCGCCGCACCGAAAGTGCGATGAGGACGCATGCTGCTCGTTTCCCGCCGGGCCAGTGGTGGTGTTGGCGGCAGGCGACGGAGAACGACGGGTTGGCCCGCCGACAGGAGCCGTCTGAGTAACGCGGGCGGCGAGGGTGGCCCGGCGCTCAGCGCGAGCTCAACGAGCGCTCGCCATGGATGCGAGGAAGTGACAGGACGCGGATCGACGAAAGAAAAGCTTCAGCGCACCCCTACCTGGCTCGCCAAATGTCGGATTTCTGGTTCCGGCAAAACCCTTGAGGTTCGAACACTAGGGTGCGCACGAAGATTTCCCCCTACCTAATCATGCCCTCAGCCTCACCGCGATCTCAAAGCCTAGCTCTACGAACTCGCAACACAAGAGACACGAGATTTATACTGGTTCGGGGCACCGTTGTGGTGTAATTCCTACTCCAGTGTGGTGTGGTGGATTGCCTCTTGGGCTGAGAATGAACAGTACAAGGGGAAGAACAGCCTCCTGAGGCGACGTGTTCTTGTGCTTGGTGGGTGTGAGGATGATCCGAATCTCTGCCCTACTACTGTGGTGGCTAGTCCTATTTACAGAGGCCTGGTCCTCTTCCCAAATATTGAGCGGGAAGGGATGCCACAACGGCCAATTTGAATGAGGACAGCTAGTACAAGCTATCCTGACTAAAGGTGGTCTTCACGCCAAAGGCTCTGCAGTGGTGACGCTGTCTTGGGCTCCACGGTGACCTCCATCCCTGCCGTCTGCTGGTCTTGGTCTTGTTGCACCGATATGGAAAACTTTGCACGATGCCTCAGACTCCTACGCTGCGCTTGCCTCCTTAGCACCAAAGAGGAAACGAGGACACCTTGCGCTTCAGCACTTTGGCGTCTGCCTGCCTTAGTGTCACACGACTTCGTCATTGGAACCTCGTGAGGTTCGCCTTGCCTTGATCTCTCTCCGCCTCGCGAGCTAGCCCGGTGAGGCTGCCCCGAGGAGGTCTTACGTGCGTCCGCCTCACGAGGCTTGGCCTCGCGAGGGTCTTGAGCGTTCTTGTCGTGAAAGACGGGCCATCTTTGGGCGTGGAGGGAGCTACGTCATGACCTTGGAGAGCAAGTCAGGGACCCCTGTTCCTAGAACGCAAAATGACTTCCCGGGGTTCCGGTAACCCCAGTACTCCCGAAAAATACGAACCACAATTTAAACCATTCCGGTGTTCGAGTTCCATCTTCCAATATATCAATCTTTACCTCTCGACCATTTCAAGACTCCTCGGCATGTCCGTGATCTCCTACGGGACTCCGGACAATCTTCGGTCACCAAAACACATAACTCATAATACAAATCATCACCGAAAGTTAAGCGCGCGGACCCTACGAGTTCGAGAACTATGTAGACATGACTGAGACACATCTCCTGTCAATAACCAATAGCGGAACCTGGATACTCATATTGGTTCCTACATATTCTACGAAGATCTTTATCAGTCAAACTGTAATAACAATATACGTTATTCCCTTTGTCATCGGTATGTTACTTGCCCGAGATTCGATCGTCGGTATCCTCATACCTAGTTCAATCTCATTACCGACAAGTCTCTTTACTCGATCCTGTAATGCATCATTCCCCATAACTAACTCATTAGTCACATTGCTTTGCAAGGCTTATAGTGATGTGCATTACCGAGAGGGCCCGGAGATACCTCTCCGATACTCTGAAGTGACAAATCCTAATCTTGATCTATGCCAACCCAACAAACACCTTCGAGACACCTGTAGAGCATCTTTATAATCACCCAAGCATTCGTTATGACATTTGATAGCACACAAGGTGTTCCTACAGGTATTCGGGAGTTGCATAATCTCATAGTCGAGAGAATATGTATAAGTCATGAAGAAAGCAATAGCAATAAAACTTAACTATCATTATGCTAAGCTAGCAGATGGGTCTTGTCCATCACATCATTCTCTAATGATGTGATCTCGTTCATCAAATAACAACACATGTCTATGGACAGGAAACTTAACCATCTTTGATTAAGGTGCTAGTGAAGTAGAGGCATACTAGGGACACTTTGTTTTGTCTATGTATTCACACATATACTAAGTTTCCGGTTAATACAATTCTAGCATGAACAATAAACATTTATCGTGATATAAAGAAATATAAATAACAACTTTATTATTGCCTCTAGGGCATATTTCCTTCAAAAGACAGGCAAATGGCATTCAGGAAGGAGATGGCAGAGGAGGAAGCCAGGTACCAGGCGGCCTGTGAAGCCCGTGATGCCGCGTGGAAAAAGGAGGCGGTGGAGATTTGGGGGCGGGCGCTTCATCGTGCGGAGGAGTTGTACGAAGACGGGTACTTCACGAGGAAGGTCAAAGGCGCTAGGCGCTTCATCGCTGCGTGGAGGTGGGCCAATAAGATCCAGCATGCAACCGATGAGGAGCTCCGGTGGGCGCCCAATGGAATGGCAAGATCGTTCAAGGCTCGTCCCAAAGACAGAGGAAGATCGGCACGCGTCAAGCGCTATGAGGCTGAGGAGGCGGAGTACTGCCTCCGTGGAGGGAAGACGCCTGCACCAAGGAGCTGGGGCGAGGGCTGCTTAATACTGCCTGTGGAGGGATTATTAGCTTTGGTATTGCTCATTTTCAATTTTATGCATTGTACCTAGCAGATAAGTAACATCACGTATATGTGATGATATTATATATATTCTGTGATGAACTAATGAACAACTAATATATATATATATATATATATATATATATATATATATAATAAATTCCATTATCTATCAGTTTTGTATACTAATTTGAATCTAGTCATATCATCCACATATACGTAATGGAAAGCGTATATACACATTGAAACAGAATATATAAAAATGAAAATGCAGTATACACATTGAAATGAGAGAAATAAGCAGAGCAATACTATGATTGATGTGAATATATAGCTATCCACGTCGAAACGACTCAACAAAATAAAACGCGTCCGAGACCATGACTCAGCAGCCCTTCCTTTACGGTAGAGTTTTGGCTCTGCTGAACTCGCAGTGTTCGTCAAGCGGTCGACACGTCATGGGTACATCTGGAACACGATCTCGTGCTCCAAGTTGGCTATTTCATGGGAGATCACCACCGAGGATGCGATCGCCATGTTCCTTCATCGCCTGTGTGGACACCGCCAAGGAGGCGGTCGAGCCTACCCACCAAATAGCGTTGGCATCGAAGCGGGCCGCGGACAAGGCGAACAGTGAGACCCATGCGAACGGCGCGGCGGGTGTCCGGTGCAAGTACGGCGTGGCTGGCCTCTGGTGCAAGTATGGCGTAGAGGGCCTCTGCCCAGTCCTGACGAGGAATGTGGGTACTGGGATATGTACGATACCACGATGCTCGCCGACAAGCAGTAAGCATCGATGGATCCGCTCTTGTTGTGCGATGCGTCAGCGCCTCGCTTCATGCGGTGCTCCAACGGTCATGCCGTGCGGCGGCGAAGTTCAGAGCCTATCGGGCGCGACGCTTAGCTTGCTCTACGGTGCGCCTTCGATCATGTTGGGTGGCGAGCTACAGCCTCTTGGCGCTAACATGCCTATCTTGATCCACGGCGCTGAAGCGCCATGCACCAAGGGTCTGCTCAACCCTGGCGATGACGCGCATCACGGCGTCGTCCATCGCGTTGCCGAGGAGCGCCTTGTCCTCGACGGGCCGTGGCGCCTTCTCGTTTTCCTCGTCGGTGAGGTTGATGGCAGAGGCAGTGCTTTGGTGGGCTGGCATGCTTGGAAAAAGTGGATGTGCTACAGGCTGCGCTTGTTGCCTCCGTGCGTCGTGCGCCGCCTAGGTTTGTGCGCAATATCGCTGGGTGGCGGGAAACAGGTGAGGATATGGCGGGAAACGGTGGCGTGTTCATGAAACGTCATCAATTAATGGAAACTTAACATATAAGGAACATCAAGCTAGCACAAGAAGTAGATGATGATCAGATGAGCACGGACCACACTAGGGAACCCTCTTGAGAAACGTAGCATGCAATTTAAAAAATTTCCTACGCTCACGCAAGATCTATCTAGCAGATGCATAGCAATCAAAGGGGGAGAGTGTGCACATACCCTTGTAGACCGAAAGCGGAAGCGTTTGACAACGCGGTTGATGTAGTCGAACTTCTTCTCATTCCGACCGATCAAGCACTGCAGACGTCTGACAGCTCGAAGTTACGCACACGCTCAGCTCGATGTGACGCTATCTCAAGTCTTGATCCAGCAAAGTGTCGAGGGAGAGTTCCGTCAGCACGACGGCATGGTGATGGCGATGGTGAAGTAATCCGTGCAGGGCTTTGCCTAAGCACTACGAAGATATGGCAGAAGGTGTAAACTGTGGAGGGGAGCGCCGCACACGCCTAGGCAATTGTCTGTTGTGTGCTAGGCGCCCCCCCTCCTCATATATATAGGTGGGAGGGAGGGAGGATCAGCCATAGGAGGCGCCCAAGTAGGAGGAATCCTACTTGGAGTCCCTCCAAACCACGCCCCGCCATATATAACCGAGGGGAAGGAAAGAGGAGGGAGAGGGATGGAAGTAGGTATCCTAATCCACTTTCCTTGCCTCCCTCTTTCCTTCTTCTCCTCATAGGGCTAGCCTCAATAGGGACGCACCAGGGATGGTGTGTTCCCTCACTTGGCCCATAAGGCCCATATCTTTTGTCGGGGGTGTCCGGAACCCCTTCCGGTAACCCGATATGTACCATTGCCCTCCTAAACACTTCCGATGTCCGAATACCATCGTCCTATATATATCAATCTTTACCTCTCGACCATTTTGAGACTCCTCGTCATGTCCGTGATCTCATCCAGGACTCCGAACAACATTCGGTCACTGACGGTGTCCTAGACTAGGGGGTACTCACCACGTCGTCTCCCGATTAGTTGGATTGGGCCGAGGTTCCCCATGGTCAGATACTCATGGGGCCATCCGATAGCAGTTGCCGCATTACAAGGAAGATTCCACAAGACTTGGCGATCAAGACAAGGACTCCTCCCCACCGGCGATTCGGCTAGGACTCTTGTTATCCTAGGCCTCTGGTGCATTATATAAACCGAGGCCAGGCTAGTCGATAGACATATACAACAATCATACCATAGGCTAGCTTCTAGGGTTTAGCCTCTTTGATCTCGTGGTAGATCTACTCTTGTACTACCCATATCATCAATATTAATCAAGCAGGAGTAGGGTTTTACCTCCATCGAGAGGGCCCGAACCTGGTAAAAAACATCGTGTCCCTTGTCTCCTGTTACCATCCGCCTAGACGCGATTCGGGACCCCTACCCGAGATCCTCCGGTTTTGACACCGACATTGGTGCTTTCATTGAGAGCTCCGTTGTGTGTTGGCAAAAGGTCGATGGCTCGCTGCAGATCAATCATGACTTCAAAGATCTTCGCCACCAGCTCAACTGGTCACCTTGGTTCGACCAAGGGCTACGCCCTCCCTCCAATCGTCATGTTCGGATGAGGGCCTTCATCAACATCAACTCCAATCTCTATCAAGATCATGGAGGAATCATCCAGGGAGCCCCGGGGCTCAACGTCAACATTGCCCTCGGGCGACCGTACTGTTTTTCTGAACAGCGGACTTGTGTCCGCCACCACCGCCTCCTCAAGTGTCGTTTTAACGGTTGCTTCGGTGTATTGTGCGGAATTGATTCTACAACAACCCTGGAAAATTTCGTCGAGTTCCGATGGAGGAATCTCTGGCAATCTCCGATATACCGGAGCCGCATTGAATCTGGACGAGAATCCGGACGAGTTTAGGGCGTGGTGTCCAGCTTCTAGCTAGGACTTCCTTTGTAAGATCCAACCGTTGATCGGCTGCGGAATTCCTATATCTACCACCCCTCAAAATTTCATCTCGATCCGACCGTCCAAACTCCGGGAACCTTCCGATTAGTGCATCACTTTTCGGATCTGTTTTTCATGCAAAAACGAATCCGACCCGGTTCGTCTTTTTTATGAACGGGATTTCGGACATCCTTTTTGAAGGAAGTTTTGTATGGGGTATTGTGTTTTGTTTCAGAACACATCCCACTAACTTTAAAATCTTTTGAACATGATCTTCAACATCATGCTGGTGTCAAACCAGTCCGGCAATATTGCTCCACGGCCGCCGACCGGCGCTAAACACGTCGTCACTTTGTTGAGCCGAGCTCAACTTCTTCGGATCATCATCTCGGCAAGCCGAACAAGAGTTCGACATCGGAAAGGATAAATCATCACCAACATCGCCGCCCCATGGATTACACGGAGCAGGCACACCGGCATCGCCGCACGGTCACTTCATCAAGCCGGCATTGACCACGTCACGACCTGCATCGGCAGGGCCACACCGTTGCTCCTTCGAGCCGGTGTCCATCACGCCGACCTACTTCGACTCGCCGGTCGACATCGAGGTTCGAGCATCTCGGCTGGATCGGGGGCTTCGCCATCTCTTCATCAACCTACTCCGGTGACTTTGGCGTCACCGGCCGACCAGCTTCGTCACGATTAGCTGGACCGAGGGCTTTGCCTCGGCAAACCAACCTTTGCCGGCATTGCCATGCCGCCGATTTATCGCCCATTAGGCAATGGGTGTGCGGATCGAGTCCCAATTTTGGGAATCACCTTCCTTCGGATTGCTACAACAAATAAACCAGGTGCTATTAATCCTAGTATTTTTTTGCTTGTTTGGGTTCATTTTTCCAAGGGAATTATTACTCTGGTTTGTCCATCATATGTACACAGGTCTATCAAATGGTGGCCGCATTATCGACGATCGCATGGTGGTTCCGTCAGTTTCCGTACATAGTCCGGCGAACGCCGCATCCGGAACTCGGACCGACCTGTGAATTCAGGCTTTGCCACGCCTTTACTGCATCACGCCGATGCCCTGCATCGACATTGACTTCGGGCCAGGCCATATTTCTTTTATTACTCACTTTGCATAAATTATTTATTATGCAACATTTTTCTAATTATCATTATTACTATTGTCTCCGGTTTGCACTATTTTTTGTGCATAGGAAAATAATCCGGGGACTTCAAGGCCACTCACGGCTCAAGACGGGACCGTGCTATGTCACCACTTCACGTGATCGAGCTCTCCGCTCCGCCACCTCGGGACCGGCTTGGGGGATGGAACCTTGTCCCGTATCAACCTCGGACCGCGTCGTCAATACCGAACACATTAACCAGCTAAGTCGCTTTCATGCTCAAAGCTTTAATTTCTAACTTGTGTTCGGTTCGACCAAGCATTATACTTTTTGGAAAAATGTTGCTTGTAAAAATTTCTTGTCCAAACTTTGTTTGTGACGATAAATTCAAATACCCAATTCATTTGGGGGCTTCCTTTAATGAAGCTTTTCCTCTTGCATATGATTATACTTATACGGCTTCGTTTCCTTGTTCGTGGTATTACGCCACAATATGCACCATATTGACTTAAGCGATTTAAAGCTGGTTTGCCTCGCCTCGTGTTTACTCCCCTACGCTCCCCGATTGTTCTTGGCTAGGGAGTCAAGGGAGCACCTCTGCGATTGTCACGATCGGGTCATCCGAGCTGGACCTCGGTATTTGGGTGAAGCAAAGCTAGCGCCTTATAGTTTTCAATGATGGTCGGCACACAACGGAACTCATGAGTACAAAAATCTATTGCACAAGTCTCATAATAACAACGAGCAATCAAGAAAGGTATCGGTGGGGTACTATTTTCTTTCAAGATGCTTCTTACACTTCGCGATAATATAGCATAAGTTCGCTGGCGGCGCTTTTGTCCGTTATGTTTTATGGCCCTGATTGCCTGGTTATTGGAAACACCGCCGATATTCTCGACGGATGGAGTACATAACACTTTTCGGTCCTTGACCGAAGAGGGAGAAGCCGATTCGGTTAAGACGCGTTTAAAGTTCGTTTGAACATAGATATGATATAAGTACTTTGGTAAATGCAATCATTCTTTTACCCAAGCCACTTGGGGGCTCTTAAATTTATATGAGCCGTTTTATGATAAGTGTTCTTCTTCTTAGTCGTTGCAAAATTTTATTATTATTATTTATCACTCCTTTTTTCGACACGAGCGTGTGGTCACTAGCCGGGGAGCCTAATTTCTCTCTCAAAGCCGCTAGAGTTTAGTTTGCTAAACTGGCCTAATGAGAAGTACTACGCCCTCGGGATAGGAGGTTGAAGCCGTAGGTTGACCCGCTTGAAGTCTTGAGATAGGATGTATCATGTTAAAGCACGACAGAAGCACTTCTTTTGCTAAGGCCAATTTTCGGATTGGCACCGAACACTTGATCTCGTTCGGACGTCAAGTTTTTACTTATATTTTTTGGTTTTCCAAGCTTATGGCACTTTTCAAACTATTTGTGTGTTTTCAGCACAAGTCTCGCAGTGCAATGCCGAACACCTTTAGAGATTTGGCAAAAACATTCTCGGATATTGCTATATATATGCATCGGTTTCGAATTGTGTCTTCGGTCAATAGTTGGGTTGCCCGGCCTCTGCGCTTGCCTCCTACGCCCGCTTTGTCGGCTAGGTGTGTAAAGGAGAACCATCGCGATTGTGCTTCTAGCTCACATGGTTAAGCACCTCAAAGGACAAAGCCGAAATCGATTGGTCACAATAAGCGAAGCGGTCAGCAATCCGATGATGGTGTTAAACGACGCGCTATTCATAACAATGGCCAAGTGTTTACGACTTGACCTCGATCGTCACGAACACTACCGGGGCTATTAATCGGCCTCGCAAACTAAATCCTCGATATTTTGCTCTTACATTGAGCTGAGGTTTCATGATCATGCTTAGCATGACAACCCAAAGAAAGGAACCGATAAGCGGGACTATTTTCTTTGGAAGACATTTCTTCCGTTAAACAAGAATATAACATATCTCTCTGCGTACCTTTGTTTATATAAAAACCGTATGGCCAGATTGCCTTGTTTGTTGTAAAATCTTTGCCCTCATAAAGGCTTTATTAAGTAGGACAAACACTGCTCGGCTATTTGCCGAGGAGGTGGAAGCCGATGGTCGGTCAACAAACTTTTGTACAATGCGGATCCGAGCATTAATGACGTAAAGTACTTGGATACATAGAGTCATTACACATAATTTGTGATTTTACTATGGATATCAATCCTTAATTCGGCCACCCGTGCCTGCATTAAGGCTTGGGGGCTACTGGGCTTCGGGCTTATTATTTACAAATATTAAAGGGGCACATCGATCCCCTGCTCTGGTGTTGCCACCCGACGAGTGTCTCGAGGGCTACTGCATTGCCTGTCCAATGCAGAAAATTTTAAGTGTAATACAGTCTCCGAGGAGATTTTGATCCTCAGGTTGGTCGGCCGCACCCAACCTGAGTCTTGAGGACTGAAAGCACGCCGCTTTGTGTCCGAAGTATTCTCATGCTGAGTTAGGACTTGATCCTCGTAATTCCGATTTTGCAAATCAACCTCGAGTCTCAGATGCACGGGATCAGCGGTCTTATGTCATCCTTCATGTGCATCTCGGGTTTTATACCGATACCCACCTTGAGGGCTACTAGCTATGTATCTCCGCAGAGAATAAATTGCACCAATCAAAAATATTGACAAAAATCGGCCCACATTCAGGGTGGTGCACCACCTCAAGGCAGCCCCAAGATAAAGCTCGGGCGCTAGTGGTCGGCTCCATAGAGGGCATTTCCGCATTAAGCTCATGGCTAAACTCCTTCAAACTTCTTTGACCCAAGGTGATTTACGACACCTCGGATACAGTCCGGCGTTGTAGCTCGGATACATAGTCCGGCGTTAGAGCTGGGAAGTAGTCCGGCGTTAGAGCTGAAGCGATCGGCATTGGTGCTCGCTGCAAAGATACCTCGAATGCGATCCGGCAAGAGGACGCTGCCTCCTGAACAACTTCACACCCGAGGTGTGGCATAAAAATAACAAGGCATTGATAAAGGCCGAAACTTAAAGGGCTCTCGGATAGCCGACGGTAAACTCGTCGAATGCATTTCGGCGATCCTCAAGATCGAAGATGAGAAGATTTCTTGAACCAGTTTTCAAGACCGACGATCGAAGATGAAGAAACAGTTCTAAGAACCGAGGAGCGTCCCCAACTTGAAGACCGGTTCAGGGGCTCTCGACGGTGTCCTGGACTAGGGGTACTCACCACGCCGCCTCCCGATCGCTTGGATTGGGCCGAGGATCCCCATGGCCGAGATACTCATGGGCGGTCCAGGACGGTTGCCGCACAAAAGGAAGATTCCACAAGACTTGGCGATCAAGACAAGGACTCCTCCCCCACCGGCGATTCAATAGGGACTCTTGTTATCCTAGGCCTGGTGCATTATATAAACCGAGGCCAGGCTAGTCGATAGACATATACAACAATCATACCATAGGCTAGCTTCTAGGGTTTAGCCTCTTTGGTCTCGTGGTAGATCTACTATTGTACTACCCATATCATCAATATTAATCAAGCAGGAGTAGGGTTTTACCTCCATCGAGAGGGCCCGAACACAGGTAAAAACATCATGTCCCTTGTCTCTCCTGTTACCATCCGCCTAGACTCACAGATTGGGACCCCTAGCCGAGATCCGCCGGTTTGACACCGATACCACCAAATCACATAACTCATATAATACTATATCGCGTCATCGAACGTTAAGCGTAAGGACCCTACGGGTTCGAGAACTATGTAGACATGACCAAGACACCTCTCCGGTCAATAACCAATAGCGGAACACGGATGCTCATATTGGCTCCCTACATTATTCTGAAGATCTTTATTGGTTGAACCGCTATGACAACATACGTAATTCCCTTTGTCCATTTCCAGATGTTACTTGCCCGAGATTCAATCGCCGGTATCCACATACCTAGTTCAATCTCGTTACCGGCAAGTCTCTTTGCTCGCTCCATAATACATCATCTTGTAACTAACTCATTAGTCACTTTTGCTTGCAAGGCTTCTTATGATGTGCATTACCTAGAGGGCCCAGAGATACCTCTCCGATACTACGAGTGACAAATCCTAATCTCGATCTATGCCAACCCAACAAACACCTTCGGAGATACCTGTAGAGCATCTTTATAATCACCCAGTTACGTTGTGACGTTTGATAGCACACAAGGTATTCCTTGGTATCCGGGAGTTGCATAATCTCATAGTCGAAGGAATATGTATTTGACATGAAGAAAGCAATCGCAATAAAACTGAACGATCAACATGCTAAGCTAACGGATGGGTCTTGTCCAGCACATCATTCTCCAAATGATGTGATCCCATTCATCATATGACAACACATGTCTATGGTTAGGAAACTTACTCATCTTTGATTAACGAGCTAGTTTAGTAGGCTTACTAGGGACACTGTGTTTTGTCTATGTATCCACACATGTATCAAGTTTCTAAGTATCACAACTATAGCGTTACTAATAAACATTTATCATGATATAAGGAAATATAAAATAACAACTTTATTATTGCCTCTAGGGCATATTTCCTTCACTCTCCCACTTGCACTAGAGTCAATAATCTAGTTCAAATCGCCATGTGATTTAACACCAATAGTTCACATCTTTTTCACATCGCCATGTGACCAACACCCAAAGGGTTTACTAGAGTCAATAATCTAGTTCACATCGCTATGCGATTAACACCCAAAGAATACTAAGGTGTGATCATGTTTTGCTTGTGAGAGAAGTTTAGTCAACGGGTCTGCCACATTCAGAACCGTAAGTATTTTGCAAATTTCTATGTCTACAATGCTCTTCTTGGAGCTACTCTAGATAATTGCTCCCACTTTGAATATGTATCCAGATTGAGACTCAGAGTCATCTGGATCAGTGTCAAAGCTTGCATCGACGTAACTCTTTACGATGAACTCTTTGTCACCTTCATAACCGAGAAACATTTCTTTAGTCCTCTTTAGGTACCTAAGGATAATTTTGACCCGCCCAAAGGATCTACTTCCTCGATCACTATTGTACCCCCTTGCCAAACTCATGGCATGGTACACAATAGGTCTGGTATACAGCATGACAGACTTTATAGGACCTATGGCTAAGGCATAGGAAATGACTTTCATTCTCTCTGTCTTTTGCCGTGGTCGGGTTTTGAGTCTTACTCAACTTCATACCTTGCAACATAGGCAAGAACCCTTTCTTTGACTGATCCATTTTGAACTTTCTTCAAAACTTTGTCAAGGTATGTGTTTTGTTAAAGTCCTATTAAGCTTCTTGATCTATCTCTATAGATATTGATGCCTAATATATAAGTAGCTTCACCGAGGCCTTTCATTGAAAAACTCTTATTCAAGTATCCTTTTATGCTATCCAGAAATTCTATATTATTTCCAATTAACAATATGTCATCCACATATAATATTAGAAATGCTACAGAGCTCCCACTCACTTTATTGTAAATACATGCTTCTCCAAAAGTCTGTATTAAACCATATGCTTTGGTGACCTCATCAAAGCGTATATTCCAACTCCGAGATGCTTGCACCAAATTCCATAAATGGATCATTGAGCTTGCACACTTTGTCAGTACCTTTAGGATTGACAAAGCCTTCTGGTTGTATCATATACAACTCTTTTTCCATTAAGGAATGCAGTTTTGATATCCATTTGCCAGA
This sequence comes from Aegilops bicornis, assembly GCA_021605145.1. Lineage (NCBI taxonomy): Eukaryota > Viridiplantae > Streptophyta > Magnoliopsida > Poales > Poaceae > Aegilops > Aegilops bicornis. The sequence continues at coordinate 361,417,125 of CM038669.1, forward strand.
TTTCATAAAATGCAGCAATTGCTAACATGATTCGGACAAACTTAAGCATCGATACTAGTGAGAAAATCTCATCGTAGTCAACACCTTGAACTTGTCGAAAACCTTTTGCGACAATTCGAGCTTTGTAGATAGTAACACTACTATCAGCGTCCGTCTTCCCCTTGAAGATCCATTTATTCTCAATGGCTTGCCGATCATCAGGCAAGTCCACCAAAGTCCACACTTTGTTCTCATACATGGATCCTATCTCAGATTTCATGGCCTCAAGCCATTTATAAGAATCTGGGCTAATCATCGCTTCCTCATAGTTTGTAGGTTCATAATGGCTAGTAACATGACTTCCAGAACAGGATTACCGTACCATTACTCGTGCGAACGTGTTCTTGATGACCTCTGAGGTTCGATGAGGTAACTTGATCCGAGTTTCATGATCATTATCATTAGCTTCCTCTCTAGTTGGTGTAGGCGCCACGAGAACGGTTTTTACGTGATGAGCTACTTTCCAATTCGAGAGAAGGTACAATTACCTCATCAAGTTCTACTTTCCTCCCACTCACTTCTTGCGAGAGAAACTCCTTCTTTAGAAAGGATCCATTCTTAGCAACAAAGATCTTGCCTTCGGATCAGTGATAGAAGGTGTACCCAACCGTTTCTTTTGGGTATCCTATGAAGACGCACTTTTCAGCTTTGTTCGAGCTTATCAAAGCAAGCTTTTTCACATAAGCATCGCAACCCCAAACTTTAAGAAACGATAGCTTAGGTTTCTTGCCAAACCACAATTCATACGGTGTCGTCTCAACGGATTTAGATGGTGCCCTATTTAACGTGAATGCAACTGTCTCTAATGCATAACCCAAAACGATAGTGGTAAATCGATAAGAGACATAATAGATCGTAACATATTTAATAAAGTACGATTATGACGTTCGGACACACCATTACATTTGTGGTGTTCCGTGGCGTGAGTTGTGAAACTATTCCACATTGTTTTAAATGAAGGCCAAACTCGTAACTCAAATATTCGCCTCCATGATCAGATCGTGGAAACTTTGTTTTCTTATTATGATGATTCTCCACTTCACTATGAAATTCTTTGAACTTTTCAAATGTTTCAGACTTGTGTTTCATCAATTAGATATACACATATCTGCTCAAATCATCTGTGAGGGTTAGAAAATAACGATATGCTACCATGTAGCCTCAACACTCACTCGGACCACATACATCGGTATGTATTATTTCCAAGAAGTCGCTGGCTCGCCCATTGTACCAGAGAAAGGAGTCTTAGTCATCTTGCCCATGAGGCATGGTTACGTAAGCATCAAATGATTCATAATCAAGTGATTCCAAAAGTCCATCCGCATGGAGTTTCTTCATGTGCTTTACACCAATATGACCTAAAACGGCAAAGTACACAAATATGTTGCACTATCATTATCAACTTTGCATAACATCAATATTATGAATATGTGTATCACTATGATCGAGATTCAATAAACCATTCACATTGGGTGTATCACCATATAAGGATTTATTCATATAAACAGAACAACAATTATTCTTTGACTTAATGAATAATCGTATTGCAATAAACATGATCTAATCATATTAATGCTCAACACAAACACCAAATAACATTTATTTAGGTTCAATACTAATCCCGAAGGTAGAGGGAGTGTGCAATGGTGATCGTATCAACCTTGGAATTACTTCCAACACACATCGTCACCTCGTCCTTAACTAGTCTTTGTTTATTTTGCAACTCTTGTTTCGAGTTACTACTCTTAGGAACTGAACCAGTATCAAATACCGAGGGTTTGCTATAAACACTAGCAAAGTACACATAAATAACATGTATATAAAATATACCTTTGTTCACTTTGCCATCCTTCTTATCTGCCAAGTATTTGGGGCGGTTCCGCTTCCAGTGACCCCTTTGCAGTAGAAGCACTCAGTTTTAGGCTTGGGTATAGCTTTGGGCTTCTTCATGGGAGTGGTAACTTTCTTGCCATTCTTCTTGAAGTTCCCTTTCTTGCCCTTACCCTTTTTCTTGAAACTAGTGGTCTTATTAACCATCAACACTTGATGCTATTTCTTGATTTCTACCTTTGCCGATTGAGCATTACGAAAAGCTTGGGAATCGTCTTCGTTATCCCTTGCATATTATAGTTCATCGCAAAGTTCTAGTAACTTGGTGATAGTGACTGGAGAACTCTGTCAATCACTATCTTATTTGAGAGTTTAACTCCCACTTGATTCAAGCGATTGTAGTACCCAGACATTCTGAGCACATACTTACTAGCTAAGCTATTCTCCTCCATTTTGTAGGCAAAGTACTTGTCAGAGGTCTCATACCTCTTAACACGGGCATGAGTCTGAAATATCATTTTCAGTTCTTGGAACATGTCATATGATCCATGGCGGTCAAAACATTTTTGAAGTCCCGGTTCTAAGCCGTAAATCATGGTGCACTAAAATATCTCATCATACTGAGCTTGTCAAGCATTCATAACATCTGCATCTACTCCTGCAATAGGTCTGTCACCTAGCGGTGCATCAAGGACATATTTCTTCTGCGCAACAATGAGGATAATCCTCAGATCACGGACCCAGTCCGCATCATTGCTACTATCATCTTTCAACTTAGTTTTCTCTAGGAACATATTAAAAATAAAACAGGGAGCTATACGCGAGCTATTGATCTACAACATAGATATGCAAAAACTATCTGGAGACTAAGTTCATGATGAATTAAGTTCAATTAATCATATTACTTAAGAACTCCCACTTAGATAGACATCCCTCGAGTCATCTAAATGATCACGTGATCCAAATCAACTAAACCATGTTCGATCATCACGTGAGATGGAGTAGTCTTCAATGGTGAACATCTCTATGTTGATCATATCTACTATATGATTCACGTTCGACCTTTCGGTCTCCAAAGGTTCCGAGGCCAGTGTCATACATGCTAGGCTCGTCAAGTTTAACCCGAGTAGTCCGCATGTGCAAAACTGTCTTGCACCCGTTGTATATGAACGTAGAGCTTATCACACCCGATCATCACTTGGTGTCTCAGCACGACGAACTGTCGCAAAGTTGCATACTCAGGGAGAACACTTATACCTTGAAATTTTAGTAAGGGATCATCTTATAATTAATGCTACCGCCGTACTAAGCAACATAAGATGCATAAAAGATAAACATCACATGCCATTAATATATGTGACATGATATGCCCATCATCATCTTGTGCCTTTGATCTCCATATCCAAAGCACCGTCATCATCTCCATCATCACCGGCTTGACACCTTGATCTCCATCGTAGCGTCGTGGTCGTCTCGCCAACTATTGCTTCTACAACTATCGCTGACGCATAGTGATAAAGTAAAGAAATTACATGGCATTTGCATTTCATACAATAAAGTGAAAACCATAAGGCTCCTGCCAGTTGCCGAAACTTTTACAGAACATGATCATCTCATACAATAACATATATCACATCATGTCTTGACCATACCACATCACAACATGCCCTGCAAAAACAAGTTAGACGTATTCTACTTTGTTGTTGCAAGTTCTACGTGGCTGCTACAGGCTTCTAGCAAGAACCGTTCTTACCTAAGCATCAAAACCACAACGGTGATTTATCAAGTTTGATGTTTTAACTTCAACAAGGACCGGCCACAGTCAAATTCAATTCAACTAAAGTTGGAGAAACAAACACCCGCCAACCACCTTTTTGCAAAGCTAGTTGCATGTCTGTCGGTGCAACCGGTCTCATGAATGTGGTCATGTAAGGTTGGTCCGGGCCGCTTCATCCAACAATACCGCCAAATCAAAATAAGACGTTGGTGGTAAGCAGTATGATGGTCACCGCCCACAACTCTTTGTGTTCTACTCGTGCATATCATCTACGCATAGACCTGTCTCTGATACCACTGTTGAGAAACATAGAATGCAATTTCAAAAATTTCCTATGCTCACGCAAGATATATCTAGGAGATGCATAGCAACGAGAGGGGGTGATACGTCTCCAACGTATCTATAATTTTTGATTGCTCCATGCTATATTATCTTCTGTTTTGGACATTATTGGGATTTATTATTCACTTTTATATTATTTTTGGGACTAACCTATTAACCGGAGGCCCAGCCAGTGCACTGCTGTTTTTTGCCTATTTCAGAGTTTCACAAAAAAAGTATATCAAACGGAGTCCAAATGGAATGAAACCTTCGGGAGCGTGATTTTTGGAACGAACATGATCCAGGAGACTTGGACCCTACTTAAGAGAAGCTTCCATGAGGCCACGAGGTAGGGGCGCGCCACCCCTGTATGCGCGCCTCCACCCTCATGGGCCCCCGTTGCTCCACCGACGCATTTCTTCCTCCTATATATACCTACGCACTTCAAACGATCGTGAGACGGAGCAAAAAACCTAATTCCACCGCCGCATTCTTCTATACCCACGAGATCCCATCTTGGGGCCTGTTCCGGAGCTCCGCCGGAGGGGGCATCCATCACGGAGGGCTTCTACATCAACACCATAGCCCCTCCGATGAAGTGTGAGTAGTTTACCTCAGACCTTCGGGTCCATAGTTATTAGCTAGATGGCTTCTTCTCTCTTTTTGGATCTCAATACAATGTTCTCCCCCTCTCTCACGGAGATCTATTTGATGTAATCTTCTTTCTGTGGTGTGTTTGTTGAGACCGATGAATTGTGGGTTTATGATCAAGTTTATCTATGAACAATATTTGAATCTTCTCTGAATTCTTTTATGTATGATTGGTTATCTTTGCAAGTCTCTTCGAATTATTAGTTTGGTTTGGCCTACTAGATTGATCTTTCTTGCAATGGGAGAAGTGCTTAGCTTTGGGTTCAATCTTGCGGTGTCCTTTCTCAAAGTGATGAGGGGCAGAAGGCACGTATTGTATTGTTGCCATCAAGGATAACAAGATGGGGTTTTTATCATATTGCATGCATTTATCCCTCTACATCATGTCATCTTGCTTAAGGCGTTACTCTGTTTTCATGAACTTAATACTCTAGATGCATCTTTGGATAGCGATCGATGAGTGGAGTAATAGTAGTAGATGCAGCAGAGTCGGTCTACTTGTCTCGGACGTGATGCCTATATACATGATCATACCTAGATATTCTCATAACTTTGCTCAATTTCGCCAATTGCTCAACAAGAATTTGTTCACCCACCGTAAAATACTTATGCTCTTGAGAGAAGCCATTAATGAAACCTATGGCCCCCGGGTCTATCTTCATCATATTAATCTTCCAACACTTAGTTATTTCCTTTGCTTTTTTACTTTGCTTTTATTTTACTTTGCATCTTTATCACAAAAATACCAAAAATATTATCCTATCATATCTATCAGATCTCACTCTGTAAGTGACCGTGATAGGGATTGACAACCCCTTATCACGTTGGTTGCAGGATTTATTTGTTTTGTGTAGGTGCGAGGGACTCACGCGTAGCCTCCTCTTTGGATTGATACCTTGGTTCTCGAAAACCGAGGGAAATACTTACGCTTACTTTGCTACATCACCCTTTCCTCTTCAAGGGAAAACCAACGCAAAGGCTCAAGAGGTAGCAAAAGGATTTCATGGCGCCCGTTTGGAGGTCTACTTAAAAGTCAACATACCAAGTACCCATCACAATCCCTTATCTCCAGCATTACATTATTTGCCATTTGCCTCTCGTTTTCCTCTCCCCCACTTCACCCTTGCTGTTTTATTCGCCCTTCCTCCGTTCAATCTTGTGTTACCATGTGCCTTCTTTTTGCTTGCACCTTCACTTGCTAAGAGTTTATGGATCCTCATCCACTTGCTAATCTCTTTAAGAGATCCAATTATGATGAACCTATTTCTAGTGAGTTCAGTGCACTAGATTATCTTTATGAGGTTTTGCTTGAAATTCGTGAATCTAAACATTGTGATGAAGTACTTTATGAAGCGATTCACGATAGATCTTTGAATGAAAAGCATGATTGAAATGATTTTACTATAAATTCTGTTGATGTCAATTGTGCTAATAATATGCAAAACCCTAATATTGGGGATGCTAGTTTTGCTATGTCTACTACTTGTTGCAATGATCATGATTGGGGTGATTCTTCTTATGATCTTGAAAATTTATTTAAGCCCCATGATGAATATGAGATTGATAATAGTGTTTGCAATAATATTGAAAGTGGGTTTGAAAGAGTGTCAACTTTAGATCCCACATATTTGGAGAATGTTCAATCCTATGGTATTTTGATAAAGTGGGTTTGGAGAGGTAATGACTTTAGTTAATGATAATCCCACTATTTTGGAAGAGTGTCAACTTCGCATGCATGTGGATCATGTAGAGAAAATTTTATGTGATAGCTATATTGTTGAATTTGAATATGATCCCACATGTAATTATTATGAGAGAGGAAAATATGGTTGGAGAAATTTTCATGTTACTAAAGTACCCCTCGTTATGTTGAGATTGTTATTGTTTCTCACTTCTTCCTTGCATACGCTAGTATTTGCTTGTCTTGATAATTTGTTTGCTTATAAAATGCCTATGCATAGGAAGTATGTTATACTTAGATGTGTTTATCACGTGTTCTATGATGCTCTCTTTGTGCTTTAATTCTTGTCTTTGATGTGAGCGTCATTAAAATTATCAATGCCTAGCTAGGGGCGTTAAACGATAGCGCTTGTTGGGAGGCAGCCCAATTTTATTTTTAGTTTTTTGCTTTTTGCTTCTGTTCAGGAATAAATATTTGTTCTAGCCTCTGGTTAGATGTAGTTTTATGTTTTAGTTAGTGTTTGTGCCAAGTTAAACCTATAGGATCTTCTTGGATGATAGTTATTTGATCTTGCGTAAATTTCCGAAACTTTCTGCTCACTTAAAAATAATTGTTAAAATTCACCGAACGTGATAAAGTACTGATTCCAATTTCTTTTCATCAATAAACAAATTGTCTAGGTCTTCCTATTTTGGCTGATATTTTGGAGTTCGAAGTATGCGTTAGTTACAGATTACTCAGACTGTTCAGATTTGACAGATTCTGTTTTTCGTAGGTGTGTTGTTTGCTTATTTTGATGAATCTATGGCTAGTAAAATAGTTTATAAACCATATAGAAGTTGGAATACATTAGGTTTAACACCAATATAAATAAAGAATGAGTTCATTACAGTACCTTGAAGTGGTCTTTTGTTTTCTTTCGCTAACTGAGCTCATGAGATTTTCTGTTAAGTTTTGTGTTGTGAAGTTTTCAAGTTTTGGGTGAAAGATTTGATGAATTATGGAACAAGGAGTGGCAAGAGCCTAAGATTGGTGATGCCCATGGCACCCCAAGATAATCTAAGGACACCAAAAAGCCAAAGCTTGGGGATGCCCCGGAAGGCATCCCCTCTTTCGTCTACTTCCATCGGTAACTTTACTTGGAGCTATATTTTATTCACCACATGATATGTGTTTTGCTTGGAGCGTCTTGTATGATTTGAGTCTTTGCTTTTAGTTTACCACAATCATCCTTGCTGTACACACCTTTTGAGAGAGACACACATGATTCAAAATTATTAGAATACTCTATGTGCTTCACTTATATCTTTTGAGTTATATAGTTTTGCTCTAGTACTTCACTTATATCTTTTAGAGCACGGTGGTGGATTTGTTTTATAGAAACTTTTGATCTCTCATGCTTCACTTAGATTATTTTGAGAGGCTTAAATAGCATGGTAATTTGCTTAAATAATCCTATTATGCTAGGTATCCAAGAATAGTAAAAACTTTCTTATGAGTGTGCTGAATACTAAGAGAAGTTTGATGATTGATGATTGTTTTGAGATATGGAGGTAATTATATTAAAGTCGTGCTAGTTGAGTAGTTGTGAATTTGAGAAATACTTGTGTTGAAGTTTGAAAATTCCGTAGCATGCACGTATGGTAAACGTTATGTAACAAATTTGAAACATGAGGTGTTCTTTGATTGTCCTCCTTATGAGTGGCGGTCGGGGACGAGCGATGGTCTTTTCCTACCAATCTATCCCCCTAGGAGCATGCGCGCAGTGCTTGGTTTTGATGACTTGTAGATTTTTGCAATAAGTATGTGAGTTCTTTATGACTAATGTTGAGTCCATGGATTATACGCACTCTCACCCTTCCATCATTGCTAGCCTCTTGATCTTGTGCATTGCCCTTTCTCACATTGAGCGTTTGTTCAAACTTCTCCTGTGCATCCAAACCCAGTGATATTATAAGCTCATTCATACAAAAACCTCCTTATATCTTCCTCAAAACAGCCAACATACTCTACCTATTATGGCATTTCCATAGCCATTCCGAGATATATTGCCATGCAACTTTCCACCATTCCGCTTATCATGACACATTCATCATTGTCATATTGCTTAGCATGATCATGTAGTTGACATAGTATTTGTGGCAAAGCCACCATTCATAATTCTTTCATACATGTCACTCTTGGTTCATTGCATATCCTGGTACACCGCCGGAGGCATTCATATAGAGTCATACTTTGTTCTAGTATCGATTTGTAACCATTGAGTTGTAAATAAATAGAAGTGTGATGATCATCATTTTCTAGAGCATTGTACTAAGTGAGGAATAAAGAGAGAGAGAGAGAGAGAGAGAGAGAGAGAGAGAGAGAGAGAGAGAGAAAGGCCATAAAAAAAGAGAAGGCCCAAAAAAATGAGAGAAAAAGAGAGAAGGGATAATGTTACTATCCTTTACCACACTTGTGCTTCAAAGTAGCACCATAATCTTCATGATAGAGAGTCTCTTGTTTTGTCACTTTCATATACTAGTGGGAATTTTTCATTATAGAACTTGGCTTGTATATTCCAACAATGGGCCTCCTCAAGTGCCCTATGTCTTCTTGAGCAAGCAAGTTGGATGCACACCCACTTAGTTTCTTTTGTTGAGCTTTCATACATTTATAGCTCTAGTGCATCCGTTGCATGGCAATCCCTACTCCTTGCATTAACATCAATCGATGGGCATCTCCATAGCTCATTGATTAGCCTCGTTGATGTGAGACTTTCTCCTTTTTGTCTTCTCCACATAACCCCCATCATCATATTCTATTCCAAAGCCATAGTGCTATGTCCATGGCTCATCGCTCATATATTGCGTGAGGATTTATAGGTTTGAGATTACTAAAGTATGAAACAATTGCTTGGCTTGTCATCGGGGTTGTGCACGATGAGAGCATTCTTGTGTGACGAAAATGGAGCATGACTAAACTATATGATTTTGTAGGATGAACTTTCTTTGGCCATGTTATTTTGAGAGGACATAATTGCTTAGTTAGTATGCTTGAAGTATTATTATTTTTATGTCAATATGAACTTTTATCTTGAATCTTTCAGATCTGAATATTCATACCACAATTAAGAAGAATTACATTGAAATTATGCCTAGTAGCACTCCGCATCAAAAATTCTGTTTTTATCATTTACCTACTCGAGGACGAGCAAGAATTAAGCTTGGGGATGCCTTATACGTCTCCAACGTATCTATAATTTTTTATTGCTCCACGCTATATTATCTTCTGTTTTGGACATTATTGGGCTTTATTATTCACTTTTATATTATTTTTGGGACTAACCTATTAACCGGAGGCCCAAATTTGTGCACTGCTGTTTTTGCCTATTTCAGTAGTTTCTCAGAAAAAAGAATACCAAACGGAGTCCAAACGGAATGAAACCTTCGGGAGCGTGATTTTTTGAACGAGCATGATCCAGGAGACTTGGACCCTACGTAAGAGAAGCTTCCAGGAGGCCACGAGGTAGGGGGGCGCGCCACCCCCTGTATGCGCGCCTCCACCCCTCGTGGGCCCCTGTTGCTCCACCGACGCATTTCTTCCTCCTATATATACCTCACGCACTTCAAACGATTAGAGGCGGAGCAAAAAACCTAATTCCACCGCCGCAACCTTCTCTACCCACGAGATCCCATCTTGGGGCCTGTTCCAGAGCTCCGCCGGAGGGGGCATCCATCACGGAGGGCCTCTACATCAACACCATAGCCCCTCCGATGAAGTGTGAGTAGTTTACCTCAGACCTTCGGGTCCATAGTTATTAGCTAGATGGTTTCTTCTCTCTTTTTGGATCTCATTACAATGTTCTCCCCCTCTCTCGTGGAGATCTATTTGATGTAATCTTCTTTTCGTGGTGTGTTTGTTGAGACCGATGAATTGTGGGTTTATGATCAAGTTTATCTATGAACAATATTTGAATCTTCTCAATTCTTTTATGTATGATTGGTTATCTTTGCAAGTCTCTTCAATTATTAGTTTGGTTTGGCCTACTAGATTGATCTTTCTTGCAATGGGAGAAGTGCTTAGCTTTGGGTTCAATCTTGCGGTGTCCTTTCCCAAAGGATGAGGGGCAGCAAGGCACGATTGTATTGTTGCCATCGAGGATAACAAGATGGGGTTTTATCATATTGCATGAATTTATCCCTCTACATCATGTCATCTTGCTTAAGGCGTTACTCTGCTTTCATGAACTTAATACTCTAGATGCATGCTGGATAGCGATGATGAGTGGAGTAATAGTAGTAGATGCAGGTGAGAGTCGGTCTACTTGTCTCTGGACGTGATGCCTATATACATGATCATACCTAGATATTCTCATAACTATGCTCAATTCTGTCAATTGCTCAACAATAATTTGTTCACCCACCGAAAATACTTATGCTCTTGAGAGAAGCCACTAGTGAAACCTATGGCCCCCGGGTCTATCTTCATCATATTAATCTTCCAACACTTAGTTATTTCCTTTGCTTTTTACTTTGCTTTTATTTTACTTTGTATCTTTATCATAAAAATACCAAAAATATTATCCTATCAGATCTCACTCTCGTAAGTGACGTGTAGGGATTGACAACCCCTTATCGCGTTGGTTGTGAGGATTTATTTGTTTGTGTAGGTGCGAGGACTCATGCGTAGCCTCCTACCGGATTGATACCTTGGTTCTCAAAAACTGAGGGAAATACTTACGCTACTTTGCCGCATCACCTTTCCTCTTCAAGGGAAAACCAACGCAGTGCTCAAGAGGTAGCAGGGGGACAGTGTGTCCACGTACCCTCATAGACCGAAAGCGGAAGCGTTTGACAATGTGGTTGATGTAGTCAAACTTCTTCTCGTTTCGACCGATCAAACACCGAACGTACGACACCTCCGAGTTCTGCACACGTTCAGCTCGATGACGTCGCTCGAACTCTTGATCCAGCAAAGTGTCGAGGTAGAGTTCTGTTAGCACGACGGCATGGTGACGGCGATGGTGAGGTAATCCACGCAAGGCTTCGCCTAAGCACTACAAAGATATGATCGGAGGTGTATACTATGGAGGGGCAGCGTCGCACACGGCTAGGCAATTGTCTGTTGTGTGCTAGGCGCCCCCCTCCTCATATATATAGGTGGGAGGGAGGGAGGAGCAGCCATAGGAGGCGCCCAAGTAGGAGGAATCCTACTTGGAGTCCCTCCCAAGCCACGCGCCCCCTGCCATATATAACCGAGGGGGACGGAAAGAGGAGGGGAGAGAGAAGGAAATAGGAATCCTAATCCACACTTTCCTTGCCCTCCCCTCTTTCCTTCTCCTCCTGATAGGGCTGGCCTCAATAGGGACGCACCAGGGCTGGTGTGTTCCCTCACTTGGCCCATAAGGCCCATATCTTTTGCCGGGGGTGTCCGGAACCCCTTCCCTTGACCCGATATGTACCCGGTACCCTGCGGAACACTTTCGGTGTCTGAATACCATCGTCCTATATATCAATCTTTACCTCTCGACCATTTCGAGACTCCTCATGATGTCCGTGATCTCATCCGAGACTCCGAACAACATTCAGTCACCAAATCACATAACTCATATAATAATATATCGTCATCAAACGTTAAGCGTGCGGACCCTACGGGTTTGAGAACTATGAAGACATGACCGATACCCCTGTCCGGTCAATAACCAATAGTGGAACCTGGATGCTCATATTGGCTCCGACATATTCTACAGAGATCTTTATCGGTCGAACCGTTATGACAACATAAGTAATTCCCTTTGTCCATCGGTATGTTACTTGCCCGAGATACGATCGTCTGTATCCACATACCTAGTTCAATCTTGTTACCGGCAAGTCTCTTTACTCGTTCCGTAATACATCATATTGTAACTAACTCATTAGTCACTTTGCTTGCAAGGCTTCTTATGATGTGCATTACTGAGAGGGACCGGAGATACCTCTCCGATACTCGGAGTGACAAATCCTAATCTTGATCTATGCCAACCCAACAAACACCTTCGGAGATACCAGTAGAGCATCTTTATAATCACCCAGTTACGTTGGGACGTTTGATAGCACACAAGGTATTCCTCCCAGGTATCCGTGGAGTTGCATAATCTCATAGTCGAAGGAATATGTATTTGACATGATGAAAGCAATAGCAATAAAACTGAACGATCAACATGCTAAGCTAAGGGATGGGTCTTGTCCATCACATCATTCTCCTAATGATATGATCCTGTTCATCAAATTACAACACATGTCTATGGTTAAGAAACTTAACCATCTTTGATTAACGAGCTAGTCTAGTAGAGGCTTACTAGGGACACTATGTTTTGTCTATGTATCCACACATGTATCAAGTTTTTGGTTAATACAATTCTAGCATGAATAATAAACATTTATCATGATATAAGGAAATATAAAATAACAACTTTATTATTGCCTCTAGGGCATATTTCCTTCAAACCCGACGGTGATGAATTCATCAATCGCAAACGGTTGTATACTAGCAAGCGTTTTCCCACAACACACAGGGCTTATCCCATCACAAACATGCCGGATGGATCAACTGCATGCCACGTATCACACATTGTCAAAAGGTAATGCGGTAGACCTTCTTTAACATGTGTTAAAAAAACAACGACCTCGAGGTTAATTTAACTGATGGGATGGATCATAGAGGTCATTTAATTTGACCCCTATGACCCATCCCATAAGTTAATTTAACATCAAGACAACTTCCCATCCAGTCACCCATCTGGTGGGTGCTCCAACCTGAGCACAGTTAACTTGAGAGTTCTCTTAGATGAGCTATTGGTGGAACAGCTAGTCCATGCTGATATAGGATGCCTCTTCACATCCTTATGGCGTACCCGGATGACCGCTCATCGCCCAATGGCCAATAGATGTTGTGTAGACAGAGCATATCACATATGTCTTATTAGAAGCAATAAATACGTGCGGTTATTGTCGGTCTTTGCACACATTTCTGATTACATACCTGTTTGTCAGGTATCACACACATCTTGTTATATTGAACCGTTTCTGTTATCTTGGCTCAACGCAAACAGTTCATCCAAGTGAACTGTTTGCCCTCTATCGCACACACCTTGATTTGGCTGACCGTTTCTTTTGTTCCGCCTAATCACAAATAGTTCATCCGAGTGAATCGTATGCCGTATATCACACGCACCTTCATCTGGCTGCCCGTTTCTGTTCTTCTGCCTCATCGCAAATAGTTCATTGAACTGAACCGTATGCCCTGCATCGCACACGCAACTAAAATCTTAACCATGTTTGATGCATCCATCATCACAAATGTTTTGCAACTTTTTTTACGGTTTTTTTACATCACCGTTTGCAATTAATGCATCACACACAGTTTCGTCAAAGGGTCTTTGATCGTAGTGTCACGTTAGCAGCATCCTGCAGTAGTGCCACTTGCAGTCAATGAGGTTTTTACCTTGCCGTGGAGGAACTAGGTGCCAGGTGTGATTTTTCCGAAGTGCCTTGTACTCTTCATCCATAGCTTTCTTCCACCGTGTATCACCGAGTGCTTCTCCAAGGGTTTGTGGTTCACATGTAGAACATGCTAGACCAAACTTGAGTATATGCTTACAATTCACAGGTTGGATTAGCCCTTGTTACAAAGGTGTGCGAGGTGGTGTCGAAGGCTGTGGTGCAGAAGATCTAAGAGCTGTGGAAGAAGCATGGCAGCAGTCCCCTGTCAATCCCAAAGCGAGATGTGCAGCCAGAGGTCGTCTTAGCCGACGGGATCTTACGGCACGAGGAGATGAAGCAGCAATTGCCTCACGCGCAGAATATCTAGGCACTGAAGCAGGCTCCCGTGACGAGGCTTGTCGTGGTGATCCCACGGCAGATGCCATGGGATGGCTTAAAGTGGGGGGCTACGTGAGGATGTCGATGGGTTTCGGGGCCGAGGTTGGCACGCGCTGGTGTGTGACACAAGACATGCCTAGGTTCGGGGCCCTCCGGAGAGGTAACACCCCTAGTCCTGCCGAATGTAGTATGGAGAGCACAAGGGCTACAATGTTGCTCCTAGAGTTGTTCGGGGGCAAGGAGGAAGAGGGAGCTGGTCCTCTGCCTTGCCTCGAGTGTGGGTGGAAGTGTGCGTGCATATTCTACTGATGATCACCCGTGTACAGGGAGGGCTCCTGGGGGGTCTTATAAGCCGACCCCCAGGTTTACATTGGTAAAGTTACATGGGCATGGGGCCCCGGTGTCACTGTCTGGAAGCCGACAGTAGGGCCCGCCAGGTCGCCGGAACCACCAGTCCATGGTGCAGTCCCCGTTGCTGGTCACGATAGTGTGACCCCTTTGGTGCAGTGTCACGGAGTGGGCTCTGCGTGGCTACAGTCGCGTCGCCTTGGCCGCTATCGCCTTGGCCAGGTGGTACACGGATGTCGTAGCACGCTTGCTTGATCAACGTGGGTAGGTGGCGCACTGCCACATCCGCCGATTAATGGGGAGTTGTCTTGTCATACGCCCAGATGGGACGACCGCTAATCCGTGACCAACCCGCCAGCTGGGTCGCCACGCCTAGACGACTTGTGCCGGGGAGCCGGCCAGTGATCTGTCGGGTTGAGGGGCGCCTGTCACCCCGATGTTTTAAAAGTGGGTCCAGGCTCCGCTGCCTACCTGGGGGTCATCCACCCGATAGTTCTCCCCAAAGCTGTGAAGGCCCGCCGGCTCGGAGCAGGAGGACCTTTGCAGCTTACCTCGAGGCTGAGGGTTTGTTGGTGAAGTAGCAATGCCGGGCCGGATGACGGGGCCACTCAGACGCTGGTTTTGAAGTTGTGGATGCCGGCAACACCCACTATATGTCGGCTTCTGGAAGATGGATCGCGAAACTTGGTCTGGGTGGGAAACCGAAGTGTCCGCCAGGCTGTCTCTCGATTCGCGACTACCATGGGCTGGAGGGCCGCCACGTGTAGACCCGTGATAGGAGTGACCCTCCAGTGCCACGCACTGCACGGACGGGGCAGCAGCGTGCTCGGCTTCACCCTCGGCCGCTGCGTCGTGGTATTTATTGTAGCACGGGACGGCTGCGCTTCCCGAAGCGATTAATGGTTGTGGGAAATGTGCCCACTTAATGCGGGGGAGTGGGGATAGTGAGCGCAGACGATCCCACTCCCCCATGATTTCCTGCGGGTATAAATGACGGGAGAGGGGTGTGGCGGAAACACCCACGCACGCGCCCCTGCTTTCCCCTCGTCTGCTTCCTCTCCCTTCTTCTCCATAGAGCTCAAGCGGAACCCTGCTGCGACGCCTGCCCACCGCCCGAGCGACAGCCCGTAGCGCTTGCTGACTGCCATGCGTGGGCGGTTCCTTCCTCCTTCTGCTTCATCACCGTGCATGCGCCTTCGGAGAGCTCCGTCGATGGCGTGGACAAAGGACTCTTGGGAGGGCTCCGAGATGGGCGAGGGCGACATCCAATACCTCCATGATACACAGCGGTGCCGCCCGGCGAAAGGTGGCGGCGGGCGGAACGCCCGGCCCGCACGAAGAGGATACCGGAGCCGCGGGAGGGCGAGCATGTGGTCTTCTACACCCACTTTGCACGCGGGTTTGGCCTCCCTGCGAGTCTCTTCTTACGTTCCTTCCTTGAGTTCTTTGAAATTGGCTGCTTTGCAACACACAGGGTCGGCCGTCTTTGCAGCTCACCGGCTTTATCACACACTGCGAAGGCTTCCTCGGCCTGATGCCAAACACAGATTTGTGGGGGAAGCTGTTCTTCCTCAACCAGCAGGGGCGGCGGCTGGGGCCATGTCCAACTATGGGACAGCGGTGATCACCGGCCGGCAGCACGACCCGCTCCCCAAGATGCCCCTCGAGGACTCAGCCAAGAAGTGGTAGAAGTCTTTCTTCTATGTGCACAACGGCAAACCAGCGATGGATTTCATCAATCTGATGTCGTTTGTCAACGAGCTCCCGCACGTCCGGGTTAACTTGGGTTACCAGCCCAAAAAACCGTTGTAGGAGATGGTGAACATCTGTCGCCGGATCAAGGAGTTGACGATGCATGAGCGACTAACGGGGTGAAATCTCATCGCGACCTTCATTGTGCGCCGGGTGCTACCGCTGCTGCGCCGGGTGCACAAGATAGGCGAGATGAGCGGCCGGCGTGACCCCTGCCGGATGTCAACCCGGGAGCTGAATCCAGACCAGATCGCCGAGTAGGTCAACAACATTTCCAAGGCCGGGCTGGTCGGGTGGACATGGCGCTTCGAGAAGGCACCATACGACCGGCAGAACCTGACGCCTACTGTGAGTCCTTGGTCCTTGTTCTTTGCCGCTTCTTCATTGTTCCTACACCGTGACACAACAGGAGAGCTGCAGTTGTTTGCGAGCCAGCAAGCCCGTGACGGGCTGAGTTAGCTGATCCTCTCAGGACGACCCGCTCGATTTCGAGACGGAGAGGGGCCGCGTCGAAGCCGAGTCGCGGGTCGAGGCGCTGCTTAGCCGGGCGCCAAGAAGGCAGATCACATCATGCAGGTAAGTCTCCGCGTCCAGATCTACCGCGCGACGGGCCAGATGACGACGATGAGAACTTGATGGGTGGCCACGATGCAGAGCCTCTGTAGGGAGGGGACACCATCGTCCTCCCGCCAAGGTGGCTGCAGAAGATGGCTGGGACCAGGCCATACCGCCATCCGGCAACCGATCGCCAGCCTCACAGGAAGGAGCCGGTCGAGCCACAGCCGGCCATGAAGCGTTCGACTTGATGCAGCCGTGTGCGTAATAAACGGCATGGAGAAGACACGCCTGCTCCCTCCATCGGTGGGGCCAAGGTAGGCGATTCCCGCGGTCATTGGGTAAGTGGACTTGGCTCTTTTTTAGAACCAGAACACGCTCCTGTGAATTTTAACAATTCTGCTACTGGACGCAGAAGTTTCTGTTTTTCAGCAAAATCAAATCAACTATCACCATAGACCAACCCAAAGGTCTTACTTGGCTCAAACACTAATTAAAACACTAAAACATAATTACTACGGAAGTAATATTGTGTATTTATTGAAAAACAGAAGCAAAAACAAAAAACACAAAATAAAATTGGGTTGCCTCCCAACAAGCGCAATTGTTTAACGCCCCTAGCTAAGCATATTGCAATAGATCTAGGTGTTGTCATCTTTGGTATTTAATCCATAAGTATCCCTCATAATAGATTCATATGGCAACTTAATTTTCTTTCTAGGAAAGTGTTCCATGCCCGTAACAGAAATTGAAATCTAATGTTTCCTTCTTTAATGTCAATAATTGCACCAAGCGTTCCAAGTAAAGGTCTACCAAGAATAATAGTACATGTAGGATTGCAATCTACATCAAGCACAATAAAATCTACGGGCACATAATTCCTATTTGCAACAATAACAACATCATTAATCCTTCCCATAGGTTTCTTAATAGTAGAATCCGCTTGATGCAAATTCAAAGAACAATCATCAAATTTATGGAAACCTAGCACATCAAATAAAGTTTTTGGAATCGTGGAAACGCTAGCACCCAAATCACACAAAGCATTTCACTCAATATCTTTAATCTTAATCTTTATTGTAGGTTCCCACTCATCATAAAGATTTCTCGGGATTGAAACTTCCAACTCAAGTTTTTCTTCAAAAGATTTCATCATAGCATCAACAATATGTTTAGTAAAAGTCTTATTTTGATTATAAGCATGAGGTGAATTTAGCATGGATTGCAACACGGAAATACAATCAATCAAAGAAAAATTATCATAATTAAAGTCCTTGAAATCCAAAAGAGTGGTTCATCACTACTTAAAGTTTTGACCTCGCCAATCCTACTTTTATCAAAAAGAAATTAAGATCATCACCCTCCAAATTATTGGGGCGCCTTCTAGGTGAAGTTGACTCATCTCCAGTCCCAGTTTGATCAAGTTTTATATTGGCAAATAAAGATTCAATAGGAGTCACACCAATCACTTTAAGATCTTCATCATTATTACCACAAAAACTAGAAGAACACACTTTAACAAACCAATCTCTCTTAGCACGCATCCTAGCGGTTTTTTCTTTACTTTCATTAATAGAGGTTTGAATAGCTTTTAGAGATTCATTAATATCAATCTTGGGTGGCATAGATCTAATATTAAAAGAATCAACCTCATGAGAAATTCTATCAACATTCCTTGTCAAATCATCCATCTTACGTAATTTTTTTCTTCTACCATAGCATTGAAAATCTTTTGAGAATTAATGTTATCTTTAATATTATTCTCAAGATCAGAAGGTATCTTATTATAATTTCCATAAGAATTGTAGTAGGAATTACTATAATTATTAGTGGAATTACTAGGAAACGGCCTAGGGTTGACATTACCTCTATACGCTTTATTACTAAAATTGTTCCTACCAACAAACTTCACATCCATAGAATCATTGTTATTCTCAATCAACATAGACAAAGGCATATCATTAGGATCAATAGGAGCACTCTTACTAGCAACAAATTTCATAAGTTCATCAATCTTTCCACTCAAAGTATTAATTTCTTCAATCGCATGCACTTTTTTAGTAGTAGAAGATCTTTCGATATGCCACTGAGAGTAATTTGCCATAATATTATCTAGGACTTTAATAGCTTCTCCTATGTAATTTCCATAAAAGTACCTCCCGTGGCAGAATCGAAAAGATTTTTAGGTGCAAAATTCAATCTGGCATACTTTTTTTGTTTGATCATGCATAAACTTAAATCATGAGTAGGGCAATTTCTTATCATCAATTTCGTCCTCTCCCATTATTGTGCAACATGTTCATGATCGAGTTGCTTAAAGTTCATTATATCGTTCCTAAGGGAGATGACCTTAGCGGGAGGAAAATACTTGGAAATAAAAGCATATTTACACTTATTCCATGAATTTATTCCATAAGCTCGTAGTGAGAACGAAAATAGCTTCAATTTAAAAATATCATTATCCACATATTTTTTCTTTTGTATATCACACAATTCAACAGAAGTGTTTAGATGGGATGCCGCATCTTCATTAGGACTACCAGAAAATTGTTCTTTCATAACAAGATTCAACAAAGCGGCATTAATTTCATAAGATTCCGCACTAGTGGCGGGAGCAATCGGAGTACTAATAAAATCATTATTATTAGTGTCGGAAAGATCACACAACTTAGTATTTTCTTGAGACATCGTGACAAAGCGAGCAATCTAGCACCCAAGCAAACAAAAAGCAAACGAAAAGATGAACGAAAAGAAGGCGAATAAAAAGGCATATATTTTTGTGATTTTTTGAAAAACGTTTTAGAAGTGGGGGAGAGGAAAACGAGAGGTAAATGACAAATAATGTAAGTGCAAGAGATGAGAGTTTATGATAGGTACTTGGTAGGATTTTTTGGGTTTTTAGGTTTATAGATCTAAAATAGATAAGTAGAAAGCAAAATAAAGTAAAGATAAATAAATTGCAGCAAGGTATTTTTGGTTTTTTAGTTCTATAGATCTGAAAATATTTGATGGAAAATAGACCCCGGGGCCATACATTTCACTAGAGGCTTATCTCTTGAAGAAAACATATGGTGGGTAAACAAATTACTGTTGAGCAATTGATAGAAAAGCGCAGTTATGATGATATCTAAGACAATGATCATGAATATAGGCATCACGTCCGTGACAAGTAGACCGAAACGATTCTGCATCTACTACTATTACTCAACACATCGACCGACTCCTGCATGCATCTAGAGTATTAATTTCATAAGAACAGAGTAACGCCTTCAGCAATATGACGTGATGTAGAGGGATTAACTCAAGCAATATGATATAAACTCCACCTTTTTATCCTTAATGGCAAAAATACAATACGTGCCTCGCTACCCCTGTTGTCACTGGGTGAGGACACCGCAAGATTGAACCCATCACAAAGCACCTCTCCCATTGCAATAAAAACCTATCTAGTAGGCCAAACAAAATCGATAGATCGGAGAGAAATACTAATCTATCTCCATCATGCATAAAAGAGTTCGGAAAAGACTCAAATAATATTCATAGATAATCTGATCATTGATGTCTACTACACAACCTTCTTCTTGTAGACATTGTTAGGCCTCCAAGTGCAGAGGTTTGTAGGACAGTAGCAAATTTCCCTCAAGTGGATGACCTAAGGTTTATCAATCCGTAGGAGGCTTAGGATGAAGATGGTCTCTCTCAAACAACCCTGCAACCAAAGAGCAAAGAGTCTCTTGTGTCCCCAACACACACCCAATACAATGGTAAATTGTATAGGTGCACTAGTTCATGTAAGAGATGGTGATACAAGTGCAAAAGCAGATAGTAGATATAGGTTTTGTAAACTGAAAATATAAAAACAGCAAGGTAACAAGTGGTAAAAGTGAGCGTAAATGGTATTGCAATGCTAGGAAACAAGGCCTAGGGTTCATACTTTCACTAGTGCAAGTTCTCTCAACAATAATAACATAATTGGATCATATAACTATCCCTCAACATGCAACAAAGAGTCACTCCAAAGTCACTAATAGCGGAGAGCAAGCGAAGAGATTATGGTAGGGTCTGAAACCACCTCAAAGTTATTCTTTCCAATCAATCCGTTGGGCTATTCCTATAAGTGTCACAAACAGCCCTAGAGTTCGTACTAGAATAACACCTTAAGACACAAATCAACCAAAACCCTAATGTCACCTAGATACTCCAATGTCACCTCAAGTATCCGTGGGTATGATTATACGATATGCATCACACAATCTCAGATTCATCTATTCAATCCAACACAAAGAACCTCAAAGAGTGCCCCAAAGTTTCTACCGGAGAATCACGACGAAAACGTGTGCCAACCCCTATGCATAGGTTCATGGCGGAACCGCAAGTTGATCACCAAAACATACATCAAGTGAATCACGTGATATCCCATTGTCACCACAGACACGCACTGGCAAGACATACATCAAGTGTTCTCAAATCTTTAAAGACTCAATCCGATAAAATAACTTCAAAGGGAAACTCAATCCATTACAAGAGAGTAGAGGGGGAGAAGAAACATAAGATCCAACTATAATAGCAAAGCTCGCGATACATCAAGATCGTGCCAAATCAAGAACACGAGAGAGAGAGATCAAACACATAACTACTGGTACATACCCTCAGCCCCGAGGGTGAACTACTCCCTCCTCGTCATGGAGAGCGCCGGGATGATGAAGATGGCCACCGGTGAGGGTTCCCCCCTCCGGCAGGGTGCCCGAACAGGGTCCCGATTGACTTTTGGTGGCTACAGAGGCTTGCGGCGGCGGAACTCCCAATCTAATCTCCGTTCTGGAAGTTTTAGGGTATGTAGGTATATATGGGTGCAGGGGGCGCGCCCCCCCACCCTCGTGGGCACCTCCCTTCTCTCCTGAAGTGGGGTCCAAGTCCATCCGGTAGCTTTCCTTCCAAAAATAACTTCTCCAGTTGATTTCGTTCTGTTTCGACTCTGTTTGATATTCCTTTTCTTCGAAACACTGAAATAGGCAAAACAAAGAATCTGGGCTGGGCCTCCGGTTAATAGGTTAGTCCCAAAAATAATATAAAAGTGGATAATAAAGCCCAATATTGTTCAAAACAGTAGATAATATAGCATGGAGCAATCAAAAATTATAGATACGTTGGAGAGAGCCACCCAGGCGCAGGGGTGGACCACCGCAGAGCCGGCCTGGCCAGCGCAGGAGAGGAACGCGATGCCGGACGTCATAGTCCTTGATCCCATGATAGAGGTGGAGCGCGAGCGGGCCAGGCAGGTAGAGCCGGCCGACGGCGGGTCCGAGGTTGACGAGGACATCTTCGTGGACCCGCCGCCCAGGACAACCCGGCCGGCGGGGGCGAGCTTGGAGAAGGGAACCGTGGGCCGGAAGCCGTGCCGGCTGCCGCAGACGGTGGTGGCCCCGGGCAACACGACCGGGGACTCTGGCGCCGTGGTGGTCACCCAGCCGTGGGCCCTCGAGAACTCGGCGCCCGCTGGCTCAGCGACCAGATGCTGGCCGCCTGGGCAACCAGGCCTTGAGCGAGGTCGTGTTCAGGCCGCACACTTGGGAGGATGCGACTTCGGATGCCCTGCGCCAGCATCTCCACGGCGGGACGACTGTCTACAGGCCTTCGTCTGGGAGGAGCAGGAGCACGCGTGGCACTTGGAGCAGGTGGTCGCGGTAACTCTTTTTGCCTCTGTGGCTTTGTTTCTTCGATTCGGTTGTTCTCCAGTGGGGGCGCGACAGCGCACCCATTTGGTGTAGCCCCTGAGGCTCGGGTTGGCTGCACAGCAGCCGGGTTAGGTCTTTACCGGTGTCTTATCTCTTTTTCTTGAACCTTTGTCTTCATGCAACACTTGTATGACCTGCGGGCGGACGCGCACAACCGGCTCCTAGACCGATACCATGGGGTCACGGCCCAGCTTGCCGCCAGGGAGGGGGAGCTATGCTACTTCTTGAGCTTGCGTTGGTTTTCCCTTGAAGAGGAAAGGGTGATGCAGCAAAGTAGAGATAAGTATTTCCCTTAGTTAGAGAACCAAGGTATCAATCCAGTAGGAGACAACGCACAAATCACCAATACCTGCACAAACAATCAAACACTTGCGCCCAACGCGATAAAGGGGTTGTCAATCCCTTCACGGTCACTTGCAGAAGTGAGATCTCATACGGATAGATAAAACTAAACAAAAGATAAAGTAAATATTTTTGGGGTTTTTAGTTTATAGATCAGAAAGTAAAAGATTGCAAAATAGTAGATCAAAAACTTATATGATGGAAAATAGACCCGGGGACCATAGGTTTCAGTAGAGGCTTCTCTCAAGATAGCAAATAATACGGTGGGTGAACAAATTACTGTCGAGCAATTGATAGAAAAGCGCAAAGTTATGAAGATATCTAAGACAATGATTATGTAATATAGGCATCACGTCCATGTCAAGTAGACCGACTCCTGCCTCCATCTACTACTATCACTGCGCACATCGACCGACTCCTGCATGCATCTAGAGTATTAGTTCATCAAGAACAGAGTAACGCTTTAAGTAAGATGACATGATGTAGAGGAATGAACTCAAGCAATATGATGTAAACCCCATCTTTGTATCCTCGATGGCAACAATAGAATACATGCCTTGTTGCCCCTACCGTCAGTGGGAAAGGACACCGCAAGATTGAACCCAAAGCTAAGCACTTCTCCCATTGCAAGAAAAACCAATCTAGTTGGCCAAACTAAACCAATAGTTCAGAGAATTACAAAGATATCAAATCATGCATGTAAGAATTCAGAGAAGATTCGAATAATATTCATAGATAAGCTGATCATAAATCCACAATTCATCGGATCTCGACAAACACACTGCAAAAGAAGATAACATCAGATAGATCTCCAAGAACTTCGAGGAGAACATGGTATTGATAATCAAAAAGAGAGAAGAAGCCATCTAGCTACTAGCTATGGACCCGTAGGTCTGTGATAAACTACTCATGCTTCATCGGAAGGGCAATAGAGTTGATGTAGAAGCCCTCCATGATCGAATCCCCCTCCGACAGGATGCCGGAAAAGGCCCCAAGATGGGATCTCACGGTAACAGAAGGTTGCGGCAGTGGAAAAGTGTTTTCGTGGATGCTTCTGGTGGACTGGGAATATATGTGAATATATAGGGCCAAGGGTTAGGTCAGAGGAGTCCCGAGGAGGTGGCAAGGCAGGGGCACGCCCTACCCCCTTGCTGTCGCCTCGCGGCTCTTCTGACTTCATCTCCAAGTCTCTAGGGTGCCTTTTGGTCCAAGAAAAATCATCGTGAAGGTTTTATTCCATTTGGACTCCATTTGGTATTCCTTTTCTGCGAAGCTCAAAAACAAGGAAAAAACTGAAACTGGCACTGTGCTCTAGGTTGATAGGTTAGTCCCAAAAATAATATAAAATAGCATATTAATGCATATACAACATCCAAAACAGATAATATAATAGCATGGAACAATAATAAATTATAGATACGTTGGAGATGTATCAAGCATCCCCAAGCTTAATTCCTGCTCGTCCTCGAGTAGGTAAATGATAAAAACAGAATTTTTATGTGGAATGCTACCTAACATATTTATTCATGTAATTTTCTTTATTGTGGCATTAATGTTCAGATCCATAAGATTCAAAACAAAAGTTTAATATTAACATAAAAACAATAATACTTCAAGCATACTAACAAGGCAATTATGTCTTCTCAAAATAACAAGGCCAATGAAAGTTTATCCCTACAAAATCATATAGTCTGGCTATGCTCCATCTTCTTCACACAAAATATTCAAATCATGCACAACCCCAATGACAA
The DNA here is from genome assembly GCA_021605145.1 of Aegilops bicornis. NCBI lineage: Eukaryota > Viridiplantae > Streptophyta > Magnoliopsida > Poales > Poaceae > Aegilops > Aegilops bicornis. Next base: position 361,441,748 of record CM038669.1, read on the forward strand.
GCCAAGCAATTGTTTCATACTTTTGGTGTTCTCAAACCTTTTCAACTTTTACGCAATACATGAGCGTGAGCCATGGACATAGCACTATAGGTGGAATAGAATATGGTGGTTGTGGAGAAGACCAAAAGAGGGAGATAGTCTCACATCAACTAGGCGTATTAACGGGCTATGGAACGGATGCACTAGAGCTATAAGTTTATGAAAGCTCAAAAGAAAACTAAGTGGGTGTGCATCCAACTTGCTTGCTCATGAAGACCTAGGGCAATTTGAGGAAGCCCATCATTGGAATATATAAGCCAAGTTCTATAATGAAAATTTCCACTGGTATATCAAGGTGACAACATAGGAGACTCTCTATCATGAAGATCATGGTGCTACTTTGAAGCACACGTGTGGAAAAAAGGATAGTAACATTGCCCCTTCTCTCTTTTCTCTCATTTTTTGTGGGCTTCTTTGGCCTCTTTTCTTTTCAACCGGAGTCTCATCCCGACTTGTGGGGGAATCATAGTCTCCACCATCCTTTCCTCACATGGGACAATGCTCTAATAATAGTGATCATCACACTTTTATTTACTTACAACTCAAGAATTACAACTCGATACTTAGAACAAAATATGACTCTATATGAATGCCTCCGGTAGTGTACCGGGATGTGCAATGACTCAAGAGTGACATGTATGAAAAAATTATGAAAGGTGGCTTTGCCACAAATACGATGTCAACTACATGATCATGCAAAGCAATATGACAATGATGGAACGTGTCATAATAAAACAGAACGGTGGAAAGTTGCATGGCATTATATCTTGTAAGGCTATGGAAATGCCGTAATAGGTAGGTATGGTGGCTGTTTTGAGGAAGGTATATGGTGGGTGTATGGTACCGGTGAAAGTTGCGCGACACTAGAGAGGCTAGCAATGGTGGATGGGTTAGAGTGCGTATAATCCATGGACTCAACATTACTCATAAAGAACTCACATACTTATTGCAAAAATCTATTAGTCATCAAAACAAAGAACTACGTGCATGCTCCTAGGGGGATAGATTGGTAGGAAAAGACCATCGCTCGTCCCCGACCGCCACTCATAAGGAAGAAAATCAATAAATAAATCATGCTCTGACTTCATCACATAACGGTCCACCATACGTGCATGCTACGGGAATCACAAACCTTAACACAAGTATTTCTCCAATTCACAATTACTCACTAGCATGACTCTAATATCACCATCTCTATATCTCAATACAATCATAAGTAATCAAACTTCTCATAGTATTCAATGCACTTTATATGAAAGTTTTTATTATATCCCTCTTGGATGCCTATCATATTAGGACTAAATTCATAACCAAAGCAAATTACCATGCTGTTTAAAAGGACTCTCAAAATAATATAAGTGAAGCATGAAAGTTCAATAATTTCTATAAAATAAAACCACCGCGTGTTTCTAAAAAGATATAAGTGAAGCACTAGAGGAAAATTGCCTAGCTCAAAAGATATAAGTGAAGCACATAGAGTATTCTAATAAATCACGATTCATGTGTGTCCCTCTCAAAAGGTGTGTACAACAAGCATGATTGTGGCAAACTAAAAATTAAAGACTCATATCATACAAGACGCTCCAAGCAAAACACATATCATGTGGTGAATAAAAATATAGCCTCAAGTAAAGTTATCGATAGACGAAGATGAAAGAGGGGATGCCTTCCGGGGCATCCCCAAGCTTAAGCTCTTGGTTGTCCTTGAATATTACCTTGGGGTGCCTTTGGAATCCCCAAGCTTAGGCTCTTGCCAGTCCTTATTCCATGGTCCATCAAGTCCTTACCCAAAACTTGAAAACTTCACAACACAAAACTCAACAGAAAATCTCATAGCTCCGTTAGTATAAGAAAATAAATCACCACTTTTGGTACAGTTGCGAACTCATTATTTATTTATATTGGTGTAATATCTACTGTATTCCAACTTTTCCATGGTTCATACCCCCCGGTACTACCCATAGAGTCATCAAAATAAGCAAACAACATATAGAAAACATAATTTGTCAAAAACAGAACAGTCTGTAGCAATCAGAGAACTTCGAATACTTGTGTAACTCGAAAAATTCTGAAAAATTAGGACAACCTGGGAAATTTGTATATCAATCTTGTGTAAAAAATTCAGATCGAAAGCACGCATCTGTGAATTATGAAAATTATTTTGTTGGGCGCAAAAGTTTCTGTTTTTCAGCAAGATCAAATCAACTATCATCGTAAGCCATCCCAAAGGTCTTACTTGGCACGAACACCAATTAAAACACAAAAAAACATCTAACAAGAGGCTATACGAATGATTTATTGAAAAATAGAACAAAAAAGTAAAGAACAAAAATAAAATTGGGTTGCCTCCCAACAAGCGCTATTGTTTAACGCCCTTAGCTAGGCATAAAAACACATAGATCTAAGTATTGTCATAGTAATAATAAGCCAAATCTCGAAAGCACATCTCATACTCCCTTCATTCAGCGGCAAGTTTTATTTGTGGTAAGCAAAAGTAATCAAAAGGGCTAAATTTAATGGAATAAGGATCCCTAATATCAAGCTCGGGAGGAATTGGTTCCTCCTTCGGCCCCTCATATTGTATGACCAACTCATCATTGTAAGCGTTCTTTTGGCAAAAAATCATGAGCTTGTGTCCAAGATAGAAACCCAATCCGTTGTTTTGTATAGCAAAATTATCATTAAGTTCAGAAATCTTATCAACTAAAACATCGGTAGGGACCCTCTTTCTTAAATTTTCATTATAAGCAACATGATCTAGAGATCATAAACGCACTATTTCTTCTTGGTTAAAGAGAATCCCCTCTATGGGAGGATGACCACCATCTACTTTATATCATGCAAAATTTCACTAGCTTCTTTCATGATAAATCTAAACTCATGGGCTAGAAATATAGTAGCGGCGCCGCTTAATGTAAGAATGGTCAATATTAGAAAACTCTAGAAAAATCCTTTGTATGCATGGATGCATATGAAGAAATTGTCTTTCAAGTTCAACTACAAGCAAAGATATAGAATCCGCGAGACTATTAGTTTTATTGAGAATAGATCCACCTAACGTGTGTAGCGCACCGGCGCAAGTAAAGAAATCTTGAATAACCCCCTTTCCAATAATATTGCCGCTACCTATGCGAAGTTTTTTAGTGTGCAAGGTAGTAGATTCTTCATGAGGATTAATATTAGCAAAATCATCAAAGTTTCCCTCATCATTACTACAATCATTTTCAATGATAATCTCCCTAGATTCAGACATAGTAACAGCAAAGCAATCTAACAAATGAGCAAACAAAAAGCAACGAAGAAGACGGACAGAACAGGGGCGAAGAAAAATGCAAATCTTTTCAAAAATCATTTTAGAAGTGGGGGAGAGGAAAACGAGAGGCAAATGGCGAATAATGTAATGCAAGAGATGAGAGTTTATGATGGGTACTTGGTATGTCTTAACTTGGCGTAGATCTCCCTGGCAACGGCGCCAGAAATTCTTCCTGCTACTACTTGAGCTTGCATTGGTTTTTCCCTTCAAGAGGAAAAGGTGATGCAGCAAAGTAGAGATAAGTATTTCCCTCAGTTATAGAACCACGGGATCAATCCAGTAGGAGACAACGCACAAATCCAATACCTGCACAAACAATCAAACACTTGCACCCAACGGGATAAAGGGGTTGTCAATCCCTTCACGGTCACTTGCAAAAGTGAGATCTGATTGAGATAGATAAAAATAAACAAAAGATAAAGTAAATATTTTTGGGGTTTTTGGTTTATAGATCGAAAAGTAAAAGATTGCAAAATAGTAGATCAGAAACTTATATGATGGAAAATAAACCCGGGGCCCATAGGTTTCACTAGAGGCTTCTCTAAAGATAGCAAAAAATACGGTGGGTGAACAAATTACTGTCGAGCAATTGATAGAAAAGCACAAAGTTATGACGATATATAATGCAATGATTATGTAATATAGGCATCACGTCCGTGTCAAGTAGACCGACTCCTTCCTGCATCTACTACTATTACTCCACACATCGACCGACTCCTGCCTGCCTCTAGAGTATTAAGTTCATGAAGAACAGAGTAACGCTTTAAGTAAGATGACATGATGTAGAGGAATAGACTCAAGCAATATGATGTAAACCCCGTCTTTTTATCCTCGATGGCAACAACAAAATACGTGCCTTGCTGCCCCTACTGTCACTGCGAACGGACACCGCAAGATTGAACCCAAAGCTAAGCACTTCTCCCATTGCAAGAAAAACCAATCTAGTTGGCCAAGCTAAACCGATAGTTCGAAGAGAATTACAAAGATATCAAATCATGCATATAATAATCCAGAGAAGATTCAAATAATATTCATAGATAAGCTAATCATAAATTCACAATTCATCGGATCTCGACAAACACACCGCAAAAGAAGGTTACATCGGATAGATCTCCAAGAACATCAAGGAGAACATGGTATTGAGAATCAAAGAGAGAGAAAGCCATCTAGCTACTAGCTATGGACCCGTAGGTCTGTGGTAAACTACTGACGCTTCATCTGAAGGGCGATAGAGTTGATGTAGAAGCCCTCCGTGATCGAATCCCTCTCCGGCAGGATGCCGGAAAAGGCCCCAAGATGGATCTCATGGGAACAGAAGGTTGCCGCGGTGGAAAAGTGTTTTCTTTGATGCTTCTAGTGGTTTGGGAATATATGTGAATATATAGGGCCAAGGGTTAGGTCACAGGAGTCCCGAGGAGGTGGCAAGGCAGGGGGGCACGCCCTCCGACCTCACCGCCGCCTCGCGGCTCTTCTGACTTTATCTCCAAGTCTCCGGGGTGTCTTCTGGTCCAAGAAAAATCATCATGAAGGTTTTATTCCGTTTGGTATTCCTTTTGTGCGAAGCTCAAAAACAAGGAAAAAACAGAAACTCGCACTGGGCTCTAGGTTAGTAGGTTAGTCCCAAAAATAATATAAAATAGCATATTAATGCATATAAAACATCGAAAACAGATAACATAATAGCATGGAACAATCAAAAATTATTGATACGTGTGAGATATATCAAGCTACGCCAGGCCCAAGGTACAGCTCACATGCTTCCAGTGGGGGCGCGGCAGCTCACCCGCTGGGTGTAGCCCCCAAGATTCAGACCGGTTGCGGAGCAACCGAGTTGAATCTTAAAAGTTTTTTCTTTCTTTTGTCCGGCATCTGACTTATAACTTCTTCGTGCAGCCGCCGCGGCCGGGGTGCTGGGGCTCTAGACCCGGCTGGACAAAGCCGACCAGCAGGGCGACCTGGCCATCGCCGACCATGACCGGCTCCAGGCTGAGGTGGAACGGCTGGTGGCGGAGACATCCAAGGCGTCGGACGCCCACCGGGCGGAGCTAAGTCGGCTGGTGGAGGAGCACGGGGGGAGGGTCGCTGCGAAGGACGCGGAGCTGAAGACGGCCACCGAGAAGAGCACTCAGCTTGATCGGGACCTCGAGAGTTGTGGCCGCGCTTGGGCCCTGTGGGAAAGCAGGATGCTGGCCGAGGTGCGGCATCTCGACGAGGCCATCGTCCGTAAGTGCTTTTCCCCTTCCCCTTTGCTCGGCCGGCGTCGCGACCCGGCCAAACTTTTGTTTGTTTTGCTAACTTTCTTGTTCCTTTTCCAGGGGTTTTCCTGAGACACAGGAGTCGGCCGAGGTGACCGTGCGTGCCCACCAGGCCACCAGCAGGTAGTCGGGGTAGATGTTGATGAGCATGCCGCCTGGACTTTCCTGGAGCTCATCCTTGCTGCCGAGACCCGCTTAGGGGCGGTGGAGGAGCATATGAACTGGCTGTTCCAGGCCGGCTTGAACATGACAAGCGCCCTTTGGCCGGACGCTGTGGTGCCCAACAGCGTCACCCCGCTGGCGCGGTGGCTGGAGATTGGCATGGCGCGGCTCGGGGCTGGGGCTTCCGCGGCTCAGGCCGGAGCAGACATGGCGCTCTGTTTTGTGATGTCATGGTACCCGGGCATGGATCTGGGCCGGTTGGCATCTCAGCATGCCGGGGCGGAGGAGGAACTGGCCCCGCAAGCGTTGGTGATCGTGGGCCAGATACCTTGCGTCCTTTGCCCCCACATGACTAGTTCGTCGTGGAGCGGACGGAAGATGGCGCGGAGATCCTGGCCGAGGACTTTGGCCTGCTGCTTGACTACCCGAAAGGCAGCTCAGCCGAGTCATGGGCCTACGCGGATGATGCCGCCGCGACGTTGGACGACACCACCATGACCGAGGAGCTTGTGTGCTCTGGAGCTGGCATGGCGGCCGCATCCACCCGGGGGAGGGGGTGGGGACTGAAGCCGGCACAGATGCCACCTAGGCTGTCCTTTATCTTCCTGTACTCAAACTTTAGTTTGGTAGCAGGTCCACCCACTGGGGGTATAGTTCATTTAATGAACTCCTGGTCGTGGGCCTTTTGTTATGTATATAAATGCGCGTGTGCTTGCTCTTGCACTTGTCTTCTTAGGCCGTTTTACTTGTTCGACTTCCCGCTTGGTTTCCTCCCCACTAGACGGACAGTCGGGAGTCGGATGTGGTTGGGTATTCGGCCTTAGGAAGAGATGGACAATACTTAGGCTTTTCCGGACGTTGAGCGCGAGTGAAACACTGACTGGGCCGGCTGGCGGCGGATGGAGAAGCCGGCCGTCGTGCAGCTGGTTGTGCTGCGGTAGATGAGAAAAAAAGGAAAAGGGCGTCGGATCAATCTGGCCGGGCTCTCTGCCTTAGTTTTCTCATGCTGATGGCGCTCCGGCCTTTAGCTCTTGCTGGCCGGTCAGCCATGGGCCGGCCTGCGATGTTGGCGAAGAGAGGGCCTTGGCAACATGTACGTTTCGAAACCGGCCAAGGGAGAAGGCCGGGTCTGGTCTAGCCGGCTAGCCACCAAAGCCGCCGCCGTCTTGACCCGGAGGGGGTAAAAAGTAGAACAATGCATAGAGCACATAATCTGATGTGATAAAAAGGTAGCCCTCGAGTGTCGTTCAGGGGACTTGTTGTTTCATTAAACCCAAAAGGGGGTGACACGTACATACATGCCTTCAACTGTAAAACCGAAGGAGGAGCTCCGCGTTCCAAGGGCGCTCCGTCTCCTCGCCAGAGGCGTCTCTCTTGCGCTTGTTCAGCTTCTGCGTGTCGATGAGGTAGTAGGAATTTCTGTCGCACAAAGTCTTGCTGATGATGAAGTGGCCCTCCCATAGGGAGGCCAGCTTGTGCTGGTTGGCTGGCCGTTAGACAAGCCGGAGCACCAAATATCCCTCATGGAATGCGAGCGGCTTGATTTTCTTACTATCGTAGTGGCGCGGGCCTTGCTGGTAGATGGTCGACCAGTTTAGGTCTAGGAGGTGCGCCTCCTTGAGCAGGCCGACACCGTCTTTGTGTGCTGCTTTGGCTTCATCTTCCGTGTACAAGGTGAATCGAGGGGAGTCGAACTCGAAGTCGGTGGGGATGATGGCTTCGGCTCCGTAGACGAGGAAGAACGGTGTGAAGCCGGTAGACCGGTTGGACGTTGTTTGGAGGTTCCAGAGGACGACCAGCAACTCGTCGAGCCAGCTGGCAGGTGAGTGCATGAGCGGCTCGACAAGCCGTGGTTTGATCTCGGCCAGAATTAGGCCGTTGGCCCGCTCCACCTGGCCTTTTGACTGGGGGTGCGCAATTGAGGCTAGGTCAAGCCGGATGCCAGGCGTGGACCAATACTGAGCCAAGCCGCCCTTGGCGATGTTGGTGTCATTGTCAGTGATGATGTTGTGGGGGATGTCGTGGGTCCGTCGAGTTCCTTGATCGGCCGTGCCTCGATCCACTTGGTGAACTTGTCCATGGCCACCAAGAGGTGTGTCATGCCACCTCGCATGGTCTTGAACGACCCTACCACGTCAAGGCCCTAGACGGTAAATGGCCACATGATGGGGATGGTCTGGAGAGCTGAAACCAGCTGGTGGTTGCGCTTGCTGAAGCGTTGACAACCCTCACACTTGAGGACCAGCTGCTCAGCATCTTCTAGTGCCGTGGGCCAGTAGAAGCCATGGAGGAATGCTTTCACCACTAGGGCCCTGAAGGGGGCATGGTGCCCACACTCACCCTGGTGGATGTCGAGGAGGATCTCATGCCCCTTGTCCGGCTCGACGTAGCGCTGGAACACGTCTATTTTGTTGCGCTTGACGAGCTCATTGTTGATGATGGTGTAGGCTGAGGCCTGGTGCTGCAATTGGCGCTTTCGAGGAAAGCAGGGATGGGTTGGGCCCATGACGGCGTTGTTACCACCACGAGGACGACAACTTGGGTGGGAGCTAGATCGGTAGCCTCTGGGCCGGGACCAGCAGCCCCCGAGTCGGAGCCAGCAGCCACCGGGCTGGGGCTAGAGCTGGCAGCCCCCACGTAGGGCAAGGAGGCCGCTGGGTTGTCTGGGACGAAGATGGGCTCCGAATCCGAAGACGGCTTGATGGAGGGTTTCTGTAGGCGCTCAAGGGAGACGCCGGATGGGATTGCTTGCCGGGATGAAGCTATCTTGGCCAGCGTGTTGGCCACCTCGTTGACCGCTTGGGGAACATGGAGGAACTCACAGCCGTCAAAGGCGCCGGACAGTTGCTGGACCAGGAAGCGATAACTGGCCATGTTGGCGTCCCTGGCGTCCCACTCGCCGGAGGCCTGCTGCACCACCAAGTCCAAGTCACCGTAGCAAAGGATGCGCCGGATGCCAATCTCTTTGGCAGGCCGGAGGCCAAGGATCAGCGCCTTGTACTCGGCAATGTTGTTGGAGGCGGCGAAGTGGATCTGTAGCGCGTACTGCAGCCGGTTGCCCTTTGGGATGAGAGCACGATGCTTGCTCCCAGGCCGGTGCGCATCTTGGAGCCGTCAAAGCGCATGCCCTAGTGCATCGAGTCAGGTGCCGGTGGCAGGTACTGGGTTTCCGCCTAGTCGATGAGGAAGTTGGCCAATGCTTGGGACTTGATGGCGGTGCGGGGCTTGTAGAGGATCATGTGGCTGGCCAGCTCGATGGCCCATTTGGCGAGGCATCCCAGCAGCCCATGATCTCGCCGATGGGGGTCGTGCTCACTACGGTGATGGTATGCTCCTGGAAGTACTGCTTCCGCTTCTTGGCGGCAAAGTACACGTCGTAGCACATCTTATGGTAGTGGGGGTAGTCCTGCTTGGGGAGGAAGAGCACCTCGCTCAGGTAGTACACAGGGTGCTGGTCCAGCTGCACCTTGCCCTCCTCAGGGTGCTCGACCACCAGCACCACACTGACTACGAGCGAAGTAGCCACGATGTAGAGCAACAGTGGCTCCTTCTCAGCCGGCATGGCCAGGACGGGTGCCGCGGAGAGCATGCGCTTGAGGTCCCGGAAGGCTTCGTCCGCCCGGTCCCCTCGATCCTGCTCGCTCGCCATGTGTCCCCCATGCAGGTGGCGGGCGGTGGAGGTGGAAAACCGGGCCGTCGCTGGTTGGAGCGGCGGGTCGGTCCCGATTCCCTGTGCCCCCGATGGTGAGATTGGTTGAGTGGAGCGGTAGAGCCCCGACCCCGCCCCTTTATAAGAAGAGGGGCATCCCACATTCTTCCAGCATCCATCTCCTTCCACTTTCGCTCCTTTCTTCTATCTGCCATGGCGAGAGGGGGTGCAGGCTCTTCAATGGTAGCGGTGAGGGTTGACGCTCGACAACGCGTCCCTCCCTCCCAAGAGCTCGTGGCGGCGGAGCCGGCCACGAGAGGAAGGGGGAGGGGCATGGCCGAGGTCATCATGGCGCTCGGGGGAGAGGAGGACGGGGCAGCGCACCGGCCCCGCCTCCGTCAGCGATACCTCCCCCGATGGAGGGCCACGTCGGAGACCAGCCGCGCGAGTTCTTCATCAGGCTGCGTCGGCCACCGCGTCATCGTCTTTGTCTCCCTACCCCATTTGCTCGAGAGATGGAGCTCGATCCACCCCAGACCCTCAGGTTGCACATGAGGGGCTGCGGGAACGGTGGCACGCGGGTCGACGTCGAATTCCCTGCTCCTCACGTCATGTACCTCCGTCGTGGATGGAAGACATTTGCTCATGTCCATAGCCTAACGGCGGGGCTCGTTCTCTATTTCAAGTTAATGGAGAACGGCCTGCTCTCCGTCAAGGTCTTTGGAGATCTTGGAACTCGCCTGAAGTGCTGCCATGAGAGCTCCTCCGATGATGAAGATTCCTCCTCAAGCGGGAGTGACGTGGAGGACAGCGACAGTGATGATGAGGGCGTCGAGCGACGGGAAGCTGACCTCGACTCCGACTGACCGCGTCGCCCCTCCCTCGGCCACGTGCCCTGCCGAGGGCCTTCCTCGTCAAGCTCTCCATCAGCGCTGGCGTAGGAGGGTTGGAGAAGGCGAATAAGGCGGGTAGCGGCTGTCAAGTCGGAGTATGCGGGCACCGACGCCTTCGTCGCATATCGCCGGCCCACTACCTCATCTTCTAGCTCCCCTCCTGGCACCGGGACGTTCTCTTGGTGCCTTCTGCTCTTCGTACCTCGCCTAGGCACTCTTTTTGCCCTCCTGCTATCTTGTTCCACCTTCTGAGGAGAGGGACAAGAAAGGGATTATGGGCACCTTATTTCTTTTTAGTTTGTAAGCCTGCAGGCACTTGTTAATTTCAAGACTTGTAATCCCCCTTGCTCATGTTTTTTATTCCGTAGGAACTGTACCTGTATGGGATGTTTTTAATGAAAAAGGGTGCTTGCCGGGTTCTTTGTGCGTGAGCGAGGCCCATGCCAAGGAATGAATCCTTGTTATTTTTAAGATAAACATTGTCGCCCGCAACAGGCCTTGCTGCCCCCCTTACTTCAGTCGACCATTCTCATGCTCTTGGCGCAGGCAGGGCGAAGTAGAGTTAGCCCCCCCCCCCCCCCGTTTATTTCCTTGCCACCGCGACTACGACCCGGTTCCGACCCATGGACTTGGGTACAGGAAAAAAAAGGGGGAGCACGATGGTCTAGGAGCAGAACGGGGTTTCATATGTCCCGACTTCATACAGAAATGCACAATAGAGGATAAGGACTTATCTGAATCTGCAGCCCCCGGCAGCCTTGGCTTGCCGTGGTTAGATCCTTGTGTCTGCAGCCCCCGACAACCTTGGATTGCCGAGGCAGGGGCGCCGGCTCGTTGTGTTTCTTCCAAAGAGCTCACCGGAAACGTCCATGGACCCTACGAACCAAAGAGGATGGAAAGGAACAAAGAAACGCAAACTCGACCTCTATGCTAGGGGTTAGTCGCCGCTAAGCACTATCAACCCTAACCGAGGGAGAGACTTAACCTAGCATGCATGCTATAACTTAGGGCACCAGCGCTTCATTTATATATGTTCAAGGTCTGCGCCTGGCTCTGTACAGAGGGTTACATGCCTTGCCAGCAAGGCTTGTACAAAAGGTGGTTTGCCGGGGGGCCCGACAACTGCGCCTTATGGGTAAAACTTGCGAAGATGTTCAATGTTCGAGGAGTTGCTCACTGGAATAGCATCTTCCGTCTCCAGGCAGACTGCACCGGGCCTGGTGACTCGTATTACCTGATAAGGGCCTTCCCACTTTGGCGTCAACTTCTTGGAATTCTTGGCCGATTGGACGCGCCGAAGAACAAGGTCACCTTCCTCAAAGCTTCGGGCATGAACCTTGCGGCTATGGTAGCGGCGCAAGGCTTGCTGGTAGCGCTCTGCTCTCACAGCCGCCCGAAGATGATCTTCCTCAAGGAGCGTTGCGTCATCTTGCCGCAATTGCTCTTGCTCAAGCTCGTCATAAGCGAGCACTCAAGGTGACCCGTATGTGAGTTCCGTGGGGAGAACTGCTTCTGCCCCGTATACCAGGGCAAAGGGTGTCTGGCCGGTGGCTCGATTTGGCGTCGTTCTGATTGACCAAATAACCGCTGGCAAGTCATCAATCCAGCGCCTTCCACTCTTGTGCAGCCTGTCAAAGTCTTGGTCCTCAGGCCTCGCAGTACTTCAGCATTTGCCCTCTCCGCCTGGCTGTTGCTCCGTGGGTGTGCCACGGAAGCTTAAATGCACCTTCTTCCGAGGTCTTGGATGTATTGCATGAAGGTATGGCTTGTGAACTATGTGCCGTTGTCGGTGATGACTCTGTTTGGCACACCAAAATGGCAGACTAGCCCCTTGAAGAACTTGACGGCCGACTGTGCGGTCACCTTCCTCACTGCTTCCACCCCCGGCCACTTTGTGAACTTGTCAATTGCGATGTACAAGTACTCAAAGCCCCCGACAGCGCGGGGGGAAGGGCCCAGTATGTCGAGCCCCCAGACCAAGAATGGCCAGGAGAGAGGAATTGTTTGAAGGGCTTGAGCTAGTTTATGAAGCTTCTTCGAATGGAACTGACACGCTTCACACTTGGTTACTAGTGCCATCGCATCCTGGAGGGCGGTGGGCCAGAAGAAACCTTGCCGAAATGCTTTGCCGGCAAGGGCCCTCGGCCCTATGTGGGAGCCACATATGCCTCCGTGTATCTCTGCCAATAGCTCCAGTCCTTCCTCCAGGGGAATGCACTTCAACTTCACACCGTTCGATCTCTTTCTGTACAGGACGTCATCAACGCACTGATACATAGCGTAATCGACGGGTTACTTTCTCGCTTCTTCCCGCCTCCTCAGAAGCTCCCTGTTTGGATGAATCAGACGGTATGTTGTGCCCATGCCGGAGCCTGGGGCTCGACGGCAAGGACCAAATGCATTTCTTCTGCCATGGGAGCGGTCGCCTCTACAGCCAGGGCTTGACGCCCTGCTGGAGTCAGTTGCCCCTCGGTAGGCTCAGTACCCACGGCAACACCCTTGCCGGCGGCCCCAGGGGGCTCGGCGGGAAAGTACTTGCCGAGGCCTGATTTCCTCCGCTTGTGCTGCTCTATTGATGGTTCGACGGATGGTTGAGTTAACCGAAGCACAAAGGTACCTGGTTCCACAGGCTTCGACAGGTAATCTGCGGTATCGTTCTCCGCTCGGGGAACACGCTCTGCTTATATACCGTCAAAGCGCTCTTCCAGCTTCCTCACCTCATCTACGTAGGCCTCCATCAACGGGCTCTGATAATCTTTGTTGACTTGCCTGACGACAAGCTGTGAATCACCCCTGACGATGAGCTTCTTAATCCCGAGGTCTGTCGCGATCCTGAGACCGGCAAGCAACCCCTCGTATTCTGCGGTGTCGACATCTCCCTGGGGAAGTGCATCTGGATTACATACTTGAGGTGCTCCCCGGTGGGTGCGACAAGTGATACGTCTCCAACGTATCTATAACTTTTGATTGCTCCGTTCTATATTATCTACTGTTTTGGACATTATTGGGCTTTATTATTCACTTCTATATTATTTTTGGGACTAACCTATTAACCGGAGGCCCAGCCCAGAATTGCTGTTTTTTGCCTATTTCAGAGTTTCATAGAAAAGGAATATCAAACGGAGTCCAAACGGAATGAAACCTTCGGGAACGTGATTTTCAGAGCAAATATGATCCAGGAGACTTGGACCCTACGTCAAGAAACAAAAGAGGAGGCCATGAGGTAGGGGGGCGCGCCTACCCCCCAGGGCGTGCCCTCCACCCTCGTGGGCCCTCTGTTGCTCCACCGACGTACTCCTTCCTCCTATATATACCTACGTACCCCCAAACAACCAAATACGGAGCCAAAAACCTAATTCCACCGCCGCAACCTTCTCACACGAGATCCCATCTTGGGGCCTGTTAGGAGCTCACGGGAGGGGCATCCATCACGGATGGCTTCTACATCAACACCATAGCCCCTCCGATGAAGTGTGAGTAGTTTACCCTCAGACCTTCCGTCCATAGTTAGTAGCTAGATGGCTTCTTCTCTCTTTTTGGATCTCAATACAATGTTCTTCCCCTCTCTCGTGGAGATCTATTCGATGTAATCTTGTTTTTGCGGTGTGTTTGTTGAGACCGATGAATTGTGGGTTTATGATCAAGTTTAACTATGAACAATATTTGCATCTTCTCTGAATTCTTTTATGTATGATTGGTTATCTTTGCAAGTCTCTTCGAATTATCAGTTTGGTTTGGCCTACTAGATTGATATTTCTTGCAATGCGAGAAGTGCTTAGCTTTGGGTTCAATCTTGCGGTGTCCTTTCCCAAAGGATGTTAGGGCAGCAAGGCACGATTGTATTGTTGCCATCGAGGATAACAAGATGGATTTTTATCATATTGCATGAATTTATCCCTCTACATCATGTCATCTTGCTTACAGGCGTTACTACTGTTCTTATGAACTTAATACTCTAGATGCATGTGGATAGCGGTCGATGTGTGGAGTAATAGTAGTAGATGCAAGGTGAGTCGGTCTACTTGTCTTGGACGTGATGCCAATATACATGATCATACCTATATATTCTCATAACTATGCTCAATTCTGTCAATTGCTCAACAGTAATTTGTTCACCCATCGTAAAATACTTATCCTCTTGAGAGAAGCCACTAGTGAAACCTATGGCCCCAGGGTCTATCTTCATCATATTAATCTTCCATCACTTAGTTATTTCCTTTGCTTTTTTACTTTGCTTTTATTTTACTTTGCATCTTTATCACAAATATACCAAAAATATTATCCTATCATATCTATCAGATCTCACTCTCATAAGTGGCCGTGTAGGGATTGACAACCCCTTATCGTGTTGGTTGCGAGGATTTATTTGTTTTGTGTAGGTGCGAGGGACTTCAGCGTAGCCTCCTCTTTGGATTGATACCTTGGTTCTCAAAAACTGAGGGAAATACTTACGCTACTTTGCTGCATCACCCTTTCCTCTTCAAGGGAAAACCAACGCAGTGCTCAAGAGGTAGCAAGAAGGATTTACTGGCGCCGTCTTGGAGGTCTAATAAAAGTCAACATACCAAGTACTCATTAGAAACCCTTATCTCCGCATTACATTATTTGCCATTTGCCTCTCGTTTTCCTCTCCCCAACTTCACCCTTGCCGCTTTATTCGCCTCTCTTTTCGTTCGCCTCTTTTCGCTTGCTTCTCATTTGCTCGTGTGTTGATTTCTTATTTGTCGCGATGGCTCAAGATAATACCAAATTGTGTGACTTTACCAATACCAACAATAATGATTTCCTTAGCACTCGATTGCTCCTCTTACCGACATCGAATCTTGTGAAATCAATGCTGCTTTGTTGAATCTTGTCATGAAAGATCCATTCGCACCTTCCTAGTGAAGATGCCGCTACTCATCTAAATAGCTTTGTTGATTTGTGTGATATGCAAAAGAAGAAAGATGTGGACAATGATATTGTTAAATTGAAGCTATTTCCTTTTCGCTTAGAGATCGTATAAAGCTTGGTTTTCGTCTTTGCCTAAAAATAGTATTGATTCTTGGAATAAGTGCAAAGATGCTTTTTATCTCTAAGTATTTTCCTCCCACTAAGATCATCTCTCTTAGAAATGATATTATGAATTTTAAGCAACTTGATCATGAACATGTTGCACAAGCTTGGGAGAGGATGAAATTAATGATACGTAATTGCCCTACTCATGGTTTGAATTTGTGGATGATTATACAAAACTTTTATGCCAGATTGAATTTTGCTTCTTGAAATCTTTTAGATTCGGCTGCGGGAGGCACTTTTATGGAAATCACTTTAGGAGAAGCTACTAAACTCCTAGATAATATTATGGTTAATTATTCTCAATGGCACACTGAAAGATCTACTAATAAAAAAGTGCATGCGATAGAACAAATTAATGTTTTGAGTGGAAAGAAGGATGAACTTATGAAATTATTTGCTACTAAGAGTTCTTCTGATCCTAATGATATGCCTTTGTCTACTTTGATCTAGAATAATAATGAATCTATGGATGTGAATTTTGTTGGTAGAAATAATTTTGGTAACAACCCGTATAGAGGAAACTTTAATCCTAGGCCTTATCCTAGCAATTCCTCTAATAGTTATGGTAATTCCTACAACAATTCTTATGGAAATTTTAATAATATGCCCTCTGAATTTGAGACTAGTGTTAAAGAGTTTATGAATTCGCAAAAGAATTTCAGTGCTTTGCTTGAAGAGAAATTGATTAAAGTTGATGAATTGGCTAGGAACGTTGATAGAATTTCTCTTGATGTTGATTCTTTAAAGCTTAGATCTATTCCTCCT
The DNA here is from genome assembly GCA_021605145.1 of Aegilops bicornis. Lineage (NCBI taxonomy): Eukaryota > Viridiplantae > Streptophyta > Magnoliopsida > Poales > Poaceae > Aegilops > Aegilops bicornis. The sequence continues at coordinate 361,457,882 of CM038669.1, forward strand.
AAGCATGATATCAATGAGTCTCTCAAAGCCATGATAATTTCCATTGATGAGTGCAAAGAAAGAACCGCTAGGATGCGTATAAGAAAGATTGCTTTATGAAAGCATGTTCTTCAAATTTTTATGAAAATAAAGATGAAGATCTAAAAGTTATTGATGTGTCCCCTATTAAATCTTTGTTTTGAAATATGAATCTTGATAATGATGGGACTGAATATGATCCACCTTTACCTAGAAGGCGTTCCAAAAATTCAGAGTTTTTAGATCTTCATGCTAAAATTGATAAAAGTGGGATTGAAGAAATCAAAACCCTAGATGTCGATAAACCAACTATTTTGGATTTCAAGGAATTTAATTATGAAAGTTGTTCTTTGATAGATTGTATTTCCTTGTTGCAATCCGTGCTAAATTCTCCACATGCTTATAGTCAAAATAAAGCCTTTACCAATCATATCGTTGATGCTTTGATGCAATCTTATGAAGAAAAACTTGAGTTGGTAGTTTCTGTCCCTAGAAAACTTTATAATGAGTGGGAACCTACTATTAAAATTAGGATTAAGGATCATGAGTTCTATGCTTTATGTGATTTGGGTAATAGTGTTTCCACTATTCCCAAAACTTTGTGTGATTTGCTAGATTTCCGTGATTTTGATGATTATTCTTTAAACTTGCACCTTGCGGATTCCACCATTAAGTAACCTATGGGAAGAATTAATGATGTTCTTATTGTTGCAAATAGGAATTATGTGCCCGTAGATTTTATCGTTCTTGATATAGATTGCAATCCTTCATGTCCTATTATTTTTGGTAGACCTTTCCTTATAACGATTGGTGCATTTATTGATATGAAGGAAGGGAATATTAGATCCAATTTCCATTAAAGAAAGGCATGGAACACTTACCTAGGAAGAAAATAAAACTACCTTATGAATCTATTATGAGAGCCACTTATGGATTGCCTACCAAAGATGACAATACCTAGATCTATCCTCGCTTTTATGCCTAGCTAGGGGCGTTAAACGATAGCGCTTGTTGGGAGGCAACCCAATTTTATTTTTAGTTTTTTGCTTTTTGCTTCTGTTCAGGAATAAATATTTGTTCTAGCCTCTGGTTAGATGCGTTTTATGTTTTAATTAGTGTTTGTGCCAAGTTAAACCTATAGGATCTTCTTGGATGATAGTTATTTGATCTTGCTGTAATTTCCAGAAACTTTCTGTTCACGAAAATAATTGTTAAAAATCACCAGAACGTGATAAAATATTGATTCCAATTGCTTCTGATCAATAAAAACAATTTCTAGGTCGTCTTATTTTTGCTGATTTTTTGGAGGTCCAGAAGTTTGCGTTAGTTACAGATTGCTACAGACTGTTCTGTTTTTGACAGATTCTGTTTTTCGTGTGTTGTTTGCTTATTTTGATGAATCTATGGCTAGTAAAATAGTTTATAAACCATAGAGAAGTTGGAATACAGTAGGTTTAACACCAATATAAATAAAGAATGATTTCATTAATGTACCTTGAAGTGGTCTTTTGTTTTCTTTCGCTAACGGAGCTCACGAGATTTTCTGTTAAGTTTTGTGTTGTGAAGTTTTCAAGTTTTGGGTGAAAGATTTGATGGATTATGGAACAAGGAGTGGCAAGAGCCTAAGCTTGGGGATGCCCATGGCACCCCCAAGATAATCTAAGGACACCATAAAGTCAAAGCTTGGGGATGCCCCGGAAGGCATCCCCTCTTTCGTCTACTTCCATCGTTAACTTTACTTGGAGCTATATTTTTATTCACCACATGATATGTGTTTTGCTTGGAGCGTCTTGTACGATTTGAGTCTTTGCTTTTTAGTTTACCACAATCATACTTGCTGTACACACCTTTTGAGAGAGCCATACATGATTTGGAATTTGTTAGAATACTCTATGTGCTTCGCTTATATCTTTTGAGTTGTATAGTTTTTGCTCTAGTACTTCACTTATATCTTTTAGAGCACGGTGGTGGATTTGTTTTATAGAAACTATTGATCTCTCATGCTTCACTTAGATTATTTTGAGAGTCTTAAATAGCATGGTAAATAATCCTAATATGCTTGGTATTCAAGATTAGTAAAAACTTTCTTATGAGTATGCTAAATACTAAGAAAAGTTTGATGCTTGATAATTGTTTTGAGATATAAAGATGGTGGTATTAGAGTCATGCTAGTTGAGTAGTTGTGGATTAGTAGAAATACTTGTGTTGAGGTTTGTGATTCCCGTAGCATGCGCGTATGGTGAACCGTTATGTGATGAAGTTGGAGCATGATTTATTTATTGATTGTCTCCCTTATGAGTGGCGGTCGGGGACGAACGATGGTCTTTTCCTACCAATCTATCCCCCTAGGAGCATGCGCATAATACTTTGCGTTGATAACTTGTAGATTTTTGCAATAAGTATATGAGTTCTTTACGACTAATGTTGAGTCCATGGATTATACGCACGTTCTTCCTTCCACCATTGCTAGCCTCTCTAATACCGCGCACTTTTCACGGTATCATACACCCACCATAAACCTTCCTCAAAACAGCCACCATACCTACCTATCATGGCATTTCCATAGCCATTCCGAGATATATTGCCATGCAACTTATCACCGCTCCGCTTACTATGACACACATCATCATTGTCATATTGCTTTGCATGATCATGTAGTTGACATCATATTTGTGGCAAAGCCACCGTCATAATTCTTTCATACATGTCACTCTTGATTCATTGCATATCCCGGTACACCGCCGGAGGCATTCATATAGAGTCATATTTTGTTCTAAGTATCGAATTGTAATTGTTATGTTGTAAGAAAATAAAAGTGTGATGATCTTCATTTTTAGAGCATTGTCCCAAGTGAGGAAAGGATGATGGAGACTATGATTCCCCCACAAGTCGGGATGAGACTCCTGACTAAAAAAGAGGCCATAAAAAGAGAAAAGGCCCAAATAAAAAAATGTGAGAAAAGAGAGAAGGGACAATGTTACTATCCTTTTTACCACACTTGTGCTTCAAAGTAGCACCATGATCTTCATGATAGAGAGTCTCTCATTTTATCACTTACATATACTAGTGGGAATTTTTCATTATAGAACTTGGCTTGTATATTCAAATGATGGGCTTCCTCAAAATGCCCTAGGTCTTCGTGAACAAGCGAGTTGGATGCACACCCACTTAGTTTCTTTTGTTGAGCTTTCATATACTTATAGCTCTAGTGCATCCGTTGCATGGCAATCCCTACTCACACACATTGATATCTATTGATGGGCATCTCTATAGCCCGTTGATACGCCTAGTTGATTTGAGACTATCTTCTCCTTTTTGTCTTCTCCACAACCACGATTCTATTCCACATATAGTGCTATGTCCATGGCCACGCTCATGTATTGCGTGAAGATTGAAAAAGTTTGAAAACGTCAAAAGTATGAAACAATTGCTTGGCTTGTCATCGGGGTTGTGCATGATTTAAATACTTTGTGTGGTGAAGATAGAGCATAGCCGGACTATATGATTCTCAGAGGGATAACTTTCTTTGGCCATGTTATTTTGACAAGACATAATTGCATTGTTAGTATGCTTGAAGTATTATTATTTTTATGTCAATATTAAACTTTTGTCTTGAATCTTTTGGATCTGAATATTCATAGCACAATTAAGAAGAATTACATTGAAATTATGCCAAGTAGCACCCCGCATCAAAAATTCTGTTTTTATCATATACCTGCTCGAGGATGAGCAGGAATTAAGCTTGGGGATGCTTGATACGTCTCCAACGTATCTATAACTTTTGATTGCTCCATGCTATATTATCTACTGTTTTGGACATTATTGGGCTTTATTATTCACTTTTATATTATTTTTTGACTAACCTATTAACCGGAGGCCCAGCCTGTAATTGTCGCTTTTGCCTATTTGAGTTTCATAGAAAAGGAATATCAAACGGAGTCCAAACGGAATGAAACCTTCGAACGTGATTTTCAGAGCAAATATGATCCAGAGACTTGGACCTCACGTCAAGAAACAAAAGAGGAGGCCACGAGGTAGGGGGGCACGCCTACCCCTGTGGCACGCCTCCACCCTTGTGGGCCCCTGTTGCTCCAATCGACGTACTCCTTCCTCATATATATATACCTCGCATTCCCCAAACGATCGGATACGGAGCCAAAACCTAATTCCACCGCCACAACCTTCAGACCCACGAGATCCCATCTTGGCGCTGTCTTAGCTCACGGAGGGGGCATCCATCACGGAGGGCTTCTACATCAACACCATAGCCCCTCCGATGAAGTGTGAGTAGTTTACCTCAGACCTTCGGATCCATAGTTATTAGCTAGATGGCTTCTTCTCTCTTTTTTGATCTCAATACAATGTTCTCCCCCTCTCTCGTGGAGATCTATTCTATGTAATCTTCTTTTGTGGTGTGTTTGTTGAGACCGATGAATTGTGGGTTTATGATCAAGTTTATCTATGAACAATATTTGAATCTTCTCTGAATTCTTTTATGTATGATTGGTTATCTTTGCAAGTCTCTTCGAATTATCAGTTTGGTTGAGAGAAGTGCTTAGCTTTGGGTTCAATCTGGCGGTGTCCTTTCCCAGTGACAGCAGGGGCAGCAAGGCACATATTGTATTGTTTCCATCGAGGATAACAAGATGGGGTTTTATCATATTGCATGAATTTATCCCTCTACATCATGTCATCTTACTTAAGGCGTTACTCGTTCTTATGAACTTAATACTCTAGATGCATGCTTTGGATAGCGGTCGATGTGTGGAGTAATAGTAGTAGATGCAGTGTGAGTCGGTCTACTTGTCTCGGACGTGATGCTTATATACATGATCACACCTAGATATTATCATCACTATGCTCAATTCTGTCAATTGCTCAACAGTAATTTGTTCACCCACCGTAAAATACTTATGCTCTTGAGAGAAGCCACTAGCGAAACCTATGGCCCCCGGGTCTATCTTCATCATATTAATCTTCCAACACTTAATTATTTCCTTTGCATTTACTTTGCTTTTATTTTACTTTGCATCTTTATCACAAAAATACCAAAAATATTATCCTATCATATCTATCAGATCTCACTCTAAGTAAGTGGCCGTGTAGGGATTGACAACCCCTTATCGCGTTGGTTGCGAGGATTTATTTGTTTTGTGTAGGTGTGAGGGACTCACAGTAGCCTCCTCTTGGATTGATACCTTGGTTCTAAAAAACAGAGGGAAATACTTACGCTACTTTGCTGCATCACCTTTTCCTCTTCAAGGGAAAACCAACGCAGTGATCAAGAGGTAGCAACAAGCAACACACCAGCACCGGCGCCTTGTAGCGAGAAGTCCCCGTCAAAGTACATGATCCAGTTGCGGCTTGCTTCCTTGCCGGGGAGAGTGGTCTCCTGGATCTCTTCGTCAGGCGTTGAGGTCCATTCCGCAATGAATTCCGCCAGGACTCTGCTCTGGATCGTCGAAGTACTTTCAAACTTCAAACCAAAGCTCGAGAGCTCGAAGGCCCACTCCACGATCCTCCCGGTTGTATATGGGTTATGCAGTATCTGTTGCAACGGGTGGCGGGTAAAGACTGTGATTTCGTGTGCTTGCAAGTAATGACGCAGCTTCCTCGAGGCCATAAGGAGGCCGGAGAGAAATTTCTACACACCGGAGTACCTTGACCTAGCCCCCTACAAGAGGGAGCTGACAAAGTAAACCGGGTGCTGCATCACCTTCTTCTTCTTCTGCACCACTTCATTTGGTCGCACGGGCCCTGTCCTGATGGCGTCAGGCTCTACCGGGGGCCTTGCCTTGCCGGCGCCAGGCCCTACCGGGGGGAGCTCTGGCTCGCCGTCCGCCAGTCCGACCGTTGCTGCCGCCTCTTCATCGACATCCCTCTGTGCCACTAGCGCGGTGCTGACCACTTGATTTGTTGCTGCCAGATACAGCAGCAACGTGTCTTGTGGTTTAGGCGCAACTAGTATTGGTGTAGAGGAGAGGTATTTCTTCAAATCCTGCAGCGCTACTTTGGCCTCTGGGGTCCACTCCATTGGGCCCGCCTTTTTGAAGATTTCGAAAAAGGGAAGGGCGCGCTCGACAGACTTGGAGATGAATCTGCTCATCGCGGCAATGCAGCCAGTGAGCCGACGCACGTCCTTAATCCGCTTGGGCGCCTCAATTTGTTCGATAGCCTTGATCTTATCTCGGTTTGCCTCGATCCCTCGCTGTGACACAAAGAACCCGAGTAGTTTGCCGGACGGAACGCCGAAGACATACTTCTCAGGGTTCAACTTGAGGTTGATCTTGCGCAGGTTGGCAAACGTATCTTCTAAGTCTTGTACAAGAGTTGCCTTGTCCTTGGTTTTGACCACTATGTCATCCATATAAGCTTCCATATTTCTATGTAGCTGGGGCTCAAACCCAATTTGGACTGCCCTTGTGAACGTTGAGCGAGCACTCTTCAACCCGAAAGGCATCCGTAAAAAGCAATACGTACCACATGGGGTGATGAATGTTGTCTTCTCTTCGTCTTCTCTTGTCATGAAGATCTGGTGGTAGCCCAAGTAGGCATCGAGGAATGATAACAGATCGCACCCGGCCGTGGAGTCAACAATCTGGTCAATGCGCGGCAACGGGAAGGGGTCCTTGGGGCAAGCCTTATTGATATTTGTGTAGTCAATACACATCCTCCACTTCCCATTTGCCTTGCGCACCACCACCGGATTGGCCAACCACGTCGGATGGAGCACTCCTCTCACCAAGCCTGCCGCTTCCAGCTTCCTGATCTCCTCTGTGATGAACTCCTGCCGTTCCAAAGCTTGCTTCCTGACCTTCTGCTTGACGGGCCGCGCATGGGGACAGACAGCAAGATGGTGCTCAATCACTTCCCTGGGAACTCCAGGGATGTCGGATGCTTGCCATGCAAACACATCGACATTCGCCCGCAGAAAGGTGATTTGCGCTTTCCTTTTTGCTATCGAGGGTGGAGCTTATGGTGAAAGCCCCTCCCGTACCATCCTCCTTGACGGACACCTTCTTGTTCTCTGGTGGTGCAGCTCTGGATTTCTTGCTCTTGACGGTGGAGCTCTCTGGCACGACCTCGACGGTAGCACAACACCAAGAGGTGCGTTTCTTTGGAGTGGGTGCGACGGGTCTTGCCGGTCTTCTTCTTCCCTCCGGGGCTTGTTGGCGGGGAGCAAGTGCCTTTGACGGCAGCTGCTGCAATCGCTTCCCGGTAGAGTAGGTCGGCAGATCAGCGCATCCTTCTTGTCGCAGGGGACGGTGATGATGGTCATCGGCCCAGGCATCTTCAGCGTGTTGTAGGCGTAGTGCGACGCCGCCATGAACTTGTCTAGTGCCGGGCAGTCGAGGATCTCGTTGTAGGGCAAGGGGATCTCGGCTACATCAAAGACAATCCTCTCCGTCCTGTAGTTCAACTCGCCTCCAAACGTCACAGGCAACGTGACCTTCCCCTTCGGTGGCTCCTTCCGGGTTGACCCTTGAAATGTGCCCGTTTCCTCGAGGTCTCCATCAGAATTTGTAGCCTTTTGATCACAACGGGCAAGCCGGAGGAGATAGAAAATAAGGAGGAATGGGGCCACATGGACATGGCCCAGAACGAGCTAGCCGCGGCGGTTGCTGCCCCCGCTCCCGTCCCAGCTCCCATTCCCGCGTCCAAATGGCTCATCCCCATAGCATTGACAGTTGGTCGCCGAGCACTATCGCGAAATTTGGAAGCCGCGCGTCGAGCAAGGTCTCCGCGACCCGCATGAGCTTCGTGTCTGGTGAAGCGCCAGCGCCCGTGCCGTGCGCCCCTCCACCGATCGTGGCGCCGACCCCGTGCATTTGGCTGCATCCGCCAGCGCTCGTGCCCTACCCGTCGCGCTTCTCCACCCATCAAGCGCCGGGTCCCTCGGCATTTGGGTGCACCCACCACGCCAGGCCCATGCGCGCCCCCTCAATGACATGGGACACCGCCACGATTGCTACCTCTCAGCGGCGCTAGTTGCTGTCCTCCCGCGCCCCGCCCGTCGATCGCGCAATGACATGATGTTTGATTTACAAGTAAAGAAAATTTTGTGTTGCCTTGAAGACTTCAACAACAGTGTCCCGGAGGACGACAACGACAACGACGGCGCGGCACACCGCCTCCGCCGCCGCTAGAAATAGTTTTTTTGGGGTTTAATACTGTATCTCGAATTCTCTATCATATGAATATAAGTTCGTAGTGTGACTGAATGAAATACATGGTTTGAATGAACTTGCGGTTTTCTCTCTTAATGTACAGACTTATCAAAAGATTTTCTTTTGAAACAAATGTCGATGGTTTTTGTTGAGTAACGTGATTGTATTAGGAAACATAGGTTAGACTAGAAAATATTCTGGCTTGCCTTGTGCTCTAAGTAGATTATGTACTCCTATATATATGCCCACGAGGCTCAAGCAATACAACAAACAATGCCACCAAACCTCTCTCTCCCTTCTAACATGGTATCAGTTTCCAGGTTCTAAACCCTAGCCGCCATCGCTTCAAGACGCCACGCCCACAGGGCGGTCGGCCTCAATGACCGCCATCGGGGCCGCGCCGCCCGTACCTAAGGTTCGTCCGCCGCGTGTTGACTGGCTGCCCTAGAGAGTCTTTTTTCCGATCCCTTGATCCGGGTTTTCTCTCTCTCGCCGATCGTCTTGATCGGCGTTTCTTTTTGGTTTTCCGATCTACGATCGGATTGCGTCGCCCGCCGCCGCCGTCCACCCCCACGCGCCTCTACTCCAACTTCGGCATCAACTACACCGGCGTCTTCTCCGACTCGGCGGCCTCGCGCACCACGCGGCGGCCCGGAACGGCTGCCATCCGCGCACCCGTCGGTCAGTGACTCTGCGCCGGTCGTCGACGCCTTGATTCGATCGGGCTTCTCCACCAACACTCTCGTCTCCATCCGGATCAGCTGCTTCACGGACTCCAGGCTGCACGCGTCGTGCAAGATGTGCTGGTGCATCGGCTGACACTCGGCATGAGCCTGCCTAGCTGATCCACGCCATGAGCATATGGCCCAGTTCACGTACATGCATGCATTGGGTGTATGGAACTTTCATGTCACATGCACCGCACGTGAGTGCTACCTTGGCCAGGGTGTCTCTCTGCTCATGCATGTCTCCGTTGGCCCACAGCGCCTCCTACTACGTCCGGCAATACACAGCTACGCCGACTTCATCGTCCGTCCAGCAGTCGCGTCCTCGACCTCGCGAGCGGTCAGATTAATCACCTGTCTGCTGCTCCACTCCATCAACGTTGTGCAACCGATCTGGCCCATTGGTTGCTGATACGTCTCCAACGTATCTATAATTTTTGATTGCTCCATGCTATATTATCTACTGTTCTGGACATTATTGGGCTTTATTATTCACTTTTATATTATTTTTGGGACTAACCTATTAACCGGAGGCCCAGCCCTGTAATTGCTGTTTTTGCCTATTTCGTAGTTTCGCAGAAAAAGGAATATCAAACGGAGTCCAAACGGAATGAAACCTTTGGGAACGTGATTTTTGGAACGAATAAGATCCAGGAGACTTGGACCCTCGTCAAGAAACAAAGAGGAGGCCACGAGGTAGGGGGCGCGCTTACCCCTGTATGCCGCCCTCCACCCTCATGGGCCCCCCCATGTTGCTCCACCGACGCATTCTTCCTCCTATATATATACCCACGCACTCTCAAATGATCGACATGAGCCAAAAACCTAATTCCACCGCCAAGCAACCTTCTCGTACTCCACGAGATCCCATCTTGGGGCCTGTTAGGAGCTCACATGGGAGGGGAATCCATCACGGAGGGCTTCTACATCATCACCATAGCCCCTCCAATGAAGTGTGAGTAGTTTACCTCAGACCTTCGGGTCCATACTTATTAGCTAGATGGCTTCTTCTCTCTTCTTGGATCTCAATACAATGTTCTCCCCCTCTCTCGTGGAGACCTATTCGATGTAATCTTCTTTTTGCGGTGTGTTTGTTGAGACCGATGAATTGTGGGTTTATGATCAAGTTTAGCTGTGAACAATATTTGAATCTTCTGTGGATTCTCTTATGTATGATTGGTTATCTTTGCAAGTCTCTTCGAATTATCAGTTTGAGTTGGCCTACTAGATTAACCTTTCTTGCAATGGGAGAAGTGCTTAGCTTTGGGTTCAATCTTGTGGTGTCCTTTCCCAAAGGATGTTGAGGGCAGCAAGGCACCTATTGTATTGTTGCCATCGAGGATAACAAGATGGGGTTTTTATCATATTGCATGAATTTATCCTCTACATCATGTCATCTTGCTTAAGGCGTTACTCTGTTCTTATGAACTTAATACTCTAGATGCATGCTGGATAGTGGTCGATGTGTGGAGTAATAGTAGTAGATGCAGGCATGAGTCGGTCTAGTTGTCTTGGACGTGATGCCTATATACATGATCATACCTAGATATTCTCATAACTATGCTCAATTCTGTCAATTGATCAACATTAATTTGTTCACCAACCGTAAAATACTTATGCTCTTGAGAGAAGCCACTAGTGAAACCTATGGCCCTGTGGTCTATCTTCATCATATTAATCTTCCATCACTTAGTTATTTCCTTTGCTTTTTACTTTGCTTTTATTTTACTTTGCATCTTTATCACAAAAATACCAAAAATATTATCCTATCATATCTATCAGATCTCACTTTCGTAAGTGGCCGTGTAGGGATTGACAACCCCTTATCCCGTTGGTTGCGAGGATTTATTTGTTTTGTGTAGGTGCGAGGGACTCGCGCGTAGCCTCCTACTGGATTGCTACCTTGGTTCTCAAAAACTGAGGGAAATACTTACGCTACTTTGCTGCATCATCCTTTCCTCTTCAAGGGAAAACCAACGCAGTGCTCAAGAGGTAGCAAGAAGGATTTCTGGCGCCGTTGCCGGGGAGGTCTACGCAAAAGTCAACATACCAAGTACCCATCACAAACCCTTATCTCCCGCATTACATTATTTGTCATTTGCCTCTCGTTTTCCTCTCCCCCACTTCACCCTTGTCATTTTATTCGCCCTCTCTTTTTCGCTTGCTTCTCGTTTGCTCGTGTGTTGGATTGCTTGGTTGTCGTGATGGCTCAAGATAATACCAAATTGTGTGACTTTACCAATACCAACAATAATGATTTCCTTACACTACAAAAAAAAGACACATCCGTGACATTTTGGGCCGAACGAAAAAAAATTCTGTCATACATATGACACTTCTCTGACGATAATTGTGACAAAACCCGGTATCATCATAGATATGGTGGGCTCCTACTTCTATGACAAAAAATCGTGATGTAAAATGGGCTTTTCTTCCTGGCGGGCCGGAGACGCAGCTGCATGACATTCTTTGGGCCGTCCATGACGGAAAAAACCGTGGTAGAAGTGAGGGGAGGAAAATTTCGGGAGTTGCCGGATTACGGTGGGAGGTCGGGGAAGCGATGCTGCGTTTCTCTCAGACGTCTGTGGCAGGTGTGCGGCGTTGGCTCTAATCAAGCCGAAGCGAGGCGTTGGGCTCTAATCGAACCCGGAAAGCGACAGAATCGCAGGCTACGTTCTCGAACCCGAGCGATCGATCGATGGTTGTTAATCGAACCCGATGGAGCGATTCTTCGCCATCGCTGCTAGTGAGCGTTGGGGGGGGTTGGATGAACAAGGAGCGGTGGCGTTGCCTCCGGATGAACAAGAACCCATGGTGTGGAGGGTGGATGAACAGTGAGACGGTGGAGGGTGGCTGTGGAGGGGTGGTTGAACAGGACCCGTGGTGTGGAGGGCTGGAGGAGCGATGAAGCGATGGAGGGTTGCCCGTGAAGGGGTGGTTGAACAGTAGCCGGTGGAGTAGCGCGCGGTGGAGGCTGGATGAACAGGAGCCCGTGGAGGCTGGAGGAGGTCGACGGTGGAGATGAACAGTATCCCCTGGAGTCCCATTTTGCGGTACGCCACACCCTCCCCCCTGCTTTCGACCGTAGCGCCCAACACAAGTCTATTTCGTCCGCTTTATGGCGGTATGCCACACCTCCCGATCAACAGACCCCGTTTCGACCGTAGGAGGTCCGCTTCTCCGCTTTTGCAAGACGCCACACCCTCCCGATCAACAGACCCGTTTCGACCGTAGGAGGTCCGCTTTCTCCCGCTTTATGCGGCACGCCACACCCCTCCCGATCAACAGGACCCCCTGCTTTGACCGTAGGAGGTCCGTTTGCCCTTTTTATGCGGTACGCCACACCCTCCCGATCAACAGGACCCCGCTTCACCGTAGGAGGTCTGCTTTCATCCGCTTTTGGCGGTATGCCACACCTCCCCGATCAACAGGACCCCGCTTCGACCGTAGGGAGGTCTGCTTCCTCCGCTTTGCGGTATGCGCGACTAGGCGTTCGAGACCCTCTCCCGTATGTACACATACGTGGGTCAGATTTTCTTTCTTGCACCCGGCGGCTGTATGCGTGTACATGCTACGTGCACGCCTCTACTACGACATACGGCGCCTCTACTATTAATCGCGGCGCCTCTACATCAACCAAGATGTACGTACATGTTCGCGACCAGGATGACAACGCCACGACGCTTCGACCAGGTGGGTCACGATCGCCGTGCACATCCTTGCTCACAAGATGTAGCTGGTGGGTCCCAGCTGTCAGGGGGGCGAATCGTTTTATTTTGCCCGGACGCACTTCCTTGCGTTCGAAGGTGTAGCTGCTGGATCCCAGCAGTCAGGGGGGGCGAATCGTTTTTTTTGCCCGGACGCACTTCCTTGCGTGCGAAGGTGTAGCTGCCGGGTCCCAGCAATGTGGGGCGAATCGCTTTTTTGCCGGACGCACTTCCTTGCGTGCGAAGGTGTAGCTGGTGGGTCCCAGCAATGGGCTTAATCTTTTTTCTTGGACGCACTTCCTTGCGTGGCGAAGATGTAGCCGGTGGGTCCCAGCAATGTGGGCGGATCGCTTTTTTCCGGGACGCACTTCCTTGCGTGCTTGAAGATGTAGCTCGTGGGTCCCAGCGGTCGGCGAATCATTTTTTTGCGAATACGGTGGCCCGTCCGGTGGGTCCCCATTGCCGTGGAGGATTAATTATTTTATGCGCGTAATAAGGAGGCATTTCCTTGCGGCCGTGGACCCAGCTTGGCCGCCTCTCCACATACTGATCCACTCGATGGAAGTCGTTCCTTGACCATGTTGACCACGCCAAGGCCGAGAGCACCACGGCGGTGGGACGACGGCGAGGCTCGAAGGGGACGACGCGAGCCGGGAAGACGCGGCGATGGATGCACACGCGAGAGGAGTACGAGGGTTTATCGGTTCGGCGGCGCTGCCGCCGCATGAATAACAGGGTGTGGGTCTGGGTTAGTGGAGGGATGGCACGGCGGTGGGAGTAGTAGGGGCGGTGAGGCCTCACGTGCACAGCCGCCACGGAGGCAGGAAGCAGGCGGCACGACCGGCGCTAAGCTTTGGGCGGCCGGAGCAAGAAGACCAGAGGTTCAAGAAGCACGACGGCCGTTGGATGGACATCGTCTACCAACGTGCATCTAGAATCGTTTAGATTGACTAAGTTGACAAAGCCCTTGGTACGTCAACTTAGTAGGCCCACAGTCGACTTCCAAACGGTGCGCCCAGGATGTCGTGGGATGAATCATTTTTGGGCGGGTGAAGCTAGAATATCCGAGATTGAAGAAGAAGCACGGCATCCGCTGGATGGACATCCAATGGCCACTTCTTTGTTAGAACCGTGTGTTGACTATAAGTTGACAAAGCCTTGCATACCGTCAACTCTGTTTTTTAGGGGACGCACAACTTAGTAAGGCCGTAAGTGTGTGGCAGAACTTATAGCCCATTTAAGATTTGTAAGAATGTGTAGCCCATTTTTGAATTCTAATGGATCAGCCCACTTATAGTTTGTTAAAAGTACAACCCATTTCAACCAACCGTTCAAAGCAGAATTCAATAAAATTTCCCACATTTTGATGGGAGCCGAATATTTTTATCCCGAAATTTTAGTCAGATTAAATACAATTTCAATATAAATATATATTGCGTAAAAATCCAACGAAACATTTCGCTCGCAACAATTAATGAAATTAAAATTTTCAATATTCCAAAAATAATATTTTATAAAGTAATCATTGTTTGGTGCATTTTTTTATAGTTACTACCCAGTTTTTATAATTACTTCCCATTTATTATTTCTTAAAGCCCATTTTCTTGTTAAGCCTAATGCATCCCTCCTAGGAAAGATTTGCAGCCAAATAGGCGGAGAATAACAACTTGACCTTGCTCGGTATTCCTAAAAAAGTATAGCTGGCTAGCCATTTTCAAATTTTGAAAAATTAATATCCTGGCTGGATATCTGCTCGGCTAGACGGGCCACACCTGCCGATTAATACCATGCGGCGATGTTTTCGTTGTTGTTCGTGAGAAGAAAAATTAATATCCGGGTAAACATCGAAAAACTCTGCAGCTTCACACCTCAAAAACACAAATATCGCCGAGCTGCTTGGTCCCAAACCGCTTACCGCTTCTTGTGCAATTCTCTCGTTTATTGACTAGTACATAGGTAGACAATGGTGTGGGATCGTGATGTCAGGAAACCAGGAGGAAGCAAAATAAATTATACATAAACACTATTCTGATCACGGGATGAGAATAATATTCTGATCACGGGATGAGAATAATATTCTGATCACAACCTGACCTGCCCCGCTAGTAGTACGTTGAACTTCCCTATGAACTAGGTTGAACTTCTGCCAACATTGCCGAAATGGGGCGTGCGATATACCGTTGGAAAGCTATGGCCACCAATATCATGACCCAACTTAAATTTTTGGCAAAATATAAGCGATTTAAGAGCAGTTTTGAAAACCGTTTTTTCTTCACGCAAAAAACGTGAATCGTATTTTCAATCGCATTTCTAAACCGTTTATCGGAATGAGGCATATAATATGGCGTTGGAAAGCTGCTGCAAAACCGCTCCTTCCACATGTTGAAAGTTTTCTAATTCCTATGGTTAAAGAGTAATTTGAAATAACGTAAAATTTCGTAAACCGAACAGCCGAGTTCGTTTTTTCGATGTCATTTCTAAACGGCTAATCCAATGGAGGCGTATGTTATGGCGTTGGAAAGCTTATGAAAATGCGCTAATTTTTCATCTTGAAAGTTTTTTTCTAATTTTGAATGGTTTAAGAGTAATTTAGAAAATGGTTCAAGTCCTACCGAGTCCGTATTTTCGAGCTAATTTTTTAACCGCGTGTCCGAATGCAGCAAATGATATGGCGTTGGAAAGCATGAACAAATGCGAAACTTTTTGATATGTATTGTTTCTCCCAATTTTTTACGGTTTTAAGTCAGTTTCGAAAATGGCAAAAAAAGGATTTTCGCCGTATTTTCTACAAACTTTATCGGAATGGTGCAAATAATATACCGCTGAAAAGCTACGGAAAATGCGAAACTTTTTCATGTTGACAGTTTTCTCTGATTCCTAGCTGTTTTCAAGTAATTTCAAAAATGGCGAGATCATTCGTTCTGCCTTTATCGCTAAAAACAGATTCGCTTAAAAATGCGTCACAGTGAAGTAATTCGAACTTCTCGGTATGAAACCTTGAACTTCACTCTGTTTTTCACGTGCTTTTTTTTCCTCGTATATCTCTATCCACTGCTCCTAGCTCTCCATCCACTCACCGGAATTGAGCAAGTGATATACCGATGGAAAGCTGATGTAAACACGCAACTTTCCCGTGTTGATCATTTTTTCATACTCGCAACGATTTTAAAAGTTTTTCATCTGAAATTCATTCGGCATAGTAGTTGAACTTCATGCTATTTTCATGTTGAACTTCTGTGACGTATTTTTGTTTGTACACGCGCCTGAACTTCCCTTTGTACGAACTTGACCTTCGGGCTATCTTTGCGACCGTGGCTTCCCCCGCGAATTATTTTGGTTAGTAGTGTTCTATAAGATGTTAGTGTAATCTAGAAAGGTTTTTTTACCAACTAAATACCGGTTTTAAATAAAAATCTCGCTCGCTGGCGGATTTTGCTCTCGGGTCATGAAGAAATTGCGTTTTTTGCAATTTTACTGCCCGAGTTGTTCGACCTGAACTTCCCCTAGTGCTAGGTTGAACTCCCGTCAACATTGCCCAAATGGGGCTTGCGATATACCGTTGGAAAGCTGTGGACACCAGTATCATGACCCAACTTAAAATTTTGGCAAAATGTAAGTGGTTTAAGAGCAGTTCTGAAAACCGTTTTTTCTTCATACAAAAAACGTGAATCGTATTTTCGATCGCATTTCTAAACCATTCATCAGAATGAGGCAAATAATATGGCGTTGGAAAGCTGATGTAAAACTGCTCCTTCCACGTGCTGAAAGTTTTTTCTAATTCCCTATGGTTAAAGATTAATGTGGAAAATCGTAAAATTTTGCAAACCGAACAACCGAGTTTGTATTTTCGTTGCCATTTCTAAACGCATAATCCAATTGAGACAAATGATATCGCTTTGGAAAGCTTATGAAAATACGCTTTTTCCTCACGTTGAAAGTTTTTCTAATTTTGAATGGTTTAAGAGTAATTTAGAAAACAGTACAAGTTCTACCAAGTGTGTATTTTCGATATTTTTTTAATCATACGTCCGAACGTAGCAAATGATATGGCATTGGAAAGCCTGAACAAATGCGAAACTTTCTGGTATATATTGTTTCTCCAAATTCATTACGGTTTTACGTTGATTTTGAAAATGGCTAAAAACATATTTTCGCCGTAATTTCTACACACTTCATCGGAACGGGGCAAATAATATACTGTTGAAAAGCTACGAAAAATACGAAACTTTTTCATGTTGATGGTTTTATCTGAATACCAGCCATTTTCAAGTAATTTTAGAAACGGCGAGATCACTCGTTCTGCCTTTATTGCGAAACAGATTCGTCGAAAATGCATCGCGTGTAGTACTTGAACTTCTGTGGAAGTTCTGCCTGAACTTCACTTTGGTTTTCACATGCTTTTTTTTGCTCGTAGCTCTTCATTCACTCAGCGGAATTAAGAAAGTGATATACCGATGGAAAGCAGCTATAAACACGCAACTTTTCCGTGTTGATCATTTTTTCATACTAGCGACGGTTTTAAAAGTTTTTCTTGTGAAATTCATTCAGTGTAGTAGTTGAACTTCCTGCTGTTTTCACGTTGGACTTTTGTGACACATTTTTGTTTGTAATTTTCCCATCCATTTTCGCCGTTGTTACACAAATGATATTCTTTTGAAGAAACCTCTCTCACAATATTTTTTTAACTTTCTTCGACCGAGGACCTGAACTTACACAAATGATATTCCAGTCATTTTGAATTAAATTAGAAAATGACAAGATCATGATTTCTGCCTTCATCGCGAATGGAAATGCACTGCGTGAAGTAGTTGAACTTTACGGGCATGTCTGTTTGAACTTCACACTGTTTTTTACGTGCTATTTTTGACATCTTTGTTTTTCATAAGCGTGAAGTAGTTGAACTTCGGGGCATCTAAATACACGGTGAACCTCTCTCGTAAGAATTTTTCAACTTTTCCTCGCCGAGCACTTGAACTTCTAGCAACCATTTTTTCGCTTATGAGTTGTTTTAAAAGTGCAAAAAATGGCGTTGTGTTTTTATTTTTTGAACAGGTAAATCCTAGGTTTTAATAAACTCGGACTTCAGATTATTTCAATTTGAACTTCACCTTTTTATAATTTGATTAAAGAATTGTATTTGATTTTTATGCAAAAAAAATCGAGCATGGAAATACAAGGTGAACCTCTCTCGCAAGGATTTTTGAATCTCCCCGGACAGAGCATTTGAACTTCTTTCAAGAAACATTTTAAGCTTTTATTTTTCCATACTTTTATTCTCACCTGAAATGCATTCCTTACAGTATTTGAACTTCTCGTTGTTTTCATTATGAACTTCTGTGGCATTTTTGTGTATACGTCGAATTACACGCAATTAGAGGTTGGAATTTTTTTGCCATTTTAAAACATGTAATTGAATGCCTGACATCCCGCAATATAAATTCTAAACTGCACCTGAGGTGCACGTGAACTTCGCAACAAATCTGAAGTTTTTTCTATACTTCAAACTTCTCGTTATTTTAATTTCAACTTCTTAGTCATATTCTTAGAAAGGAAATATGTTTTAAAATAAGAAGTAAACATTTTTTTTGTAAATTGAACTTCATAGTTTTTTTTCTCAGAAACGGTAATTATTTGAGTTTCTCGTATACATTGAATTGCTTCTCTATTTTAAGTTGAACTTTGTTATTTTGATTCTTCGTGCAACCCCTGCTCCATTTTTCTTTTGCATTTTTTCTGGAGCATTTCAAATCTGAAACCAACATATCAAAACCCTGATTTTTCTGCCGACGGATATTATTTAACTTCGTAAAAATAGTATAGAACTAGAACTAGACAACACATTTTTAAACTAAATAATCTTATAGTAATGTAAAATATCTTTATTTTTCAGACATCGAACTCTCTAATTTATTCATTCTCAAAGTTAACATTTTTCTCAGTGAGGCAAGTTTTCTTCCTGGTACATAAACATCGAATCGATCCATTATTTTAATTTGAACTTCTTCATATTATTTTTATAGTAACGGAAAATATCTTATTTTTTTCATAAAAGTTGAATAGTCCGAACTTCACGTTTTCTTGTTTCTGAACATCATTTCTTTAAACAATTGGTTAAATTCTATCTTTCCGGCCAAGCTTTCGTGTGTCATTCGAACCTCACTGGTAGAAAAATCACTTTCGATGTTACTTGCCGACGAAGACTTCTTTTATATGTTTGTAGTGCTTTTGACCTCCCCATATTTTTAGATATGAACTTCGACTTATTTATTTTTTGTAGTGTTTTGATTTTCCAAACACCCCTATTTGACGTCTTCAAACTATCTTTTTTTATTAAACGTCTTTCGAACTATGCTTTCTTAAATGCATGAATTTGCTCGACAACATCCTTTGAACTTGGGATTCTATTTTCTGAAACGTCTTTTTTGTTTGGCTAGTTGTGTTTTGGTAGTAACTCCCGTAAGATCAACACCCTTCAATTGAAAAAAAAATTGTGCAATCGTCCATGGAATGAAAGTAGCACTAGCAAGACGCTTTTTGCAAACAAATAGTCATTTTTATACACAAAGCCATGCATGTTTTTACACCACGCCTTTTGGTCGTCATATCTCCATCTTATCTCCTAGATAGAAGTAACCAGCACCACACGTTTTATTCCTCATTCTCTCTCCTCTCTATGACTTTTCTCTACTCATTCATACGAAAGATAGCAATTGGATGCAGCAACCTGAGATACAAAAGTTCAGGCTCTCTTCGAGTTCAAGCGCCACATGAGACCATGGCCAGCCACTCGGGAGGTCTGCACTTGGGAGGAGCTTGGTGACACTGGCACCAGGCGTGGTCCTCTCGACATGTACACCACCTGCTCTGTGCACACTGACGCCATGACCCGGCATCTCATGGCATGAACACGAAGGTGACCGGACCTTGCAAGAGAAATTGAACTTCCACTTGGCAGGCGAGCTGGCGTGAGATCGGAATGACGATGCAAAGACGGAGATGGTTGTGCAGGCCGAGGAGACAGCGGTGGCCTGCATCCCCTTTGGATGAGGGCGAATCTGTCAACCTGCTATTTTTCTTCACCGGCCTTCTACTTCTTCATAGTCCGACCTGCTATGGAAACCTCGACGCCGAGGATGTAGCCGATCTCGAACGCATCGTCTTTGCGTCATGATGGCCTCGATGCGAGATGGATTGATGGCACCACGATTAAAAAAAAAGAACAGCAAGGAGAGGTAGACTTCTCGACTGCTTTCGCTGCGCGTGCTTTGATCTTCTCTAGGGGCTGCGACCTGAACGGCCGGAGGTAGCGGCGATGAACGCCTCTTGGTGTTGTGGCTGTGGAGCCCCACCGGGAGGAGGCTGCAAGGCGGCGATGGAACTGGGCAGGGCCAACCTAATGAGCGCGGGGTGGTTGGTGTGGGCGGGCCGCAGCCGCTGGCGGCGCCAGCGGCGATGCTTTGGTGGTGGTGGTCTTCCGCGCGCAGAAATCCACGGCGGGGCGGCGCGATGGGATCCAGGGCCAGCGATGGCGGGCGGCGCGCCGACGATCCAGTCCGTGACGGCCAGCAGCACGACGGGATCGAGGTGGCGCCGGCGTGTGTGGTATCGAGCGTGAATCGGGGCTGGAATGGATCGTGGGCGTAGCGTCGGGGTGGTGGTGGGCTTTTCTTCATTGGGACGCACCGGTTCGGGAACACCCAGTCGGGCCCTTATAGGGCCGGCTGTGATCAGAATAACTATTCTGATCCCAGGATCAGAATAGTGTTACTCTCTATATATATATATAATAAGGAGGCACTTGCGTACGTGAGGCTATGGACCTGGTGGGTCCCCATTGTCATCCTATCCAAGTAAAGTGATCTCCTCGCCGCTGCTTCACGCCCGAATACAATACCGGCCGCCCGCTTCCGGTTCAGCGATTGCTCGCTTTCAAACGACACAAGTGTCGTCCGAATCCATCTGCCGCGACACGCTACGATACGCGGTTGCCGAGGCGGCTACTCCAGCGTCACGTCCGCCCCTCCGCCGCCCATCATTGCTATATAAAGCTGCTGCCGCCATAGCCACGATCATCCGCATCCGATGCTTTTCTCCTGTCCACACCACTATCGCCCACCATGGCTTCCTCGCGCTCAGCGCTCTTCGGACGGGCGGACGACGGACCACAAGGAGATAGCAGCCATTGCTGCCGACCCGGCCGGGTAGTAGCCGGAGGACGACGACGCCCCAATGGAGAACATGGTAGTCGATGATCCGGCGCCAACCCTCCTCTCGCGCCATCCTCGCCGGTGCATTGCACCATGACCATCGGCGAGGCCCGTGCCCAGATATGGACAGGTGAGGCAGATGCATGAGGAGCAGTTCCGGAGGCGCAGCCGACGCCGCACAACCACCATCTCCTCCAGAGCACCTGCAGCGGGGAGCGAATCACCGCGAGCGGCGTAACAGAGGCGCTGCTCGTACCGCTCACTTTGCAAGGGCCGCCTCGGCGCCGGGCGGTACCGCATGCGGGTGGCGGAGGCTGCGGCCACCTACAAAGAGGCTAGCAAAGAGGGCGGCGAAGCGGGCGAGGCGCTGTTTGGCAGACCGAGGACGCAGGCAGAGGACAATGCCGGCTCCGACGAAGTCCTCGCCCGCCGGGCGCCGACGACGCCTGCTTCGCCGCCGACACCACGCCAACAATGAGGCGAAGGACACCGCGGCTCACGCCGAGTTTCGCCGGCGCCAACAACGAGGCATAGGACACCGCTGCTCACGAGGTTTCGCCGCGCCAACAACGAGGCATAGGACACCGCCGGCTCCGCCGAGGCCCCGCCCCGCCAACAACGAGGCAGAGGACATCGCCGGCTTAGCCGAGGCCCCACCATGCCGACAACGTGGGGGAGGATTTCCACCGCTCACGAGGCGCCGCCGCACGGCAACGGAGACAGGCATCGCCGGCTCCGCCGAGGCCCCGCCACGCCAACGCAGGCCGCCGCCACGTAAAACGAGGAAGAGTAGAACACGGTAGGTCGCCGCCGCCGGGTCCAAGTAAGGCCACCGCTGCTACCTCCGGTTGAAGCCAAGCTAGGCGGGTTGACCATTGACGGCCGGTTAGCTTCTTGGCGGCGACGTGGAGTCGGAGAGCTTACCGAGAAGAACGCTGCTTCTACTTAATTGTCGGTGCGCTATCGATCGACACGTGGGCCCAACAGCCACATGTCGATTCGCAACTACCTGCGCGAAGTCACTTCAAGCTTCACAATTCGGCTCGGCGGAGACACAATGGGTAGCTTCGGTTAATTAATTATACCTCCAAAGTGCACCCTTTTTTTTTTTTCAAAGGAGGATGACCCCGGCCTCGCATTCCGGGAGATGCATGCGCCACAAACACCCCTTTTTAGTTGAAGAATGTATGAAATGTAATGAAATCCGGCATGTTTATATGAAATCCGACCGTATGAATGAATTTATTTCGATTAGTTCAATTCTGTATCATCGGCATTGGATGAACATGCAAAACAATACGCATTAGCATTATTCCTGTGGTGATCACCACGTTTGCAGCAGTTTCACATGTACTCCCTCCGTCCTTTCTAGTCTGCATACAAGTTTTGTCTGCAGTCAAAGTATCTCTACTTTGACCAATCTTATACAAAAAGTATGCACTTTCACAATGTGCGAAGTAAAAGGAACAGAAGGAGTACAAAGAGTTTGAGCAGCTTTTAGCGTTTACAGACATTGCAATCAAACACACAGGCCTGGCAATTCATAGAGAACATTCAAAACAATCGATGATTATGCATCTCAGCAACTCACATGTCAGAGGCAATATTTACTTCACAACTAAAGAATAAAGAAAAAATTGATCGCCACTACTGACAGCAAAGGGCATCCCATTCAAAAATATCAAACGCATATCTTGCTAAAATCAATGAGCAAAATTTGACAAGGTTGTCCCATTCCAAAATATCAATTGCCTACGATTGTGGAATGGGCAGGGTTTGCCATCAGTTCGGACATTGACATGGCAACTCGTGCTAAATAAACCAAATTGTTCTTTTTGTGCAGGTCCACCAAAATCAACCAAATTCACGTGTAGCTTGTATGATTTCGCCCTTATATGTTGCAACGCCTTTGAACTTATGGGCACCTCCTTTCTTGTGGTGGAAATGAATGATTCGATGTATTCATGAACATTTTGTGCAGTTCCGTTGAAATCAAGTCGAGCACCCTGTTTGCACAAATACAAAAAGTGATTAGTATAAAGCAAAGCGTACTATGAATTAACAGTTTCAACAGCACATACATGGTCCATGTAGAGCACACTTTTAGAAAAATGGAACTCACCGTAAAGAATCCTAGAACAACATTGTACTCAAGCATAACAAAGAAAAAAAATGGAGATTTGTCGGTCTTCCGAGCTGAAGTTAGTTTGGTCTTGTGGGGAGTAATGTAACCATCCTTCAACCGCTCCTTCCGATGAGAAGATAGACAAGTGCTTCTTCATCCTGCATAACCGAACTAGTCACTTCACGTACTCCATATTCTTCTTCAGAGGAAGATGATCCTGTTATTGCAAAGACAATAGGACTACTAAATGCTAGCATCCATGTTTGCTCAAAAAAGGAAAGGAAATATTTAAAACAGACAGATGAAGCACTTCCCAAGGACAATACCACTTTTCATGACAAGATCTAAACAAAGAGTAGCACAACACCAATAGAGATGACAAAGCTCAATCATATGGATGAAATTAGTGGGCGAGTACCAACCTTTGTCAGGAGGCTGATTGTGTAGAGCATACAGATGAAGCACTTCTCGGGAACCATCTGTTGCTATCTACGGGGGTGGCCATGCTTACTATATACTCCTCGATTAGTTTAATGTTTCCAACATCTTCTTGTGCAGTTCCACTAAAATATATGGTATGTTCAAAGAAGATCCTGTTTGCACAAGTAGAGATAATTACGTATGGCATCAAATCAGTGGCAAAACAATTGCTCGCTCCAGCCATAGCAATAAATTAAGATGCAAAACTATATCATTACTTGTGTCATCACAGTTCCAAAGGTTTCATTACAGACCGGAGTTGATTTTTGTTTTCTTCCGCTTTGTTCTTCCCGTCATCACTTGGTTCAATAATGCATAAGCTTCGCCTTTCAACGTAAGATTTGGCATGTCAATTAGGGAGCACAAGTATAGTACTAAACTTAATTTTCGATGAAAGTGGCAAAATACAGGCCGTTAGCCAGAAATATCCTTATCTTACCTCAATGGGATATTACGGTGCACATACAGATTGAAGTCGTGTCTCCATTTGTGCAGTTCACTAAAATCAAGCAACATTATCGCATAAGTAGCACAACATATGAAAGCACACTGCAGAATCATGTGAAAGAAGGCTAGTACTGACCTCTCATGATGCGGAATTCAAACAACTCACAAGAAGAAGATCTGAACGAAATTCGCCTTAACGGATAGGAAGTAAGATCTCCTCTTGTGCAGTTCCACTAAGATCAAGCAATCAAGCAACGTTGTCGGTGTGACATTTTGGTTGAACTGCACAAAACACTCTTAAACAAAAGTGTTTTGTGCAAAGGCAACAAAAGGTCACAATGGCAACGAGGTGAAGTAGATAACCCTGTTTACACGTAGGTGCAAAGGAAACAATTAGTGGTCAATAATGGTGGATGACACGAAGCCAACAAAAAGAAGCATCTACCTTATCTAAATGGGAAAGAAAGCAAGACAGTAGCATTTCTCAAACGGTGGCATTGATTAATATTAACATAGAGATTATATTAACAATAAAATTCGTTAAACATGTAATTTGCTTTTAACTTGGCATTGCATCAATTTTCAACGGCGGAATTATTAGAGGGTGTTTGTTTACAGGGACATTTTGGTGTAGGGACTAAAAAACTCCGTGGTCACCACATCTAAACCAAACAGGAGGGACTTTTCGGGACTAAAAGTGGGCATTTGGGACTAAAGAAAGAAGACCCCGAGGGAGTCTTTTTGGGACTTTTTTCCAACAAATACTCGCCACGCATCGCACCTTGTTTCTATTAGTTCATTACTAGGGGTAACATGGTCTTTTATCATGTCATTTAATAACCTCTAGTCCATGTTTAGTCCCTCGGAACCAAGCAGGTAGGGACTAGGAGTTTTTAACCAAACAAGGCCATAGATTAACAAATGACTAATGAGTTGCAGGGACAAGTGGACGCACCAGCACCATGTGCATCTACCGATGTACTGTGGTCATGCACAGTCTGTTTCAACAAAGAACAAACAACCAAGGAGCATATTTGTGGTGGTCCCGCTTTTGTTATCTTTAGACACCTTTCCCTATGTGAGCGCAAAGAAATCAAGTCCGCTCAAACTCTATAGCCTTGTCCCTTCCTTTACTTTTTGAACTAGTACTTTCGCCCCTTCCTTTCCTCTTTGAACCACGTCCGAGATTTATGCGATACAACTTTCCCCACTACTTTCCCCCATTCCTTTCCTCTTTGAACCACGCCCTAGATTCATGCTATACAACTTTCCCCTTCATTTCCTCTTTGAACCACGTCCTAGATTCATGCTATATATAACTTTTTCCCATCCCCACTCCTTTCCTCTTTGAACCACGCCCTAGGTTCATGTATACATGCAACTAGAGCAATGCATGTGGAGTAAGTAAAATATACCTTAAGGTTCTTGGGGCGTGGTTCGTGGGCGACGGACTACGGTGAAGAAGAAGAAGGGTCGAAGGCCTCCCACACGCCACCGGGTGGAAAGTGAATAGCAGCTGATGAGTGGATTCCTCCTCGCTAACGGCGACAATAAGCCTCCTTCCTTCCCCGGCGGACGGATCCCCGCCGGCTCTTTGAGCAGCAGTGAGGGGAGAGAGAGGCCAACGAAGTCTTGTTTAGATCTGGAGAGGGCGAGAGAGTGTGAAGAGAGCAACTACAAGCGCTGAGGATCCAGCTCCAGCGGGAGAGGGCGAGAGAGTGTGAAGAGAGCAACTACAAGCGCTGAGGCTCCAGCGTGTATATATATACTGGAGAGAGAGTGTGAAGCGTGCAAACCCTAGAAAACATTTTGACCAGACAAAGAATCATCCTGGCAATAATTATGCTCAAGTGTAGTTATCGAACCCGAGACCTCAAGTTTGACGAGCGAATGTGCTAACTAGTTACACAACCCTCCCGTTATGTTCAACGAGAGGAAAATAACCTTTATACATTCCAAGATTCATGTAATGTGCATGCCGTGTTTTTTGTGTGTGTGTGTGGGAGTCATTAGGATTTCAATCATAATCGTGTAATGTGGCTTTGGTGGTAAGACTATCCACAAGCAGTGCAGAATAATGCAGCCTTAGTCACCTTACCTCTCTCCACGTAGTAATGCTGGGTCCCACCAGTCAGAGGGTGAAACAAACAAATTAATAAGAAAAATTAAAAGCGCCAATGATGTATCTTACTACCTCACACATCTGGCTACCGCACGGGAACACCGCCCAATTGATCCTCGTGTTCGCCAATGCATTACTATTTTAAGTGAATCCTTATTATAACATGCACACAAATTTTGGGCACTTGTATTTGACTTAAGTCAAGGTGCCACCGTATCTCGTGATACTTACTACTCCCTCCATCTAGGTGTAATAAGTCACGTTAGAAGGTGCAACGTGACCAAGGTGCGTGCGTAATGCGTGTGTGTGTTTAACAAATGTGTGTGTTAGAGAGTGCGACAGATCTACCTACTCCCACGGAGATATGGTGTGTAGTGTACGATTTTAGCCATGAGAGTCAATGCATCCTCTCGCTTCCGGGGTGTGTCCTGTGAGGGACATGCGGACAGCTGCCACGCCCGCCTCGACCAGCCTGCCCACCCAAAGCCCCTCCACCACCAAGGCGCTTTCCACCAAACAACAGCCGCTCCAAAGAATCAGTGCCGCATTCATGCCTGTGCAGAGCGGACGCGACCTCTCACTGGCGCAAGAGTGATGGTTGCTTCGTCCGGCCCAACTTATCACTGGGTCTATGTGATTTGACGGCTCATTGGTCTTTATTATCGAGGTGGTAGGACTGCCGGATGTCCCACGCTTTTCGAAAGGAGGTAGTAGATTACAATTTTTCTCCATTCTTACAATGGAGGAGTGCAAGAGCGGTGAAACACGCAGGCTCAAGTGATTACATGGCCCACCTCACACTATCACCGTGCGACACCTAACTCTTTACATAGTACTCCCTCCGCTCCTAAATATTACTAGATGAGTCCTCGCTCATTGCCGCAGTAACAGGTATATCTCTCTCGCAAGAAAATTATCGATTTCATAGAACTAAAAGAAAGTCTATAACCGCATGACAAATGTGGTAGCCAAACTAAATAAACTCCCATCATCATTTAGATCATCCCACATAAGGAAAAAAGATCAGCCAACTCCTATTGCATAATGGGATTATATTTTTCTTTTTGACATGTTAATGGGACTTAAAAGCTCACTTACATGCATGCTAATGCATGCTTGCATGCGCACATGTTGATGTGATTTAAAACCCACTACCATGCATGTGCCACTAAGATCTCTCTGCATGCTTGCATGTGGCTTAGTGCCGAGCCTCTCAACGTCTAGATCAGACGGCTATTATGACCGATTTACTTCATCTAACAACTACGCTAATTTTGATGATGTGGCTCAAGGAGAGGATAGATAATTCCTAGTAATGGGGGCTAGCTATTACTAGTAGATAAGTCTTTGTAGAGATTCCACTAGGTGAACTACATACGTAACAAAATGAATGAATCTACACTTAAAATGCATCTATATACATCCGCATGTGGTTAATGGTGAAATCTCTACAAAGACTTATATTTAGGAATGTAGGAAGTACTAGTATAGTACTAGTATCGCATTGTAATTTATCGTGAGATAAATTTGTACAATGCTATGAAGCTTCCAGCTCTTGTTACATGTATCTTATGCGTCCAAGGTTGCCGTTGCAACATTTCATCAAATACAAAGGAGACTAACATGCATGCTATTGCATCTCAATGATTGACATGATCATAGCAAATATGTACTCCCTCCGCTCCAAAATAAGTGTCTCAACTTTGTGCAAACTTTAGTACAAAGTTGTACTACTACTAAAGTTGACACTTATTTTGGAACAGAGGCAACTAAAGAAAAACGATCCATGCAAATTCCTAGCCCTTGAACCGTGAACCCCGACCAAAGCTTCAATTTGTCGGGCAACGCTCGAGCTTCCTAATAAATGAAGTTTGCAAACCTTTGACCATCGGATCATTTTGTGCAGTTTCACCAAAATCGAGATGAGCATCCCTGTGGCAAAGAAATTGAAGAAGCGTGATTAGAATAAGATTACTGGGACTAGTTGATGAGACATAAACTCATCACAAATACAGTACGTAGAAGCCAGAGAGGTATCGTATGCGGGGCAAAGAAGTAGAGAAATATCCACGTGGAGTGATGTGGGCATGGAGCGATGGTGCAAGCCACCAGAAGGGAGTTGTACCGAGGGACGTGGCTCGACCTTGAGGAGGGCGGCGGAGGCGACAATCGCCACGCCGCGGCGATGAGCAAGGGATCAAGGCAACCTCACCGGCTTTGTGAGAGAGAATGGCGGGGACCCCGATCGGGACGTGCCGATAGTGGGTTTTCGCCGTCGATTAACGGACACCACATCTACACTAAGCATCCACCCTTCCCAAGCGGATGTGATCCGGCCGGGATGTTAGAGATGTGGCCACAGCTTTGTGCGAGAGAGTGTGAAGAGAGCAACCCCAGAAGCAACCGTGTAGGCTGGCCCGTCCCCGACTATGTATATAGTGGAGTGGTTTCCTTTCTCTCCATATGAACCTATCACATTGCGTACGTGCACTCAAGAAAACAAAATTATTTATAAATGACGCGCACCTACTACTGCTTCTCCTATAACCTTGCGCTTGGCATCTCCAAAATATTAACCTTGCGATTGGCTCTTCGCCTCTTCGAAGTCGAGCAATAATGGTAGTGCAAAGATATATCGCTCGCTATATGAGACCGAATGAATTGCTGCACGTCCACCACGTGGGCGAGGGTCGAGGGGCGAGGGAGAGTGCTACTACATATGGAGCAAAATGAGTAAATGTACACTCTAACATACGTCTATATACATCAGTGTTTGGAGTATGTACTAGTAGTTCATATTGAAATATACAAAGGACATATATATTCCAAACAATATGATATAATCTCTATAACCAAGGTAGTAGGGACGAGGAGTAAACGGAGGAGTAGTAAATTTTTCTCCTCGCCCCTGCGAGCCATCGCTACATGGGCGAGGGAGGAGCAAGCTTCACCTCATCCTGCGAGCCACCGCTACTGTGGGCGGGGAGACGGGCGACTAAGCAAGCTTCTCCTCGCTCATGAGTTGACGGACACATCAAAAGTACTCCAGTGTATAGAGCCTTGCCTCTAAGGTAGGCCCCACATGGTTTGCCTCTTTTTAATTTAACATAACGCCATTAAGTCGCAATCTGTTTGTTCACCCATGGTAGACGATCCTCCCTCCACCAAGTGGACAACCAAAGACATCGCAAATTACCACGTGGGCTGCCTTTTCATACGTAAACAAGCGCCACCGTGTACCCGCTGGGTGTGGTTGGGAAAGAGACGGAGTACGTGCCTGCATGCACCTCTTCTCTTCAGGCACGCCCCCACCCTACGTGGGTGTGTGTGAGAGATACAAACCGCGGTCGTCAGAGTTTGTTGTTGTGTGGTGGGAGGTGGGGTGGGGGGGGGGTGGATTTCGTGAATTATTTGTGGGAATATGTGTCGATGACATCTCAAACAAAATTTTGCATGCAATGTGTGTGAAATGGAGGCCTATCCATATCATACATAGAGGGTCGGGCAATCCACGAGAAGAGAGGAGGGGTCATAGCTATCGATAGAGTCGAAGAGAGGATCAAGTATGGGTGGGTGCGAGATCGATGAAGAGAGCCATCGAAATTGCGTGTGTGTGTGCAAGTCAAAGATATAGGGCGACTGGCCTACCGGAACGTTAGAGGGCACATGTCAAGTTTGTGTGTGGCAGGGAGACATGACTAGAGCGCTTGAGGTATCGGTGTGTGTGGGGAGGAGGGGGTGGGGGGAGGGGTAGGCAGAGGCCTAACCATAGAGGTAGAACGACTCAGAGTATGTGTTGAGAAGGAGAGACCCAAATATGTCATGAGGGAGATCGGTCGACATCCATACATAATCAAGGACGGGAAATATGATGGGACAGAGAGAGAGAGGAGAGAGAGAGGGAGGGAGGGGGAGGGAGAGGGGTGGAAGTCTTTGGATGGGTGATGGAGTTGCTTCTTGGAGATGTTGGGAGGCCTACTAGACAAACCGAGGTGGAACTGCAATGTTATCAATAAGAGTGGGGATGTGTTTCGTGTGTGCCTGTATGTGATAGATCTGGCTTGACGCATCCATGGATGATGAAGGGGAACCATGTGTTTGGTAAGCAAACCTAACTAGATCGGTAGATCAATTGTTGTTTGTCGGAGGAAGGAGAGACACAACTAATGAGGTAGATCGATCGATGAGTGGGTAAAAGGAGTTATAAGGACCTAGCTGGCTATATGTATAGCGAGAGATCGGTCGGTGTACGCCCATTTGTTAGAGGCAAATAAGGCCCAAATGAGACGGATAGAGCGGAGAGAATGGAGCTAGGAGGTGGTGCGAGAGGCCCAACTACTAGCTGGATAGGGGAGGAGTGTGCGGTTGTGAGATCGATTAAAGAGGGGTGAGAGTTTACACGTGTCTCGACCATATGAGAGACACAAGGCAAGGACACATAAAGGAGGAGATTGAAGCTGTGTGTATGTCAGAGGCAGGTGCATCACTGGAGAGGTTTATCGATCGGTGTGTGTCGGAAAGGAGTTGTGGAGACTCTGGGAGAATGACCTAAAGGAAAAAATGAATGTGCCCGTGGATAGAATGTCGAGGGAGGGGAGGGCGAGGAGGCGCGGTGCATGCACGAGAGAAAGTTAGTGGTAGCTACAAAGGTTAGAGGACTGTGTGGGTGTAAGAGACTAACAAAGATCATAATTTGATATGAAAGCGGATTCATATATTTGAATAGGAGATCATAGTGTTTTAAACATTGCATGCATGAATATAGCGGTGATACACGTCTTTGTGCACATGTTATACCATAATGTGATAATGCATGGCGTTTGCAACTCACAGCTAAATGCCGAACAATCTAAACCACACTATACATCAAACGATCTCACATTTTATTTGAATTTGAGATAATGTGCGGCTTTTGCAGCTTACAACTAAATATCGAGCAATCTAAACAATACTATATATCGAACATTCTCACATTTTATTTGAATTTGTGGTAATGTGTGGTGTTTGCAACTCACATCTAAATACTTGTAGGCGTAGGGGGTGGGGCACCATACATAATGTGATAAACACATTATACATATGAGACATGGTTTAGATTATGAAAATCTAGCTAGAGCTAGAAATGTAACGTGATTTGATATCAAAATAAAGTGGATTCAAAAAATCTAGTTCGAGTTCATATAGTACACATAGTTCATATGTAACTCGACATCGATCATGTGGTGTGCCGTGAAGATAATACACAAACGATGGTTTAACTTGACAATAATGATGATTGTAGATCTTATTAAAACAAAGAAACGAATTCAAATGCTTTGACTTCACAACAATCATTATTGTAGATCTTATTCAAATTTAGTTCATATTGAAGCGGTAGTATATATGTTTGGAATGCACTAAAACATTCATTTGAGTAGTAGGTTGCATGCATTATACACGTAGCGAAATATTTCAAAGTTTTGAATGACATTTGTAGCGCGCATTGATTTGGTACAGTACACGTTAGGCTTGTCCGGAAATTTCAACCCGCCTTGTTAGTCGAAATATTTAAGATATATCTTTGTCTCGTTGTGCTCCGACAACTCCCTCCATCTCAACCCGTGCCTTGCTATTCCGAAATTACAACGCGCGCGAAAACTCCCACCTCCTGTGAAATCCCGACATGCGAAATGCCCGTGGTACCCCTGAACCGAAAGAACCGCCTCAAATCGGTGGGGGTACTTTCGTAACTTACCCCACATTTCGGACAAGCGCGTCTCTAAGCCATGGTTCCCCACCGCCATCCCATCCGCCCACCCATTCGTGACACCGAGGTCGAAAACCCGTGATTTAAACCCCACACCTGCTCCGTCCGCCACCCAGCGGAGTTTCTTCCCCGACGATGTCGTCTACAAGAACACCTCGACGCCCCTCATCCACCGTCATCGATGAGGATCCGTCGTCGATCTCATCGTCCCGCCGGTTCAGCCACCCCTGCCCCTCCACCTCCAAGGAGCTGCCCGATGTTCCCTCGTCTTCGCGCCACCTCCATTCCCACACCGCCTTTCACCGCACCATCGGAAGAGCATCATCATCACTGTTTCCTCGGATGAAGCTGCGGCCTAATCAGCGCCACCAAAGAGGTTGTACACTAATTGCCGCATTTTCTTCTTGATTCGATCTCACGGTGCTGCCGGCGCTCGGTCCTGAGCCGACACGGCGCGGCTCCATCCACGGCGGCGTCGCCGGCTACTTCCTCCACGGCGTCGCTCCCTCGACGGAGACGTCCACATCAGTAGGAGCTGTTGCTGCTCTAGCTCTCGCTCGCGCCGCTGCTCTGCTCTTGCTCTCGGTCCCCTCCTCGGTTCTGCTTGTTGCTCATGGCTGCTCTCGCTCTTGCTCTTGCTTGCGATGGCTCGATTTGGCTACACTTCAATGATTGAATCGACTTTTGGGTTAGTCGATTTCAAGGGGTGGGCTCACGGGTGAAGGAAGAACCAGCCAGCCGGGAGGGGGCTCACGGAGAGGTAACCCACTATCTATCTTAGGGTTCAGGATGGGGCAAGTGGTCGCCGGCGGGGGCGGGGCGTTGGCGGGGCGGCGGCGTGGGGATCGCCGGAGAAAAAACTCGACACGGGGGGCCTAGAGGGATGGCCGGGCGGGCGGCGGCGGGCGGGGGAGTGTTTTTTGGGGCGGGCGGGCGGCAGGGGGCTGCTGTTTGGCCGGTGGTGGCTGGCGGCTCAGCGGGGTGGAGGTTGAAGATGAACCACGTGCCCTTGATTTCAGATCCAACGGCTGCAAAATCGACCGACCAGAGATGAAAAAGTCACGACCGACGTGTAGCCTCACCTTGCTAGTGTGTTCAGCCGACAAAGAAAATTCAGTTTCGACAAAGAAAATTCAGTTTGGATGCTTAGGTTCAGTTTACGATTAAGTTCAGTTTTGGCAGTTAAGTTCAGAGATGAGCGGCTGATGTATTTTACATCTAGCACTTTGTGATTATGTATTTTACGTCATGTATTGGAGATGCTATTAGAATTCCACTCGGGTTAACGTTGTTCGTTGTCTCTTGTCCCGCTTCAGCCTCGGCGTCGTACAACTCAACCGGAGCTGCTCCAAGCAGCGAAACCCTCCATCACAAATGAGTAGTACCTCGGGCTCCATCTCCAGACGCCTAAGATCTTCTTCCCTCCTCCGACAAAGAAAGTCACCGGAGCATCCTCACCGCCAACCCAATCACGCCGAGATCGACATGGCTTCGCCAAAGAGGTTGTACACTTGTTGCATCTCTTTTTACTCTACATGTTATATATATATTGTCCATCGAGCACACGGATTTGTTCCTTTAGTGTCTCCTTGAAAGAAAAAACGAGAATTTTAATTTTCACTTGTCCTCCTTTTCAAATTCCTATTCATGAAGCACAAGACTAAGAGATAGTAGCATAATGGCATTATAACCGTACATTTTTTGTGGTTTGACTTAATCTCCCCATGCTTCTTTGCATCCTGTGATCTTCAAATTGTTGTGAATCAAACACCCAGATTAAGCGTAAATCCTGTGTTTTAAATTCTCTCGCTTTTGCACGTGCATTCCTATCTTATTCGCTCTATTTCCTATCCCTGCATTGTTGGAATCCTCCAATTCAAACGAGCCCTTACAGCATTACTTCTCTTACAGATAGTTGTCAAAGAAAACCTTGCGTGGTTTGTCCCGGTCCTGCTACGCCGTCAGTTCACCCATTTCACCGCTCCAACGATGTAAGGGTCCAACAGAGCAGGGATCCGGCCTCGAGACTATCTTTCGCCTCGAGATCTTCTTCCCCCTTACCGGCAGCCATGAAAACTGCATTACCATCATCAACCGAAAGCGATGACCTCGAGGACTACACGGGTCCGCAAGAGAGGTCGCACTCTTTCGTGTTCGCTTACGTTATGCATCGCTTAATATTACATGCGCTTTATCGTCCTGTTCACCGATTAGACTCTGAGTCAGCTCAAAACTAATGGTCAAACTAGAGTTTTTAAATGGTTGTGGGGTACATATCGGGGCCGCTATCAATAGTATCTATCTACTATCTGGTTAATTTCCGGTGTCTACTATGAGTTTCATGTTGGGTGGAAACAAAGCGAGAAAGAAGCCATTATCTCAGTATTTATTAACCAAGCCATTATCTCACCGCTATTATTGGTTTTGGGTCTATCGACGAGTTGCTACCATCACTCTGGATTTCTGCATGCACTCCTTACAAAATCTCACTATGATTGATTCCAATGCAAGACAGATATTGTAAACAAAGGAACTGAAAATGTAGAGCAAAAGAGACGAGACTTGAATGGCAATAAAATATCATGCAGACGTCGCTCCATGGTAGGCGAAAAGGCAGCCCCTCCACGCATTTCGGATTGTAATCGAGAGGAAGATATCTGCTCGAGGGGATTCGTAAGGAGAAGATAACTCCTATTTACCCCCGAGGTCTTCGCTCTAACTTGGCATGCTGATGTTGGTTATATCATGCATATGGTGTCTTGCAGTGCTTACTTTAGACATCAAATATGTCATCTGCTTAGTTTAGACATCCTTTGTGCGAATGCCATCTGTTTAGTTCATTCATCGTTTATGTGAATTATGCAACGCCACCTTGTTTAGCCAGGCATCATATATGTGAATTTTGCAATGCCATCCTGCTTAGCCAGTCATCTTATATGTAAATTATATCAGGCCATCTTTTTTTTTCGTTACATATTACATTCATCAACAATGTTAGTACATTCAACTGCTCTTCGTGTGCATCAGCCATTTGACACGGTGATGGCAAATTCTGGAGTGAAAACAAGGTCTTCTGAGGCGACTATGCTATTCTCGACCAAGCGCATATCTCGCTGGTTACGGATAGCTCCTCGAGGAGGATTCAGAGACAGATGACCGCCCTATTCCCCGAGGTGTATGCTCTAACTTGGCGAGGTTATGTTGCTCATATCGTGCGTATGGTGTCTCGCATTGCTATGCCATTTGATTAGTTTAGACATGCTTTGTGTGAATGCCACCTGTTCAATGTCTAATTACCATATATATGTGAATTATGCATTGCCATCTTGTTGCAAGACAATATATATGTGAATTATACAATGCTATCTTGTTGCAAAAGGCATTATATATGTGAATTATGCAATGCCATGTTGTTTAGCCAATCATCATGTATGTGAATTATATCATGCTATCATTTTTTGTATTACGTGTTCCATTTTTCGACAACGTTTGTATATTCAACTACTCTTCCTGTGCATCAGCCATTTGAAGCGGTGATGGAACTATCTGGAGTGAAAACAAGGTATTCGTGAGGAGACAATGCTACCTGTGAAGCAGACATCTTGCTAGCTCTGAGAGAGCTCCTCAGAGGAGGATTCAGACCCGATGACCAGTCCTATTTCCCCGAGGTCTATGCTCAAACTTGGCGGGGTTATATTACCCATGTCATGCATGTTGTCTTGCATTGCTTAGTTTTTACATCATATATAGATTGCCATCTGCTTACTTGCTTACTATATAAATCATATATTTGAATTATATCATGCCATCATGTTTACATAGTACATACACATCATCTATCTGAATTATGGCATGGCAACCCATTTAATAAAGACATCATATAGTTATATCATCTCATCCTGCTTAGTGTTTACAAATCATCATATTTAGAATTATGGCATTCTATCCATGAATGTATGTGAATTATGGCATGCCAACCTATTTAATAAACACATTATATAGTTATGTCATGTCATCCTATTTACATAGTCTCATATTTTGAACTATGTCTTTCCATCTTTTTTAGTTAGCCATCATAATGTGAAATTGTGTCATGCTATCCTGTTTAGTTAGCCATCATATATGTGAAATTGTGTCATGCTATCATGTTTGGTTAGACAACATAAATATGAATTATTTCATGCCCTCTTTTATTCCCCACTATCCATTGCACCTTTCTATCATACAATGTCTATACTTTCAATTACTTTTCTTGTTTATCAGCCATTTGAATTGGAGAGCGTGATGGCAGTATCTAAGGGAGTAACAACACGGTCTTCAGAAAAGATAGTGCTACCACTTGATGCAGATAGAACCACGGTTGTACTTGCCCAAGGACCAGATCCACCACACATAACCCAGACTCTCGCAGATTGTACCCCTACCCAGTTGGACAGAGAACCAGCTACACCCCTTTTAACCCCAACCCCGGCAGATAGTAACCCAGTTCCAATTGACACAGCACCGTCTCCACCACAGAGCACCCAAACACGAGCGGTTAGTAAGGGAACTGCAGTGCCCAAAGCACGAGGACCACCACTCCGAATCCCAACTCAACACTTAAAGGAGAAGAAGATTTGTTCTCGAGGTCGAGGTTCAGTAGCTATGGTTCATACTCCTTTGCTCTTGCATTCTTGTGTTACTCATACCAACTATTTTCAAATTTGAAGGATGGAATTGAAACTCCAATGGCGCATAGCAGGTATGTTTTAAACCTGTTTCTTTAACTAGTTTGTCGTTGTAACCTGCTCTATGTTGATTCCAGTTTCAATTGAATAAACAGTTATGTTCTCATGTCATGCACATTACAAGTGTTGTTATTGCTCTATAGTTACCCACACTTATATTCTGTCTATTCTCGCTTTGTCTTGAACAAATATTATTTGAACTGTGTCTCTATCTTGATTTGGCAACAAAAACTAGAATGATATAGACCATAAAGTGACCATGGCACATAGATATATGTTTGTTTCATGTCGTTATCCTGTCCACTTTACTACCGAACTCATTTACCAAAATGAGTTTCATATACAACATAGTAAACATGTGATGTGTCTCGCTTGTTTCTCTTTTAGAATGCGGACAAAATATTGGAGAACAAAGATCTCGTTATCCAATGGTAAAGGAAGTAATGCGTATAAGGTTCAAGATAGTGAGATATCCCTGTTGGTCTCCAAGAAAGCTGATAAAAACTATCTTGTGACGACAATGGGAACCCAAAAGTCATGTCTTGATGTAGTGTTCGAGTTCTTGGCCACTACTCATCGCACAAGCTCTTCGAACTCGTCACGCTGAATCAGTTCGTCTTCTTGAGTCTCAACTTCAAGTTGAAAGACATCGATCGATGTCTTTGCTGACGGAAGTTGAAGGACCGAGGAAGTCCCCGCAGAATTCAGATGCATATTTTCTCGGTGCAATAAAGTTACCGGAGGATTTAAGCGCCAAACAAGAGAAAGTTAATAAGCTTGCTAAGCATCTTGCCAAAGATTATGGGTACACAGTGATATTGTTTCTTGAGATCTTCAAGTGGTTTCAGTTATGGATTTGTTTTCTCAAGGGCGTTTATTTGCAATCGGTCGCCAACTTTGACAACCAAAGTATATGATATGTCGCTTTGTTCCCTATATTTGCACTTTGGTGGCGAACTTTGGTGCCCAGTGGATGTAATATGTGTAACAGCCGTGATAGCCTAGCATAAGTTGCTTGCTTATTTATTTCCTTATTGTCTTGTTTATTTGTTTGCTTGTAGTCAGTGCAGTTCTTTTTAAAACTAGGCCACAATAACCATGGGCTAATATTTACTTGTAGTGACCTTTGGGCCTCCTACGGGTCAGAAAGCAGGGCCTTCTACGGGTCAGAAAGCGAGTAGGCCTTCTACGGGCCATAGAAACAATGGGCCTTCTACGGGTCAGAGAAACAATGGGCCTTCTACGGGCCGTAGAAACAATGGGCCTTCTACGGTAGTAGAAACAATGGGCCTTCTACGGGCCATATCATCAATGGGCCTTATACGGTCAGATGACCATAACGGGCCATCGTTAATAGGCCGTGTTGATGACGCTATGAAAACGCCCAACATATTAACGGACCACAAACGGGCCGATGTAACCACGAGCTGAATTTGGCCCACAAGCGTAAAAATGACAGAACGGGCCGTAAGTAAACGAATCTTTGGAAATGAGCCCAAGAATAAATGGGCTCGAGAAGGCCGAAGATAACATTTGCCGGAAACGCCCAACTGAATAACGGGCCCTTAATGGGTATAAAGTGATATACTGTTCATTACGGGCCAGTTTCACCACGGGCCGTTAGTGGGTGTAAAGTGATACACTCTTCATTGCGGGCCAGTTTCACCGCGGGCCGTTAATAGGCCAAGAGTTACATAGGGCCTCATATGGGCTGAAAGACGTCATGGGCCATACATGGGCCAGAAGTGAAAACGGGCCGGAATCATATTGGATGGCCCAGAT
Organism: Aegilops bicornis; assembly: GCA_021605145.1. Classification (NCBI taxonomy): domain Eukaryota; kingdom Viridiplantae; phylum Streptophyta; class Magnoliopsida; order Poales; family Poaceae; genus Aegilops; species Aegilops bicornis. The sequence continues at coordinate 361,496,136 of CM038669.1, forward strand.
GACGCTACTGGGCCTAATTCGGATAGGGCGTAACAGGCCTTGCGTTAGCGGGCTGTAAATGGGCTATATGCGAACATGCCGTTAACAGGCTTTCCATGGGCCGGCCCGCCACCTTTTGACCAAGTCAAACGGGCCGGCCTTTTCACAGGAATGGGCCTCTGTTGGGCCGTGCCACGGGTCGACGTATCATAGGCGCCTTCTATCCAATGAGTGGATGACATCTGTCCCAACGATGAGCCGACACGTGTTTCCTCCAGCCAATGATGATTTTACACGTGGAAAATCCCCATTGGTCGGGGCTGTTAACGGGTTATCGGATCCAAAACCTACCACGATAGCTTAACGGCATTCCGTTACGATGGATGCCACGTGTCGGGCACCCTTGACGAAAAGCATTTACGTGACGCCGATTTATCGTCATGGAAGTGGACACTTCCATGATGATAATTTTGGTAATGTCATGGAACACTTCTACGACAAAGACAGTATGACTATCTTGATTCTCGCCATAAATTTGTCATGGATGTACATGCATGAAAAAACGCGACCCTCTTGTGACAAACACGTATCATCACAGAAGTGTATTTTTTTGTAGTGTTAGCACTCCGATTGCTCCTCTTACCAATACTGAATCTTGTGAAATCAATGCTGCTTTGTTGAATCTTGTCATGAAAGATCAATTTGCCGGCCTTCCTAGTGAAGATGCCGCTACTCATCTAAATAGCTTTGTTGATTTGTGTGATATGCAAAAGAAGAAAGATGTGGACAATGATATTGTTAAATTGAAGCTATTTCCTTTTTCGCTTAGAGATCATGCTAAAGCTTGGTTTTCGTCTTTGCCTAAAAATAGTATTGATTCTTGGAATAAGTGCAAAGATGCGTTTATCTCTAAGTATTTTCCTCCCGCTAAGATCATCTCTCTTAGAAACGATATTATGAATTTTAAGCAACTTGATCATGAACATGTTGCACAAGCTTGGGAGAGGATGAAATTAATGATACGTAATTGCCCTACTCATGGTTTGAATTTGTGGATGATTATACAAAATTTTATGTCGGATTGAATTTTGCTTCTAGAAATCTTTTAGATTCGGCTGCGGGAGGCACTTTTATGGAAATCACTTTAGGAGAAGCTACTAAACTCCTAGATAATATTATGGTTAATTATTCTCAATGGCACACCGAAAGATCTACTAATAAAAAAGTGCATGTGATAGAACAAATTGATGTTTTGAGTGGAAAGATGGATGAACTTATGAAATTATTTGCTACTAAGAGTGTTTCTTCTGATCCTAATGATATGCCTTTGTCTACTTTTATTTAGAATAATAATGAATCTATGGATGTGAATTTTGTTGGTAGGAATAATTTTGGTAACAATGCGTATAGAGGAAACTTTAATCCTAGGCCTTATCCTAGCAATTCCTCTAATAATTATGGTAATTCCTACAACAATTCTTATGGAAATTTTAATAATATGACCTCTGAATTTGATACTAGTGTTAAAGAGTTTACGAATTCGCAAAAGAATTTCAATGCTTTGCTTGAAGAGAAATTGCTTAAAGTTGATGAATTGGCTAGGAACGTTGATAGAATTTCTCTTGATGTTGATTCTTTAAAGCTTAGATCTATTCCTCCTAAGGATATCAATGAGTCTCTCAAAGCCATGAGAATTTCCATTGATGAGTGCAAAGAAAGAACCGCTAGGATGCGTGCTAAGAAAGATTGCTTTATGAAAGCGTGTTCTTCAAATTTTTATGAAAATAAAGATGAAGATCTAAAAGTTATTGATGTGTCCCCTATTAAATCTTTGTTTTGCAATATGAATCTTGATAATGATGGGACTGGATATGATCCACCTTTACCTAGAAGGCGTTCCAAAAATTCAGAGTTTTTAGATCTTGATGCTAAAATTGATAAAAGTGGGATTGAAGAAATCAAAACATTAGATATTAATAAACCCACTATTTTGGATTTCAAGGAATTTAGTTATGATAATTGCTCTTTGATAGATTGTATTTTCTTATTGCAATCCATGCTAATAATCCGTGCTAAATTACCATATGAATCTATCATGAGAGCCACTTATGGATTGCCTACCAAAGATGGTAATACCTAGATCTATCCTTGCTATTATGCCTAGCTAGGGGCGTTAAACGATAGCGCTTGTTGGGAGGCAACCCAATTTTATTTTTAGTTTTTTTGCTTTTTGCTTCTGTTTAGAATAAATATTTTTTCTAGCCTCTAGTTAGATATGTTTTTATGTTTTAATTAGTGTTTGTGCCAAATTAAACCTATAGGATCTTCTTGGATGATAGTTATTTGATCTTGCTGTAATTTCCAGAAACTTTCAGTTCAAGAGAATAATTGTTAAAAATCACCAGGACGTGATAAAATATTGATTCCAATTGCTTAAGATCAATAAAAAAAATTTCTAGGTCGTCCTATTTTGGCTGATTTTTTGGAGTTCCAAAAGTTTGTGTTAGTTACAGATTACTACAGACTGTTCTGTTTTTGACAGATTCTGTTTTTCGTGTGTTGTTTGCTTATTTTGATGAATCTATGGCTAGTAAAATAGTTTATAAACCATAGAGAAGTTGGAATACAGTAGGTTTAACACCAATATAAATAAATAATGAGTTCATTACAGTACCTTGAAGTGGTCTTTTGTTTTCTTTCGCTAACAGAGCTCACGAGATTTTCTGTTAAGTTTTGTGTTGTGAAGTTTTCAAGTTTTGGGTGAAAGATTTGATGGATTATGGAACAAGGAGTGGCAAGAGCCTAATCTTGGGTATTCCCATGGCACCCCCAAGATAATCTAAGGACACCATAAAGCCAAAGCTTGGGGTTGCCCCGGAAGGCATCCCCTCTTTCGTCTACTTCCATCGGTAACTTTACTTGGAGCTATATTTTTATTCACCACATGATATGTGTTTTGCTTGGAGCGTCTTGTATGATTTGAGTCTTTGCATTTTAGTTTACCACAATCATCCTTGCTGTACACAACTTTTGAGAGAGCCATACAAGATTTGGAATTTGTTAGAATACTCTATGTGCTTCGCTTATATCTTTTGAGTTATATAGTTTTTGCTCTAGTACTTGACTTATATCTTTTAGAGCACGGTGGTGGATTTGTTTTAGAGAATCTATTGATCTCTCATGCTTCACTTAGATTATTTTGAGAGTCTTAAATAGCATGGTAAATAATCCTAATATGCTTGTTATTCAAGATTAGTAAAAACTTTCTTATGAGTATGCTGAATACTAAGAAAAGTTTGTTGCTTGATAATTGTTTTGAGATATAAAGATGGTGGTATTAGAGTCATGCTAGTTGAGTAGTTGTGGATTAGTAGAAATACTTGTGTTGAGTTTTGTGATTCCCGTAGCATGCACGTATGGTGAACCGTTATGTGATGAAGTCGGAGCATGATTTATTTATTGATTGTCTTCCTTATGAGTGGCGCTCGGGGACGAGCGATGGTATTTTCCTACCAATCTATCCCCGTAGGAGCATGCGCGTAATACTTTGCTTTGATAAATTATAGATTTTTGCAATAAGTATATGAGTTCTTTATGACTAATGTTGAGTCCATGGATTATACGCACCCTTCTTCCTTCCACCATTGCTAGCCTCTCTAATACCCCACACATTTCGCCGGTATCATACACCCACCATAAACCTTCCTCAAAACAGCCACCATACGTACCTATCATGGCATTTCCATAGCCATTCTGACATATATTTCCATGCAACTTACCACCATTCCGTTTACTATGACATGCTCCATCATTGTCATATTGCTTTGCATGATCATGTAGTTGACATCGTATTTGTGGCAAAGCCACCGTTCATAATTCTTTCATACATGTCACTCTTGATTCATTGCATATCACCGTACATCACGAGGCGTTCATATAGAGTCATATTTTGTTCTAAGTATCGAGTTGTAATTGTTGAGTTGTAAGAAAATAAAAGTGTGATGATCTTCATTTTTAGAGCATTGTCCCAAGTGAGGAAAGGATGATGGAGACTATGATTTCCCCACAAGTCGCGATGAGACCCCGGACTAAATAAAAAAAAGAAGTCATAAAAAAGAGAAAAGGCCCAAATAAAAAAAAGAGAGAAAAAGAGAGAAGGGACAATGTTACTATCCTTTTACCACACTTGTGCTTCAACATAGCACCATGATCTTCATGATAGAGAGTCTCTCATTTTTTCACTTTCATATACTAGTGGGAATTTTTCATTATAGAACTTGGCTTGTATATTCCAATGACGGGCTTCCTCAAAATGCCCTAGGTCTTCGTGAGCAAGCGAGTTGGATGCACACCCACTTAGTTTCTTTTGTTGAGCTTTCATATACTTATAGCTCTAGTGCATCCATTGCATGGCAATACCTACTCACTCACATTGATATCTATTGATGGGCATCTCCAAAGCCCGTCGATACGCCTAGTTGATGTGAGACTATCTTCTCCTTTTTGTCTTCTCCACAACCACCATTCTATTCTACATATAGTGCTATGTCCATGGCTCACGCTCATGTATTCCGTGAAGATTGCAAAAGTTTTAAAACGTCACAAGTATGAAACAATTGCTTGGCTTGTCATCGGGTTGTGCATGATTTAAATACTTTGTGTGGTGCAGATAGAGCATAGCCAGACTATATGATTTTGTAGGGATAACTTTCTTTGGCCATGTTATTTTGAGAAGACATAATTGCTTTGTTACTATGCTTCAAATATTATTATTTTTATGTCAATATTAAACATTTGTATTGGATCTTTCGGATCTGAATATTCATACCACAATTAAGAATAATTACATTGAAATTATGCCAAGTAGCACTCCGCATCAAAAATTCTGTTTACCTAATCGAGGACGAGCAGGAATTAAGCTTGGGGATGCTTGATACGTCTCCAACGTATCTATAATTTTTGATTGATCCATGCTATATTATCTACCGTTTTGGACATGATTGGGCTTTATTATTCACTTTTATATTATTTTTGGGACTAACCTATTAAGCAGAGGCCCAGCCCAGAATTGCTGTTTTTTTTTTTGCCTATTTCAGAGTTTGGCAGAAAAGGAATATCAAACGGAGTCCAAACGGAATGAAACCATCGGGAACGTGATTTTTGGAACGAATAAGATCCAGGAGACTTGGACCCTACGTCAAGAAATAAAAGAGGAGGCCATGAGGTAGGGGGCGTGCCTACCCCACCCCCCCAGGGCGCACCCTCCACCCTCGTGGGCCCCCTGTTGCTCCACCAACCTACCCCTTCCGCTTATATATACCTACGCATTCTCAAACGATCGACATCGGAGCCAAAAACCTAATTCCACTGCCGCAACCTTCTGTACCCACGAGATCCCATCTTGGGGCCTGTTTCGGAGCTTCACCGGAGGGGGCATCGATCACAGAGGGCTTCTATATCATCACCATAGCCCCTCCGATGAATTGTGAGTAGTTTACCTCAGACCTTCGGGTCCATAGTTATTAGCTAGATGGCTTCTTCTCTCTTCTTGGATCTCAATACAATGTTCTCCCCTCTCGTGGGAGATCTATTCGATGTAATCTTCTTTTTGCAGTGTGTTTGTTGAGACCGATGAATTGTGGGTTTATGATCAAGTTTATCTATGAACAATATTTGAATCTTCTCTGAATTCTTTTATGTATGATTGGTTATCTTTGCAAGTCTCTTCGAATTATCAGTTTGGCTTGGCCTACTAGATTGATCTTTCTTGCAATGGGAGAAGTGCTTAGCTTTGGGTTCAATCTTGCGGTGTCCTTTCCCAAAGGATGTTAGGGCAAGCAAGGCACGTATTGTATTGTTGCCATCGAGGATAACAAGATGGAGTTTTTATCATATTGCATGAATTTATCCCTCTACATCATGTCATCTTGCTTAAGGCGTTACTCCATTCTTATGAACTTAATACTCTAGATGCATGCTGGATAGCAGTCGATGTGTGGAGTAATAGTAGTAGATGCACGGTGAGTCGGTCTACTTGTCTCGGACGTGATGCCTATATACATGATCATACCTAGATATTCTCATAACTATGCTCAATTCTGTCAATTGCTCAACAGTAATTTGTTCACCCACCGTAGAATACTTATGCTCTTGAGAGAAGCCACTAGTGAAATCTATGGCCCCCGGGTCTATTCTCATCATATCAATCTTCTATCACTTTATTATTGCTTTGCTTTTTTACTTTGCTTTTATTTTACTTTGCATCTTTACCACAAAAATACCAAAAATGTTATCCTATCATATCTATCAGATCTCACTCTCGTAAGTGGCCATGTAGGGATTGACAACCCCTTATCGCGCTGGTTGCGAGGATTTATTTGTTTTGTGTAGGTGCAAGGGACTGTAGTAGCCTCCTACTTGATTTATACCTTGGTTCTCAAAAACCGCGGGAAATACTTACGCTACTTTGCTGCATCACCCTTTCCTCTTCAAGGGAAAACCAACGCAGTGCTCAAGAGGTAGCAGTTGCCCGCGCCTCCGCAGGTCCTGTGAAGATCATCCCCGAGTTCAGTGTGCCCCTCCACCGATCGAGCAACGGGCTGCTGCTGCGTCGCCCTGTCGGGCCGCAGCGCCGCCGCCCCATGGCTCTCCTCGCGGCTGCATCGACTCGCGCGCTACCGCTGCGTCACCCCTTCGGGACGTAGTGCCGCGATATGCGGTCCCAACCGCCGCCCCGAGGCCGTCCCCGCAGTTGCACTGACTCGCAAACTGCCGTTGCATCGCCCCTTCGGGCCGCAGCGTCGCGGCCCGCGGTCCCCGTCGTCGCCCCGACCCGCCTGCTGCCGTTGCGTCGCCCCTTCGGGCCATAGAGCCACGGCCCGCGGTCCACTCCGCCGTCACCGCGCGTTGACCTCCCGTGGTATGCCCCGCGCTGTTTCCCTTGGCGTGGGAACGCCACCGTCTGCGCAGGTCTTCGTCATGCTGTAAGGGTTCTTCGCCTACTTCGAGCACCGCCGCCGCACTCCTAACCTAGCCGCCGCTACCGTCAGGCTGCCACGCCGCTTTTCTTTGGCCGCCGCCGCCTCCCGTCCACCCCCTTCGTCTTCGTCCAGCACTAGCTCGTCGCCAGCGTCACCGTCATCTACCCCGACCGCTTCATCTACTCCGACAACCGTGGGCGACATTGGCCCCGTGCCGATTGGCGCCACAACCGTCGTCGAGTCCTTCTCTGCTGGCCTCTCCGACCTCTTCGACATGGCGCATAGCTCGTGCAGGCCCCAGTCTATGCATGCCCGGTCTTGCCGCAATGGCGCGTGCCTTCATCCGCGACGTGTCCCCGGGCCTGGCAAGCCTGGTGCGGCGCTTCGTCTACTTCGTCTTCGACCGTCTACGCATGCCCGGTGCTGGCAACATCGACGCGTGCCTTCGTCTACGACGTGTCCCCGGGTTTGGCAACCCCGGCGCGACGCCTCGTCAACACCGTCTTCTCTCTGGCGCACCAGTACTTCGACACCACTGCGCCCATGCTAACTCGGCGCCCCCTTGTGCCCGCGGCTCCACGGCGACTTCCTCGACACCGGCTACCCCGACTCGACATCGACCATGGCATTCTTCGCACGGCTACCTCGACCACGGATCCACCACATACGTTCTTGGCTACATCGACAAACGGCAAAAGGGCTACCGCCTGCTTGAGCAACCTAGTCGGTTTACACTCCAGCCACGACTCCGCGATGCGTTGACCGTTACGACTGTGGGGGGTGTCCGTCGGCTTGCCTTCGGATTCTTCTCCAATCTCACCATCTGCGTCGCTACCGTTGTGACTGCGGGGGGAGGTTGAGTAACGTGATTGTATTAGGAAACATAGGTTAGACTAGAAAATGTTCTGGCTTGCCTTGTACTCTAAGTAGATTATGTACTACTATATATATGCCCACGAGGCTCAAGCAATACAACAAACAATTCCACCAAACCTCTCTCTCCCTTCTAACAGTTTTTAAATATAAAACACTCGTCGCAAACATTTTAGTTAGAACACCAGATGTAAACCGGCAGCCTTCCCAGGGAAGCCAAGGGAAATTTCGTAGTGCAGGATTTGTGCATCTCTTCAACGCAAACGGTTGTTTAGGATGACCCATGTGCAACCACGTAGAAACAATTGGGTCAGATTTGCATCTGTCATATTGGGTATGTTGCCATTTGTCAAACTGAAAATATTGACATTTGTTTATCTAGTAACATTGCCATTTGTCAACCTTGTAACACTGTGATTTGTCAAAATATGTAGCTAAAAATCACTAGCACTATCTAATTTTTGCAACTAAAATCACTAGCATTGTTCACATGGACACCACCAGCAGGCGTAGGTTGATGGACGCATATGCAAATGTACCACTGATTACATACAACAAGTCATCAACCCACAACGACAACGAGGATACATGTTGGATTATAGATCATTTCCAACAAAACATTCTAGTAAAGTAAAGTTTTTCTCACACAACAAATAAGAAAGCGATAAAATGAACTTCACCAACCACTGCCGACGTTGGAAACACTTGCTTTGAACCGTAAGTGATTCTCTCGAAGGGCCAACATCGTCAATCTCGAGACCAACACAGACTGATCATCCAGTGCTAAAGCGGCCTATTTCAATACCCATATTGTGATAGCCACGGTAGGGAAACATAGGAATGTCCGAGGTATAGATATAGTTGCTTCTCATAAATGGTAGCAGCGTTGTGTCAACAGCAGCTGGATCGCCTTTCACCGTCATTGGATAGTTTTGTCCAAGGAAGAGCGAGTTTTCCCCAAGACTATCAATACTGAACCAAGGAGAAGGTGTTGGCGCTAGCACACTAGTATCGATCCCGAATACCCTACAACGGATGTTGGAATAGGTCCGGAGAGTGCGACCATGCGAGACAACACCTACTTCCTTACTAACATCAGCAGTGCCCTGTATACAGACAAGAAGAGGTGATCCATCGGAATAAGTTGCCAGGCGCCACTGAGTATATGGGTCCTACTCGTCCTCATGCTCGTGATCATCAGCATCGTCATCTCCCCCTTGGTTATAAATTTTTTCAAGTATAGGTGGTGGAATGTTCACAGGACCTTGGAAACACAAGAAGGTTAATTAGTAAAGGGAAACTAGCTAGCTAACCGCATGCATGTGGATGAAACAATTATAGTTAAGTCGAAGACAAGATCAAACCATAAGGATTCCATGCAAAAATAGTGCCATGAGTGGTGGCAGCAAACACAAGATCCTCGTATTGAATTGCATCACAGTACTCATCCGTGTACAAAAATTGATTTTTGAGCAATATCCATCGAGTCGTGGAAGCAAGGACGGCAACAAGCTCGTCGAAGATAGCAACAACTTTGTAGTTCGTGTAATTCCAAGAGCGGTTGGGAACTCGAAAAATTGCTATCTTCCGTAGACGACAATCACCATGATCGTATTTGAACGTACGTAGAATACCGGTGTGCTCAACTTCAGGGCAGTCTGAGATTTTTGGAAGTGGAACCCGGTGACGAGTGTACACGTTCACAAGTTCCCACTCGCAGTTGTACCCAATATAAACAACCCAATCTCCATTAGCGCCTTCCCAAGCCTTATGCTCAAGCAATGGCATCTTAACATCACATGTATCATTATCAAGCGACATCAACTTGCATAAGGCGAGGCTTCCGTCGTCCCCGCGCCAGTGATCAGGGTCACGGCGAAGAACATAGGGGAGATCAAACCGCTCCTGGACCATTGGGTTGCTTGTAATGATGTTATTAGTTGAGTCGAGAATGGTCTTGAATCAGAGCGACCGCACCTCGACACCGATCTTCGTGCATCGTTGTCATCCCTCGATCGATAATGCCGATAACGCACAAGATTTGAAGGATTTATAACAGAGTAGCAATCACACACTTATTACATCGAATGTCTCAAAAGAGAACTTATTACAATAAATACGGCTTAAGGCCATCTAATAACGATAACAGCGGAAGGATTGGAAGATAAGTGAGTCCATCAACTCCAACGACATCACTGAGTATAGAACCACGACCTAAGGCACCTTACTCATCGTTCTAAAAGCACGCAACATGAACGTTGCAGCCCGAAAACGGGTCAAGACATGGAATATGGGCAATGTAACACATAGAGAGTATATGAAAGAGTAATGCTATACTACATGCATATATGGCTGGTGGAAAGCTCTATGGTTACAGTTTTGCGTAAAGCCAATTTTTCCCTACTGCAAAGGAATACATTTTTATTTAACTATCATGGTGGTTGTTAAACATTGAGAATGGTTGACAGCATTCTCAATCCCAATTAAAAATATCATCATTAAAACCCAGCAATATTAATTAAAGTAACATGATGAGATTCACATGATAATCCAAGTACTAGATACTCAAGATGTCCATAACCAGGGACACGGCTAACCATGATTAGTTTGATACACTCTGCAAAGGTTTGTGCACTTTTCCCCACAAGACTCGATCTCCTCCGTTGGGATTCTCGCACTACATGGTGTTTGAGAAACAGCTGACCGAGACATAGTCTTTCAGAAGCGCTAGCACCTTACGAACGGGTAGACCGTACCAACCTACATCCCCTACATCTGCTAGTCTACCACTGTAAGAGTTCGCACGACTTAGTCAACTATGCTAGAGCCCATAGTAGCTTGTGGCTGCACACGGAAGTTTCTAGCATGAATAATCTCATGATCCCTTTGAGCCCGGGTGGCGGTCCAAAAGAAACAGTAATCTGGAATACCCAGTACCTCAATCCACCCAGATGTGTGTTTAAGTTGCCACCTTAAATAAACCATTAATTAACAATCTCACATCTGTCATGAATACACTCACCCAATCCACGTCTACTAGCATAGCATGGCAAAATAATAAGCAAACGTAGAAGTAACTCCCAGGGGTTTGATAATAAAACAGGTAATAGGTACTACCTCAACTACTTCCCAAAACCCACGGTTTAATTAGATCCTAATCACGCAATGTTTGAGGATTGATCTAATGCATAAAAACTGGGTATGAAAAGGGATATGATCCAAGTGTTACTTGCCTTGCTGATGATCCGCGAAACCTAGAGATTCAAAGTAGCAAGCGGCGCACTCTGGGTACTCTATCGCAAACAAACAAGCACACAATAAGTACTCATCTAATGCACAGGTAAAATTCAAATAAAAGATCTAACCAGAAAGTTCAACTTAAGAACTCCAGTTTGCAAAAAGAATCAACTTGAACGAAGCAACGAAAGTCAAACGGCGAAAGAAACAAGCTTCGTTTACTAATCTGGACCTAAGTCAAATTTTACAGTAGAAAAAACTTGTTTGAGTTGATTATTCGAAAGAGGGTTTCGAGACGAAACTCTAGGCGCTTGAATTGCACGATTCCGATAAACGAGAAAAGTTATACTAGATCGAAATTCGGATCGTAAATCGCGATCGTAAAAATCGCGGTAATAAATCCGAGAAAAGAAAACGACGAACGCATCAACGAATCTAACGTTTCCTTATCTGGATCTAAACGATCAACGCGTTCGTTAAAACGAACGAACGAGCTAACGCTCGCTAAATAACCTAAACCGAAAAAAACCGGATCTAATAAAAAACGGATCTAAAAAAATAAACCGCGGTTCTAAAAAAACCGTCGGTTAACCGGCGAAAACCGGCGGCGGATCCGGTGGCTACCTCGGCGCGGGCTCCAGCGGCGGTGGTCGGCGGCAATGGCAGCGTGGCCAAGCAGCGCGGCCTTGAGGCGGAGGCGCTGGGCGGCGGTTAGGGTTCGGGCTCATGCTTCGCCCCCACGGCTTTAAAGGCCGGTGGGGCAAAGTGTCCCGAGCGGACCACGTAGGTCGGTTCGTTTTTTTAAATAATTACGCGCAGGAAAACTAACGAAAGAAATAATAAACGGACTCCAAAATTCCTGAAATAAATTTTCCCCGGCTTCTAAAATCAAGCCGGACAAGATGAACATTTATTTGGGGCCTAAATGCAATTTTGAAAAACGCGCATTTTTTCCTAAATTCAAATAAAATAGCGAAGAACTCCAAATAAAATCTTATTTGATTTTTTATTAAATCTTCAATATTTCTTTATTTTGGGAAAGTCATTATATTCCCTCTCTCATATTTTTATAATAGAAATAATTGAAGATAAAATAAATAAAATCAAATGATCCTATTTTCAGAATTTGAGAAAACTCAAATATGAAAATAACGAAATCTCCAACTCTCTCCGTGGGTCCTTGAGTTGCGTGAAATTTCTAGGATCGAGCCAAAATGCAATAAAATATGATATGCAAATGATGATCTATGTATAACATTCCAAATTGAAAATTTGGGATGTTATATGAACAAACCTGCCATGCTAGCCGAGGTGATCACGTCGCACCGATCAATGAGTTTCTCCACCTCGTCATCTTTCAGATCGGGGCAAGAATAACGGGGTCGTTTTCGGCCTGTTCCCTCCATGGAGAAGATGATCGAACAATGGCAAAAGGAAAGGGTGAAGGCAAATGCAGGGAGGAAGAGTGTGCGACATGAGTTCCAAATCGAGAGGGAAAGGCGAAGAGGCGATGGACGGTTGCCACGATACAAGAAGAGGCTAGTGGGGAGCGAACGATTGCCACAGAGGTCACACACTAACGACAAGGCCAAGCAAACCGCATGCTGTATATCGCACACACCTTGATCTGGCTGACCTTTTCTTTTGTGTTGCCTAATCACAAACAGTTCATCCGAGTGAACCATATGTTGTATATCGCGCACGCCTTCATCTGGCTGCATGTTTCTTTTGTGTTGCCTCATCTCAAACAGTTAATTGAATTGAACCGTATGCCTTGCATCGCACACGCAACTAAAATCTAAACCGTGTTTGATGCATCAATCATCCCAAACATTTTGCACCTTTTTGACGGTTTTTTACACCACCGTTTGCGATTGTTGCATCGCACATAGTTTTGTCGAAGGGTCTCTGACCGTAGTGTCGCGTTAGCAACATCCTGTAGTAGTGTTAGTGTGATGGGAGTGATGAGAATATATTTGTGGAATTGTTTCATTAATATTCTGAACAGTTCCCAGAGGTTCCGGAAGCGTTTCGTGGTCACCGGAAGGGTTTCGATGAATATCAGGTAATACCAGGATTACTGATTAATACATATAGGTGGAAAATGTTTTCAGGGACGTTAAATTATATATAATGCTCTGAAAATGTTTAGAACAAATATATATTTAATTTAATATCAATGGGCCTAATAAGGCCAAGAGGTGGAAGGAAACTTGGGCCAAAAAGGCATGAGTGGGAAAGTGCATCCCTTCCTTAAGGAAGGGGGCTGAATAGGAGTAGGGGAGGAGTCCTACTCCTCCTCCTTAGTTGGATGCCCCAAGGAGGGTTTCCCCCTTTGTGGGAGCCCTCCCTCTCCCCTATAACCTATATATAGTGGAGATTTGGTGCCCAATTCATATATACAAGTTTTGGAGCCTCCTGTAGTTGATCTAGTTCCAGTTATTGTTGGTCCTAGTTGACTAATTAGAGCTAGCCCTAGACACCTCTAATCCTCACAATTAGAAGGCTCGTGTGGTTCTAATCTCCTCCCTCTAATTCTCCGGCGATGATTAGCTCTAGATGGTGAAGCGATGCCGGATCGTGAAGACTGTACACTTGCAACCAACTAGAGAGGTCATGCTTTTGGTCTTCCATTCGAGGGATCGTCCGAGGGTGGTTCGCAGGATCATCATCGATGTTCAAGGGAGTCCAAGTACGATATACACTGACTCGTCTACTTCCGCTGCACTCCCGAAGTCGGTTATGATCGTTGATCCAAACCCTATATGCATCTTCATATTGTTCCTGGGTGATCATAGGACGAATTGTTTTTGTTTTCTACTACTCCCAACAAGGGGATGTGTTGCATGTTATAAGAAGGGGTGGACCTCCCTGTAGCGCATACATCGGAGAGATTACAGTCTTGAAGAGCAAGTGAAGGAAAGAGATAATTGTTTACATAAGATAAGCCATGCAACAACCTGTTGATACAATCTATCTTAACAGATTCAACTACTCATGTAATCTGTCTCTATATGTCACGTTACAGGAGACAACATTGTTTAACAAATAGTAGTGTGTATTAATGTTGGTGAGCAACGTCAATCATAATGCATCACTAATTTTGTCTCACCTGAGGACCTTGGAAGATGATATTGGACTTTCAAAAATGTGGAGGCACCATTATCCTTTCCATGGCACAAAACTCAAGGGAGGGTATGGACATCATGTACATTTCTTCTTCGAGTAGTTGCGGGTTCAAGATGGTGTGACAAATGATCAGTTGCTTTCAACAGCAAATCAATGATTGTATCAGCCTGAAAAATAGTAGTCGGTAACTTCCCTTAAGTTAGTTATTGCATATCATTCTTCTTGGATAAAAGCCTGAAGAAAAAGAAGCACCAGACCTTTAGCACATAGAGGTATAAAATCTACTGAGCTAATTTAGCCTCCTTTTCAATAACATCTGATGGTAAACCTTGGCCTTCTGCTATAAAAGATCCTACAAGAAAATATTCAAGAGTTATGACAAGTAAATCTTACAATCACATGTCCAGTTTCACAAAGGTGTCACCTTGTTAAAATGATATGCTCAATGTCTTGCAAGAGTCATGTTTCTTTTCTAACTCACAAAATGGAAAACATAGATATGCTTAGTATTATTTTTCACCTTGAGCATAGCCAGATCATCTTTCATACTATTCACATCTGTCTCCAGAAATGCGCGGGATGGGCCTCCATCCAGTAGGACCCAAATGAATCCTTCCTAGTTCAAGTTAATGTTCGAAATTTAACCATCTTGTACATTAAATAAATAAGATTGGACTGGTCGGCCTCCATCCCCAACTCGTCTAGCGGTTCCCAACTATTCTTGAGCGGTAAGTAAAAGCTTCTTTTAACCGCATGTTTGATCTGTTAAACGTTCTAATCTTTACAAAGTTGTTTCTTCACTTGCACATCTGGATCCTCAATACTCTTCATCTCATAACTTGGAAGTACTTTCACTTATGCTTCACAACTAGTTTGATTCCTCACTTGTACTTATTCATGGATTCGTACAAATCTGGAACCAACTCATATCAATAAGTGAATGTCTCCGCACTATGAGTTCAATGTCTTCGAACTAATTTATCTTCAAAATCCTCTGAGAATGATAATAACCTCTTCCCCTTCCCTCGCATCTCTAATGCGGTCACAGGTACATATCCGTGGGCGAGTCTCTTGGTTCTCATAGTCTGAACTCATTTGAAGAATTCTTACAACATCACATTGAATGTCCTGAAGCCAGCTCTTGTCTGACCAGAAGAGCGAAGCCTATCACTTTTGTGAAGCCAATCAGTCTTGTGAACCCAATGGCTAGTGGAAAAACTGCAAAGAAAGGCGACACACAACGCCGTGATAAAACTGCAAAAGACTTGCCTCCAGATCTTTATGAGTTGTACAAGTCTGATTCTGACAAAAGCTATGGGGAGCAGAAATCTCACGTCCAATGGATTCGCAGATACTGGGCAAAGCAGTGGTTTCCATATCACTTTGTAACTCCTGAATATGCTCACAAGAATGTTGTGAGGTCACCATGGGCTGATATTGTGTACCACAAGATTCACCCCAGGACCAAAGCTGAAGCCATTCAGAGAAGCTTCTTCCCTTGCATGGTCAGAGGGCCAATGCCTCAGAATGCCGACCCATCCAGTATTTGATGGTGTCGTGAAGATGATCTATTTGAAGACAACTATCAGTTTAATAGGGCTTCGGCCGTTCAAAATAAGAAGGACTTTGGGATTGACTTCAACACAGGTCCAGCCGAGCCAAGGCCCGATGGCAGTCGTGAGGCCGAACCAAATATCATCGGCCCAATTGATTATTTTGCTTCATTTCTTGCACACTATGCAGCGCAGAGGGGAAGCATTGAAGATGTTGCTGAGGATGAGGAACACCCTGCTGCTCCAGAGCCCATGAAGCCAACCAAGAAAGCAAAGGCTTCAAAGCCTACAGCAGCTCCAAAAGCTTCAAGAGTGAAGCCACTCAAAATTGCACCTCCTGAATCCAGTGTGCAATCTGAAGACTTGTCTCGCACTTCTGCGAAGACAAAGAAAATCTCAGGCAAGGCCTTACTCCTACAAACATCATGTGCAATGAACAAGATGTGATAGATCTATCCAGAGACGAAGATCTTGCACATGATGCCATTGAGCTACTGATCAAGAGTAAGAGGGAGGCTGAAATCTTCGAGGATTTGCCTCAAATACTATGCTGAGAAATCTGCTCATGCTCACAATGAAGCCTTAAAGAGAAATGCACTTGGGCGTCCATGCATTGACCAAAGGTTGGAAGCTAAGAAGAAGAAGCCAACTGAAGCCGAAGCTAAGGCTACAAGGAAGGAAAGGCCAATCATTGTCTTCCCTACTAGTATTACTGGCTCGAAGCCAAGATTTCTATCAACAGCTTCCGAAAGGAAGAAGACTAAGCAGGCAGAGGCTGAAGCCAAGAAATGCAAGCATCAAGAAGCCTATGATGCCGCTCCGTCTCAGAAGAAGCTGAAGACAAAGTCTTCAAAGGCTTCAAGAAGGGCCCAAGCACCAACAACTTTATCTGCTCCCCAGGAGCCGCTCCTTGTTGAGCCCATCTCAGTCGCCCTACCTGCCTCCTCCAACCGCGATAGAAGACTGGTTGTGCATGAGCCTGCTCCCACGGAGGCCCATGACACTGAAGAGATCCCAGCTGTTGACACCACCACAACTGAAGAAATTTTTTGCAAAGACAATGTTGATGATGATGAAGTCCTTCCTCAAGTTCCACTGCTTATGCAGAAACTAGTATCATCATCTGCTTGCACGAGGAGTGAACAAATCAGTATTGGCGGTCCCACGACACCAATCACACAAGATGATTTTTGGGATGAGCAACACCCAAACTCTCCACTCCATGAAGTCATACCGCGCACTCCACCTGCTCATGTCACCACCCTAGTACTTGAAACACCAAAAGAAACACCAGAAGACATGGAGAAGACTACTTCATCACTGAATGTGTCATCCTCATTCCGAAGGCTTTGAAGAGGCCCAAGGCCAACGGTCTCAAAGGAGCACATTTTCCAGAAGATGTTGGCTCGCTCAGACAGATTCTAGAGTCATCTTTCGGAAGATGTTGGCTCACTCCCTTTTGTCGTCGACAAGGAGCACTACAATGGAGAGCTTCTGCTCCAATATTATGCCACTTTGCACGTATCAGGCTACAACAGGGATCCGAATACATGGGTCTTTGAGTGGTTGACAGGAAACATTCATCATGAAGCCAAAGCTCAGGATTCATCGGCTTACTTCCCTACCCACTCCTGGTGATAGTTACGAGCCAGGTTGTCAGCTGTATGAGAAGGAACTTGAGAGCATCTTCCAGAAGTCAGAGCCTAACATAAGCCAAATACTGAGCATGATGAAGCCATTGCTTGCAGATGCTGAGTACCCAACGTAGTTCTTCATCAATGACCTAGAGTATTTGCCTCGCGCCATCTACCACATTGTGCGGGATACTATGTGGCCTATCAAAGGGCACTCTCCTCATGCAAAGATCGAAGGCACAATGAAGACATTGGTCTTCTACATTTTCAATGGCATCCGCTTCAACACTCATGACATTTTCGTCAGGCAATTGGCAGCTTTAGGCATTAATCTATTTGGCCTCAAATTCTATTCACCAAGGATTATGCGGGTGATTAAGCTTCGGTCTTCAATCGACTATCAACCTTGAGTGCACAATCATGTTGTCTTCTTGCCTGAAGTTGATATGTCTCATGAAGCCATATATCCAGAGCCTGCCAAGGAACCAGTTTGTGAAGACTATGCCGCCTTCCATAGCTTCTCAGCACCACTTGAAGCCATTCATGTGCCAAATCCCACTACTGCTATTGGTCCCCTCATCGGTCAGCTTGGGCTGCCACATCGTGCTCCCACTGATGCAACAACCAGTATAGTACCTCAAAGGCCTCAGAAGCATGCTCGTGTTCTAAATGACAGAGAACTTCTAGTTTCTCTGCATCTAAAGTAGGATAGGCATCATGACTGGATGAAGCCTTTGATGCAAAGTCTCCTTGTGGATGTAAATCACATTCGCAACCTCTCCACCAAGAATTCTTTTGTTGCTCATGAAACCTGTCGGCGTGCCTGGAAGAGCCTCACTCTGCTCTGTTCAAAAGATGAACTCACTGCATATGACTTCACTGAAAGGTTCAAGTTTGACCCCAGGCCTCCGTAATCCGCAAGTTGGCTTCCTAATCCGTCTATTGAAGATTCTGACTACTCTTCTTCAGCTCCAACTGTTGTTGCATGATTCATTGATGAGGAGGACGACGCCATTTCACCAGCTATGGCTTCACTGTATCAAGATGTTGCATCAGGCCTACTGCACCACCAAACTCCAACATCGACCCGGCTACCCCAACATCTTCTCCAACACCTCATGGGAACGCTTAAACACTCTATTTCTTCACTCCTTTTTTGGTCATTACTGACAAAAGGGGGAGAACCATATGTGTTGATAGTCTTCAAGCGGGTCTATATGGGTCGGGTGCATATCTTTGTTAAGTTTTGCAACTCTCATCCTTGAACTGTTGGTTTTGAGCTGTAACACTTAAGTCCAGATGGGACGTCTGCTACATTTGTTGCTATCTTTTGTTGCATGGTTAAATTCCTATCTTGTGTGCATGAAGTCATTCTGCAGACGCCCATTTTTCATTGTGCATGTAATTGTATTCAATACATTTTTGTATGCACGATGTATTGTCTTCATGAATTGAACGAGATCTCCACAAAGCAAAACCTGCAATGTGCATTTGCATTCAAAGGCAAACTACTTATATGCACATCTTCAGGGGGAGCCTAACTTCAGGAAGCCAGTGACCATGTTTTTTAACTTTCACATATTTTTATCCCCGTTGAAAACTTCAACCAGTTTGTCATCAATCACAAAAAAGGGGGAGATTGTAAGTGCATCTAGTGCCACCCCTAGTTGGTTTTGGAGTATTGAGGAAAAACGTGGTTGAGGGACTAATGTGTTTGTGAGACTCACAGGATAATACAGGTAGAAGTCCCTCATTGATAGGGTTTACCTATTAGACATGACCCTGATAACCCACAAGTATAGGGGATCGCAACAGTTTTCGAGGGTAGAGTATTCAACCCAAATTTATAGATTCGCCACAAGGGGAGCCAAAGAATATTTGAAGGTATTAGCAGCTGAGTTGTCAATTCAACCACACCTGGAGACTAATTATCTGCAGCAAAGTGATCAGTAGCAAAGTAGTTTGATACTTTTGATAGTAGTGACAAAGCAATAGTAATGCTTGATATGATGATAGCGATAATTTTGTAGCAAGTGTAACAGTGATGATAGCGATAGTAACTTAGCGTAAACAATATAAGATAAATTTGTAGGCATTGGATCGGTGACTTGTTGGATGATATTTATCATGTGACGATTATAACCTAGGCGTCTGGCACTAGCTCCAGTTCATCGATATAATGTAGGCGTGTATTTTGTAAATAGTCATATGTGCTTTATTAAAAGAACTTGCATGACATCTTTTGTCCTACCCTCCCGTGGTAGCGGGGTCCATACTGGAAACTAAGGGATATTAAGGCCTCCTTTTCATAGAGAACCGGAACAAAGCATCAACACATAGTGAATACATGAACTCCTCAAACTGTGGTCCTCACCGGGAGTGGGCCCTGTTGTTGTCACACCGGGGTTGCCGGATCATAACACGTAGTAGGTGACTATAACTTGCAAGATCGGATCTAAAACATGGATATAATGATGATAACATAAACGGTTTAGATCTGAGTTCATGGCACCCGGGCCCAAAGTGACAAGCATTAAGCATGGCAAAGTCATAGCAACATCTATCTAGGAACATAGTGGATACTAGGGATCAAGCCCTAACAAAACTAACTTGATTACATGATGAATCTCATCCAACTCCTCACCGACCAGCGAGCCTACGAAGGAATTACTCACTCTCGGTGGGGAGCATCATGGAATTGGCGATGGAGATGGGTTGGTGATGACGAAGAACGAAGATCCCCCTCTCCAGAGCCACAACGGACTCCAGATCTGCCCTCCTGAGGAAGAACAAGGCTTGGGGGCGGCTCCGTCTCGTGGATCGCGATAATTCTTTCTCCCTGATTTTTTCTCCAAAAATTTATAGCATTGGAATCAGGGTCTATGGGGCCACCAGGTAGGGACAACCCACCTGGGCGCGCCAGGAGAGGGGGGGCGTGCCCTGGTGGGTTGTGCCGACCCAGGTGCCCCTCTCTGGCAGGTCTTGGCTCCAGAAATTCTTGTTATTCATATAAAAAATCCTCGCAAAGTTTCCTTCCATTCCGAGAACTTTTATTTCTGCAAAAAAACAACACCATGGTCGTTCTGCTGAAAACAGCGTCAGTCCGGGGATAGTTTCTTTCAAATCATGAAAATTAGAGTCCAAAACAAGAGGAAAAGCGTTAGGAAAAGTAGATACGTTGGAGATGTACCAGACCCCTAAAAAGGTCTGAAGACATTGAAAACAATGGTGGTTCGTGAAGACATTCATGTCAAAGATAATGACGTGTGAAGACATTCACTTGAAGACAATGGAGTGCGAAGACATAGTTTCTTTCGTTATTTCATTTTTCTTCTTTCTTGAGTCAGAGGAACCACCGAACTATTAAGTGGGGTCCAAGTGAACAAAGTCAGAAAACTGATGTGATGCTCAACCTAAATCCTATATCTTCGAGTGAAGATAATGAGAGAAAATCTTATCCAGAGTTGGATGAGTCAGCTTTGCTTGTAGCCCAAGTCAAGCTATAAGGTGTGTTTGAAATCCTATCGTTGGACACATGTCGGTTCCTTAGTGACTCATGGTCATTTCGTACATATAAGGTCGGGTTGCCTCCTGGCTATAAATAGCCCACCCCCTACACCATAAATTGGTGGCTGCTCAGAGTTAGTGCTTGACTTTTGTCGTTTGAGAGCAACCCACCTCCGAAGCCTTTGAGAGAGAAACCTTGCAAGGACGAATCTCAAAACACCCAGAGCCCAAAGAGTGTTTGGCATCTCTAAATTCTTTCTTCTGTCCGCGTGATCTAAAGAAATATTACACTTGAAGATTGTGTATCTTCCAGTCGGTTAGGCGTCACGTTATGAGGATCCAAGAGTCATTATCGATCGCCGATGAACAAAGTCTGTGAAGCTTTGGAAGTCTACCTTGAATACTTACTAGAGTGATAGGGCGAGGACTAAGTGTCCTTAGCTCAAGGGGAATAAGGTGAAGACGTGGTCTTCTGAGTTTAATCTCAGCCTCCCTAACCAGACGTACAGTTGTCAGAGCAACTGGAACCGATCTACCAAATCCTTGTCTTTGTCAAGCAACTGGTTCTATCACTTTACCCTTTACTTACAGTTTCGCTGAAGTCATTGCTTGCCTACTCTGTTTGACTTCACTGTGTGAAGACATCCTTTCTGTTTGCATGTTTGGCTTCATATTGTCTTCCTAGTGTGACCCACTCTACCTAGCTGTTGTTCGTCTTTGTGTTTACTCTATACTATTTCTTAGACTATGGCATTACTAGTGTAGTTTATCTTCCGCTGCATACTGTGTAGGTTGCATTTGGTTGTCTGTCTTCGAAGACATTTCCTGTCTTGAAGACTTTCGTAAAAATCGCCTATTTACCCCCCCCCCATCTAGTCGATAACTATCACTTTCAATTTGTATCAGAGCAAGGTGCTCCCTTGTTCTGTGTGATTCAGTTTAACCACCTGGAGTTTTAGCTATGTCAACTGCAAGGATAATGAAAGTCTCCGCTGCGTGCCCCATCTTCAATGGCACTGATTACCCCTACTGGAAGAATAAGATGCGCATGCGTCTTGAAGCCATTGACAACGACCTCTGGTATGTCATCAAGACTGGCGTTCCTAAAGTCGGTGAAGGCGTCACTGCTGCTGATGTCAGGAGGTTCGCGCAATTGGACTCAACCGCCAAGAACATCATGTGTGGTCATCTGACCAAAAGGAAGTATGGCCCTGCGAGTGCTCTGGAATCTGCAAAGCTAGTCTGGGACTGGCTGCCCATGGTCAACGAGGGCGTCTTAACACAGAGAGACTCAAGGATAGATGTGCTTCCCAATCTCTCCAACCGGTTCAAGAGGAATGACAATGAAAATGTCCAGCTCACTTTCGACCGCCTCACTGATATCAGAAATGAACTTCTTGCTCTTGGCGCCACTGAAATCACCAAGCATGAAGTCGTGAAGAAGCTACTGAGATCACTTGACAGCTCATTTGACACACTAGCCTTGATGATCCAAGAACGCCCTGACTTCAAAGATCTCGATTCGTCTGACATACTTGAGAGGCTCAACACACATGAATTCCAGCTATCTGAGAAGAGAGATATCTACGGTCCCAACTATGGTCGATCTCGTGCCTTGAAGACAAAGGTTGTATCCTCATCTAAATAATTTTACTGCAGTTCTGATGATCTTGAAGACATAGTTAAAGAGCTAGCAATGCTTGTGAGAAAGTTCCAAAAGTTCTCCAAGAAGAATCACTTCGAAAAGTCTTCAAGATCCAGCTCCAAGAATGATGAGGCTTCCACTGTGACTACAAGAAGAGAACATGCCACAAATGCAAGAAGCCCGGGGCACTCTTTGTCGGCGTTCTCGGAGCGGGTGTACCCAACTTGCACTGCGGCCTGCGGCGTGGCTCAAGGGGTGGCCCAAAGACGGCCCATCTTCATCAAGACGAGCTCAAGACCCTCGCGAGGGGCAAGCCTCATGGGCCACGATATAGGAAGCTTCCTCGGTGCACGGCCTCGTCAGCTGGCTCGTGAGGAGGCGGAGAAGATCAAGCGGGGGGTACCTCACGAGGTGCCCATGGCCAAGCCATGACGACCAAAGGCGCCGGTGGGCGCCAGCCAGCGTGAGTGTCCTCATTTCCTCTTTGGTGCAAAGGGGCAAGCGCGACGAGAGCATCAAGCAAGGCATCCGTTTAGGTGCAACAAGACCAAGACCGTCGCAACGGTAGGAAGGAAGTCATCGTGGAGCCCAAAGGCGGCGTCAAAACCAGAGCCTTTGGACAAAGTGAAGACAAACTTTAGTCAGGATAAGTGTACTAGATGTTCCTTTTCAAAATGGCCAATTGTTGGCGCCCTTCCCGCTCAATATTTGGGAAGAGGCCCAGGGCCTCGCCCTATAAATAGGACTAGCCACCCACAGGGTAGGAGGACGGACACGCTGAGGTTGATCCTGAACCCAGAGAGAGAGAGAGAGAAGCGACTGAACTCCCACTAGCAGTTCATCGCACCGGCCTAGAACACCTCACCCTCGCGAGGCTGTTCTTCCTTGTACCGTTCATCATCAGCCCCAGAGGCAATCCACCACACCACACACTGGAGTAGGGTATTACACCACAATGTTGTCCCGAACAAGTATAAACCTTGTGTCTCTTGCCTTGTTCCTTTGATAGTTTAGATCCTAGCGAGGCGACGAGGTGCAGGTAGGTGGGGGGTGAAATCTCCATGGCGCCTCGAGTTCGAACCTAGAGGGTCTGCGGAACCCGAAATCGACATTTGGCGCGCGGTAAGTCTTGCGGAATTAAATCTTCCGCCGCCCTGTTCTTTGCCGCCCATCGCATCCATGTCGACGCACGTCGGGCCGCGCCCGGCCGAGCCGCTTCTCTACCCGCGTCGCCCGAGATGGCCCCGTCGTGGCCCGTCCCGCCGTTCCCGTCGCTTGCCGTCAACGCCGCCATCGCCGGCCCGGTGAAACGAGCAACAAGCATCGTCCCAAAGATCCGTCCGTGGCGAGGCGGCCGTACCGCTACTCCTTCGCTCGCCCCAGCTGGTTCTTCGTCTCGCGCGCTCCAGCGTGCCGCGAAAAGGCTCGAGCTGCGCTCCTCGGGGCAACGAGCTCTGCGCTACCGCCACAGCCGACGACGTCTCACGAAGACTGGCTCGACCGCGTCATAAGCTTCGTCCGTGCAGCGAGGCTCCCCAGCGCCGTCCTTCTCGCTGCACGCGCCCGCCTGTGGTGATGAAGCTCCGGGGGCGCCTCAGCCGCCTCCCCCTCAAGAAGGCGCCCTGGCCCCAAGGCGCGTGGCCCCTGGGCGGAACCCACTCCGTCCGGCGCCAGCGCAGCAAGAGCAGAGCTGTCAAGAGGTCCCTCGCCCCCAAGAAGCTGCCTGAGTGCTCCCCGCGCCGGCTCGTCACGACCGCGCTCCTGCCCCAGCACGCCAAGAACCCGCGCTGCTCCCAGAGGCAGTGCATGGGGACCCGCAAGACCAGGCTATTCGTCACCGAAGGCCCCCCGTGGCCACGGCAGGCTGCCGCGCCTTCACCACCGAGCTGCGCAACGTTGCGTGGCCCGGCAAGTTCAAGCCAGACCTGCCTCCTCGCTACGACAGCACGGCCGACCCTGCGGAGTTCCTCCAGCTCTACGAGCTGGGCATCGAAGCCGCCAACGGGGACGAGAAGGTCATGGCGAACTGGTTTCCCATGGCACTCAAGGGCCAGGGCCCTTTTGGCTCCTGAACACAGCCCCGGCGATCTCCTCCTGGGGCCGAGATGCGCACCCGCTTCATCGCCAACTTCAAGGTACTGCGTGACCCGGCCTCCGCCGTGGCGACATGTCGCCCGCCTGGCAGCAGCCGGGGAGACCTGCGGAAGTACATCCGGCGCTTCAACAACACACGCCTCAAGATTCCCAAGGTAACCGAGGAGGCCATCATCTCATCCTTCTCCGACGGCGTCTTGGCGATGTCAAGATGAAGGAGGAGCTGGCGATGCATGAAGATCTGTGCACATCCTTGGAGCTGTTCAACTTGGCGACCAAGTGCGCGAGAGCTGAGAAGGCGCCTTTCCCTCCTCGAGCTGCCGGGCAGACCCAGGAAGAAAAGAAGCCCAAGGCCAAGGGCGTGAAGCGCAAAGGGAGCAGCCGTGCTCACGGCAGAGAACAGACACCAAGGGAGGCGAGGATCGGCTGAGTCTTCCAGGGCAGCCCGATGCTGTGTGTACCACGACCTCCACACCCACAACACCAACGAATGTCAAGAGCTCCGAGCCGTGCGAGAAGGGAGGATCGATCGGCGCCTTCACCGCAGCGGCCGAGGCTACGGCCGAGGAGGAGGAAGAGGCGCAGCCCGGGAAGACCGTGGCCCTCGCCAAGGGTGGCGTGACCGACCTCGCGAGGATCACCGGCGAGATCAGCCACGCGAGGGAGGCTAGAGGATCAGCCTCGCCAGGATCGCCTGCAAGGAAGCGCAGGCCTCCCTCCTCTGCCGCCACAGCCAAGGAGAAAGCGAGGACCATCATCGGGGCGAGGGGCTGGGGGCTTCCGAGCCCCGCAGCGATCGCTTGCATCTGGGCGGAGCTCAAGCCCTAGCCTCTCAATGCGTCTTCAAGTAGTTAGCCCTTGAAGTGAATGCACTCCTCCCCAAGCTTGAAGCCACGCCCTCTTAGATGGTCGGCGTCGCCATCACGTTCAACTCGTGAGATCAGCTCAAGTCTTGCGTACGGTGAAAGTCCTCCCGATGCTTTGTTCCCCAATCATCGCCAACGTGCAAGTCACCGGGACCCTCATCGATGGCGGAGCGGGGCTCAATGTCCTGTCGTAGAGACATTCAACAATCTCCAAGTGCCTTACAATCAGCTTGACCAACCAAGCCTTTCTCTCGAGTCACGGATGGCTCCACAGTTCCAATTGGGCAGGTCCGCCTCCACAGCAACCTTCGAGCTGCGACAACTACCGCACCGAGCTCATCGACTTTGATGTCACCAACATTCGCCTGCCATACAATGCCATCCTCGGGTACCCAGCCCTGGCCAAGTTCATGGCCGTGACCCATCACGGCTACAACGTCCTCAAGATGCCAGGAAACGGCCGAGTCATCACGGTGCCTTGTGAAGAGAGAGACGATATGCTCCACAGAGCGAGCTTTCAACCGCATCACTTGAAGACCCAGATCGCGAGGAGCGGGAGGCTCCCGAGACCGCTCCCAAGAAGAAGGCATCGCCATGAGCCCGACCCTCGGGAGGCAGGCCCCTCGGGGCCAGCGCCTGTTTAGGGGCACCTCCTTGTCGCATAGGAAGGCGCGCCGGCGCCCTCCTAGAGCGAGGCTCGAGGCTCTCTCTGGAGGGCCACCGACCTTGCTAAGGTCACGAGGGAGGCGCTAGGGCACCACTTGGGCGTGTTTGAGCACATTTCCCTCGAGGAAGGAGCAAGGCAAGGAGGGCCAAACCCTCGGGGAGTTCATCGGCCGAGATCATCCAGAGCTGCAGGAGTCAAGAGTCATGGGTGGCAGCCGCCCACTTGCCGCAGCTCCCCATCCACGCGAGGATGGTGGGCTGCAGCGTCTGCATCGACATATCTGGGGGCTCAACCGAGCCGCCTCTTAGGGCGCTTCGCCCTCACAGCGAAGCTGGGCGAAAGGTCCACCCCACGGCTACGTTCGCATGCCCTACGGCGTGCCAAACGCGGCCGCTACGCGACAGCGCCTCATGAGGAGCATCCTGAAGGCTCAAGAGGCCAGGCGTTCTGCAGTCCTGGCGGAGATGGAGATGGTCCGCGAGGAGCCGCCAGCGCCTCCGGAGCCTCCCGAGGCTCCTGGGCCTGGGGGCTCGTGAAGATCGGCTTCCGCAGCCCATGACGCCCGCTACTTCAGCATCCCTTCGTCTTCAACGTTATCAGGTGACATCCTTCAAGTTTCATTTCGGTGGGAGCGCCCGTGGCTGCATCATTCCCGGGCAGCGTGGGTCCGTCCTGCGGCATGTATCCCTTTACTTCATGTTCCTAGCTTACCTTGTCGGGGGCCCTCGGGCTGCATCATCCCCAAATCGCTCGGGCCGGACCGGCGGCGTCGCCTTCCCCGCACCTATCTAAATGAACTTGCTCGCCGTGATTAACGTGCTTGACCTAGTTACCGCTCAATTGACACCAACCGATGGAGCTGCTCCCCAGCGGCACGGCAGCTTGCGCTGCAGGTCCGTCCCTGCAACGCCGACAAACCTGAATGGCTGAGCTCTGGCCGCGGCAGCCCCGCACAGCGCCACCTCGTCAGGCCTTCAGTGCCTCGCCGCCTCTCCAAAGCAACCAACGGTTGACCATCGCTTGTCATAGCGGACTCTTGTTCTTCTTGTGGTGAGCCTGCAGGATCCCTTCAAGAAGCAGCGCCAGGCGAGGCCCTCACGGCGTCTTCTTCACTCTCGTCCGCGCGAACCGCTTGCACGTTAAAGGGGGGGGGTACCTGAGCATCGCGACTCATGGACTCCTACTGGCTCTCCAGCCCTCACCCTCTGGCCTTGACCACGGCATGCGACCTGGCATACCAGCGACGGCTGAGACTCGCTCGAGGGCCGGGACCCGAGGACGTAGAAGCGAAAGGGGAGCAAAGGCGAGAGGGAAGAAGCGTGAGGACCTCTCCGGGCAATCCCTCGCTTCTGGCTGATCGCGGACTGGCGTCGCACCAGGAAGCGGTTCCTAACTCTGAGATAAGTCACCCTCCGGAAGCATCGGCTATCGCGGCGCCGACCTCGCACCTAATGCAATCCCGTGTTAGCAACGCGTTCCTTTCTCACCCGAGCGATGGTGGTTGAGCGCTAAAGGGGACCTCCCGAGCATCGCGACTCGGGGGCTCTTACGGACCCAGACGCTCACCTCCTGGCCTTGACCACGACATCGCGACACAGCATACCAATGACGGCTGAAGCCTGCCTTGGGACCAGGACCTGTCGGTGCAGAGCACCAAGCCCTCGTGAGGTTCGAAAGGAAGAACTAAGCTAAGACGGAATGGGCATCTCGCACTGCTTCACGGCAAGGATTATATTAACAAACGGGACCACAGGCACCTTACAAGCCCCCACGGGGCGCGCTTTTTGATTCCTCGCAGGGAACAGAGGGAGCAGATCCTAAAGAACGCTCACTCCATGCGCCTCCGTGAAAGACGCCATCATCAGCGGTGGGCGTCGAGCACCGGGCGTAACCTCATCGGATCGAGGCGACGGGCGGCTCGACGAGCCCGCCTCGCCTCCGTGATCGGCGCAGGCTCGGGAGCTTCGTAGCTGTCGTTGCTCGTCTCCGGAGTCGCGAACAGCTCGGCGGAGTCGCTGGATCCTCCGATGCCTCCGCCGCCTGAGGAGCTGCCGAGGGAGCGGTCAGTGAGCCTGGTCCTCGCCGCGGGAGGGCCCCGACCACCTCTCTCAGGGTAGCACTCCAGCCGGCGCCCTTCCGCGTCGAAGACCTTGAAGAGCATCGTGGAGGCGCCGTCGTACTCCAGGTGGATCGCGAGGCGCCTCGTCCTGCAGACTCAGGCGATCTCGCCCCAGCCTCGAAGTCATGAAGACCTTGCCGGGCGGCGACCTCAACCTCCGCTCTGGTCGCGAGGGTGCTGCAGCCGGCGTGTTGCAACCAGAGCTCCAAATATCCCCCCTGCGGCATCATGAAGGCGAAGGAGGGAGGAAGGCGGATCCAAGACTGAGGAGGCATGGCGGCGTGGAGCACAAACTCTCGAGAGATGCCCTCGGCATGGACTCCAGGAGGGACAACGCGAACCGCCGTGACACGCCGACGCCAACGGCGGCGTCGTCCATGGCGCTCGGCGTCAACTCCTTCAGGGCCCTCATTCTGGGCGTACAAGGGCAGCGGGAACCCTGGCGGCAGCCGCTCATACCAGGGCCTCGACACCTCCTGCCGGATGCCCTCATCTTGACGGCATAGGACAAGCCGCTTCTTCGGCGGAAGCGGGTCGGGACCCTCTCGGGGAGCCTTTCCCTTCTCTTCCACGGAGAACCGGCGGATCGGAGCCATTGCCGCAAAATGGAGCGAGGATGGAGAAGAAGGAGAAACAAGGAGAGATGGACTGGAAGGGCACGCAGCGCCGTTCCATGCCTGCTATAGCCGAAGGCCAACCGCCAGCCTCCACGATCGCAGTAATCATGACCCGCTTTGCATGCGAGGACTTGTCAATTCGATGCGATTTAGGCGTCGTGGGAAGCGAGGCGCCCCACGTCCAATCAACGCCACGTGGCGCCCAAGGTCATAGGCTGTTAGGGCTCAAGGCGCTTCGCAGATTCTGCCCTTCGCTTGCTCAGCCAAATAAGTCCAGCGCCTTTGGGGTCTGTCGGCGATCACGGGCGCTCGAACGGGGTTACCCAGACTTGCCTGCCTGCGGCCCGCGGCATGGCTCGAGGGGTGGCCCAGCACGGCCCATCTTCATCAGCACGAGCTCAAGACCCTCGCGAGGGGCCAAGCCTCGCGGGGCGCTGACAGAAGCTTCCTCGTGCACGGCCTCGTCAGTGGCTCGTGAGGAGGCGAGAAGATCAAGGCGGGTACCTCACAAGTTGCCCATGACGCAAGCCATGACGACCAAGGGCGCCGGTGGGCGCTAGCCCGCCAGTGTCCTCATTTCCTCTTTGGTGCAAAGGGGCAAGCGCGGCGAAGCATCAAGCAAAGGCATCCGTTTGATTGCAACAAGACCAAGACGTCATAGCGGCAGGAAGCAAGTCATCGTGGAGCCCAAGCCGGGCGTCACCACCGGAGCCTTTGACAAAGTAAGACCAACTTTAGTCAGGATAAGTGTACTAGATGTTCCCCTTCAAAATGGCCAATTGTTGGCGCCCTTCCCGCTCAATATTTGGGAAGAGGCCCAGGGCCTCGCCCTATAAATAGGACTAGCCACCCACAAGGTAGGAGGACGGACACCCTGAGGTTGATCCTGAACCCAGAGAGAGAGAGAGAGAAGCGACTGAACTCCCACTAGCAGTTCATCGCACCAGTCTAGAACACCTCACCCTCGCGAGGCTGTTCTTCCTTGTACCGTTCATCTTCAGCCCAGAGGCAATCCACCACACCACACACTGGAGTAGGGTATTACACCACAATGGTGGCCCGAACCAGTATAAACCTTGTGTCTCTTGCGTTGTTCCTTTGATAGTTTAGATCCTAGCGAGGCGACGAGGTGCAGGTAGGTGGGGGGTGAAATCTCCGCGCGCACCCCAGAGTTCGAACCTAGAGGGTCTGCCGGAACCCGAAATCCGACAACTACATATCTGAATGTCCACAATGGGACAAGGAAGCAAAGAAAAAGAAGAAGAGCAAGGAATATGACAGACGATAAGAAGAAGAAGAAATCCTCAAAGTCTTCATCTTACAAGAAGAGCTCGTCTGGCAAGGCTCGTGCGTTCATTGGCAAGGAAATGGATTCAGAGGAGCCTGCTTCTGAGGAGGTGGAGGTGGAGTCTGAGGAGGAGTTAGATTCAGGCGTGGCAAGCCTGGCTCTAGCTTCGACATTCATCGCCAAGTCCATCTTCAACACTGAAGACAATGGTCATGTCACCGACCCTGAAGCCAATGATGATGACGATTCTGCTCCCACCTTATGCTTCATGGCAAGAGGTGCTAAGGGAAACTCATGCAATGCTTACTTTCAGACCTCCATTGAAGATGACTCTTAATGTGAATCCAAACCCAGTTATAATACTTTTGCTAACATTTCAGCTGAACAACAAACAACCATGGAAAAGATTCAAAAATTGCTAGATAAAAGCGATGACATGTTGGACGAGGAAATGAATCAAACTCAATCCTTAATCGAAGACATCAAAAATCTTCGTGTTAAGTACGAGGAACTTGAAAGTCGTCATGAAACCCTCTCGGCTACCCATGAGAAGCTTTCCTATGATTATCTTCAAAGGAAGCAGGATCTAGAGAACTGAGAGCGTCTCATGAAGATCTTCAAAAAGAAAACGATTCACTACTCGCTCAACAGATCAGTTCCGGTCAGGAAGATTTTGTGCCACCTTGCTTAAAATGCCTTGAGCGTGACAATGCCATCTCTATTGCTGAATGTTCTACCGCTTCTGAAGTTGCATTATCTTCAACTGTTGATATGGTAACTAACCCCTCTTCTGAGGATACCACCGCTATTGTTGATGAGAATGCCAGGTTGAAGACATTGCTTGAAACAGGCATGTATAAAAGCCTCAAAGGGCATCAAACCCTATGTGATGTCCTCAAGAAAAAGATTCTAAACCAAACCCTAGGAAAGAGGGTGTTCGTTTCAAGAGAAAAATGAATGTTGATGGCTCTTACTGGAAGCCTGAGAAGTACCCAAAAACCACATGGGTTGCTGCGAAGGGCCCTTCAGTGGATCCATCCACCTTATCTGGCTTCACGTGTGCTAACCCTGTTATCATTAATGAGTCATTTGACTCGAACTATAAACTTTTCAAGAAACAGAATGGTGAGGTGTTTGCCAGGTTTATCGGAACTAAATGCAGGAATGGGACACCTATGAAGAAGATCTGGGTTCCCAAAAGTCATCTTGAGAAGCTTCCTGTGAATGTCATCATAACACCACCAGGGAAGAAGACAAATCCCAGATCAAAGGCTTCATATGGCCCAGATGCTTCATACAGAAAGAGGACCTCACAAGGTCACCCTAATGCCAATGTTTTGCAGGGAAACTATCATCAGACTCATGAATATGAGCGTGTTTCTTCAAACCGGTATGTTCACAAATCAAAGAATTTTTTTGCATATTCTTTTGAGTACTATTCACCTCCTACAAAACTATTTTCTTGGGTTTCAAAGCCATAGTTCTCAGATGCTGCACTTAGACTCATTGCTTCTAAGCCACCCCTTAAGATGTGGGTGGTTAAGAAGAATTAATTTCTCTTGCAGGGATGGGTCTCCAGCCAAAATCATTGACTTCTGAAGGCAATGCTGGGGACATGAAACATCTTGTGGGATGCAAGATAAAGTGCCAAAATGGTCTTGCCATTTATTTCATCCATGGGTTTCTTGATGAACATCCTATCTTACCATCCAAGAATCTTACTTTTGATAGTCTCCTTGTCCGTAAAATGTTTCTCCTTCAAAATACTCTTTGTGATGCCTATCCTACTAACTGCACTGTAGGGTACAACTCCGAAAGCTACTGAATGGATTATCGATAGTGGATGCACTAACCACATGACTGGTGATCGAAGTCTTCTCATAGATTCTACTCTTCACCCATCTACTAAAAGCCATATCACATTTGCTGACACTGGTAAAAGCGAGGTATTGGGCCTGGGTAGAGTTGCTATCTCAAAGGATCAACACATGGATAAAGTGATGCTTGTTGAATCCCTTGGATACAACTTAATGTCTGTCTCAATGCTTTGTGATGACATGATTGTGATATTTGGAAAATATCGATGCCTTGTGCTTATGGCTTTTGACAAATCTCTAGTCTTCGAAGGTTATCTAAGAGGTGATCTGTATATGGTAGATTTCTCCGTAGGACCACAACTTGTCGTATGTATTCTAGATAAAGCTTCAGAGTGCTGGCTTTGGCATCGACGGCTAGGACAAGTGGGCATGAGGAACTTGCATACTCTCGTGAAGAAGAAGCACATCATAGTCATCGACGGTGTCAAGTTCAAGAATGATCATATATGTGGTGCTTGCGAAGCTAGGAAGACGACTAGGGCAAAACATCCATCAAAGACAATCATGACGACTTCACGTCCCTTCGAGCTGCTACACATGGACTTATATGGCCCTACTCACTACTCTACCCTTACTACCACTGCACATCTTTATGGCTTCGTTATTGTTGATGATTATTCTAGATATACCTGGGTGCACATGATTCTCTACAAGACTGAAGTGCAGGATGTCTTCAGACGATTTGCCAACCGCGCCATGACTAACTATGGCATCAAGATCAAGCACATCAGAAGTGACAATGGCATGAAATTCAAGAACACTACCTCGACACATATCTTGATACTCTGGGCATCACTATGAGCTCTCCGCTCCATACACTCCTCAGCAGAATGGCGTCGTGGAGCGCAAGAATAGGACCCTTATTGAGATGGCTCATACAATGCTTGATGAATACAGGACTCCAAGAAAGTTCTGGCCTGAAGCTATTGACACTGCGTGACATATCATCAATAGAGTTTATCTTCACAAATTCTTCAAGAAGACATCTTATGAACTACTCACTAGTAAGAAGCCAAATGTAAGTTACTTCAAAGTCTTCGGTGCTAGGTGCTGGATTATGGATCCACATCATACTTCCAAATTTGCACCGGAAGCACATGAAGGTTTTATGCTTGGCTATGGAAAGGATTCGCACACCTACAGAGTCTTCAACCTCTTTCACTATAAAGTGGTTGAAACTGTAGATGTGCGGTTCGATGAGACTAACTGCTCAAAAAGAGAGCACCTGCCAAATGTGCTAGATGAAGCTTCTCCTAGTGAAACTATCAAGCTAAGGGGCACTGGAGAAATCATACCCACTGAGGAACAGGCAAAAGAGGAAGTTGTCATTCCTGCTCCTACTCAACGTGGAGACTATGTTGAGCCTGAAGACAATGTTGAAGATGAAGATAACCATCAGTAAGAGCAAAGTGTTTGCCCTGTTCATCCTCGGGTCGCTAATGAAGTTCAGATTGAGAAGATTCTTGACAGCATCAATGCACCTGGTCCTCTTACTCGATCAAGAGCTACAAAACTAGCAAACTTATGTGGGCACTTTGCATTTGTCTCCATATCTGAACCCAAGAAAGTTGATGAAGCCTTTATGGAACCAGAATGGATTCAAGCTATGCAAGAAGAGCTTCAACAATTTGAGCTCAACAATGTATGGGAGCTAGTCAAGCGTCCTGATCCTCGCAAGCACAATATTATTGGCAGCAAATGGATCTATCACAACAAACAAGATGAACATGGTCAAGTTGTCAGAAACGAAGCTCGTCTTGTTGCTCAAGGTTACACACAAGTGGAAGGAATTGACTTCGATGAAACCTTCACAACTATTGCTAGGCTGGAAGCCATTCACATACTGCTAGCATGTGCTAATCACAATAACATCCTCCAGTATCAAATGGGTGTGAAGAGTGCTTTCTTTAACGGCAAATTTGAAGAACAAGTATATGTAGGACAACCACCTGGTTTTGAAGATACAAAGCATCCTGATATGGTCTACAAGCTCAACAAGGCACTGTATGGCCTCAAACAAGCACCTTGAGCTTGGTATGACACACTCAAAGACTTCCTGAAGAGCAAAGGCTTCAAACCTGGTTCTCTAGATCCCACTCTCTTCACGAAGACATATGATGGAGAACTGTTTGTATGCCAAATCTATGTGGATGACATTATCTTCGGCTGCACTAACAAGAGATGCAGGGATGATTTCGGGCATATGATGCAAGAGCAATATCAGATGTCCATGATGGGGGAGCTAAAATTCTTTATTGGTCTTCAAATCCGTCAATGGAGTAATGGCATCTTCATATCACAAGAAAAGTACCTCAAAGATTGCCTGAAGAAGTTTGGAATGCAAGACCGCAAAGGGTACATGACGCCAATGCCAACCAAAGGACAATTGGGAACCGACGACAATGGTAAAGAGTTCGATCAAAAGGTATACCGCTCCATGATTGGTTCTTTACTGTACTTATGTGCATCTAGGCCAGATATAATGCTTAGCGTTTGCATGTGTGCCCGATTCCATGCGGCACCAAAGGAGTCACATCACCTCGTGGTGAAGCGAATACTTCGATATTTAGCTCACACCCCAACGCTAGGATTATGGTATCCAAAGGGCTCAGAGTTTGATTTAGTTGGATTCTCATATGTTGATTATGCTGGTGACAAGGTTGATCGCGAGTCTTCATCAGGCACATGTCATTTTCTTGGACGATCTCTTGTCCGTTGGTCTTCAAAGAAGCAAAATTGTGTATCACTCTCCACTGCTGAATCTGAATATATTGCTGCTGGATGTTGTTGCGCTCAGCTTCTCTGGATGAAGCAAACCCTCAAGGACTATAGCATCAATATGAATAATGTGCCCCTCTACTGCGACAATGAAAGCGCCATCAAGATTGCTCATAATCTAGTTCAAAACTCGAAGACAAAGCACATTCAGATTCGTCATCACTTTCTTAGAGACCATGTGTTGAAGGAAGACATTGATATCATTCATGTCAACACTGAAGAGCAAATGGTAGATATCTTCATGAAGCCCTTGGATGAGAAAAGGTTTTGCAAGCTGCGTGATACGTCTCCAACGTATCTATAATTTTTGATTGTTCTATGCTATTATATTATCTGTTTTGGATGTTTTATATGCATTAATATGCTATTTTACATTATTTTTGGGACTAACCTATTAACCTAGAGCCCAGTGCCAGTTTCTGTTTTTTCCTTGCTTTACAGTTTTGCAGAAAAGGAGTGTCAAAGGGAGTCCAAACGGAATAAAACTTTCACGATGACTTTTCTTGGAGCAAAAGACATCCAAAGGACTTGGAGTGCAAGTTAGAGAAGCCACGAGGCGGCAACAAGGACGGAGGGCACGCCCAGGGGGGTAGGGCGCGCCCCCACCCTTGTGGGCCCCTCGTGAGTCCACCGATCTAATTTTTTCGCCTATATATTCTCATATATCCCAAAACCAACAGAGAGAGCCACGAAAACACTTTTCCACTGCCGCAACCTTCTGTACCTGTGAGATCCCATCTAGGGGCCTTTTTCGGCGTCCTGCCGAAGGGGGATTTGATCACGGAGGGCTTCTACATCAACACCATTTCCCTTCCGATGAAGCGTGAGTAGTTCACCACAGACCTACGGGCCCATAGCTAGTAACTAGATGGCTTCTTCTCTCTCTTTGATTCTCAATACCATGTTCTCCTCGATGTTCTTCGAGATCTATTCGAGGTAATACTTTTTTGCGGTGTGTTTGCCGAGATCCGATGAATTGTGGATTTATGATTAGCTTATCTAGGAATATTATTTGAATCTTCTCGGAATTCTTATATGCATGATTTGATATCTTTGCAAGTCTCTTCGAACTATCGATTTGGTTTGGCCAACTAGATTGGTTTTTGTTGCAATGGGAGAAGTGCTTAGCTTTGGGTTCAATCTTGCGCTGTCCTTTCCCAGTGACAATAGGGGCAGCAGGGCACGTATTGTATTGTTACCATTGACGATAAAAAGATGGGGTTTTCATCATATCGCTTGAGTTAATTCCTCTACATCATGTCATCTTGCTTAATGCGTTACTCCGTTCTTTATGAACTTAATACTCTAGATGCATGCTGGATAGCGGTCGATGTCTGGAGTAATAGTAGTAGATGCAGAATTGTTTCGGTCTACTTGACACGGATGTGATGCCTATATTCATGATCATTGCCTTAGATGTCGGCATAACTTTGCGCTTTTCTATCAATTGCTCGGCAGTAATTTGTTCACCTACCGTAACATTTTCTATCTTGAGAGAAGCCTCTAGTGAAACCTATGGCCCCCTGGTCTATTTTCCATCATACAAGTTTCCGATCTACAACTTTAGTTTCCTATTTACTTCCTTTTGCAATCTTTTACTTTCCGATCTATAAACCAAAAATACCAAAAATATTTACTTTACCGTTTATCTATCTCTATTAGATCTCACTTTTGCAAGTAACCGTGACGGGATTGACAACCCCTTTATCGTGTTGGGTGCAACTTGTTTGTTTGTTTGTACAGGTATTCGGAGACTTGTGCGTTGTCTCCAACTGGATTGATACCTTGGTTCTCAAACTGAGGGAAATACTTACTCTACTTTGCTGCATCACCCTTTCCTCTTAAGGGGAAAATTCAACGCAAGCTCAAGAAGTAGCAGGAAGAATTTCTGGCACCGTTGCCGGGGAGATCTACGACAAGTCAAGACATACCAAGTACCCATCATAAACTCTCATCACGTTTAATTTTCCTCTCCCCCACTTCTAAAACGATTTTTGAAAATATTTGCCTTTTCTTCGCCCCTCTTCCGTTCATCTTTGTTTTTTGCCTTTTGGTTTGCTTGTTGGCTAGATTTGTTTGCTGCCACCATGTCTGAAATTGGTGAGGTTATCACTGAAAAAAATAGTAGTAACAATGAGGGAAACTTTGATGTTTTTGCTAATACTAATCCTCATGAAGAATCTACTATCTTGCACACTAAAAAGCTTCGCATAGGTAGCATCAATATTATTTGAAAAGGGGTTGTTCAAGATTTTTTTACTTGTGCCGGTGCGTTACCCACGTTAGGTGGTTCTATTCTCCATAAAACTAGTAGCCTTGCGGATGCTATATCTTTGCTCGTAGTTGAACTCGAAAGACAATTTGTTCATATGCATCCATCCATACAAAGGATTTTCCTAGAGTTTTCTAATATTGAGCATTCTTCTGTTAAGCGTGCCGCCACTATATTCCTAGCACATGAGTTTAGATTTATTATGAAAGAAGCTAGTGAAATTTTTGCGCATTACAAAGTAGATGGTGGACGTCCTCCCATAGAGGTAATTCTCTTTAACCAAGAGGACATAATGCGTTTACAATCTCTAGATCATGTTGCTTATAATGAAAATTTAAGAAAGA
This sequence comes from Aegilops bicornis, assembly GCA_021605145.1. Classification (NCBI taxonomy): domain Eukaryota; kingdom Viridiplantae; phylum Streptophyta; class Magnoliopsida; order Poales; family Poaceae; genus Aegilops; species Aegilops bicornis. The sequence goes on from CM038669.1 coordinate 361,533,595, forward strand.
GGGTCCCTATCGATGTTTTAGTTGATAAGACTTTTTAGCTTAATGATAATTCTGCTGTACAAAACAATGGATTGGTTTACCTCTTGGACACAAGCTCATGACTCTTTGCCAAAAGAACGCTTACAATGATGAGTAAGTTATACAATATGAAGGGCCAAAGGAGGAACCAATTCCTCCCGAGCTTGATCTTTGGGATTCTTATCCCATTAAATTTACCCCTTTTGATTACTTTTGCCTCCCACAAAGAAAACTTGCTGCTAAACGAAGGGAGTATGAGATGAGTTTTCGAGATTTTCCTTATCATTACTACGATTATACCTAGATCTATTCGTGTTTTATGCCTAGCTAAGGGCATTAAAATATAGCGCTTGTTGGGAGGCAACCCAATTTTATTTTTGTTTTTCCTTTTTAGGTTCTGTTTTTTAATAAATAATTCATCTAGCCTCTGGTTAGATATGGTTTTGTGTTTTAGTTAATGTTTGTGCCAAGTGAGACCTTTAGGATAGCTTACGGTGATAGTTGTTTTGATCTTGTTGAGAAACATAAACTTTTGGGCCCAGGAAAATAATTTTCATAATTCACAGAAGTGTGTTTTTGAACTGATTCTTTTTGCAATAGATCGGTACACAAATTTCCCAGGTTGTACTAATTTTTCAGAATTTTTGGAGTTGCAGAAGTATTCGAGAGTTCTGATTACTCTGAGCATTACATGCTTTTGATGTGTTCTGTTTTCTATGTGTTGTTTGCTTATTTTTGATGAATCTATGGCTAGTATCGGGGGTATGAACCATGGAAAAGTTGGAATACATTAGATATTACACCAATATAAATAAATAATGAGTTCACAGCAGTACCAAAAGTGGTGATTTATTTTCTTATACTAGCGGAGCTTATGAGATTTTCCGTTGAGTTTTGTGTTGTGAAGTTTTCAAGTTTTTTGTAAGGACTTGATGGACTATGGAATAAGGAGTGGCAAGAGCCTAAGCTTGGGGATGCCCAAGGCACCCCAAGGTAATATTCAAGGACAACCAAGAGCCTAAGCTTGGGGATGCCCCGGAAGGCATCTCCTCTTTCGTGTTCGCCTATCGGTAACTTTACTCGAGGCTATATATTTTTCACCACATGATATGTGTTTTGCTTGGAGCGTCTTGTATGATTTGAGTCTTTGCTTTTTATTTTTCCACAATCATCCTTGCTGTACACACCTTTTTAGAGAGACACGCGTGAATCGTGATTTATTAGAATACTCTATGTGCTTCACTTATATCTTTTGAGCTAGGCAATATTGCTCTAGTGCTTCACCTATATCTTTTTAGAGCACGGCGGTGGTTTTATTTTATAGAAAATTTTGAACTCTCGTGCTTCACTTATATTATTTTGAGAGTCTCTAAACAGCATGGTAATTTTCTTTGGTTATAAATTTAGTCCTAATATGATAGGCATCCAAGAGGGATATAATAAAAACATTCATATAAAGTTTATTGAATACTATGAGAAGTTTGATTCCTTATGATTGTTTTGAGATATGAAGATGGTGATATTAGAGTCATGCTAGTGAGTAATTGTGAATTTGAGAAATACTTGTGTTAAAGTTTGTGATTCACGTAGCATGCACGTATGGTGAACCGCTATATGTGATGAACTCGGAGCATGATTTATTTATTGACTGTCTTCCTTATGAGTGGCGGTCGGGGACGAGCGATTGTCTTTTCCTACCAATATATCCCCCTAGGAGCATGCGTGTAGTACTTTGTTTCGATAACTAATAGATTTTTGCAATAAGTATGTGAGTTCTTTATGAAAAATGTTGAGTCCATGGATTATACACACTCTCACCCTTCCACCATTGCTAGCCTCTCTAGTGCCCCGCAACTTTCACCGTTACCATAAACCCACCATATACCTTCCTCAAAACAGCCACCATACCTACCTATTATGGCCTTTCCATAGCCATTCCAAGATATATTGCCATGCAGCTTTCCACCGTTCTGTTTATTATGACACGCTTAATCATTGTCACATTGCTTTGCATGATCATGTAGTTGACATCGTATTTGTGGCAAAGCCGCCATTCATAATTCTTTCATACATGTCACTCCTGATTCATTGCACATCCGGGTACACCGCCGGAGGCATTCACATAGAGTCATATTTTGTTCTAAGTATCGAGTTTTAATTCTTGAGTTGTAAGTAAATAGAAGTGCGATGATCTTCATTATTAGAGCATTGTCCCATGTGAGGAAAGGATGATGGAGACTATGATTCCCCCACAAGTCGGGATGAGACTCCGGATGAAAAATTAAAAATAAGTCCAAAGAAATGAGAGAAGGCCCGAATAAAAAAAGAGAGAAAAGAGAGAAGGGGCAATGCTACTCTCCTTTTACCACACTTGTGCTTCAAAGTAGCACCATGATCTTCATGATAGAGAGTCTCCTATATTGTCACTTTCGTATACTAGTGGGAATTTTTCATTATAGAACTTGGCTTGTATATTCCAATGATGGGCTTCCTCAAATTTCCCTAGGTCTTCGTGAGCAAGCAAGTTAGATGCACACCCACTTAGTTTCTTTTTGAGCTTTCATAAACTTATAGCTCTAATGCATCCGTTGCATGGCAATCCCTACTCATCCACATTGATATCTATTGATGGGCATCTCCATAGCCCGTTGATACGCCTAGTTGATGTGAGACTATCTCCTTCTTTTTATCTTCTCCACAACCACCGTCTATTCCACCTATAGTGCTATGTCCATGCTTCACGCTCATGTATTGCGTGAAAGTTGAAAAAGGTTGAGAACATCAAAAGTATGAAACAATTGCTTGGCTTGTCATTGGGGTTGTGCATGATTTAAATATTTTGTGTGATGAAGATGGAGTATAGCCAGACTATATGATTCTGTAGGGATAAGCTTTCTTTGGCCATGTTATTTTGAGAAGACATAATTGCCTTGTTAGTATGCTTGAAGTATTATTGTTCTTTGTCAATATTAAACTTTTGTTTTGAATCATACGGATCTGAACGTTCATGCCACAATAAAAAATTACATGGGTAAATATCTTAGGTAGCATTTCACATCAAAAATTCTGTTTTTATCATTTACCTACTCGAGGACGAGCAAAAGTTAAGCTTGGGGATGCTTGATACTTCTCCAACGTATCTATAATTTTTTATTGTTCCAAGCTATTATATTATCTGTTTTGGATGTTTTATATGCATTAATATGCTATTTTATATTATTTTTGGGACTAACCTATTAACCTAGAGCCCACTGCCAGTTTTTGTTTTTCCCTTGTTTTAGAGTTTCGCAAAAAAGGAATACCAAACGGAGTCCAAATGGAATAAAACTTTCGCGATGATTTTTCTTGGACCAGAAGAACTCAAGGTGACTTGGACTGCAGGTCAGAGTAGACACGAGGCGGCCACAAGGACGGAGGGCGCGCCCCACCCTTGTGGGCCCCTCGTGACTCCACCGACCTAGTTTCTTCGCCTATATATTCTCATATATCCCAAAACCAATAGAGAGAGCCACGAAAACACTTTTCCACCGTCGCAACCTTCTGTACCCGTGAGATCCCATCTAGGGGCCTTTTCAGGTGTCCTACCAGCGGGGGATTCGATCATGGAGGGCCTCTACATCAACACCATTACCCTTCCGATGAAGCGTGAGTAGTTTACCACAGACCTACGGGTCCATAGCTAGTATCTAGATGGCTTCTTCTCTCTCTTCGATTCTCAATACCATGTTCTCCTCGATGTTCTTGGAGATCTATTCGATGTAATACTTTTTTGCGGTGTGTTCGCCAAGATGCGATAAATTGTGGATTTATCATCAGCTTATCTATGAATATTATTTGAATCTTCTCTGAATTCTTATATGCATGATTTGATATCTTTGCAAGTATCTTCGAACTATCAATTTGGTTTGGCTAACTAGATTGGTTTTTCTTGCAATGGGAGAAGTGCTTAGCTTTGGGTTCAATCTTGCGGTGTCCTTTCCCAGTGACAGTAGGGGCAGCAAGGCACGTATTGTATTGTTGCCATCGAGGATAAAAAGATGGGGTTTTCGTCATATTGCTTGAGTTAATTCCTCTACATCATGTCATCTTGCTTAATGCGTTACTCCGTTCTTTATGAACTTGATACTCTAGATGCATGCTGGATAGTGGTCGATGTGTGGAGTAATAGTAGTAGATGCAGAATCGTTTCGGTATACTTGACACGGACGTGATGCCTATATTCATGATCATTGCCTTGGATATCATCATAACTTTGCGCTTTTCTTTCAAATGCTCGGTAGTAATTTGTTCACCCACCGTAATATTTTCTATCTTGAGAGAAGCCTCTAGTGAAACCTATGCCCCCCGGGTCTATTTTCCATCATATAAGTTTCTGATCTACAACTTTAGTTTCCTATTTACTTCTTTTGCAATCTTTCACTTTCCGATCTATAAACCAAAAATACCAAAAATATTTACTTTATTGTTTATCTATCTCTATTAGATCTCACTTTTGCAAGTAACCGTGAAGGGATTGGCAACCCCTCTATCGCGTTGGGTGCAAGTTGTTTGATTGTTTGTGCAGGTATTCGGTGATTTGTGCGTTGTCTCCTACTAGATTGATACCCCAATTGTCAAACTGAGAGAAATACTTATCTCTACTTTGCTGCATCACCCTTTCCTCTTCAAGGGAAAAACCAACGCAAGCTCAGGAAGTAGCACTACGGTGTGCGCAACACACAAAGTCATGTATGTCTTCAATTCATGAAGACATACACTCTAAGTGTGAATACATTAATGCGGAATTTGACTTTGGAGTGCCACGATAATTGTGCGTCGTGTCTGGGTCTAATACTTCCTATACGGTGGGTAACGCCACCACCAATCTTTCTTGAAGTTTTCGTTTGGCATCACATTGCATAATCTTCAAAATTGACTTGTCTTCAATATTGTTTTATCTTCATGATTTATCTTCACAATGTGTGATTTGGTTTTCATTGTAGCTATATTCTGTCCTCTACAACATTCACTTATAGCTATGTCTTCAAGTTCCCATTTTCTGCACTAAGTGAATGTGATCGGACCCTATCCCCATCTGTGCCTATCTCCCCTTCCCTCTCTAAATCTTCATATGCATTCTGTTGACCCGTGTCGATTGTCTTCATTGTGTCCTTGTCAGTCAAAGATTAAGAGACAAACATTTAAAATGCTTTTAATATTCCTATCCTTTTTTCATGAATCCAGAGAAGCCGGAATGACCACCCGACAAACCGGGCGCGCGTGGGGTCGTGGCACAACATTTAAGCTCCTGCATGCGTGCCACGTATTACTCAGATGTGAACCGCCAGGGGTAGCTGAGTAATTACACTACACTGCCCCCTTCCTTATAAGTACCTAGCCCCATGCGGTCATTAATTCTTACTCCCTCGTTGTCTTGCTCAAAACCGTAGCGCCGTCGCTAGCTTCCATCGTTGCCGGAGATGAAGCGCTTCGCTGCCGCGACTTCTCCGTCGTCGTCGTCGTCACGCCGGACGCAGACCTCTTTCTTCCGCCGCCGCCGTAGGTGTCTTCCACTGCCAAGTTAGGGCACGGGCTATTGGACAGCTCGGCCTCCATTCCCAACTCGTCTAGCCGTTCCCAACTGTTCTTGAGCGGTAAATAAAAGCTTATTTTTACCGCACGTTTGATCTGTTAAACTTTCTAATCTTCAAAGAGTTGTTTCTTCACTTCCACATCTGGATCTTCAATACTCTGCATCTTATAACTTGCATTAACTTTCACTTATGCTTCATAACTAGTTAGATTCCTCACTTGTACTTATTCATGGATTCGTCCAAATCTGGAACCAACTCATATCAATAAGTGAATGTCTTCGCACTATGAGGTCAATGTCTTCAAACTGATTTATCTTCAAAATCCTCTGAGAATGCATATGACCTCTTCCCCTTCCCTCGCATCTCTAATGATGTCACACGTACATGCCCGTGGGCGAGTCTCTTGGTTGTCATAGTCTGAACTCATTTGTAGAATTCTTACAGCATCACATTGAATGTCCTGAAGCTAGCTCTTGTCTGACCAGCAGAGCGAAGCCTATCACTTTTGTGAAGCCAATCAGTCTTGTGAAGCAAATGGCCAGAGGAAAATCTGCAAAGAAAGGCGGCAGACAGCGCCGTGATAACACTGCAAAAGACCCACCTCCACATCTTTATGAGTTGTACAAGTCAGATCCTGACGAAAGCTATGGGGAGCGGAAATCTCGCGTCCAATGGATTCGCAAATACTGGGCAAAGCAGTGGTTTCTGTATCACTTTGTGACTCCTGAGTATGCTGACAAGAATGTTGTGAGGCAACCATAGGCTGATATTGTGTACCGCAAGCTTCACCCCAAGACCAAAGCTGGAGCCATTCAGATAGGCTTCTTTCCTTGCATGGTCAGAGGATTAATGGCCCAGAATGCCGACCCATCCAGTCTTTGATGGTGTCGTGAAGATGATCTATTTGAAGCAGACTATCAGTTTAATAGGGCTTCGACCGTTCAAAACAAGAAGGACTTTGGGATTTACTTCAACCCAGGTCTAGCCGTGCCAAGGCCCGATGGCAGTCGTGAGGCTGAACCAAATCTCATCGTCCCATTTGATGATTTTGCTTCATTTCTGGCACACTATGCAGCACAGAGGGCCAGCATGTTGTTGAGGATGAGGAACACCCCGCTGCACCAGAGCCCACGAAGCCAACCAAGAAAGCAAAGGCTTCAAAGTCTACAACAGCTCCAAAAGCTTCAAGAGTGAAGCCACTCAAAATTGCACCTCCTTAATCCAGTGTGCAATCTGAAGACTTGTCTCGCACTTCTGTGAAGACAAAGAAAATCTCAGGGCAAGGCCTTACTCCTGCAAACATCCTGCGCAATGAAGAGGATGTGATAGATCTGTCCAGTGACTAAGATCTTGCAGATGATGCCCTTGAGCTGCTGATCAAGAGTAAACAGGAGGCCGAAACCTTCAAGGATTTGCCTCTGTTTGATGCTGACATATTGAACAACTTCATTGATGAATGGTTTGAAGATATCTCTCTTACCATTGAGGATCTGAAGCTTCCCATTGGCATCAGTGTCATGTTCCAAGGCTGCATCGCCAAAGAGCTCGCCATTGCTCAAAAGGTCATTGAGCAGAATAACAAGATTGACCATGAAAAGGTTGTCTTCAAGAAGCACATGGCCAAGCTCAGTGTCATTGATATTCAGAACTTCAAGTTGATGATGGTTGACCTGAAAGTTGAGTTTTATAAGCGTCGTGATGAAGCCAAAGGCTCCCGGGAGCGCCTCAAATACTATGTTGAGAAATGTGTTCGGGCTCACAATGAAGCCTAGAAGAGAAAGGCACTTGGACGTCCAGGCATTGACCCAAGGTTGGCAGCTAAGAAGAAGATGCCAACTGAAGCCGAAGTTGAGGCTACAAGTCAGGAAAGGCCAAGCATCGTCTTCCCTGCTAGCATGACTGGCTCGAAGCCAAGAGTTCCATCAACAGCTTCCGAAAGGAAGAAGACCAAGCAGGCAGAGGCTGAAGCCAAGAAACACAAGCATCAAGAAGCCTCCGATGCTGCTCCGTCTCAGAAAAAGCTGAAGACAAAGTCTTCAAAGGCTTCAAGAAGGTCCGAAGCACAAACAGCTTTATCTGCTCCTAGGAGTCGCTGCTTGTTGAGCCCATCTCAGTCGCCCTACCTACCTCCTCCAACCGTGATATAAGACTGGTTGTGCATGAGCCTGCTCCCGCAGAGGCCCATGACACTAAAGAGATCCCAACTATTGACACAACCACAGCTGAAGACATTGGTCGCGAAGACAATGTTGATGATGATGAAGTCCTTCCTCAAGTTCCACAGCTTATGCAGAAACTGGTATCAGTGCTTGCTCCCACGAGGAGTGAACAAATCAGTATTGGCGGTCCCACGACGCCAATCACACAAGATGATTTCTGGGATGAGCAACACCCAAAATCTCCACTCCATGAAGTCATACCGCGCACTCCACCTGCTCATGTCACCGCCCAAGTACTTGAAACACCAAAAGCAAAAACAGAAGACATGGAGAAGACTACTCCATCACTGAATGCGTCGCCCTCATTTCGAAGGCTTCATAGAGGCCGAAGGCCAACGGTCTCCATGTCTACCATTACTGAAGAGGATGTGCATACCATAAGCTCAGTAGCATGTCAAGTGTTTCCTGGAGCCATCCCCTCAGAGTCTGCTCAAGAGTCTGAAGCCAAAGAGGCTGAAGATATTCTGGCTGCATCAGCCGACGAAAGAGAAGAAGATGAACAAGTTGTGATTCCCCCTGCTGCACCAAGTGTGATTGGTGAAGTGATTGTGCATGACCCTCCAGTGACTGAAGCCTCTGATGCTGCTGCTCATGCCACCCATAATGAAGCCAATGACGTTGTCATGGCTGAAGACAATGAGCAGCCTGAAGCCAATCTTCAGACTGAAGCCAATGCCACTGCCGAAGATATTCAGCAACCCACATCGGATGTTGCTGCTGCACCACCAGTTCCACACACCATGGCGAGGGCATTCAATTGTGAAGGTGAGTTGATCAGCATCAAATGGCCAATTATGATACCTCCTGAAGCTCCTGGGCCCTAATATGATTACCATATCAAGCATAGGCCTCACATGCAGAAGCCCAAGCCCAGAATGGCAAGGCTTCCAAGCACCGTCACCACTTAGACATCTTTTAGCGTCTTAAGCTTCAGAGAGCACAACACGTTCTTTGATAAGGCCAAGAATCCCTACAAGAAACCCAAGATTTCCTCAGACAGATTCTAGAGTCATCTTCACAGAAGCTACTACTCGTGCATCTTATACAACCAGGACCAGATTTTCCCGCACAAGTGCCTTAGTTGTGATGACATGGCTGGACTGCCCTGCTTTGAAGAAGCCCTTGACTGCTTCAGAGATGTTGGCTCGCTCCCATTTTTCGTCGACAAGGAGCACTGGAATGAAGAGCTTCTACTCCAATTTTATGCAACTTTGCACGTATCAGGCTACAACAGGGATCCGAAGACATGGGTCTTTGAGTGGATGACAGGAGACGTTCATCATGAAGCCAAAGCTCGGGACTTCATCGAGCTTACTTCCCTGCCCACTCCTGGTGATCTTTACGAGCCAGGTTGTCAGCTGTATGAGAAGGAACTTGAGAGCATCTTCCAGAAGCCAGAGCCTAACATGAGCTAAATGGTGAGCATGGTGAAGCCATTGCCTACAGATGCTGAGTACCCAACACAGTTCTTCGTCAATGACCTCTAGTATTTACCTCACACCATCTACACATTGTGCGGCATACTCTGTGGCCAATCAGAGGGCACTCTCCTCTTGCAAAGATCAAAGGTACAATGAAGACATTGGTCTTCCAAATTCTCAATGGCATCCGCTTCAACACTCATAACTTTTTCATCAGGCAATTGGCAGCTTCAGGCATTGATCTATTTGGCCTCAAATTCTATGCACCATGGATTATGCAGCTGATTAAGCTTCATTCATCAATCAACTATCAAGCTTCACCACGCAATCATGTTGTCTTCTTGCCAGAAGTTGATATGTCTCATGAAGCCATATATCCAGAGCCTGCGAAGGAACCAGTTTGTGAAGACTATGCTACCTGCCAAAGCTTCTCAGCACCACTTGAAGCCATTCATGTGCCAAATCCCACTACTGTTGCCGGTCCCCTCGTCAGTCGGCTTCCGCTGCCACATCGTGCTCCCACTGATGCAACAGCCAGTACAGTACCTCAAAGGCCTCAGAAGCGTGCTCGTGTTCTAAATGATAGAGAACTTCTAGTTTCTTTGGATGAAGCGGATGCAAGTCTTCTTGTGAATGTCAATCGCATACGCAACCTCTCCACCAAAAATTATTTTGTTGCTCATGAAACCTGTCGGCGTGCCTGGAAGAGCCTCACTCTGCTCTGTTCTGAAGATGAACTCACTGCATATGGCTTCACTGAAAGATTCAAGTTTGACTCCAAGCATCCGCAATCCGCAAGTTGGCGTCCTACTCTGTCTATTGAAGATTCTGACTACTCTTCATCAGCTCCAACTGCTGTTGCACGAGTCATTGATGAGGAGGATGACGTCACTTCACCAACTATGGCTTCGCTGCAGCAAGATGTTGGATCAGGCCCAACTGCACCACCAAACTCCAATGTCGACCCGGCTCCACCAACATCTTCTCCAACACCTCATGGGAACGCTTAGACACTCTATGTCTTCACTCCTTATTGGTCATTCCTGACAAAATGGGGAGAAGCATATGGGTTGATAGTCTTCAAGCGGGTCTATATGGGTCGGGTACATATTTTTGTTAAGTTTTGCAACACTCATTCTTGAACTATTGGTTTTGAGTTGTAACACTTAAGTCCAGATGGGACGTTTGCTACATTTGCTGCTATCATTTATTGTGTGGTTGAATTCCTATCTTATGCGCATGAAGTCATTCTACATACGCCCATTTTCTATTGTGCATTGATACGTCTCCAATGTATCTATAATTTTTGATTGCTCCATGATATATTATCTACTGTTTTGGACTATATTGGGCTTTATTTTCCACTTTTATATTATTTTTGGGACTAACCTATTAACCGGAGGCCCAGCCCGTAATTGTTGGTTTTTTGCCTATTTCAAAGATGTTTGAAGAAAAGGAATATCAAACGGAGTCCAATTGACCTGAAACTCCATGGAACTTATTTTTGGACCAGAAGAAGCCCACGGAGTACCGGAGTTGCACTAGGGGACTCCCGGGCTGCCCACGAGGGTGGGGAGCGCGCCCCCATGCCTCGTGGACAGCCCGGAGGTCCACCGACGTACCTTTTCATCCCATATATACCCATATACCCTAAAACCTTCGGGGAATGTAATAGACACAGAGTTCGCCGCCGCAAGCCTCTCAGAGCCACCAAAACCTCTCGGCAGCCCGTTCCGCACCCTGCCGAAGGGGATCCTCACCGTGGCCATCTTCATCATCCGGCGCTCTCCATGACGAGGAGGGAGTAGTTCACCCTCGGGGCTGAGGGTATGTACCAAGAGCTATGTGTTTGATCTCTGTCTCGTGTTCTTGATTTGGCACGATCTTGATGTATCATGAGCTTTGCTATTCTAGTTGGATCTTATGTTTCTTCTCCCCCTTTACTCTCTTGTAATGGATTGATTTTTCCCTTTGAAGTTATCTTATCGGATTGAGTCTTTAAAGATTTGAGAACACTTGATGTATGTCTTGCCGTGCGTATTTGTGGTGACAATGGGATATCACATGATTCACTGATGTATGTTTTGGTGATCAACTTGCGGGTTCCGCCCATGAACCTATGCATAGGGGTTGGCACACGTTTTCGTCGTGATTCTCCGGTAGAAACTTTGGGACACTCTTTGAGGTTCTATCTGTTGGTTGAATTGATGAATCTGAGATTGTGTGATGCATATCATATAATCACACCCACGGATACTTGAGGTGACATTGTAGTATCTAGGTGACATTAGGGTTTTGGTTGATTTGTGTCTTAAGGTGTTATTCTAGTACGAACTCTAGGGCTGTTTGTGTCACTTATAGGAATAGCCCAACGGATTGATTGGAAAGAATAAATTTGAGGTGGTTTCGTACTCCTACCATAATCTCTTCGTTTGTTCTCCGCTATTAGTGACTTTGGAGTGACTCTTTGTTGCATGTTGAGGGATAGTTATATGATCCAATTATGTTATTATTGTTGAGAGAACTTGCACTAGTCAAAGTATGAACCCTAGGCCTTGTTTCCTAGCATTGCAATACCGGTTGTGCTCACTTTTATCGCTTGCTACCTTGCTGTTTTTATATTTTAAGATTACAAAATCCTATATCCACCATCCATATTGCACTTGTATCACCATCTCTTCGCCGAACTAGTGCACCTATACAATTTACCATTATATTGGGTGTGTTGGGGACACAAGAGACTCTTTGTTATTTGGTTGCAGGGTTGTTTGAGAGAGACCATCTTCATCCTACACTTCCCACGGATTGATAAACCTTAGGTCATCCACTTGAGGGAAATTTGCTACTGTCGTACAAACCTCTGCACTTGGAGGCCCAACAACGTCTACAAGGAGAAGGTTGCGTAGTAGACATCAAGCTCGTTTTTGGCGCCGTTGCCGGGGAGGTTAGTGCTTGAAGGTATATCTTTAGATCTTGCAATTGAATCTTTTTGTTTCTTGTTTTAGCACTAGTTTAGTTTATAAAAGAAAACTACAAAAAAATGGAATTGAGTTTGTCTCATATGCTTCGTCTTTTGTAACATCCCAAATTTTCAATTTGGAATGTTATACATAGGTCATCTATGCATATCATATTTTATTGCATCTTCGTTCCGCAATACTCGAAATCCTAAGCAACTCAAGGACCCTCGGAGAGAGTTGGGGATTTTTCGGTTTTCAAATTTGATTTTTATCAAATACTCAGAACGAGGATTTTTTATTTTATTTATTCTTCTCTCCGGAAAATATTTCATATTAAAAATTAATGAGGGGAGATAATATGACTTCTCCAAAATAATTGAAATATTGGCGGGAAAATGTTAAAATCATTATTTGGATTTTATTTGATTTTATTTGGAATTTTATTTGGCCTAGAAAAATTTGCACGTTTTAAAAATTGCATTTTAGGGGCCAAGAAAATGTTCATCTCGTTCTAAATATTCCATTTAGACGGTGAGGATTTATTTTGGTATTTTTTTAGATTTTATTTTATTTTATTTTATAGGAATTTTTTCATCAATGGAACTATTTAAAAAATTCCCGTGCAGATCGGGCCTAAGGCCCAAAAGCAGCAGGCCGCTCACAAGACCGCCTCGCCTCGCCAGCGCCCGTGCTTGCACGGACGCCGAGGAGAGTCCGGCTCAGATTCTCCTCCCGGCGCCCTCGCCCAAGCCAACCCCCCTTTAAATCTCCGCCACCGAGCCCCACCACCACCCGCCAGCCACCTTCGCCACTGGCCACTTCGCCGCACCACACCCCACCTGGGCCGCTGGAGCCCCGCCGCCTCGCTAGCCCAGCCGAGGGCTCACGGAGGTACCGCCGAGACCGCTGGTTTTTCCTTTTAAAACTGCTTGGTTTATTTTCAAACCCTAGTTTCGCTTTTTTAAATAGAACGGTTTTTCTCCGGTTTATTTATTTAGCGAAGCGTTCGCTCGTTCGTTCGTTTTAACGAACGCGTTCTTCGTCTAGTTTCAATTAACGAACGTTTGTTCGTTAAACTGTTTGTCGTTTTTCTTTTATCGGATTTATTCCGCGATTTTCCTGATTGCGATTTCTGATCCGATGTTCGAACTAGTATAACTTTTCGCTCGTTTATCGGAATCAGGTGATTCAAGCGCCTGTAGTTTCATCTCGAAACCCTCTTTCCGAATAACCAACTCAAACAAGTTTTTGCCTCTGTAAAAATTTGCCCCTAGTTCAGTTTAGTAAACGGATCTTATTTCTTTCGCCGTTTGAGTTTTGTTGCTTCGTTTGGTTTGATTCTTTTTGCGAACCGGAGTTCTTAAGTTGAACTTTCTGGTCAACCTCCTTCAGTTGGAGTTTTTCTTGTGCATCTTTGCCTGTTTCTTATCTATGTTATCATTTGCTTACGATAGAATTCCCGAGTGCGAGCGTGTTACTACGAAGTCTCTAGGATTCACGGATCGTCAGAAAGGCAAGTAACACTTTGATCATACTCTTTTCATACCCAGTTTTTATGCATTAGTTCCAATCCTCAAACATTGCATTGATTAGGATGTCGTTAACTTGTGGGTTGGGAAGTAGTAGTTGAGGTAGAACCTATTGCCTGCATTATCAAACCCTTGGGAGTTACTTCACGTGTCGCTTATATTGCTATGCTATGCTCAGAGACGTGGTTTGGGTTTGAGTGTATTCCATGACAGATGTGAGATTGTTAATTAATGGTTTAACTTAAGGTGGCAACTTTAATACACATCCGGGTGAATTGAGGCACCTGGGGAACCCAATGTTGTCTCTGTTTTATCTTTGGAAATCCCCGGGTACCCGTGTGATCTTCCTATGGACCGCCACCCAGGCTCAAAGGGAACTGAGTTTATTCATGCTAGAAACTTCCGTGTGCAGCCACAAGCTACTATGGGCTCTAGCATAGTTGAGTAAGTTACGTGAAGCTCTTGAAGAGGTAGATCAGCAGGTAGTGGGTTTTGTAGGTTTGGTATGGTCTACCCTGAGTAGAGAGTTAATGTTTCTGAAAGACTGTGTCTCGGTCATCCGGTTCTCAAACACCATGTAGTGCGAGAAATCAACGAAGGCGATCGAGTCTTGTGGGGAAAAGTGCGCAAACCTCTGCAGAGTGTACAATCTAATCATGGTTAGCCGTGTCCCCGGTTATGGACAATTCTGAGTATCTAGTACTTGAGTATTCGCATGTATCTCATCACTCTTAATTAATATTGCTGGGATGTTAATTACCTTAATTGGGATTGAGTTGGGGTTATACCTTCTCAATGATGTTTCAACCACCATGATAGTTAAAATAAATAATATTCCTTTGTTGTAGGGAAAAATTGGCTTTTCGCAAAACTATAACCGTAGAGCTTTCCACCAGCCAAATATTGCATGTAGTGATAGTATTATTCTTGCTCTACTGTGTTATATTGCCAGCATATTCCATGTGCTGACCCGTTTTTCGGGCTGCAACGTATTATGTTGCAGACTTTTCAGACGAGGAGTAAGGTTCGATAGGTCGTTGCCGTCATTGACTCAGCTATGCCGTTGGACTTGATGGACTCACTTTATCTTCCAAGCCTTCCATTGTTATCGCATTAGATGGCCTTAAGCCATATTATTGTAATAAGTTCTCTTTTGAGACATTTCGATGTAATAAGTGTGTGATTGCTACTCTGTTATAAATCCTTCGAGTAATCGTGTGTGTCAAGATTACCGATCCAGGATGACACTTGAAACAGAGACTTGACCATCTGAGGTCGGGTCGCTACAAGATGGTATCAGAGCACACGCTGAGTGTAGGACACGACCACTAAGATAAACCATAGGTCACTCCTCTCTACTCATTTCTGACTCCTCTCCATTTTTCCACTCTTTAGGATGACGGAGATGAAGAACAAGTTTGCACAATCGGATGAAGACACGCCTTTTGGACGCCACTTGAAGGAAGTCACTAGGTACTTGAACATTGGAATACCAAGCTTGACTGGGACGTACAACGCCACCTTACCAGAAGAGGAGCGTTGGATGATTCAAGTACAAGTCCCAGGAAGGACGTTCTCACCAACTTCTAAGCCCATAGAGTTTTCTTTCTAAGCACCCACCTGGAGTCTTGGCAAGAGTATGGCAGCTCACATTACCATGGGACGTATTGGAGAAGTCTACAACAGGGAGCTTAAAGACACCATCTACCAAATATGTGGGCGCCGAGACGAAGCAATGGGAAGTAATCAGCACCAAGAAGGATAGATCCATTGCAGCTTTCATCCAGAGCTAAACCAGCACATCCGGCGTCGGAGAACCAGATGTCTTGCGGAGACATGATGGAGTTGAAGAAGGCGAAGACCGAATCATCGAAATGGAGGAAGAACTCAAGTTTACACGCGATGGATATGAGGAGGAAATCAAGATACTACTGGAGAAGAACGACGATCTAGTCAAGAAGATCGGAGTATTCATGGGAGGACCCGCACCGGAAAAAGAGGAAGAAGATCCCACTTGCCCGGATAACTACATCATCATCGTCGACACCGATTCCGATCCAAGTGATGATGACTACTAAGATGAAGCTGGAGCTGACATCATGAGTCTTCCACCGATCAAAATTTCTAGATGACCACCATATATTAGTAGTATTCCCCCATGTAACTAGTAGTAGTTGAGCACTTTTGCGATAGTCCTAGATCGTTTGTATGCCCTTGCTTGATTGATTGAGTGAAATGATTGTGTTTGCCTCATATGCATATGGGTAGTGTTTTCTCATTAGACCTCTTTCTATTCTAATCTCTTCCATCTAAACCCTCGAGATGCCTCCGAGACGTGACACCGGTTTTGTTTTCCCACCGAGCTCACCCCGTTGATCCAAAGACAAAATGCCTTGATGCAATTGCTAGTTCAAAACCGTGGCAACAACAACAACAATAACAACCCGCCGCCAGTTGGACAATTTAGCCTGCTTCACGAGGTTACAACCGCCGGTGTTTTCCAAAGAGCACCGAGCCAATAGTTCTTGATGATTGACTACGCCGTATTGGAAGGGAGTTAACCACCGCGGGATGCACGGATCTTTGAGAAGGTGCGCTTTGCCGCACATCAATTGGATGGACCGGCCGCATGGTGGGAGAATTACACGGATTCTTTTCCTATAGCCAATGTGACTTGGGACCAGTTTCAACAAGCTTTTCGCACGGCCCATGTCTCAACTGGAGCCATGCAGATGAAGAAGCGTGAGTTTCGCAACTTACGCCAGGGAACCGTCTTTGTGGCCCGAAGACGTGGATGAGTTTAGCAAGTTATCACGCTATGCCCCCGATGATGTGGCCACAGATGCCGCGAAGCGGAGAAGTTTATGGAAGGTCCGAATGATGAGATGAGTATGCAGTTGATGGTGGCAACTTTCAACAACTACCAGAGTTGGTAGACAAGGCCCTTATGATTGAAGGAAAGCGGCAGAAATTGAGAGTCGCAAGAGGAAGTATGGACAAGGGAAGTACAACTCAGAGCTCACCGAAGCCTCGCTTAACCCCGAACTCGGGAGGACTTGTTCATAACCATGGAGGTCATAACCATACTGGAGGAGGATCACATAACCAAAATGGTGTGAAGAATGGGAAAGGGAATGGAGTCAATAACAATCAGAACCACTCTAACCCATCTACACCCGCCAAAAGAGACCTAAGTCAAGTCACTTGCTTTAAGTGCGGGAAGACAGGCACTATGCCAATGACTGCCTCAAGGGAGGAATGGAAACAGAAATGGGAGCGTTGGGAAGAAGCCAAATCCATTCAACAAAGGACAAGTGAACCACGTTAACGTGGAGGAAGTTGAAGAGCAGCCAGACGCGGTAATAGGTAAGTTTTTGGTTAAGTCATTTACCGCTCTTGTTCTTTTCGATCATGGTGCATCGCATTCATACATATCAAGGATTTGTGGATAAGTTTAAGCTACCAACCCAAACCCTTAGGACCCCTCTTTTAGTGAGCTCGCCTGGAGCAGAGTACATGGCTAGCCGATGGTGCACCCAGATACCCCTAACCATTGGCATGCATGTTTTTCCGTCTGACCTAATCATCTTGGAGTCGCAAGGATTGGATGTGATATTAGGTATGGACTGGATGTCGAAGTATGGGGGAAGTATTGACTGTGCTAGCAAGTCAATTTACCTTACCACCCCGGAGGGAAAAAGGATTAAGTATGTATCTAGGCATGTGCCTAGGAGAAGCCAAGTGAATGCCTTCACGGGAGTTGTTCAGGAGGAAGTGCCTGTAGTAAAAGATTTTCCGGATGTTTTCCCGGAGGAGTTACGTGCATGCCACCGGATCGAGACATCGAAGTTCTGATAGAGCTATTGCCGTGCAGGCCAATATCCAAGAGACCCTATCGGATGCTTGCAAATGATCCGGAGGAAATTAAGAAGCGGATCAAGGAGTTATTGGAGAAAGGTTACATTCAAGAAGTTCATCACCTTAGGAGCACCAAGACTTTTTGGTCGAGAAGAAGGATAAATCCCTGAGGATGGTCGTTGATTACCGAGCCTTCAAGGAAGTAACGATAAAGAACAAGTATCCCTTACCGATGATTAACGATCTGTTTGATCAATTGCAAGGAGATAAGGTGTTTTCGAAGATCGATCTATGATCAGGATACCATCAGTTGAAGATTCGAGAGAAGGATATACCAAAGACGATTCACCATGCGCACGGATTATATGTGTATACGGTCATGTCGCTTTGACCCACTAACGCCCCGGCCTATTTCATGAGCATGATGAACAAGGTGTTCATGGAGTATTTGGACAAGTTTGTTGTGGTGTTTATTGATGATATTATGGTGTACTCGAAGAACGAAGAGGAGCACAAGGAGCATTTGCGTTTGGTTCTCGAGAAACTCGAGGAACACCGATTATCGCCAAATTCAGCAAGTGCGAAGTTTTGGTTGAAGGAAGTTGATTTCATGGGCATGTTATATCGGAGAAGGTATAGCAGTACATCCCAAGAAGGTTCGGTCGATCCTTTGAATGGTTGGCACCCACTTGATTGGCGAGATCCGCATGATTTCCTTGGACTCGCAGGATATTATCGGAGATTCATTGAATTTTTTTCCAAGATTGCTAAGCCAATGACTGAATTCTCAAGAAGGATACTAAGTTTAAATGGATGTAAGATTGCGAGGCAAGTTTTCGTGAGTTAAAGAAACGTTTGACTACAGCCCAGTGCTAACATTGCTGGATATACATAAGGAGTTTCAAGTGTATTGTGACGCCTCGCTTGGGACTGGGATGTGTGCTTATGCAGACGAAAAAGGTTGTTTAAGTATGCCGCACGACAACTGAAGCCTCATGAGTTGAACTATGCCACGCATGATTTGGAGCTAGCAGCGGTAGTGCATGCATTGAAGACTTGGAGACACTATCTTATTGGAAACCGTTGTGATGTGTACACGGATCATAAGAGTTTGAAGTACATTTTCACTCAAAAGGAGTTGAACCTCAGGCAGAGGAGATGGTTGGAACTTATAAAGGATTACGATATGAAACTGCACTATCATCCAGGAAAGGCCAATGTCGTAGCAGACGCTTTGAGCTGGAAGAGTTATGCTAATATCCTTGAAAGTAAGGGATTGCCAAAGGAGTTAGCTGAGGATATCATGGAACTTTGGTTGGAGATTGTCCCAAGAGGTTTCATTGCAACAATGGAGGTTCAGTCGACATTGTTGGACAAGATTCAAGGAGCTCAGAAGGAAGACAAAGAGATTGCTGAGATAAAAGAGAATATGAGCAAAGGTAAAGCCAAAGGTTTTCGCGAGGATGAGCACGATACCTTGTGGTTTGAGGACCGAGTTTATGTGCCCAATAACCCGTAGATCGTGAAGTTAATACTTGAGGCCCATGACTCGCCATACTCGATACACCGGAAACACCAAGATGTATTTGGACTTGAAGGAATGTTTCGTGGACTGGTATGAAGAAGGATATTGCCGAGTATGTAGCCGTATGTGATGTATGTCGTTGAGTGAAGGCGAGCATCGGAAATGACGGCCAGGATCACATACCTATGCCGATACCGAATGGAAGTGGGATAAACTTGGCATGGACTTTATCACCGGATTACCCGTAACCAAAGCAGGATATGACTCAATATGGGTAGTAGTTGATCGTTTGACCAAAGTAGCTCACTTCATCCCGGTGAAAACAACTTATACCGAAGGTGCAAAGTTGGCCAATATATATATATATATATATATATATATATATATATATATATATATATATATATATATATATATATATATATATATATATGTCCAGATCGTATGTTTGCATGGAGTTCCGAGGACCATTGTATCGATAGAGGAACACAATTTACTTCAAAATTTTGCATCGCCTACACTGCACCTTGGGTACCAGTTGGAGTTCAAGATCGCCTTCCACCCCTTGAGGACGGATGGGCATGAGAGAGTCAATCAGATTACGGAGGACATGTTGAGAGCTTGTGCGCTAGATTATGGCTCTAGTTGGGATGACAATTTGCCTTACGCATGAGTTCTCATACAACAACTTGGCTACGGGCCGGTTTGAAGATGGCACCGTTTGAAGCTCAGCATGGGCCTTGATGTAGAACACCTCTGATGTGGGATGAGGTAGAAGACCGTCGCTTGTTTGGACCAGATTTGATCAAAGAATCGAGAGGAGAAGGTTAAACTGATCCAAGACAGATTAAAGATTGCTCGATCCAGTGGAAGAGTTATGCAGATTCAAAACGCAAGGAAGTAACCTATGAAATTGGAGACAGAGCCTATCTGCGAGTGTCACCCTTGAGGGGAGTGAAACATTTTGGAGTTCAGGGAAAACTAGCTCCAAGATTTGTAGGACTGCACTAGTGTTTTGGAGCGGATGGGAGAAGTTGCCTACAAGCTGGAGTTACTTGAAGGATCGGGGAGTTCACGATGTGTTCCACGTATCGCAGCTTGAAGAAGTGTCATGCTTTGAGATGGCCGATATACCGTTAAGAGATACAAAGTGCCACGGAGGCGATTCAGTTGGATAGTAATCTGACCTATGAGGAGAAGCCAGTAAAGATTCTTGACTTTGACAGCCGAGTCACTCGCAGCAAGGTTATCAAGTTTTGCAAAGTTCAGTGGAGCCACCATACCGAGGAAGAAGCCACCTAGGAACGAGAAGATGATATTCGCAAGGACCATCCTTACCTATTTTCTAGCCAACCCGAATCTCGAGGACGAGATTCATCTTAAGGGGGGTAGGTTTGTAACATCCCAAATTTTCAATTTGGAATGTTATACATAGGTCATCTATGCATATCATATTTTATTGCATCTTCGTTCGCAATACTCGAAATCCTAAGCAACTCAAGGACCCTCGGAGAGAGTTGGGGATTTTCCGGTTTTCATATTTGATTTTTATTAAATCTGAGAACGAGGATTTTTATTTTAATTATTCTTCTCTCCGAAAATATTTCATATTAAAAATTAATAAGGGGAGATAATATGACTTCTCCAAAATAATTGAAATATTGGAGGGAAAAATGTTAAAATCATTATTTGGATTTTATTTGATTTTATTTGGAATTTTATTTGCCCTAGAAAAATTTGCACGTTTTAAAAATTGCATTTTAGGGGCCAAGAAAATGTTCATCTCGTTCTAAATATTCCATTTAGACGGTGAGGATTTATTTTGGTATATCTTTTAGATTTTTTTATTTTTTTTATAGGAATTTTTCTGTCAGCGGAACTATTTAAAAAAAATTCCCTTGGTGAGCCTAAGGACCAGCCGAGCAGGCTGCCCGCCCAGACGCCTCCTCATGGCGCCGTGCTTGCACAGGCGCCGAGGAGAGTCCGGCTCGGACTCCTCCCAGGCGCCTCGCCCAAGCCAAGCGCCACCTTTAAATCTCCGCCCGAGCCCCACCACCACCCCCCCGCTGCGCCTCGCCGCCGCCGTCACAGCACCCCACCCCGTCGCCGAGCCCACCGCCCCTCGCTAGCCTCCTTGGAGGTACCGCCCGAGACCGCCGGTTTTTCCTTTTAAATACCGTTCGGTTTATTTTCCGAAGCCCTAGTTTCGTTTTTTTAAATAGATCGGTTTTTTCCTCCGGTTCGAGCGTTCGCTCGTTGGTTCGTTTTAACGAACGCGTTCTTCGTTTAGGTTCAATTAACGAACGTTCGTTCGTTAAACTGTTCATCGTTTTTCTTTTATCGGATTTATTCGGCGATTTTCCTGATCGTGATTTCTGATCCGATGTTCGAACTAGTATAACTTTTCGCTCGTTTATCGGAATCAGGTGATTCAAGCGACTGGAGTTTCATCTCGAAACCCTCTTTCCGAATAACCAACTCAAACAAGTTTTTGCCTCTGTAAAAATATGACCCTAGTTCAGTTTAGTAAATGGATCTTATTTCTTTCGCCGTTTGAGTTTTGTTACTTCGTTTGGTTTGATTCTTTTTGCGAACCGGAGTTCTTAAGTTGAACTTTCTGATCAACCTCCTTCAGTTGGAGTTTTTCTTGTGCATCTTTGCCTGTTTCTTATGTATGTTATCGTTTGCTTACGATAGAATTCCCGGAGTGCGAAGCGTGTTACTACGAGTCTCTAGGATTCACAGATCGTCAGCAAGGCAAGTAACACTTTGATCATACTCTTTCCATACCCAGTTTTTATGCATTAGTTCCAATCCTCAAACATTGCATTGATTAGGATGTCATTAACTTGTGGGTTGGGAAGTAGTAGTTGAGGTAGAACCTATTGCCCTGTTACTATCAAACCCTTGGGAGTTACTTCTACGTGTCGCTTATATTGCTATGCTATGCTCGTAGGCGTGGTTTGGGTTTGAGTATATTCCATGACAGATGTGAGATTGTTAATTAATGGTTTAACTTAAGGTGGCAACTTTAATACACATCTGGGTGAATTGAGGCACCTGGGGAACCCAGTGTTGTCTGTTTTAGCTTTGGAAATCCCGGGGTACCCGTGTGATCTTCCTATGGACCGCCACCAGGCTCAAAGAGAACTGAGTTTATTCATGATAGAAACTTCCGTGTGCAGCCACAAGCTACTATGGGCTCTAGCATAGTTGAGTAAGTTACGTGAAGCTCTTGAAGAGGTAGATCAGCAGTGAGTGGGTTTTGTAGGTTTGGTATGGTCTACCACGAGTAGAGAGTTAATGTTTACGAAGACTGTGTGTCTCGATCATCCAGGTTCTCAAACACCATGTAGTGCGAGAAATCAACGAAGAAAGCGTCGAGTCTTGTGGGGAAAAGTCGCAAACCTCTCAGAGAGTGTACAATCTAATCATGGTTAGCCGTGTCCCCGGTTATGGACAATTCTGAGTATCTAGTACTTGAGTATTCGCATGTATCTCATCACTCTTAATTAATATTGCTAGGATGTTAATTACCTTAATTGGGATTGAGTTGGGGTTATACCTTCTCAATGATGTTTCAACCACCATGATAGTTAAAATAAAGAATATTCCTTTGTTGTAGGGAAAAATTGGCTTTTAGCAAAACTATAACCATAGAGCTTTCCACCAGCCAAATATTGCATGTAGTGATAGTATTATTCTTACTCTCATGTGTTATATTGCCAGCATATTCCATGTGTCGACCCGTTTTCGGGCTGCAACGTATTATGTTGCACACTTTTAGAACGAGGAGTAAGGTTCGATAGGTCGTTGCCGTGCAGCTCAGCTATGCCGTTGGAGTTGATGGACTCACTTTATCTTCCAATTCTTCCACTGTTATCGCATTAGATGGCCTTAAGCCATATTATTGTAATAAGTTCTCTTTTGAGACATTTCGATGTAATAAGTGTGTGATTGCTACTCTGTTATAAATCCTTGAGTCTTGTGTGTGTCGGCATTCTTGATCCAGGATGACCTTTGAAACACACAGACTTGACCATCTGAGGTCAGGTCGCTACATCTTTTTAATATCTTTCGTGAGTATGATGGAAAGGAAAATTGTGCCAAAGTGTTAGAAGAAGAATGCATTAAAATGTTTGGCACTAAATCTTTGAATGATGAGCATGATTGCAATGTTGTTAGTATGAACTCCTTGAATATCCATAGTACTAATGATGATTGCACTTGTTATGATGAAAATGTCTCCTATAAACATGTCAATTTTTGTGGAGTGCATTGGGTTTGCAAGTACACACCAAATAGGGAAGATAGATATTGCAAGAGGCATATGTACTTGGAAACTAAATGGTTGCAAGAAAGGCTAGATGTGAGTGCTGAAAATTTAAAATATCTTCACCGTACTTGTGAACTTTGCAATGGTCATGGTCATTTAAATATCAAATGCAAATTGTTTCATGATCGAATCGTGTCCAAAAATTGTGATGATTTGATTTCCCTTGCACATCATAATGAACTTAGTTTGCTTTTGGGTTATAAAGAAATGAAACGTCAAACTAAGCATATTGCAGAATATAACCTTGAGAAATTCCTCGATATTGATCTAGAAGAAATTTATATGTATTGTGCGGTGAATTGCATTGTAAATCCTTATATTGCCAACTACATATAGAAAATAAAACAAATAGAGTATGAAGAGAACACTAATGAAAGGGAAGAGACTTCCCAATATCCTCCTATTATTTCTTATGATGAATCAGGTAATGAGGAGGAGCCTTCTATTCGACCAATCTCATCAATAAGGAGCTCCAAAGAGGATTGAACCCACACATGATGGGGTGAAGAAGAAAGAGAAGAAAAAAGGGAAGAGAGGTAAAAAGATATCTCTCCCAAATAATGTTGCTCCTATTATTGTTGTGCCTCATGAAAATGAATCAAAAATAATTGTGGAAGATGATGCACTTGATGATGATCTCGTTATGCCTATTGCTTGTTGTGATGATTATGCTTGGGAAGATAATGATACTTCTTATGATCTTGAAAATCTTTTTGGCACTCGCTTGGAAGAATATGATAATAATGTTTGCGATACTATTGGTGCTATCCATACTATTAATGATGAGAGTGATTATGCTTATGATATGAAAAGGCCCAAGCTTGGGGAAGCTATATTTGATGAGAATGACATATTTGAGAATATATTTGCTGAAATTAATGTTTGTTCCAAGCTTGGGGATGCTATGTTTAATAAAGATGATATTTTTAGTCTCCCAAGTTTTGATATGCAAAGTTGTTATGATTATAGCATGCCTTCTACCTATGATGATTATATTGATGAAAGTGGGTTTGGAAGAGTGTCAACTTTAGGAAGTAATGATCCCACTATTTTGGAGGATGTTGAATCTTATAATATTTATGAAAGTGGATTTGGAGAGGTCATGACTTTATTTACTGGTCATTCCACCATCTTGGAAGAGGTTTCAATCGATTATGATGAGAACAAAGTTGCTACTTATGATGATTATTGTGATGAAACTTATGCTATAAAAAGTAGTGATGATTATATTTATAAAACTTGTCATGATTATTATTACCCTTTTTCTGAACATTACTCTTTTAATGAGGAAACAGTTTATAGTATTCAAGTCTCTTATGATACTCCCACTATTCCGAATGAGAAGAATTTTGCTTATGTGGAGAGTAATAAAAATTCTATGCTTATGCATCATGAAAAGAATGCTTTAGGTGTTGGTTATATTGTTGAATTCATTCATGATTCTACTGAAAATTATTATGGGGGAGGAATATATGCTTGTAGGAATTGCAATAATATCAAGTTTCCTCTCTATGTGCTTAAAGTTTTGAAGTTATGCTTGTTTTGCCTTCCTACGCTAGTTGATTATTGTTCCCATAGGTTGTTTGCTCACAAAATCCCTATGCATAGGAAGTGGGTTAGACTTAAATGTGCTAGTAATATTCTTCACGATGCTCCCTTTATGTTTCAATTCTTATCTTTTATGTGAGCATCATTGAAATCATCATGCCTTGCTAGGGGCGTTAAACGTTAGCGCTTGTTGGGGAGGCAACCCAATTTTATTTTAGTTTCTTGCTTTTTGGTTCTGTTTAGGAATAAATAATCCATCTAGCTTCTGTTTAGATGTGGTTTTATGTTTTAATTAGTGTTAGTGCCAAGTAGAACCTTTGGGAAGACTTGGGTGAAGTCTTTATGATCATGCTGTAAAAAAACAGAAACTTTAGCGCTCACGAGATTAGCTTCAACTTTTTACTGGAGAGTACTATTTAGTTGATTCTTTTTGCATATGATTACTAGATAAATTACTCAGGACCACCAGTTTATTTTAGAATTTTTGGAGTTCCAGAAGTATATGTTTGATACAGATTACTACATACTGTTCTGTTTTTGATAGATTCTGTTTTCTATGTGTTGTTTGCTTATTTTGATGAATCTATGGCTAGTAAAATAGTTTATAAACCATAGAGAAGTTGGAATAAAGTAGGTTTAACACCAATATAAATAAATAATGAGTTCATTACAGTACCTTGAAGTGGTGTTTTGTTTTCTTCGCTAACAGAGCTCACGAGATTTTTACATTAAGTTTTGTGTTGTGAAGTTTTCAAGTTTTGGCTAAAGATTCGATGGACTATGAAATAAGGAGTGGCAAGAGCCTAAGCTTGGGGATGCCCAAGGCACCCCAAGGTAATATTCAAGGATAACCAAGAGCCTAAGCTTGGGGATGCCCGGAAGGCATCCCCTCTTTAAATCTTCGTTCATCGGTAACTTTACTTGGAGCTATATTTTTATTCACCACATGATATGTGTTTTGCTTGGAGCGTCATTTTATTTTCTGTTGTTTTGCTTGCTGTATGAATAAAATACCAAGATATGAAATTCTTAAATTTTAGAGAGTCTTCATATAGTTACATATTTATTCAACTACTCATTGATCTTCACTTATACCTTTTGGAGTAGTTTATAGTTTTGCCCTAGTGCTTCACTTATATCTTTTAGAGCACAATGGTGGTTTTATTTTGAAGAAATAGATGAACTCTCATGCTTCACGTATATTATTTTGAGAGTCTTAAATAGCATGGTAATTTGCTTAATCCTAATATGCTAGGTATTCAAGACTAGTAAAAACTTTCTTATGAGTGTTTTGAATACTAAGAGAAGTTTGATACTTGATGATTGTTTTGAGATATGGAGGTAATAATATCGAAGTCGTGCTAGTTGAGTAGTTGTGAATTTGAGAAATACTTGTGTTGAAGTTTGCAAGTCCCGTAGCATGCACGTATGGTAAGCGTTATGTAACAAATTTGAAACATGAGGTGTTCTTTGATTGTCCTCCTTATGAGTGGCGGTCGGGGGCAGTGATGGTCTTTTTCTACCAATCTATCCCCTAGGAGCATGCACGTAGTGCTTTGGTTTTTGATGGCTTGTAGATTTTTGCAATAAGTATGTGAGTTCTTTATGACTAATGTTGAGTCCATGGATTATACGCACTCTCACCCTTCCATCATTGCTAGCCTCTTGATTGCCGTGCATTGCCCTTTTCGCACATTGAGAGTTGGTGCAAACTTGGGGTGCATCCAAACCCGAGATATGATACGCTCTTTCACACATAAACCTCCTTATATCTTCCTCAAAACAGCCACCATACCTACCTATTATGGCATTTCCATAGCCATTCCGAGATATATTGCCATGCAACTTTCCACCATTCCTTTCATCGTGACACCTTCATCATTGTCATATTGCTTAGCATGGTCATGTAGTTGACATAGTATTTGTGGCAAAGCCACCGTTCATAATTCTTTCATACATGTCACTCTTGATTCATTGCATATCCCGGTACACCGCCGGAGGCATTCATATAGAGTCATACTTTGTTCTAGTATCGAGTTGTAATCATTGAGTTGTAAATAAATAGAAGTGTGATGACCATCATTTAATAGAGCATTGTCCCCAAAAAAAAGAGAAAGGCCAAAGAAAAAAAAGGCCCAAAAAATATAAAAAGGGGCAATGCTACTGTCCTTTTTTTCCACACTTGTGCTTCAAAGTAGCACCATAATCTTCATGATAGAGAGTCTCTTGTTTTGTCATTTTCATATACTAGTGGGAACTTTTCATTATAGAACTTGGCTTGTATATTCCAACAATGGGCCTCCTCAAGTGCCCTAGGTCTTCGTGAGCAAGCAAGTTGGATGCACACCCACTTAGTTTCTTTTGTTGAGCTTTCATATATTTATAGCTCTAGTGCATCCGTTGCATGGCAATCCCTACTCCTTGCATTAACATCAATTGATGGGCATCTCCATAGCCCATTGATTAGACTTCGTTGATGTGAGACCTTCTCCTTTTGTCTTCTCCACATAACCCCCATCATTATATTCTGTTCCACCCATAGTGCTTTATCCAGGGATCACGCTCATGTATTGCGTGAAGGTTTATAAAGTTTGAGATTACTAAAGTATGAAACAATTGCTTGGCTTGTCATGGGGGTTGTGCATGATGAGAGCATTCTTGTGTGACGAAAGTGGAGCATGACTAAACTATATGATTTTGTAGGGATGAACTTTCTTTGGCCATGTTATTTTGAGAAGACATAATTGCTTAGTTAGTATGCTTGAAGTATTATTATTTTTATGTCAATATGAACTTTTATCTTGAGTCTTTCGGATCTGAATATTCATACCACAATTAAAAAGAATTACAATGAAATTATGCCAACTAGCATTCCACATCAAAAATTATCCCTTTTATCATTTACCTACTCGAGGACGAGCAGGAATTAAGCTTGGGGATGCACGATCGTCTCCAACGTATCTATAATTTTGATTGCTCCATGCTATATTATCTCTTGTTTTGGACTATATTGGGCTTTATTTTCCACTTTTATATTATTTTTCGGACTAAACTATTAACCGAGGCCCAGCCTGTAATTGTTGTTCTTTTTTTTTGCCTATTTCATTGTTTGAAGAAAAAGAATATCAAAGCGAGTCCAATTGACCTGAAACTCCTTTGAACTTATTTTTGGACCAGTAAAGCCCACGGAGTGCAGGAGTTGCACTGGGGAGTCCCTGCTGCCCACGAGGTGGGGCGCGCCCACCCCTAGGGCACGCCCTGCCTCGTCGACAGCCGGAGGTCCACCGGCGTACTTTTCCTCCCATATATACCCATATTCCCTAAAAACTTGAGGAACAGAATAGATCTGGAGTTCACGCCGCAAGCCTCTGTAGCCACCAAAACCTCTCGGGAATTTTGTTAGGCACCTACTTGGGAGGGATCCTCACCGATCAGCCATCTTCATCATCCGGCACTCTCCATGACGAGGAGGGAGTAGTTCACCCTCGGGGCTGAGGGTATGTACTAGTA
Organism: Aegilops bicornis; assembly: GCA_021605145.1. Classification (NCBI taxonomy): domain Eukaryota; kingdom Viridiplantae; phylum Streptophyta; class Magnoliopsida; order Poales; family Poaceae; genus Aegilops; species Aegilops bicornis. Next base: position 361,562,092 of record CM038669.1, read on the forward strand.
GCTATGTGTTTGATCTCTCTCTCTCTCTCTCTCTCTCTCTCTCGTGTTCTTGATTTGGCACGATCTTGATGTACCATGAGCTTTGCTATTATAGTTGTATCTTATGTTTCTTCTCCCCCTCTTCTCTCTTGTAATGGATTGAGTTTTCCTTTGAAGTTATCTTATCGGATTGAGTCTTTGAAGATTTGATAACACTTGATGTATGTCTTCTTGATGCGTATACTGTGGTAACAATGGGATATCACGTGATTCACTTGATGTATGTTTTGGTGATCAACTTGTGGGTTCCGCGCATGAACCTATGCATGAGGGTTGGCACACGTTTTTAAGTCGTGATTCTCCGGTAGAAACTTTGGGGCACTCTTTGAGGTTCTATGTGTTGGTTGAATAGATGAATCTGAGATTGTGTGATGCATATCGTATAATCATACCCACAGATACTTGGTGACATTGGAGTATCTAGGTGACATTAGGGTTTTGGTTGATTTGTGTCTTAAGGTGTTATTCTAGTACGGACTCTAGGGCTGTTTGTGACACTTATAGGAATAGCCCAATGGATTGATTGGAAAGAATAACTTTGAGGTGGTTTCGTACCCTACCATAATCTCTTCGTTTGTTCTCCGCTATTAGTGACTTTGGAGTGACTCTTTGTTGCATGTTGAGGGATAGTTATATGATCCAATTATGTTATTATTGTTGAGAGAACTTGCACTAGTCAAAGTATGAACCCTAGGCCTTGTTTCCTAGCATCATAATACCGTTTGTGCTCACTTTTATAAACGCTACCTTGCTGTTTTTATATTTTCAGATTACAAAAACCTATATCCACCATCCATATTGCACTTGTATCACCATCTCTTCACGAACTAGTGCACCTATACAATTTACCATTGTATTGGGTGTGTTGGGGACACAAGAGACTCTTTGTTATTTGGTTGCGAGGTTGTTTGAGAGAGACCATCTTCATCCTACACCTCCCACGGATTGATAAACCTTAGGTCATCCACTTGAGGGAAATTTGCTACTGGCCTACAAACCTCTGCACTTGGAGGCCCAACAACATCTGCAAGGAGAAGGTTGCGTAGTAGACATCATGCATGTCATTATCTTCAATACATTTTTGTATGCACGATGAATTGTCTTCATGAATTCAAGGAGATCTCCACAAAGCAAAACCTATAATGTGCATTTGCATTCAAATGCAAACTACTTATATGCACATCTTCAGGGGGGAGCCCCTTTTAACTTCATGAAGCCAATGACCGCGTTCTTTAACTTTCATATATTTTTATCCCTGTTGAAAACTTCAACCAGTTTGTCATCAATCACCAAAAAGGGGGAGATTATAAGTGCATCTAGTGCCACCCCTAGTTGGTTTTGGAGTATTGACGATAAACGTGGTTGAGGGACTAATGTGTTTGTGAAACTCACAGGATAACACAGTTAGAAGTCCCTCATTGATTCGGTTTACTTATCAAAGATGACCCCTAAAATTTTATGAAGACATTGAACACAATGGTGGTTTGTGAAGACATTCATGTTGAAGATAATGATGTGTGAAGACATTCACTTGAAGACAATGGAGTGCAAAGTCATAGTTTCTTTCATTATTTCATTTTCTTCTTTCTTGAGTCATAGGAAACACCGAACTGTTAAGTGGGGTCCAAGTGAACAAAGTCAGAAAACTGATGTGATGCTCAACCCAAATCCTATGTCTTCGAGTGAAGACAATGAGAGAAAATCTTATCCAAAGTTGGATGAGTCAGCTTTGGTTGTGGCCCAAGTCAAGCTGCCGCGTGTGTTTGAAATCCGATCGTTGGACACGTGTCGGTTCCTTAGTGACTCAGTGTCATTTCATACTATCAGGTCGGGTTGTATCCTGGCTATAAATAGCCCACCCCCTACACCATAAATTGGTGGCTGCTCAGAGTTAGTGCACAACTTTTTTCGTTTCAGAGCAACCCACCTCCGAATCTTTGAGAGAGAAACCTTCCGAGGACAAAGCCCGAAACACCCAATGCCCAAAGAGTGTTTGGCATCACTGAATTCTTTCTGTCTGCGTGATCTGAAGACTTATTACACTTGAAGACGGTGTATCTTCCAGTCTGTTAGGCGTCACGTTCTGAGGTTCCAAGAGTCATTGTGGATCGCCGGTGAACGAAGTCTGTGAAGGTTTGGAAGTCTACCTTGAAGACTTACCAGAGTGATTGGGCGAGGACTAAGTGTCCTTAGCTCAAGGGGAATAAGGTGAAGACGCGGTCTTTTGAGTTTGATTTCAGCCTCCCTAACCAGACGTACATTTGTCACGACAACTGGAACTGGTCTACCAAATCCTTGTCTTCGTCAAGCAACTGGTTCTATCACTTTACCCTTTACTTACAGTTTCGCTTTGTGAAGTCATTGCTTGCCTGCTCGGTTTAACTCCACTGTGTGAAGACATTCTTTCTGTTTGCATGTTTGGCTTCATACTGTCTTCCTAGTCTGATCCACTCTACCTAGCTGTTGTTTGTCTTCGTGTTTACTCTGTACTATTTCTTAGACTATGGCATGACTAGTGTAGTTTATCTTACGCTGCATACTATGTAGGTTGCATTTGGTTGTCTGCCTTCGAAGACATTGCATGTCTTGAAGAATTTCATAAAAATCGCCTATTCACCCCCCCTCTAGTCGATAACGAGCAATTTCACTATGGCTACTCAAGTCATCTGTATCGGGATAATGGTTCTTCCAAGAAATATCAGGTTAGTGTAACAACAAAACAATGAAAGATTATTATTCCTTATGCATTTAAAATAAAAGTTTGGTTATGTATTGCTTCTGAACGAGCATAGAAAGTTCCGCAATTGCAACAATAGTGCATCACCATGATCTATCGTGCGCATCTTGGTCTAACTAAGTGCTATACAATGAACTAATTGTATTATAATAGCTGGGTGAGGCAATGTATGTATAACAAGGAGGAAAGATACAAGGAGTCCCTGCCAGAGAGAGAGAGAGAGAGAGAGAGAGTCTACTCCAACACAAAGCACCTCAATAAAGAACAACTCGGCCAATTGCTACAAGTTATGATTGTATACACTATATACGCCATATGGATTTTAAATTCTTGTTCATATACTTCCCAACTGAATATTTATGCAGCCAAAGGAGCACTCGATTAGCAGTTTGATGGCAACTCTAGCAATAAACTATCATGGGCACATGACATCACGCGGCCAGCCTGTCAAGTGCTGAGTCCCATGGAGTTGGTGCACCTAGGGTACCAATAATAGCACAGTACTAGGGTCGGCTGAATAGGCTTAAGAATAATTTAGTCATGTTGGGGGCAAGTTGATAAAGTTAGATGGAAAGTAATCTTATGTTTATATGAAAAATTCTTTCACACATACATTGTTTCTCTAGAGGATGAGTTCAGTTGGTATTTTCGGGCTGAAAGGGTTCTGGTACATGCGGCTCTGATTCTATGAGTCGGGACATCTTCAGGTTCACCACTCTGTAAGTGCATCTAGGGCCCCTTAGTGATTTTGCTGTATTGAAGACTTATAGGTTAAGGGACTAATGTGTTTATGAGTGTACACAGGTCTATAAGTCTATGAGGAGTTTGATATTCTGAGAGAAAGTCGACCCTAAAAATGAAGTTCTTCGTTGAAGACCTTGATATTCTCAAGACTTTACGAAGACTTTGAAAGTGAATAAATTGGTGTGACCTTGAAGACTTGGTATTCATTTGAGGAACATGAGCGTGAAGACTTTTGTTTTTGTAGTTTCGTTTCTATTTCTTGAGTCATAGGAAACACCGTCTCTTTGTTAAAGGGGGTCGAGGAAATACTAAGGAAAAATTTCCATGTGATGCTCAACTCAAAATCCTACACCTACCAATCCCTTGAGTGAAGCCTTTGGAAATCTCATACGATTCAGTCAATTTCTTGATGTAGACGAAGTTCTTACAGTCGTGAGGAATTTAATCTGGCTGAGGAGTTAGGAATTCGCCAGTCTGAATTGCCTACACAAAGGAGGAACATGATAGCCCTGAGGAATTTGAGAGTCAAATTTCCGAACGTTGCTATGCTGCGCGCCAGCTGTCCCAAAATATCTTATCCACCTAAGGGTCATATCATGTCGGGCTGCTCCCTAGGCTATAAATAGCCGCCCCCTACAATCACTAGCTGGTTGGCTGCTCCGAGAGAAACTGACACTTGTCATTTGAGAGCATCCCATCCTCCGAGGACTTTGAGCGAAAATCATTGAGTGAGGAAAACCCAAAACCAAACACCTACAAACCCAAAGTGATTGAGCATCCTTTGAAGAGATTGATCCTGCATGGATCGGCGCTTATTACCTTTGAAGACTATGCTTCTTCCAGACGGTTAGGCATCATGGTCTAGAGCATCCAAGAGGAATTGTGGATCGCCGAGTGGCCGAAGTCTGTGAAGGTTTGGAAGTCGCTGAAGACTTACCACGAGTGATTGGACGAGGTGCAATGTGACTTTAGTTCAAGGAGAATACGGTGAGGACCTGGTGTCTGAGCTGCATGCTTTCGGCCGACTGGGTGTCCGGACTGTGTGTCCTCGAGTTTAAATACTCACCGCTCAACCCAGGGCGCATTACAAGCTGAGGCAGATTGGAACTAGTCTACCAAATCATTGTCTTCACCAAGCTTCTTGGTTCTATTACCTCAACTCCTTCATTTCCTCATTCTTTGTGTTGAGTGTTTGTTCATATCATGTTTGAAGACTTTGGTAGAAGACTTTCTCAATTTCCTCGGTTCAAATTCTTGATCTGTTTGTCTTCATCTTGTGTTATCCTGTGATTCTGCTTTACATACTCTGTGATTGTCTTCATTTCATCATGATGACCATGCTTGTATTCTGTTATGCTTACTCTTGAGTACTTATTCCGCAAATAGTTCTTCGCTAAGGAATTTCCTCACGGCAAATTCCTCGTTGAAGAATTCATAAAATCGCTTATTCACCCCCTCTAGTCGATATAACGCACTTTCAATTGGTATCAGAGCAAGGTACTCCCTTGTTCTATGTGATTTTGGTTTAACCGCCTGGAGTTTTAGTTATGTCGACCGCAGGTATGATCAAGGTCTCTGCTGGTTGTCGTACCTTCGATGGGACAGACTACCCCTACTGGAAGAACAAGATGCGAATGCATCTTGAGGCAATTAACAACGATCTTTGGTATGTTGTGGAAATGGTGTTCCCTCTGTCTCACCCTCACTGAACGCTACCGATGTGAACAGATTCAAGCAACTCGATTCTCAAGCGAAGAATATCATATGTGGCCATCTGAGCAAAGGACAGTATGGAAGAGTGAGTGCTTTGGAAACTACTAAGCTTATCTGGGATAGGCTGTCCAAAGTAAATGAAGGAGTCTCAACTCAACTTGACTCTCGAGTTGATGTTCTTCACAATCTCTTCAACCGCTTCAAAAGACTCGACAATGAAAATGTTCAACAAACCTTCGATCGCCTCATCGACATCTCAAATGAGCATCAGCGCTTGGTTCCTTGACATCACCGACCATGAGGTGGTGAAGAAATTGTTGAGATCGCGATTCCTCATTTGATACTCACGCACCGATGATACAAGAACGTGCTGATTACAAGTCACTTGATCCTACCGATATCCTCGAGAGGCTAAATACTCATGAGTTCGACTTCTTTGAAAGAGAGATCTCTATGGTTCGAGCTATGGCAAATCACGTGCCACGAAGGCCAAGGCGATGTCTGAATCTGAATGTGAAGATTACGGTAGCGATTTTAGTGATCCTGAAGAATTAAGCCGAGAGCTAGCACTTTGCTCGTGAAGAAGTTCCAGAAGTTCTCAAGACGTGGTCGCTTTGGAAAATCCTCAAGGATCAGTGATTCCTCATCCAGTGACTATAAGAGAAGGCTATGCCACAAATGCAAGAAACCTGGTCACTATATTCAAGATTGTCCTCAGTGGGAAAAGGAATTAAAGAAGAAGAAATACAAGGATTACAGGATTGATTGGCGCTAAGAAGAAGAAGAAATCGTCAAAATCTTCATCATCAAAATCCTCGAAGTCTTCATCTCACAAGAAGAGCAGCTCCAAGAAGGCTCGGGCATTCATTGGCAAGGAAATGGACTCTGAAGCTGAATCTAAGGAACATGAGGAAGAGGAGGCATCTGAGGAGTCCGAGTCTGGTGTGGCGAGTCTGGCTCTCGCTACTGCATTCGTCAGCAAGTCTATCTTCAACTCTGAAGAAACTGTCCTCACCAACTAGGCTGATGAAGATAATGATGACTACGCTCCCACCTATTGCTTCATGGCAAAGGGTGCCAAGGTACTCAAACATACCTCCTCTGAATCTAGTGAGAATGAATCTGATGAAGACCTCAAGCCCAGCTACTGTAAACTTGCTAAAATTGCTGTGAAACAACAAAGGGCTTTTGAAAAGGTTCAAAACATGCTAGACAAAAGTGATGATATGTTGGGTGAAGAAATGGATCGCACTAAAGCCCTGACTGATAATCTTGAGACTTGATCTAGGTTTGGCAGCCTTCAAGGTCATCATAACACTCTCTTGTCTGATCATGAGAAGCTTTCTTATGAATTTCTTCAAAGTAAGCAAGATCTTGAGAAGCTAAGAGTGAGTTATGAAGATCTTCAGAAGGAGCCCGATTCATTACTTGCTCAACAAATCAGCGCGGCTCAGGAAGAATTTGTTCCTCCATGCTTAAAGTGCATTGAGCGTGAATCGCTAATTCTTCACCGAATGTTCAAATGCTTCAATTGTTACAAATTCTTCTCATGCCTCTGCTATCACTAATTCCTCATCCGAGGACATTGCTAGTATCGTGTGATGCAGGGCTGAAGGAATTGTACATGACAGGCATGTACAAAAGCCTCAAAGGGCATCAGACTCTATGTGATGTGCTTAAAAACCAGATCCTCAACAGGAACCCTAGGAAAGAGGGTATAGCCTTTGAGAGGAAACTCAATGCTTTGATGGAACATATTGGAAGCCCGAGCGGTACCCCAAAACCTCATGGAGTTCTTTGCCAAAGGACCTCCAGATTGATCCATCCAATTTATCTGACTTTACATGTGAATCTCCTCATTCTTCCTCGATGAGTCATTTGACTCCAACTATAAACTGTTCAAAAATCGTAATGGTGAAGTATTTGCTAGATATGTTGGCACTAAGCAGGAACGGTTCCCCTATGAAGAAAATCTGGGTTCCCAAAAAGTGCCTTGAAAGTCTTGGTGAATGTCCTCATGACACCACACATGAAGAATAGGAACCCCAGATCAAACTCTTCATATGGACCAAATTCTTCATATGGATCCAAGTCCTCATACGGACCAAATTCCTCACGTGGATCAAATTCCTCAAAAGGATCAAAGTCCTCATATGATTATCATCGTGCTAACAACTCTATTTCGCAGGGTAGAGCTAAGGGCTAAGAATATATGCATTATTCTTCAAACCATTATGTTCATAAGTCCTCGAAGAATTTCTGTGCTTATTCATATGCTTACCCTAACCCCTTGAGGGAGTCCTGGATTAGGGGGTGTCCGGATGGCCGGACTATAACCTTTGGCCGGACTCCTGGACTATGAAGATACAAGATTGAAGACTTCGCCCCGTGTCCGGATGGGACTTTCCTTGGCGTGGAAGGAAAGCTTGGCGATACGGATATGTAGATATCCTCCCTCTGTGTAACCCTAGCTCTCTCCGGTGTCTATCTAAATCGGAGGGTTTTAGTCCGTAGGACAAACAACAACCATACCATAGGCTAGCTTCGAGGGTTTAGCCTCTCTGATCTCGTGGTAGATCTACTCTTGTACTACCCATATCATCAATATTAATCAAGCAGTGAGTAGGGTTTTACCTCCATCAAGAGGGCCCGAACCTGGGTAAAACATCGTGTCCCTTGTCTCCCTGTTACCATCCGCCTAGATGCACAGTTGGGACCCCCCTACCCGAGATCTGCGGTTTTGACACCGACATTGGTGCTTTCATTGAGAGTTCCTCTGTGTCGTCATCTTTAGGCCCGATGGCTCCTCCGATCGTCAACAACGATGCGGTCCAGGGCGAGACTTTTCTCCCCGGACAGATCTTCGTATTCGGCGGCTTTGCACTGCGGGCAATTAAACAGCCATCTGGAGCAGATCGAAAGCTACGCCCCTCGCCATCAGGTCAGATTTGGAAGTTTGAACTACATGGCTGACGTCCGCGGAGACTTGATCTTCGACGGATTCGAGCCATAGCCAAGCGCGCCGAACTGTCACGATGGGCATGATCTAGCTCTGCCGCCGAACAACGCCGAGGCGCTGCACCTATCGCTCCGACCCTTAGCTTCGGAGCAGACTGCTAATCGAGGGCGGGTGGCTGGACACCGCCTCGGGGGCTGCAATCTCTATGGCGATCGAGCGAACACCATACCTGTCGCTTTGCGAAGCTTCGTGACTCAAGGTCTTTGGACTCCTCTCCGGACTCCGAACCTTCCGCTACCTGCCAACCGAATCCGATTGGGCGCCGATCATGGAGTTCACCGTCGCGGACATCTTTCAGCACTCTCCTTTCGGCGACATTCTGAATTCACTAAAGTCTCTCTCTTTATCAGGAGAGCCCTGGCCAGACTATGGTCACCAAGGTTGGGATGCGGACGACGAAGAAATTCAAAGCCCACCCACCACCCACTTCAGTAGCCATCGCCGATGATTTAACCGACATGCTCGACTTCGACTCGAAGACATCGACGGTATGGACGCCCGATGCAGGAGAGACGACCAAGAACCAGCACCTACAAGGCACTTTGGAAGGCCACCTCGTCGTATGATATATACATGGTGAACACCCCAAAAGAAGGGAACGGCGATGGAACAACGAAGCATGACCCCTCCAAGAAACAGCCTAAGCGCCGGCGTCGGTGATGCCGCTCTAAATCCCGCCACACAGCAAAGCAGCGATTCCGCACGGAGATAATAACACCCAGACGGTCTGCAAGACAATCCCCTCAACAGGATTCAGCGCGGGAGGACGGAGAAGCCAGCCCTCATGAGAGAGCGGCAGATGAGAGGTAGAGGACTGATAACTACATGCCTCCCTCACGAAGATGAGGCAAGCCTCGGCATTTACGAGCCAATTTGTCGTGCCTGAGGATCCCGTCGAACAAGAGCGTTTCAAACGCAGGCTTATGGCCACGGCGAGCAGCCTCAAGAAAAAACAGCAATAGCTTAGAGCTGACCAAGACTTGCTAGCCGACAGATGGACTGATGTCCTTGCGGCCGAAGAGTCTGAACTCGAACGCCCTCCAAGAGCTACCAAAACGCAGGCTGCTACCCGATTAGAGGAGGAAGCACCTAGACCTACATCACCCGTAGCATGATGCGGCCGACCGGCCACCTTGTGGCCGCGACAGAGAGGCCTCTCGGCCCTCCACTCAAGCCACACCCCGGCGACGCTCAAAGAATACCAAGGCACGGGGAAATGCGCCAGACCTGCGAGATATATTGGAGGGCAGGGCAAGGCAAACAAGATCAATCTATGGATTGTGTGGGCGCCCCACGACACGTGACGATAACTGTCATGCCGGATATGGTAAATCCGGCCAGGCCGAACACAGTAGAAAAAGCTCATTTGAGCTACATCGTGATATAGCCCAATACAGTAGGCGCCAAGACACCCACTATGCTTCACCGGATGAAGTAATGGATCATCAAATCCCGAGGGTTTCAAACCCGTAAACATCGAATCATACGATGGCACAACAGATCCGACGGTATGGATCGAGGATTATCTCCTTCATATCCACATGGCCCCGGCGATGATCTACACGCCATCAAATACCTCCCACTCAAGCTTAAAGGACCAGCTCGGCATTGGCTTAACAGCTTGCCGTGAGAATCAATTGGTTATTGGCAGGACACGGAAGCCGCATTCCTCGACAACTTCCGGGGCACCTATGTGCGACCACCAGACGCCCGATGACCTAAGCCACATAATTCAGCAGCCGGAGGAATCGGCCGGACAATTACGGACACGGTTCCTAACCAAGAAAATCGAATAGTCGACTGTCCGGACGCAGAGGCCCTTGCAGCCTTCAAGCATAACATCCGTGGACGAGTGGCTTGTCCGGCACCTAGGACAGAAAAGCGAAATCCATGGCAGCCCTCACAACACTCATGACCCGCTTTTTTGCGGCGGAGAAGACAACTGGCTAGCTCGTAGTAATAACATGACCAAGAGCCCTGGTAATTCGGATACCAAGGACAACATTGGCAGGTCAGCGTCGCAACAAGCAAAAGCGCCCGCATTAACGGCGACAATGCTTTGAGGATACGGCGATTAATGCCGGATTCAGAGGCTCTAAACCCGGCCGGAAAAAGCCATTCAAAAGAAATACTCCGGGCCCGTCCAATTTGGACCGAATACTCGATCGCTCGTGCGGATACACGGCACCCCGAAAAACCAGCCAACCACACCAACAGCGATTGTTCGGTGTTCAAGCGGCGAGAAAGTTAAGCGCTGAAAACAATGACAAGGGGCTGCATAGCGATGACGAGGAGGAGCCCCGCCCGAACAATAGGGGCGAAGGGCTTCCCCCACAAGTGCGGACGGTGAACATGATATACATAATCCACATACCCAAAAGGGAGCGGAAGCGTGCACTCGAGGGGCGTATATGCGTTGGAGCGATTCGCCCCAAAGTTCAACCCATGGTCCTCCTGCCCGATCACTTTTGATCGAAGGGACCACCCACTAGCATCCGCCATGGCGGATTCGCCGCATTGGTTCTAGACCCAATCATTGACGGATTTCACCTCACTAGAGTCCTTATGGACGGCGGCGGCAACTGAACCTGCTTTATCGGAATACGGTGCGAAAAAAATGGGCATAGATCCCTCAAGGATTAAACCCACAAAGACGACCTTTAAATGCGTCATACCAGGTGTAGAGGCCAACTATGCAGGCTCGATTACACTTGAGGTGGTCTTGGATCCCGGATAATTTCGAAGCGAGGAGTTAATCTTCGACATAGTCCCGTTCATGATGGCTATCACGCCTTGCTTTCGGACGAACCGCATTTGCAAAGTTCAATGCGGTGCCGCGCCTCACGCATACCTCAAGCTCAAGATGCAAGCCCTCGAGAGTCATTACGGTCAATGGAAACACCGAACGCTCTCTCCGAGCGGAGGAGCATCTGGCGGCTTTTCATGGCGGAAGTACAAAGCAGCCTCTCAAGGCAATTCTCCAGTCCGGCCATTAAACGTCCGGACACCATCAAGCGCGCCCGGAGTAACCTACAACAAGACTGCCTGGCATGTTCCGAGCACACGTAGCAATGCGGCCCCAACCCCAGCCCTCGCGAAATTGCGAAACCAGTACTATGCGTACATAATTACGTTCTGGAAATACCATGGGCATAGGAGGAGGGCCACGACCACGGCATGCCCAAAATGCGGCTCAACCGCACTAGGGGCTCCCGATTTACGTCATTCTTTTTTTCTTACTTTCGGGACTCCGCTCTTGGAAGGCCTGTCCGTGATAGAATCGCCCGAACACACAATGCAACAGCCGAGGGAAGCGGAAAAGCTCGTCAGTGTCGGTGGTCTCTATAACGACCGGTATACTTGTTTTCACATATCATCCCGCAGCTCACCCTGGAGAAGGACATGTCAAATAGTCCCATCTCTTGCTTATCGCACTATTTGTATCATTACGCTTTTCCAGCAGATTTTTCGAATAAACAATGCATAGCTTTTGTCTATTATTGCATTCCTTTTTTATAAAAATATGTTCGATTATGACATTATGCAACCTATTACACTTTAGTGCAGGCCAATACACCGAGGGCTTACATACCCCGGAGTATGGTGTGAGAAGTCGAACACTCTCATGAGTCTGGCACCCGAACTTATAGCATTATATGCATCGGCTCGAATCATGTCTTGGGTCAATAGTTGGGTTTGCCCGGCTCCCATGTTTTGGTACCTTCGTTCCGTTATATCGGCTAAGGTAGCCTTGGGAGAACCAACTGCGATTGTGCCCCGGTTGAGCTGGGCTAAGCACCTCGATGGAGAAAGCTAAAACTGACCCGTCAAGATAGAGGCGAGAGCTGGTCGGCTGTTAAAGAGGTTTTCGAGTCCCTAAAGACTTATGCCGCTTAGAGCGAGGAGTCGGCTTTGTCCAAGCCTAGGCGTGGATAGCGCCCGAACTCGGTCTTAGAATACTAGGGGCTTTGCGAAATGTAAAATTATAGAATTCTATGGCTAAGTGAGAGTGTTCAAGCATTATAGTTTGATTGCCCTGTTACGTTGTGTTGGCGCCTCCTCGAAGGACCCAATAATGGGAAAAAGAGCGCTCAAGTTTATCCCGAACACCCCAGCACTCGTGGCATGGGGTCGAGGAAGCCGACGACTAGCCATCTCTCAATTTTAATAAGCGGCCGCCTGAAGGTAATATTTTAAATTCAAAAGCGTTGCTTAGCGCGCATATGAACAAGTTTTTCAGTCTGAGGATCACAAAATGCGAGTTTACTCAAAAATTACATCTTTGGAGCACTCATCCACTATAAAATGGAACCCTTCAGGCGCCCTCATAATACATCTCGGGCTTGCGATGCTCCTTGCCCGGCGGTGGTCCGTCCGTCACAAGCTTCTCAAGATCCATCTTGCCCAGTGCACTTTAGCACGGGCAAGGGCCCTGAGCACCTTCGATGCATAAGCAGCGCTTGATGACTTCAAGCCATGGGCAGGCATCCACCGGCCGCCTCACCAGCCAAGTAGCTTCCGGGCATGGCTTCCCGAGGCCATAGCCGGACTATGAGACCCTTCATGGCCTGTTCGGCCACCTTATGGAGCTTCGACTAGCTGCTTGTTTGGTCGCTCAAAGAAGCACGGTGTCCGGCCTCGACATCTTGAGACCAGAACACCTTCTCCGTCGAGCTCCCCTCTTCGGCTCGGTAGAATGCGGCGGCGTCAGACACACTCCGAGGAAGTTCTGCGAATGCTCCTGGAGAGCTCCGGACTCGGGTAAGTAACAAGTAACTCACTTTCACGTGCTTGCTTTGCATAAAGAATGCCTTACCCGCTGCTATCTTCTTCATTGCCTCAATTTCCTGGAGGGCTTTTTGGGCTTCGGCCTTGGCAGATATGGCGCTCTCAAGCGCCGAGGCGAGCTCGGACTCTCGAGTCTTTCAGTCAAGCTCCAAACTCTCATGTTTTTCCACAAGAGCCTGGAGCTCTTGCTGCACCTCCGCCACCCGCGCCTCCTGCTTCTCTCGCTGGGTACGCTCCACGGCCGCATTTTCTTCGGCCTTGGATAGCGCTTCCTTGAGGTTGCCACACAGGTTGTGGCCCCTGTAATACCCACGTTAGTCCTGTCATTTTTGCAACCACATCTTTTTATCTACATACATCAGGTATTACTTACCTTCCTTGTCCTCGAGTTGCTTCTTGGCAAGGCCAAGCTCGTTCTCGGACCGCTCGAGGCTCTGCTTCAATGCATCGACCTCCGCAGTCAGTGCGGCAGAGGTCAGCAGCACAACCTGCATTCCCATATTGACATACTTATGTTAGACTCCTGCGTATATCTTTTTGATCCTCAGTTCGGCTTTTCTTTCCGAACACCAAACTGAGCATCGAGAGGCTCTTTGTCTATCTGTAATATTTTTACATATCTTAAATACATACCTCAAAGCTTTGTTAGAAGGCTGGCACGAGCTTGATCAGCCCGCTCTTGGCGGACTGAACCTTCTGGATCACCACACTCATAATAGTGCGGTGCTCCTCGTTGATGGAGGTGCCGTTAAGCACCTCCAGCAGATTATCCGGTGCCTCCGGTTGGACGGAGGTCACCGGCGTCGTAGGCTTGCCCCTCTTAGTAGGGGGGCGCCTGCAGGATTCCGGAACCATTGAAGGTTCTGGTGCGGTGTCCGGCCCGGGGCCGGACTTGGAGCCCTTGGGGGTCTTATCCCCTTTCCGCCTGGAGTCCGGGAGGTCGCCTTGCCGCGCCTCCAGGACCACCTCCTCCTGGCTTGGACCCTTTTCGGGACTCCCCTCGGCATCATCCGGCTGGGTGAGGGAGGAGGCGGCCGGAAGAGAAGTGCTATTCATCCGACGAACCCAGGAGCCGCTCGGCGAAGCGTCGAGCCCGGCCTTGGGCGATCTGCGATTATATTCGGCGTCGAGAAGATCTTTGTGCAACAAAAGGCACGCCGTGAGTTATTCTGGTATCCGGATACTTACGATTTTGCGAGGCTTGGCCTGGATGGCCACTCCTCTTGGCCGTAAATGCGGCGTTGGTGGAGTAGTCCGGAGGAAGGGTTCTTCCCTTTTTGAACCCTCCGGCCCCCCCAGTTGGGGCGGCCTTCCTTTTCATTCCTCCCCCCGCTAGAGGGGGAGAGGCTTCTTCTTCTTCCTCCTTATCTTCAGAGGAGGAATGCGCCTCGGAGTCATCGTACGATGAATCCGGCACCACCGGGCGCCGGAACTCTTCGAGTTCCCGTGGCCTTCTTCTTAGCCTTCTTCTCTCGGCACCACCTAAGGTGCGGACCAGCCCGTCAGCAAAGGCGTCCGGGTCTTGGACAAGGAGCCGGACGATCTGTCTGGGGCGTCTTCTGCCAATCTGTCAAAGGTAAGAGAGTTTAGATCCCGCATAGAATCAAACTAAGGAAAACAAGTAACTCGTAAAAGGGTAAAATAGCTTACGCGTTGGCTTGATGCTGCGCTGAATCCGCGATCCTCGGTGGCGGATGCGGGGGCCTCGGCGCCCTTGAACAGCACCTTCCGTGTGTCTTCGTGCGTAGTGTCGAAGAGCCTATTCCGGGAGTTGATCTTTGTGCGGATCGAACTCCCACAAACCGAAAGCCCGTTGTTGGTACGGGAGGATCCGGCGGATAAGCATGGCCTGGACTACGTTGATGAGTTTGAGCTTCTTGCTCACCAGGTTTTGGGCGCGGGTTTGGAGTCGGTCAGCTCTTCCGAATTACCCACGACAAGCCCGTCTCTTTCCGAGGTGAGCCGTGTAGGGAAGCGGTCGAATTGGGGTCGCTGCCCATTCGAAGTCACGCAGCGGCTCGGTGATGTAGAACCACCCCGATTGCCACCCCTTTATGGTCTCCACGAAGGCCCTCGAGCCATGTAACATTGGGCATCTTGCCCACCATGGCGCCTCCGCACTCCGCTTAGCGGCCGCCCACTACCTTCGGTTTGACATTTAAGGTCTTGACCATAAGCGAAGTGGGGCTGGATGCGAAGGAAGGCCTCGCCTGACGATGAACGTCGAGATATTGAGGATGAAGTTCGGGGCCAGATCGTGGAAATCCAGGCCGTAGTAGAACATGAGTCCCCAGACAAATGGGTGAAGTGGGAAACCAAGTCCGTGGAGGAAATGGGTGAGGAATACCACCCTCTCATGGGGCCTTGGGGTGGGGATGAGCTGCCCCTTGTCGGGGACCCGGTGCGCGATGTCATTGGACAAGTATCCGGCCTTCCTCAGCTTTTTGATGTGCCCCTCCGTGACGGAGGAGGCCATCCACTCTGCCTCCGCTCCGGACATGACTGGAGAAGGTTGAGGCGGGATGTGCGGACTTGGGAGCCGGAGCTCGAGTCTTGTGAAAATGGATAAGCAAAGGAGGAAGAAGGCGTAGATGGAAGAGGTGGATCCTTATCCCTTATATGGGCGAGACGAAACTATGTGCCCCACCAGACTGGTAAAACTCGCTTATCTCCCAAGCGCCCGTAAATTAATGGCACGGTTGGGTTACCCGCCCGTATTGATGAGAATCCGAATAAGGGACATGATCTCTGCTTCAACAAGGCGTGCCAAGGAAACCGCCTCGCTAAGTGCACTTTGAGGTGGAATGATAAAAGCGATTGAATAAAGGCTTGGTCGTCTTTGTGATGTTACGCTGCGAGATACGTCCAGTGATTGGATTTGTGTAAATATTATTCTCCTACGGTGGTATGTGGAAATTATTTTGCGAGCGGACACTATCCTTGTGTTCAAAATCTTCTATGAAGTATTCAGAGGAGGAACCCGCCTTGCAATGTCTGAAGACAATCTGTAGCGTCGACTAAATGCGTCATTGAAGCCTGGTTCGGGGAGACTCTTGAGGGAGTCTGGATTAGGGGTGTCCGGATGGCCGGACTATAACCTTGGCCGGACTCTGGACTATGATGATACAAGATTGAAGACTTCGTCCCGTGTCCGGATGGGACTTTCCTTGGCGTGGAAGGCAAGCTTGGCGATACGGATATGTACATCTCCTCCCATTGTAACCGACTTTGTGTAACCCTAGCTCTCTCCGGTGTCTATATAAACCGGAGGGTTTTAGTCCGTGGGACGAACAACAATCATACCATAGG
Source organism: Aegilops bicornis (assembly GCA_021605145.1). Taxonomy (NCBI): domain Eukaryota; kingdom Viridiplantae; phylum Streptophyta; class Magnoliopsida; order Poales; family Poaceae; genus Aegilops; species Aegilops bicornis. Next base: position 361,578,441 of record CM038669.1, read on the forward strand.
CTAGCTTCTAGGGTTTAGCCTCTCGATCTCGTGGTAGATCTACTCTTGTACTACCCATATCATCAATATTAATCAAGCAGAGTAGGGTTTTACCTCCATCGAGAGGGCCCGAACCTGGGTAAAAACATCGTGTCCCTTGTCTCCTGTTACCATCCGCCTAGACGCACAGTTCGGGACCCCCTACCCGAGATCCGCCGGTTTTGACACCGACACCCCTCTTATGTGAAACGAACTGGATTGGCTTCTATGCCACCATTCTCATATGGAGCTCGTAGAGTGATGAACTCTTTGCCACCCCTTCAGATGTGGGTGGTGAAGAAAAGAACTAATCTCTTCTCAGGATCGGGTCTCCGGAGGCGTGTTTTAACGTGTGAAAGAATTTCTTTGAGGCTGACAAAATTGCTGAAAGAATTGAGGCTAATCATGAAGAAATGAACTTTCATTTCACACGTCCTCCTACTACTTTATATCTGCTTTTATCGCTTGATGAAATTCATCCGATGAATTTGATATCATATTCTTCATTGATGAAGTATATGAGTTCGTAAGTTGCACTAATTCATCTGCGGGATGATCTTCCCCAAAGCCTCTGAGTGGGTCCTCGATAGTGGATGTACAAATCACATATTTGGTGACAAGAATCTATTGATGGATGCTCCTTATCACCATCACATCTAGGCGTATCATCTTTTTCTTGACAAAGGCAAAAGTCAGGTATTGGGTCTAGGTAAGGTTGCAATCTCTAAGGACATACACATGGACAAAGTCATGCTTGTTGAGTCCTTAGGATACAACCTCATCTCGATCTCAATGCTTTGTGATCTTGATATGGTTGTTGTCTTTGCTTGAAATGTCGTTGTGTTGTGATTATGGAAGCTGGCCATTCCAAATTCTTGAAGGCTTTAGGAGAGGAGACTTGTATATTGTTGATTTCTCTCTGAGGACCACAACCAGCCGTGTGCCTACTTGCAAAAGCTTCAGAAGGCTGGCTATGGCATCGACGACTTGGTCACGCGGGCATGAGGAATGTGCACACGCTTGCGAAGAAGAAGCATGTCATTGGCATAGAGAATGTCAAATTCCTCAAGGATCACTTGTGTGGAGCACCGTGAAATTTGGAAAAATGACCAAGGCCAAGCATCTAGCAAAGACTATCATGACCACTACTCGACCATTCGAATTGCTTCACATGGACCTCTTTGGTCCTAATCATTACTCAGCAGTCACTAATGATGCATCTCTATATGGCTTTGTTATTGTTCATGATTACTCTCGTTACACATGGGTACACATTGTTGCCCACAAACATGAAGTGCAGAAGTCTTCAAACAATTTTTCCTCGAGGTCTTCAACCAACTTTGGTGTGAAGATCAAGCAAACGCGTCGGGGAAGTGACAACGGGCCCGAGTTCAAGAATTCTGGTCTTGATGACTATCTTGATGAACTTGGTATTACTCATGAGTTATCTGTTCCTATACTCCTCAAAGCCAAAATGGGCGTCGTGGAGGCGCAAGAACAGAACTCTTGTTGAGATGGCTCGCACTATGCTTGATGAGTACAAGGCGCCTCGTCACTTACGGATTGAGGCAATTTACCTGCTGCGTGCCACATCATCAGCAGTATATCTTCACAAATTCTTCAAGAAGATTGCCTATGAACTCCTCAACGACAAGAAACCGAATGTGAGTTATTTCAAAGTCTTGATTGCTAAATGTTGGATTAGAGATCCTCATCACAATGCTAAATTTGCACGAAAGCACATGAAGGTTTATGCTTGGTTACGGAAAGGACTACGCACACCTCTGAGTCTTCAACAATGCTCTTCACAAGGTTGTTGAAAGCGTAGATGTGCGGATTCGATGAAACTAATGGCTCATAAAGAGAGCACCTACCTTCTGTGATAGATGAACCAGCACTTGAGGATTCTATCAAGTTCAAAGCGACGGAGGATGTCATTCCCTCTTGAATAATCTCTTTGAAGAATTCATTCCGAGCGTGAAGAGCGTCGAAATGATACACACGAAGAAAATGCTTTGAAGAAAATGGTCTTTGAAGAAAATGCTGATCAAATTCCTCGGCGACAACCAGCTCATCCTCGCGTTGCAAAAGAAGTGCAAGTTGAAAAGATCATCGATGACATTGAAGCACCGGGTCCTCTCACACGCTCAAAAGCTTCACATTTATCTAACTTTTGTGGGCACTATGCTTTTGTCTCTATCACAGAGCCCACTAAGGTAGATGAAGCATTTACGAGCTTTGGTGGATTCAGGCCATGCAAGAAGAATTACATCGATTCGAGCTCAACAATGTCGGGAACTGGTCAAGCGTCCGAGATCCTACATAAGCATAATATCATTGGCACAAAGTGGATCTATCGCAACAAGCAAGATGAAAATGGCCTTGTGGTGAGGAATAAAACGCGACTTGTACCTCAAAGGCTACACACGGGTTGAAGGAATTGATTTCAATGAAACTTTTTACTTTTGTTGCTAGACTTGAGGCTATTCGCATATTACTTGCTTATGCTAATCATCATGATATCACTTTATATCAAATGGATGTGAAAAGTGCATTCCTAAATGGTAAGCTTGAGGAAGAAGTATATGTTGCTCCACCCCAGTTTTGAAGATCCAAAGAACTCGACAAAGTCTTGAGACTCAACAAGGCCCTCTACGGCCTCAAGCAGGCCCCTCGGGCGTGGTATGATACTTTGAAGGAATTCCTCATGAAGAATGGCTTCACACCGGTTCGGTCGACCCTACTCTCTTTACTAAATCTTATGATGGTGAAGCTGTTTGTGTGCCAAATATCGTTGATGATATTATCTTTGTTTGTCTTGACCAACGTTATAGTGATGAATTTGCCTATATGATGAGTGAAGAATATCAAATGTCTATGATGGGAGAGTTGAAATTCTTCTTAGGTCTTCAAATTAATCGTCGAAGCGCAATGGCATATTCATATCTCGGGAGAAATACCTCAAGGATGTTACGAGGAAATTGACATGCAAGATTGCAAAGGCGTCAAAATTCCTATGCCCAAAAATGGCCATCTATGCTTGATGAAAATGGTATTGACTTCGATCACAAGGTATACCGCTCCATGATTGGTTCTTTATTGTACTTATGTGCATCTAGGCCAGATATAATGCTTAGTGTTTGCATGTGTGCCCCATTTCAAGCTACACCATAAGGCTGTGAAGCATATTCTCTGATATCTAGCTCACACACCAACACTAGGATTATGGTACCCCAAGGGCTCTGCTTTTGATCTCATTGGATATTACGACTACGACTATCTTTGGTAATCGTGTGGACCGCATAAGTCAACATCTGAGTACTTGTCATTTCCTCGGACGATCTTTGAGTCTGTTGGTCCTCGAAAAGCAGGCTGCGTATCACTATCTCTTTGCGGGCTGAGTACATTGCTGATGGTTCTTCTTGTGCTCAATTGTTGTGGATGAAGCAAACTCTCAAGGACTACGGCATCAATGTGAAGAATGTGTCTCTCTCTTGTGACAATGAGAGTGCCATCAAGATTGCTCACAACCCAGTTCGGCACTTTCGAAGACAAAGCACATCCAGATTCGTCATCATTTTCTTCGTGATCATGTGTTGAAGGGCGACATCTCCATCGAGCATGTGAAGACTGAAGAACAGCTGGTTGATATCTTCACAAAGCCCTTGGATGAGAAGAGATTTAGCAAGTTGCGGTGTGAGCTAAATATCTTAGAATCTTCGAATGTTCTTTGAAAAGGACACTCATCCTAACACTTATGCAAAATTGATGACTTAGATGTGCACTTTACATGAAGAAAGCGTTTTTCTTCAATCAATGAAGAATAACACTCTAAGTGTGAAGAAATTAATGAAGAATTTGATTCTCGGAACCCTCGACAATTTATGCGGGGTGTATGCAAAATTATCATTCTTATCTGATTGAGTCACGCCACCACCAAAGTTGAAAATCTTCAATTTGAGTTTTTCCTCGCTTTGAAATTCTTGAGTTTTCAAATTCTTCAACTTTGCAAAATCTTCACTTTGTTTCCGTCGTTTTTCTTCATTGGCTATATATATATATATATATATATATATATATATATATATATATATATATATATATATATATATATATATATATGGGTTTATGTCCTCTACAGCATTCACTTATGGCTATTTCTTCAAGTTGCATTTTTTTTTTTTGCTAAGTGAATGTGATCGGACCCTTCCTCCTCTATGCTATACTCAACCCAAACTAATCACAAAATATTCATGTGCGTTCTATTTGAAACTTCGTTCAAAATCTTCTTTGTGTCCTTGTCGGTGAAGAAATTGCGAGCGAAACTTTAAAACTAATCTTATCCAAATTTTTGGCGTTGCCGCTCAAACCGTTCCGCTTCCTACGATAGACTTATCTATTCACCCACGATCTAACACGATCTCCACTTTTCAAAGATGCGTGGGTGACACATGTCAGCGAATGAGAAGGAGTCAGGGTCACGTTAAATCCCTAAATCTTGAGCGAACAGTTTTTCACTTCTTGAGTATAAATACCCCTCTCCCCTTCCTCACTTCCTTTACTGCGCTCGACCGTTCTCTCCCGCTCGAGCTTCTCAAACCCTAAGCGCCCGCTTCTCCATCATCGCCCGGTGAGGAAGAGCTTCCTTGCCTCGACCTGCGTCGTGTCGTAAATTTCAGCGCCCGACGCGGAAATCTTCACTCGCGCCGTTGCCGTAGCTGTCTTCCTCCGCTGAGTTAGGCGTGGAAGATCTCAGGCCCGACGAGCTTCAAATCTACACTTCTCGAGTTCATCGTGTTCTTCATCCGGGGTAATTAAAAGTTACTTTTCTTGCCCTCTTTGATTCAAATTTTCTCTACAAAATCTTCAAAGGTTTTTTATTCTTCAAATCCTCACACACAAAACACCTCACTAGTCATCTGTTCTTGATTCGTTTCTCTAAGCATCATTTTTCTTCAAGATTCCTCAATTGTGTGGATCCTCGATCTATACAACTCTGGAACCTAAGACAAAGAACGCTTAGTGAAATTCTTCAATACTCATCTGTTCAAATTCCTCAAAGCGTGTTCTTTTTGAAAAACCTTACGAGAACGCATATGACCTCTCCAAATTCCTCGCAACTATACTCTCATTCACAGTGTACTCATTTCATTCTTTGAATCACTAGGTTCTCATCAACTTAACTCATTTGCAGCGTTCCTCGAAGAAAAGTTGCATACTTGTTCGTAGAATTCAATTGTTCAAATTCCTCAACTGAAGAATATGGCGTACGGTAGAAGCCACGTAAAGGAGGAAAGAGGCACGAGGTCATGGTACTTTTGAAATACACTGAGGACATCTATGCCGCCTATTGCACACCTGATGAGGCCAAGTTAGGAAAGGAGAACAAAATCAGCGCCAAAGGTGCTTGCATCTGAGGAGGATTGAAAGGAGATGGGCAAGAGAATGGAGGGAATCTGGTATGTAACTCCAAAGTATATGAAGAAATTAGCACTTAATCCTCCATGCCCAAGAGCTCCATTGGCACACAGCCAGAAAAGTGACCCACTAGCATCAATCGTGGTGAGGATTTTCATGAAGAATGGGCCAATCGCCAAGCAAAGTTGGCAAGACAAGCCAAAGAAGCGATGAGGAAATTCAATGAAGAATCTGCGCTCTTTGCTCTTGCCCACTTGAGGCCTCTGTCAAGCCTAGGAAATCAATGGCAAAGAAGCCCGCGCACAAGCCAAGTGCCTCACCGACAGTGCCCTCACGAACAATTTCCTCAGCAATGCCCTCACGGCCAGAATCTTCAAAGCCCTCACGGCCAGTTCCTCATGCTGCTCCTGCTCTTCCAAAATCCTCAGCTCCTCCTCCAAAGTCCTTAGCTGCTCCGGCAAAGTCCTCAGCACATGTGCATCTGGCCACGTGCCAAAGGACTGCAGGCATCTCTATTGTCTCTGGTGTCTCAGCGAGTTCCTCAGCTGCACCAAATTCTTCATCAGGCCCTACTCTGCTGAAGACAAAGGCAACTGCTGGATGAGGTCCTCAGCCAAGTCCGAAGAAGAAACAGGTTGCCTTCCATGTGCCATCTGACAATGAAGCTGATGATGATGAACTTGCAGAACTCATCAGAGACAGACAAGAAAGGGCCGCTAGAGCCAAAGGCACATCTGTGCCACTGCTTTTGGATCCAAGGGCGAACCTCGATTACATTGATCTCTGGCACAAGGATCCAGACACCCCTATGCCCGATTTTCATTTGACTCCTGGCCAAAGTCACATCGACCCATTTCATCTCTCAAGAGAAATGGAAATTTGAGAAGGCCAGGCAGATTAAGAAAGGCTCGGTACAGGAAGAGAAGTTCACGAGGAAAAGCGTTGTCTCTTTGACGGTGATGAGTTTACAAAGATCCAGTCTGAAATCAAAGCCCTCAGCGATAATTTCGATGCTTATTATGCTGATTGGCAAGGAGCCAAAGTCAGGTTTGTTAAACTGACTGAGAAGTTCACCAATATTGCAGCCCCAACGCAACAAGAAGTTCCTCAGGCTACAGCTTCTGCTCAGCCTACTGAAGAACATGCCAGCACCGCTGATGACTTTCAGGCTGCTGAAGAAAATGAAAGTTCCAGGGCTGATGACTCCATACCAGCCGCTGAAGAAATTGCCAGGGCATCCACTAGTGGTGCACCTGAAGAACATGAAGAAGTCAGGGCAACTGCATTAGTTGCGCCTGAAGCAAATCAACCAGATTCCTTAGCTCCTTCTGCGCCTACACCAACTCCTATCCTTCCATCTGCATCAGATGTGAAGAAGACCAAGGCTGCAGAGCGAGCTGCAGTGAAGAAAAGGAAAGCATCAACTACTTGATTCTTGACTCGAAGAAAATGAAGCCTATGACCAACTCGTTTGAGAATCCCATTGATGCCATTCCGATCTCAACCATGCCATCAAAGGACCTTGTTCCTTTTGGTGAAGAATATGTGATCCTAAGCGGATCGATGAAGAAAATCATTCTGTTAACGCTTCGTCGAGCAGATTGATGAAGAAATTGAAGTGGATCACGATCCCTTCAACACCAGTTGTTTCCTCGCCAATGCCTCGGTTCACGGTGAAGAGGTGGCGTTGAAGAAAGTGAAGGCGAAGGCGTGGATATTGGATGCACTACGCCCAGTAATGAATGATGATTTTTGGGAAAATCTGCACCCCAGTTCCCCACTCTTCACTCCACTACAACAAATACCTCAGTCCCCTGCACCAACCGTTCAACTGGGCTCTGAAGAAACTCACCCCACCTCGTGTGTGCGTGAAGAAATTCCAGCCACTAGTCTTTGAAGAGCTAACTGCTTCTGATCCTTTGAACATGCAGACTGCAAGCTGAAGAGGAACCAGAAATTCCTCGGCTGAAGAACCTCGAGATTGCGATTCACGAGGTCGTGATGCAACTCAACGACACTCCTTTGCCAAAGCCAAAGGATCCATTCTCACGCAAGCAAAATTTCAAGGCTGAAGATTTCTTCGGCGAGCATGTATTCTTCACTGACTACAACCCATATGACTCTGCTCGCATAAGGAAGAGGCGTTTCTGGACTGCTAGTCAAGCCAATTTATATTCCTCTGTGCTATTCAACAAAGACAATGTCTTCGATCATGCACATATTCCTCACATGGACATGGAGTCTCTGCCGGGCTTCGAGCCAGTCCTCAGTGTTCTTCACGATGCTGGATTGCTAAATTTCTGCACTGACATATGTGATTGGAATGAAGAACTCATTCTTCAATTCTATGCGACGCTGCACATCACAGGAAATTCTGAAGATGTGAACTCATGTGTGCTGGACTGGATGTCGGAAAATACTCACTACAAGGCACCGACAAGAATCGAATTGCTTGCGTGCCCTCCCACTCCGATCCTCCTCCCTTGGACGGTGCTCGTTGCGTCTATAGTGAACCTGAGCTTACAAATCATTACATGCAAGTGCTGATGAAGCCTTTGAAGCCAGGGCAGGCCCCTCGAACCAAATTCCTCATCAAGGTTACGTGCCTCGGACATCTATCGCATTACAGCGAAGACAATGAGTCCTATCAAAGGCCACGACAGAAATGATGAAGAAGTCGTTGGCATCATGAAGAATATGCTTTTCAATATCATTCATGGCGTTCCCGTCAACTTCCATGATTTCTTCATGAGGACTCTCGTGAATATTGCTATGTCACCATTTGAGGTGGAGCCTTATGCACCATGGATTATGAGGTTCATCGAGGACAAGGTCTTCACTCAATTACAAAGGCGATACTCTGAACCCACTGCAGCTACTTGCCTCCGATTGAAGTCCTCAAACGGACCTATTCCTCAGCTGATGACAAAGGCAAGGCAACTGCTGTGATAGATGAAGGCATTCATCCATTGGATGGTCAATTTTGCAAGGCTGCATCCTACTCCACCCACTCATGACTCTGCCGCCAACAACTCTGCCAAGCAAAATCCTCAAGCCACAGCACCCAGGGTGATGGCTGATCGTGAGTTACTCCTCAGTCTTCATCAGAAAGTTGATCGCAATCATAAATGGGTCAAGCGTCGGTTTGGTTCAATTCTTCACAACATGACCTCAACACACAATACCGTGAAGAAAAACCAATACTACCTCCATGAAACCTTCAACCGCATTCAGGCTGTTACATCTCATGTCTACAAATAAGAAGATCTCAAGAAAATGGGTCTAAAGGAAGAATTTGACTGATACGCACCTCCACCGAAGAAATATAAGAAGGTCAAGGTTCCTTCCTTGGTGGCCAGCTCTTATTCTTCATCGCGACAGCGATGAAAATGAAGACTTGGGCGACAACTGCGGCGAGGCCCTACTACGACAACAACCGACCCGACAACGTCAAGCGCTCCTCCATCAGCTTGATATTCTTGAGGCGTTAGTCCTCGGTTCGATCCTTTTGGTCATTCGATGACAAAGGGGAGAAAGTTGAGTTAGTCTTCAAGCGGGTCTATTATATGGGCATTTTTTTAAGCTAAGTTACAACTCTCGTTCTTACGAAACTTTTTATTGGATCGAGTTGTAATCTTAAACCCGATGGTGCTCGATACTTTTGATGTGTTCCTCGCATGCTTATTCCTCGCTATATGTTAATACCGCATCTTTGAATTACATCGATCACCATATTTCATCACTGCATTTCAAATTCTTCATACTATATGTCAAATCGTGTATGAATTACTCCTCCTTCCATCTATATAGGGCCTAATGCGTTTTGAGGCTAACTATGACCAAATATTAGAGCAATAATATATGACATGCAACTTACACAAAAGCACACCGTTAAATTAAATGCGAAAGGAGCTTTCAATTATATAATTTTCACATTGTGCGTGTCATGTACTATTAATCTTGTCAATAGTCAAAGGCGGTCTTAAAAAACGCATTAGGCCCTATATAGATGGAAGGACGGAGTACAAGATATAGGGGGAGATCTCCATGATTCAACTCTTCAAATGTGCATTGCCTCAAAAGCAAATTCCTCACTATGCACATCTTCAGGGGGAGTTCTTCTATATCTTGCAATCAAATTCCTCAATATCGATTATTTACACTTCATATGTTTATCCCGTTTAAAACTTAACCTATATTGTCATCAATCACCAAAAGGGGAGATTGTAAGTGCATCTAGTGCCCCTTAGTGATTTTGGTGTATTGAAGACTTATAGGTTAAGGGACTAATGTGTTTATGAGTGTACACGGTCTTTAAGTCTATGAGGAGTTTGATATTTCTGAGAGAAAGTCGACCCCTAAAAATGAAGTTCTTATTTGAAGACCTTGATATTACGAAGACTTTACGAAGACTTTGAAAGTGAAGAAATTGGTGTGACCTTGAAGACTTGGTATTCATTTGAGGAACATGAAGCGTGAAGACTTTTGTTTTCGTAGTTTCATTTTCTATTTCTTGAGTCATAGGAAACACCGTCTTGTTAAAGAATTCGAGGAAATACTAAGGAAAAATTTCCATGTGATGCTCAACTTCGTAATCCTACACCTACCAATCCCTTGAGTGAAGCCTTTGGAAATTCATACTGATTCGGTCAATTTCTTCGATGATAGAGAGAGAAGTTCTTACAGTGTTGAGGAATTTGTCCTGGCCCGAGGAGTTAGGAATTCGCCGGTCTTGAATTGCCTACACGATGAGGAACATGATAGCCACTGAGAATTTGAGAGTCAAATTTCCGGCGTTCTTTGTCTTCTTGTATGACTATCCCAAAATATCTTATCCACCTAATGGTCATATCATTGAAGGGCATTTATGTCTTATCATGTCGGGCTGCTCCCTAGGCTATAAATAGCCGCCCCTACAACCACTAGCTGGTTGGCTGCTCCAGAGAAACCGACACTTGTCATTTGAGAGCATCCCATCCTCGAGGAGGACTTTGGCCGAAAATCATCGAGTGAGGAAAACCCAAACCAAACACCTACAAACCCAAAGTGATTGAGCATCATGAAGGGATTGATCACGTGGATCCGGCTGGCTTGTTACCTTTGAAGGCTGTGCTTCTTCCGCACGGTTAGGCGTCATGGTCTAGAGCATCCAAGAGGAATTGTGGATCGCCCGAGTGACCGGGTCTGTGAAGGTTTGGAAAGTCGCTGAAGACTTACCACGCAGTGATTGGGCGAGGTCCGTGACCTTAGTTCAAGGAGAATACGGTGAGGACTTGGTGTCACGAGCTGCGTGCTTTCGCCGATCGGGTGTCCGGGACTGTGTGTCCTCGAGTTTAAATACTCAGCCGCTCCAACCAGACGTACAACTGAGACAGCAGTTGGAACTAGTCTACCAAATCATTGTCTTCACCAAGCGTACTGGTTCTATTACCTCAACTCTTTCATTTCGTCATTACTGTGTTGAGTGTTTGTTCATATCTGTGTTTGAAGACTTAGACTGAAGACTTTCTCAATTTCCTCAGTTCAAATTCTTCAGTCTGTTTGTCTTCATCTTGTGTTATCCTGTGATTACGCTTTCTGTACTTTGTGATTGTATTCATTTCATCATGATGACCATGCTTGTATTCTGTTATGCTTACCCTTGAGTACTTATTCCACTGCAAGTAGTTCTTCGCTAAGGAATTTCCTCACCGGCAAATTCCTTAGTGAAGAATTCATAAAAATCGCCTATTCACCCCCCTCTAGTCAATATAACGCACTTTCACACTCACGCACAAGCTCCATGAGTCCACAGTCTAATATCATCTTCCTTTTAAAATCCCTCCATTCAGCCATGCTGATTAGCTCAATACGATAATTACCTAGACATACTAGTCGAAAATTACAACACTTCCTATCGTGGAATTGTCACGGCATATGTCCTCTTACAAGGACTTAAACGTGGAGCCATCGCAACTAGGAAGCTCAAAGGGGTTAACGGGACAAGGGACACGAGAGAGTTTTTATACTAGTTCAGCCCCTTACGATGAAGGTAAAGCCTACGTCTAGTTGGGTTGGTATTGCTAGGGTTTTCGATGACCGAGGCGAGATACGCTATGTGCCCGGCTCTCGATTGGATGTTACTTGCCCTAAACGGCTGGTAGTCGTCCCCTTATCTACACGGGTCGACGCCCTCCGGCCTATAGAGTCCCGGCCGGCTCATAAACAGTGTCCAGCTCGGTGACTAGTTAACCCTGCCTTATAATACAAGTCATGCCATGACAGCGGTTTATCACTACGGGCCTTAAGTCGCCTGTGGGCTTTAGGCCCTTTATTGAACCGGCATCTTCAGCTTGATCCTGGGCTTCATATGATGAATCGTCTTGCATAACCCGGCCCCTCCTGGGCAGTTTACACAAATAGTTATATCCCCAACATTAGGCCCTAGATTGATTTGAACCGGTTCATGTCAATCTTGAATACCTTAAGGAAAAGTCGTCTGTCTTCTGTCTGTGCAAAGGTTATAACCCGCCGTGACATCATCTTTCGGATTCATGATAACCCGCCGTGATGTCATCTTCCATTAAATTCATATTTTATTCTGTCATATCTTAACGGATCTTTATCTTTACTGACCATTCCGAAAATCAAGGCATCGGGGTAGTTGAATAATCACGCCTGGCCTCCTCGTTTCTCGTGCTTTCTCAGTTAGTCCTCCCTTATAAATAGGCACGACCCCTAGGTCTTTTCCATTCTCCCCCTTCTGTCATCTTCTTCCTCTCGCGACTCCTCTACTGCTCGAGCTCCGCCGCCGCCGCCGCGAAGCATCTCGTCTTCGCCAACTCGGCCGTCATCGTCAACCTCGAACTCCGAAGAGATCGTGGCGAACCCCATGACAAGTTTGCATTCGTAAGTTCCTTCCCTTACGCATCCTAGATCCCCATTAGGATTTTCAAGTTCCTCGGTGTTAAGTCATTTGTTAAGTCATGAGCCCTTCATATATTTCGCCACCGCATGACTGATTTGATCTTTAAGGGAGTATAAACTCATGCGGTAGTTGTTCCACTTCATCTTAAATGCAAATAGATCCTTTAAACTGTATAGAAGCCTCATTCGAGCTTATGAACTCATCTGTATTAGTTTTAGGTCTAGAATATTTTCTTTTCTGAACGACCGTTTGATTCAAAATAATAGTTGCAACCTGCGAAACCTGTTTGTTCCATACTTAGGCAAAAAACTACATCTGTTAGATCCGTTTAACCATGGCAACCCGTATGGCCGGTTTAAAAAGACAATCTTGATTGATGACCTTGCCGGCTCTGGCGGTTTAAAATAACTTAATCGCTTACGATGCCCATGGCGGCTTAACTAACCGTATACAATTAGCCATATGTCATTAGGCCCTTACATGCAAGCCGCCATCTTGAATAGAATTTGAAATGTTCTCCTCCGGGTTAAATTGAACCGGAAAACTTTTATTTTGTCATAGGCTTCCATCTGCATAATGGCACCCAAGGCTCCCAAAGCACCCGTGACCTGCAACTGGGTCAAATCCATTGTTACTAAAAGCACCTTGACTGATTTCGTGAAGACTGGCTATCTGCCCAAAAAAGAAGCCATGTCCTATCATGCTCCTGACCCGTCAGAGGAAAAACCTCAACCCAAGGAAGGGGAGGTGGTTGTCTTTACTGATCATATGAGCCGGGGCTTTTCTCCACCCGGCTCAAAGTTCTTCAGGGATGTCTTGCACTTTTTTGACCTCAGACCTCAAGATATCGGGCCCAACTCCGTATCAAATATTTGCAACTTCCAAGTCTTTTGCGAGGTGTATCTTGGAGAAGAACCCAACTTATTACTTTTCAGAGAGTTGTTTTACTTAAACCGCCCGGAATGAAGCGTGCTAACAGGCCCAGCACGGAACTTGGTGGTATCTCAATTCAGCGGACGGAGGGACTACCTTTTCCCATATGCTTTGAGCCGTAAGCCACCCTAAAGTTGGAACCAAACTTGGTTCTATTGCCAGGATGCTTCTCCAGCTAATGAGAACCCGCTGCCCGGCTTTCGCGCTCTGCGCCTCGAATCCAACCAGCCACTGCCGGATAAGTTATCTGCCATTGAACGTCTACAGCTTGCTCCCACCATAAAGAAAATCAAGGCTCTTTTGGGGAACGGCTTAGATGGCATTGATTTGGTCCGAGTCTGGATCTCATGGCGGGTGATTCCGTTAAGCCGCCGCCCTGGCTTGATGTGCACTTACACAGGCGAAAAGGATGACCCGCTGTGTCATTGTCCCGATGATTTACCTGATGATATGGTTGAAGCCATGACCCAATATCTTTTGAAAGAGGGATCAGTGGTTAGCAACACCTTCGGCTTACTTCCGTTCTGCAAGAATTTCCGGCTCCTTCAGTAAGTCGTCAACCTAAAAAATTTGTACTTTCACTGTGGAACGCCTTGCTTTTACTCATAACCCTTTCTAATTATTCACAGGCAAATGACAAATTCGAAGGTCGATGATGACCATGAAGCTGCCAAAGCGGGCGGGCGACCAAGAGAGCTGAGAGGAAAGCCACCAAGGCAGGAACTCGTAAGAAGAAAAAGCCAACCGCTTGATTTACTTAAACTGGACGATACTTCTGATGAAGAAGAAGAGGTAATCCTTAACTCCCCTGACTCTTTTATCATTATCTTATTGACATTTTCCTTTCAGGATGACATGGGAAACAGCCAAGCAGTTGAGGAAGAGGTAATATCTATTTCCTCCGACTCACAACCCTTGCCAAGACCGAAATTCCGACAAGTAACCCGGAAAGTAAGGTTTTCACACCCTTTAGCTCATTTGGACCCTCACTTTCTTTTGAAGCAACAATAGCATGAGAGTCGTCGTCAAACCCGGACCAGTGGGGGCGACGAGTTATCCTCCGGTTTACCCAATACTCCTTCTCGGAAGTGCCGGGCCGAGGTTTTGTCTCTTACCTACTCTTGTTATCTTCTTAATCAGGTTGCACATCATCTTCTAATCTTTCTTTGAACAGGAAATTGCCCGTACTTCCTCTGGCGAATCAATGCTGTCCAATATGCCGGCTTTCAAAACTGCTCCAGGGTAATGATAACCTGTTTATCTTATGCTTATCTTACTCATGCTTTTGTACTAACCCTTCTGATTTGCACACAGCGTACGAGTGAAGCCCAGCAAGAGGGCGAAGAAAAATAAGCCGGACGAAGAACCGGTCGTGAATCGAACCGTGAGCTTCGAACGGCTGCTCTAATACCTCTGCACATGAGCCTCCGCCTGAACCATCCCACGACATTCCAGCGCCTACTTCTGATCCGCTTGCCGAACAAGCTCTTGACGGCTCTGAAAACTTGGAGATTCCTAGCCCGGCCAAGGCGGATGACCCGGACGTTGAGATTATTAAGACTGCTTTTGTTGAGCCGGGAAGACCCACTGTGCTGGCCAAATGCTCTGCCAAGGAGGAATTTACGAACGCATACGTGAATAAGCTGGATGTCACTGACTATACTCATCTGAGTATTGGAGAAATTGTCTCCGGTTATATAAATCAAGTGCATAATAGCCGTGACCTGGAGGTTGACATGGTAAAACAGATTCACCAAAAATCTGAGGTACAACTCTTGTTGCTATTTTCTATTTATCCTTACTATACCAGCCCCCAAGTCTATTGCTTATGAAGAAATATGATGTAGACTTAATATCAGCTTAGTAATGTTTGCCAGAAGCCCGGCTTATCCTGTAACACCCGAAGTCCGGCTTAAAACAAGATGTTTGAACCGGTCCTTACCATGTTGTAATAAAATTCTTGAACTGCAATATGCATTAGCCCCCAAGTGCCAAGTATCTTTGCTTGCAAAATGCTTGGGACTTAATTCCATGAACCGCGATAAATAGAGTTCTTCAAAGATACATTAGCCCCCAAGTGTCAAGTATCTTTGCTTGCAAAGTGCTTGGGACTTAATGTTGCATTATGATGATTCTGACTGTAACCCGGCATTGATACAGGCCGCCATGAGTCAATTTGAATCGGAGATTGCTGACTTGAAGAATCGCCTGGAAGCTCAAGAAACTGAAATCCAAAAGGCCAACTCCAAATTTGAGTTCAGTGTATCTGAACAAGAAAAATTGAAAAGGAGCTTTGAAGCGGATAAGAAAGCTTGGATCGATGAAAAGGTCTCCTTGATCAACCGAGGCGGAGAAAGCGGAGGCGGCTCTTGCGAGAAACAACTGCCGAGTTATCCCGGCTTAAAACTCCATATATCTCGGATGGTCTCGGCCAATCTTTGGTAAGCTATTCGCAAGTGTTAAATCTGTAAATCTTTTTCGACAAGTATCTCAATTGTCACCTCTGGCTCACGATGTTTGTTAATGGCCCGTGAGTTTGAATCAACCGTGAGCATGTGGATAAAGTTGAATGCGGTTTATACACTGGTGGAACAACTCTACACCGGGTCACAATGTGCTCTAGACGTTGTGGCTTTGTCGAATGAGGTTCCCAATCTCCTGGCAGATGTACTAAGGCGGCTTGCCGTGCTCCCTCAACGGGTCCAAGAATTAAGACGAGCTTCTGCAAGAGACGGAGCCATAGCCGCATTAAGCCGGGCCAAGGCGTGGCTACCAGAGCTGGACCCGGCCGAGATCGCCCTTGGGTATCCAAGCCTGAAGGAGGACGGCACCCCATTTGACCAGAAGAATTTCGCCGCCAGTGTGAAGGAAATACGCCCTGTGGCCACTCTGATTGGGAATGACACGGACCTTACCAAGTATCAACCAGGTTATGACAACCAAAATCAGAGAATCCCAACGCCACACTATGATGCAGTCAGCCTGATCCCTCCAATTCGTAAGCATACCTTCGCCCCTGAAGTCGATCCGGCGAGTTAATTGATGATGAAGCTGAATTTGAAGCTTTGAGTGGCATTGACTGGTCATCATCAACCGCCCGGGACAGAGGCAGCCAGCGGAGGAGCGGAAGGGATGACCCGGAAGCTTCAGGTCAACAAAACGAGTGATCCGTCGGGCGACTTATATTTATGTCTTGCTAAGAACAATGCATCATTATCTGGACTCGGGGAGTCATGTAATAGGGTAGAAAAACACTTTAATTTTGTCGTGCCATCGCGCAAGTGTGCGGTGCTCAACACTGTTTAAGCCGCCATCTTATATCCCTCCGTTTTGCACTGATCTTCTGCTTTCCTTATGCTTAAAAATCTGCTTTAATTGCCCTGCATACAGAACAAAACGCAAGTCCCTTGGCGGCTTACCGCATGGCGGGTCATATATTTTCTGAGATAACCCAAGATGCGTAATCAAAAATCTTAAAAGGTCGGTTCTCAATTATATCCTTGAGACATAATCGCAACAACATACATGTGATCCTTTGATTACCACCCTTCACGGTTTATGTGACCAACAATGAGGGTAAGAGCTCAATCCTGAAAAACCCGGCACATAGGATGTTTGTTATGTGCTAACAACTGTATTTAAGCCGGTGGAATAAAAATCATCCCACAAACGCTTTCAAAAAATGATCTCAAAACAGTCAAACAATTGTGATTGCAAAGTGTTATGAGAAATAGACAAAATTCAAAGGCTTCTGATTAGAATACGATCAGTAAACCGTTCCAAAGGGGTTAAGCTAAGATTCGGATACAATCATATAGCCCTCAGTGGCTTTGGCATTGCCGATCAAGAGGGTATCGACAGCTATGTTCTCTTTGGTTCGAATACGACCTATGTTTGAACAGGAAGCCCCCAAGTGACCTTGAAAGTTGTTTAATGGCGTTGATTCGAATATGATCCACGTCAGACTCAAAGGGGTTGAGCTATGATTCGGATACGATCAAGAAGCCCCCTAGTGAGCTTGGCAGTATGCCGACCAAGAGGGTATCGACAGCTATGTTCTCTTTGGTCCAAATACGACCTATGTTTGAAAAGGAAGCCCCCAAGTGATCATGGCTAGATTCAGATATGATCATAAGCCGTACCAAAGGGAAAGCCGGATTCAAATATGATCTGCTCCCTGTTGGTTGTTTTAACAACATAATAAGGAAGACATGTAAACTTTTGAGGATGAAAAGGACAGAGATCCTGCTTTATTGCTTTTCATAATATATACATCTCAAAATATGTACATCCTGAGAGCCGGTGGCTCAAGTGTAGTAAGGCCGAAGATGAGCGATATTCCACGGTCGGCGGGTCTCCTCTTCCGACTTACGTGAGTCTTTGTGCTCTCGAACATTGATAAGGTAATATGACCCGTTGTTCAGGTTCTTGCTGACCACAAAGGGTCCTTCCCAAGGGGAGATAGCTTGTGCATATCGGATATCCTGGATGAGCCGGAGCACTAAGTCACCTTCCTGAAAGGTTCTGGATCTAACCCGGCGGCTATGATAACGGCACAGGTCCTGTTGGTAAATCGCCGAGCGGGCTATTGCCAAATCTTGCTTCTCATCCAACAAATCAAGTGCATCCTGATGAGCTTGTTCATTATCAGCCTCAACGTAAGCCGCCACTCGGGGCGAGTCATGACGGATATCACTTGGCAGGACCGCCTCTGCTCCGTAAACCATGAAGAAAGGTGTATAACCCGTAGATCTGTTAGGTGTAGTGTTGATGCTCCAAATCACAGAGGGTAATTCCTCCACCCAACAACCTGGCGTCCGATGTAAGGGGACCATGAGCCTGGGTTTTATACCTTTCAAGATCTCCTGATTGGCTCTTTCAGCTTGACCATTGGATTGAGGATGAGCTACCGCCGAAACATCAAGCTGGATATGTTCTCGTTGACAGAACTCTTCCGTAGCTCCTTTGGAGAGGTTAGTGCCATTGTCAGTTATGATGCTGTGTGGAAAACCAAAACGAAAGATCACCTTTTTCATGAACTGAACCGTCGTGGCTGCATCACACTTATTGGTCGGCTCTGCCTCAACCCACTTTGTAAATTTATCAACCGCCACCAGGAGGTGTGTCTTTTTATCTTTGGACCTTTTGAAAGGCCCGACCATATCAAGCCCCCAGACTGCAAACGACCAAGTAATTGGAATCATCCTCAATTCTTGAGCCGGCACATGAGCTCGTCGTGAGAATTTTTAACAACCGTCACATTTACTGACCAGATCGTCCGCATCGGCAGATGAGTCACCAATAAAAACCATGACGGAAAGCCTTGCCACAAGAGATTTTGAGCCGGCATGATGACCACAATCACCTTCATGGATCTCACGAAGTATTTCCTGACCTTCCACAGGTGACACACAACGTTGAAACGCCCTAGTGACACAGCGATGATGCAACTCACCATGAATAATTTTCATGGATTTAGACCGACGAATGATTTGTCTTGCCAAGGTCTCATCCTCAGGCAACTCTCCCTGGGTCATGTAAGCCAAATATGGCCTTTGTCAATCAGGGATGACGTGAAGAGCTACCACCAACAACTTCGGGTCCGGAACAGCTAAGTCTTCCTCCTGTGGGTAACTTGACAAGGATTATGCAAAACATCCAAAAAAGGTGTTTGGCGGTACCGCTTCTGTTGAGATCCCAACCGACTTAAAGCATCGGTAGCCTCATTCTTCCTTCGATCAATGTGCTCCACTTGATAACCCTTGAAGAACCCAGCTACAAGATCAACTTCTCGGCGATAAGCCGCCATGAGGATCCTTAGAGTCCCACTTGCACGACACCTATTGAGCCACCAGATCCTGAGTCGCCCGTGCACCTTACCCGGCTTAAATTCATCTCCTTGGCCATTCAAGACCATGGAGCAAGGCCTCATATTCAACTGCATTGTTAGTACAAGGAAACATGAGCCGAGCACATAACAAAAAATTTCACCTCGAGGAAGCTAAAGGACTCCAGCCCCGAGCCCTCCAACCGCCTGGATCCATCAAAGTGAATAGTCCAATATGTGTTATCCAAGCTACTCCTCGGTGCCTGCAGCTCTGTCCAATCATTGATGAAGTCCACTAGGCTTGAGACTTAATAGCAAGTCGTGGCACATACTTCAAACCATGAGGCCCAAGCTCAATGGCCCACTTGGCGACTCGTCACCGTGGCCTCTCTATTCGGATGATGTCTCCCAAGGAGCGTAGCTTACCATGGTGATGGGGTGACCACAGAAGTATTGCTTAAGCTTCCGGCTCGCCATGAACACCCGTAAACAAGCTTACGCCAATGTGGATATCTTTGCTTAGACTCAATGAGCACCTCATCGATATAGTAAACCGTCGTTGAACCGGATGCTCCTTACCAACCTCCTTGCACTCCACCACAATTGCAACACCGACAAGACGTGAGTTAGCGACCACGATAATATGAGAATGGCTCTCTATCAATGGGAGCTGCAAGGACCCGTGCTCGAGATAATCATCTCTTTAAATCTTCAAAGGCACCATCGGCGGCATCACCCGCATAAAAGTGTCGATTTTTCTTCATCATCATCCGACATAAATGGGTATGGCCTTTCTCACCTAACCAAACTTATGAACCGACTTAAAGCGACAATACGACCATGATCCTTTGAACATCATTGATGCACGCCGGTTTAGCCAAAGAGGTAATCACCTTGATCTTCTCCGGATTAGCTTCAATGCCTCTGTTAGAGACCAGAAAACCCAAAAGCTTGCCTGCTGGCACGCCAAACACACATTTGGCCGGGTTAAGCATCATTTAATAGACCCGGAGATTGTCAAAGGTTTCCTTCAGATCATCTATCAAGGTTTCCTTCTCTCTGGATTTAACCACTATATCATCCACATAAGCGTGAACATTGCGCCCGATCTGATTGTGGAGACAGATTACGTACACATCGTTGATAGGTTGCCAGGCACTCTTGAGCCCAAAGCGACATGGATACGTAGCGTAAGGCTCCAAACGGAGTGATGAAGGCCGTCTTCTCCTGGTCCTTAACTGCCATTTTGATCTGATGATAACTAGAGTAAGCGTCCAAGAAGCTCAAACGCTCAAAACCCGCCGTAGCATCAATGATTTGATCAATACGGGGAAGAGCAAAAGGATCAGCCGGACAAGCCTTATTTAAGTCCGTAATCACACACATCCGCCAGGTACCATTCTTTTTAAGTACAAGCACCGGGTTAGCCAACCACTCTGGGTGAAAGACTTCAACAATAAACCCGGCCGCTAAGAGCCGGGCCACCTCCTCACCAATAGCTTTTCGTCTCTCTTCGTTGAACCGCCGCAGAAATTGCCTGGCTGGCTTAAACTTCGGATCAATATTAAGAGTGTGCTCAGCGAGTTCTCTCGGTACACCAGGCATGTCAGAAGGTTTCCATGCAAAGATGTCCCAATTCTCACGGATGAACTCGATGAGCGTGCTTTCCTATTTAGGATCCAGATTGGTAGCGATCTTTGAATTGTTTAAATGAGTCGCCTGGAGTAAAATCAACAAGCTTGGTTTCATCAGCTGACTTAAACTTCATCGCCGGGTCATGCTCTATGGTTGGTTTCTTCAGAGATGTCATATCCGCCGGGTCAACATTATCTTGATAAAACTTTAGCTCTTCTGCTTCACAAACAGACTCGGCATAAGCAGCATCCCCCTCCTCGCATTCCAGGGGTATCTTTTGACTCCCATCCACAGTAATGGTGCCCTTGTGACCCGGCATTTTGAGCTGCAAATAAACATAACACGGCCGCGCCATGAATTTGGCGTAAGCCGGTCGTCCAAACAAAGCATGATATGGACTCCGGATTTTGACTACCTCAAAAGTTAGTTTCTCAGCCCTGGAATCATACTCATCTCCAAAGGCTACCTCCAACTCAATCTTACCAACCGGGTATGCCGACTTACTAGACACCACTCCATGGAAAACAGTGTTGGATGTCCTTAAATTTTTGTCAGTCAACCCCATACGCCGAAAGGTCTCATAATAGAGGATGTTGGTGCTGCTACCTCCGTCCATGAGCACCTTAGTGAATTTATATCCACCAACCTGAGGTGCTACCACCAAGGCCAATTGACCGGATTGTCAACCCGGGGAGGTGATCTTCCTACTCCACACAATAGGCTGCTCGACCACCTTAAATAACGGGAACCGCCAACTCAACGGCGTTCACATCCCTTTTATGAAGCTTACGGTCTCGTTTGCATAAGCTAGTGGTGAATCACATGATACCATCCACTATTCACCGCTTTGGATTGCTCGATAACCCGATTTCTTTGTCGACCTCCCGACTAGGCTGCTGGCTGATTATAGCCACCTTGATTTCCCTGAAAACCGAATTTGAACCGCCACGGGCCATGAAAACCGCCGGCACCTGAGCCACCACCCGACCCATGATTGTCGTCGAACATGTTGGAATTCTTGAAAGCCTTCATGATCGCGCAATCCTTCCATAAGTGAGTGGCCGGCCTTTCCCGCGTGTCGTGTCTCGGACAGGGTTCATTGAGTAGTTGCTCAAGAGATGGACCTGACCCGCCGGATCGAGGGGGCGGCCTCCCTTTGCGTCTCTAATTGTTACCCTACGCATTGGCGTTGGCCACAAACTCCGAGTTACCATCGGCCTTACGCTTATTGCCTCCTTGATTCACCGGTTATGTCACGTCAATTCTTTCCATCACTGTTCTTCTTTCCCTTCCTGTATTTTCCTCATCGACGCGGGATCCTTGGTACTATCGTAATCGGCGTATTTGACTAGAGCCGCCATCGGTGACCCATATCATTACAATTACGCTTGAGGCGCCTCTACTTCTGTCTCGGCCGGTTCAAATCGGCAATTTTTCTCCAACATTAGGATCTAGAGCGGCATCCATCTTCTCAAGCGAATGTATTATCTCCTTGACCCGGCGCACCCAATGATTGGTAGATTCACCCTCCTCTTGCTTACAATTAGTTAAGTCCACAATTGACATGGACTGCTTGCAGGTGTCTTTGAAGTTCTGAATGAACTGGGATTTTAACTCCGCCCATGAGCCAATGGAATTAGGCGGCAGGTCCTTTAACCAAGTCCGGGCCATTCCATCCAACATCATGGTGAAGTACTTAGCCATTGTCACACATCGACCTCCAACAGCTCCATGGCCATCTCATAGCTTTCGATCCACGGCCCGGGATGTAAGTCGGCCGTGTGATTTGGCACCTTTCGGAGTCCCTTAAAGTCCTTGGGCAGACGCACATTACGAAAAGCCGGCACTAAACAAGGAACACCGCCGGTTCTAGTGGCCACTCCTGCCTCAACAGAAGTCGTTGGATAGTCCGGGAAGGTTTGATGAGCCACCTGTTGAGCCACCAATTGAGCCGCCTGCTCGTCCTCTTGGCGTATCCTGTCCTGCACCGGGTTATAACCGCCGGGCTGGTTATGGCGCTGGGCGTTGCTTGACAAGGCCTCCGAATCCATATGCCTGCTGTAACTTGGGCTCCGGCTGGGCGAGGAGTCGAATGAATCCTGTCTCGACTATAGGAATAAGCCTCCTGGCGAGCGAGCCGTGCGGATGAGTTCTCACGATCCTTGGCGTCTCCACGCTGTTGGATCGTCCCCATCCTTTGGGAAGCCGCCAAACATGCCGATGCTGCGATCAGGTTCTCCATGGGGTTAGAAAAGTGACCCGGTGGTGTTGGTACGTAGCGGGGCGGGGCCATATTCACATGAGGAGGTGCCATCACCCGAGGCTGAACCGGTCCCCCTGCTCCGGATGTTACGAATTGATTTGCCTCTGGCGGGTTACTAGGGCCGGCTCCGGGTGTGGAGAAAAGGTTCCGAGGATCATAAATCGGAGGCAAAGCGGGATTGAGTTTTACGGTGTCTCCTCCTCATCACCTCGTTAGATGGATTCGTGCTCATCGTGGCGTGAAAGCCTCTGACTGGAGTTGTTGGGCCCGTGCATCCAAAGTCGCCCGTTCTGTGGCCAACCTGATATCCTCAGCTGCTAAGGCCTCCTTGGCCCGGGCTATTTCCTCACGTACATGTGCCACCTCTGCATCATGCTCATCTTGACTTGCAGGAATAAGCGTGGCGGTCAGCAGGGCCATCAATTTGTCCATGAGATCAATCAAGACTGAGTGGCCAAGCGCTGCGAGGCCTCACGCCCGGCCGCTCCTGACCCGGACGTTATTGCGCCAAGAGCCATAGAGTTTTGGCCGGGTTGAGTACCAGCCATGAAGATCCCTACCCTGCTTGGCGGCTCAAAGGGGTCCAGAATACTGCTGCCATCGGAACAGCCCCCAAGCCTGCCATCTTGCAGTTGATACAACGAATCCGTTTCACCAGTGGATGAATCACCATCGGAGTGGACGGCCGTCTCACCACCATCTACGGACCCTTCAGAAAATTACTCTCCGTGGATACAACCCACGAAAGCACGCTTCATGGCGGGTTGAGCCCGGGCGGGTCTCATGCTGGCCGAGCCGTCTCGGCGATGTCGGTGCGATTGTCCGGCTCGGGGCCCGGCTCACCAATCCGGCCGATGAAGGCGTGGATTCCGCCGGAGGTGACACAGTACCCGTACTCAATTGGAGCCTGCATCGGGCCCAGCCTTCATCGTCGATGTAGATCTTGCCGCGACGACTCTTGGTCATCCGTCCCATAGCGTATCCCTTGAGCCCTTCGAAGTTGCCCTTCAAGAACTCAAATCCACCGTGCGCTGGCCCCACGGTGGGCGCCAACTGTCGTGGAATTGTCACGGCAGATGTCCTCTTACAAGGACTTAAACGTGGAGCCATCGCAACTAGAAAGCTCAAAGGGGTTAACGGGACAAGGGACACGAGAGAGTTTTTATACTAGTTCGGCCCCTTATGATGAAGGTAAACCCTACGTCTAGTTGGATTGGTATTGCTAGGGTTTCGATGACCAGGGAGCGAGATATGCTATGCCGGGCTCTCGATTGGATGTTACTTGCCCTAAGCCGCCGGCGGGTCGTCCCCTTATATACACGGGTCGATGCCCTCCCGCCTCTGAGAGTCCCGGCTCGCTCATAAACAAAGGTCCGGCTCGGTGACTAGTTAACCCTGCCTTATAATACAAGTCATGCCATTACGGCGGTTTATCACTACGGGCCTTAAGTCGCCCGTGGGCTTTAGGCCCTTTATTGAACCGGCATCTTCAGCTTGATCCTGGGCTTCAGATGATGAATCGTCTTGCGTAACCCGGCCCCTCCTGGGCGGTTTACACAAATAGTTATATCCCCAACACTTCCCTTGATTATAAGAGTTAAAGATAAATAAATAGCAAAATGTTTCTAACAGGTTACGTGTTCCATGATGTAATGACTACGATCTACTATCAACTAGAATATATTCTTAAATACGCCTGCATAAAGTTTATTTCCAGCATAGACAAGTAGCTCATTAATGAAGTTCATGATTGTGTCAGTTATATTAACGAGTGGAGTCGGAGACTATTCTCCAACGCCAAAATCCAACACTATGCCGCTCTATGGACCATCCTTCACCTAGACATCGCTCAGGAGCATAGGAGCCTTTTACCTGCAGAAATTGACCTCTGCTCTAGGCTAAAGAAGAGGATCTTTTGCTTAGATGTGCTCAGCGCGCTCTTAAGAAATAATGTGCGAGATTGGCCAACCTCAAGGAGGGTGATGACAATACCAAGTTCTTCCACCGCCGGGTCAATGCAAGGCGAGGAAAAACCACATCTACCAGATCAAGCACAACCATGAATGGCTCACTAAGCATGACCACAAGGAGAGCATCATCCATTCTCATTTCTCTCATATTATGGGCAAAGGTGGGACTACGGTCGATGATGTCAAGTGAGCAAAGCTCAACATGGAGCCCCAAGACTAGACCTCTCTTTGGGAGTCCATCTCTGAGTAGGAGGTTAGGGAGGCCATTAACCAAATGACAAGAGACTGTTGGGGAACGTAGCAATAATTCAAAATTTTCCTACGTGTCACCAAGATCAATCTAGGAGATGCTAGCAATGATAGAGAAGGAGTGCATCTTCATACCCTTGAAGATCGCTAAGCGGAAGCGTTACAAGAACATGGTTGATGGAGTCGTACTCGCGGCGATTCAAATCGCACAAGATCTGATCTAGCGCCGAATGGACGACACCTCCGCGTTCAACACACGTACAGCCCGGGGAAGTCTCCTCCTTCTTGATCCAGCAAGGGGAGAGGAGAAGTTGAGGGAGAACTCCAGCAGCACGACGGCATGGTGGCGATGGAGCTCGTGGTACTCCAGCAGAGCTTCGCTAAGCACTACGGAGGAGGAGGGGTTGGAGGAGGAGAGGGTTGCGCCTAGGAAGGGGTGCGGCTGCCCTCTCTCTCACTCACTATATATAGGGGAAGGGGGTGGAGGAGGCGCCCTAGGGTTCCCTAGGGGAGGGGTGGCGGCCACAGGGGAAACCCTAGATGGGTTTGGGCGCCCCCACCCCTAGGAAACTTGCCCCCAAGCCGGGAGGGGCGGCTGCCCTAGGGGAGGCGCCCCCACCTCTCCAGGTTACGTGAGAGGGGTTGGGAGGGGCGCACAGCCCCTTAGTGGGCTGGTGTGCCCCCTCCCCTTGGCCCATAAGGCCCCCCAACGCTTGTCGGGGCCTCCGAAACACCTTTCGGTCACGCTGGTCGTCACTAGTACTCCCAGAACAATTCCGGACTCCAATACCCTTTGTCCAATATATCGATCTTCACCTCCGGACCATTCTGGAGTTCCTCGTCACATCCGGGATCTCATCCGGGACTCCGAACAACCTTCGTAACCACATACGATTTCCCATAATAGCTCTAGCGTCACCGAACCTTAAGTGTGTAGACCCTACGGGTTCGGGAACCATGCAGACATGACCGAGACAACCTCCGGCCAATAACCAATAGCGGGATCTGGATACCCATATTGGCTCCCACATGTTCCACGATGATCTCATCGGATGAACCACGATGTCGGGGATTCAATCAATCCCGTATACAATTCCCTTTGTCTATCGGTATGTTACTTGCCCGAGATTCGATCGTCGGTATCCCCATACCTCGTTCAATCTCGTTACGGGCAAGTCTATTTACTCGTTACGTAATGCATGATCCCGCGAGTAACTCCTTAGTCACATTGAGCTCATTATGATGATGCATCACCGGGTGGGCCCAGAGATACCTCTCCGTCATACGGAGTGACAAATCCCAGTCTCGATTCGTACCAACCCAATAGACACTTTTGGAGATACCTGTAGTGCACCTTTATAGCCACCCAGTTACGTTGTGACGTTTGGTACATCCAAAGCATTCCTACGGTATCCGGGAGTTGCACAATCTCATGGTCTAAGGAAACGATACTTGACATTAGAAAAGCTCTAGCAAACGAACTACACGATCTTGTGCTATGCTTAGGATTGGGTATTTTCCATCACATCATTCTCCTAATGATGTGATCCCATTATCAATGACATCCAATGTCCATGGTCAGGAAACCATAACCATCTATTGATCAATGAGCTAGTCAACTAGAGGCTCACTATGGACATGTTGTGGTCTATGTATTCACACATGTATTACGGTTTCCAGTTAATACAATTATAGCATGAACAATAGACAATTATCATGAACAAGGAAATACAATAATAACCATTTTATTATTGCCTCTAGGGCATATTTCCAACAGTCTCCCACTTGCACTAGAATCAATAATCTAGTTCACATCACTATGTGATTGTAATGAATCAAACACCCATGGGGTTTGTTCATATCTCGCTTGTGAGAGGTTATTAGTCAGCGGTCCGAACCTTTCAGATCCGTGTGTGCTTTACAAATCTCTATGTCATCTTGTAGATGCAGCTACCACGCGCTACTTGGAGCTATTCCAAATAACTGCCCTACTATACAAATCCAGTTTACTACTCAGAGTCATCCGGATTACTGTCAAAGTTTGCATCAACGTAACCCTTTATTTACGTGCTAACTCTTTTACCACCTCCATAATCGAGAAAATTCCTTAGTCCACTAGCTACTAAGGATAAGTTCGACCGTTGTCATGTGATCGATTCCTGGATCACTCTTGTATCCCTTGACTAACTCATGGCAAGGCACACTTCGGGTGCGGTACACAACATATCATACTGTAGAGCCTACGTCTAAAGCATAGGGGACGACCTTCGTCCTTTCTCTCTCTTCTTCTGCCGTGGTCAGGTCTTGAGTCTTACTCAATACTCACACCTTGTAACATAGCCAAGAACTCCTTCTTTGCTGATATATTTTGAACTCCTTCAAAATCTTGTCACGTTATGTATTCATTTGAAAGTACTATTAAGTGTTTTTTGATCTATCCTTATAGATCTTGATGCTCAATGTTCAAGTAGCTTAATCCAGGTTTTCCATTGAAAAACACTTTTCAAATAACCCTGTATGCTTTCCAGAAATTCTACATCATTTCTGATCAACAATACGTTAACAACATATACTCATCAAAAATTCTATAGTGCTCCCACTCACTTCTTTGGAAATACAAGTTTCTCATAAAGTTTGTATAAACCCAAAATCTTTGATCATCTCATCAAAGCATACATTCCAACTCCGAGATGCTTACTCTAGTCCTTAGAAGGATTGCTGGAGCTTCGCATACTTGTTAGCATATTTCAGGATTGACAAAACCTTCTCGTTGTATCACATACAACCTTTCCTCAAGAAAATCGTTGAGGAAACAATGTTTTGACATCCTAATATAATTCCAACAGACTCTTAGCATCGCTACGAGTGAGAAAGTCTCATCGTAGTCAACTCCTTGAACTTGTCGGAAAACATCTTAGTGACAAGTCGAGCTTTCTTAATGGTGACACTTACCATCATTGTCCGTCTTCCTTTTAAAATCCATCTGCACCCCTACACCCTTCGACCATCAAGTAGTTCTTCCAAAGTCTATACTTTGCTTTTATACATGGATCCTTTCTCGAATTTTATGGCCTTGAGCCAGTCGTCGGAATCCGGGCCCACCATCGCTTCTTCATAGCTCGTAGGTTCATTGTTGTCTAGCAACATGACTTCCAAGACAGGATTACCGTACCACTCTGAAGTAGTACGCATCCTTGTTGACCTATGAGGTTTGGTAGTGACTTGATCCAAAGTTTCATTATCACTATCATCAGCTTCCACTTCAATTGGTGTAGGCGCCACAGGTACAACTTCCTGTTCCCTGCTACACACTAGTTGAAGTGACGGTTCAACACCCTCATCAAGTCTCCACCATCCTCCCACTCAATTCTTTCGGGAGAAACTTTTCCTCAAGAAAGGACCCGATTCTAAAAACAATCCCTTTTGCTTCCGGATCTGAGATAGGAGGTATACCCAACTGTTTTTGGGTGTCCTATGAAGATGCATTTATCCGCTTTGGGTTCAAGCTTATCATCCTGAAACTTTTTCACATAAGCATCGCAGCCCCAAACTTTTAAGAAACGACACCTTAGGTTTCTCTAAACCATAGTTCATACGGTGTCGTCTCAACGGAATTGCGTGGTGCCCTATTTAAAGTGAATGCGGTTGTCTCTAATGCCTAGCCCATAAACGATAGTGGTAATTCGACGAGAGACATCATGGTATGCACCATATCATGTTCGAACACACCATCACACTATGGTGTTCCAGGCGGTATTAGTTGTGAAACAATTTCCACAATGTCTTAATTGTGTGCCAAACTCGTAAATCAGATATTCATCTCTATAATCATATCATAGACATTTCATCCTCTTGTCACGATGATCTTCAACTTCACTCTGAAATTACTTGAACCTTTCAATAATTCAGACTTGTGTTTCATCAAGTAAATATACTCTGCATATACTCAAATCATCTATGAAGTAAGAACATAACGATATCCACTGTGTGCCTCAGCACTCATTGGACTGCACACATCAAAATGTATTACTTCCAACAAGTTGCTTTCTTGTTCCATCTTACTGAAAACGAGGCCTTTCAGTCATCTTGCCCATGTGGTATGCTTTGCATATCTCAAGTGAGTCCAAACGATCCATCTGTATGGAGTTTCTTCATGCATATATACCAATAGACATGGTTCGCATGTCTCAATCTTTTCAAAAATGAGTGAGTCCAAAGATCCATCAACATGGAGCTTCTTCATGCGTTTTATACCAGTATGACTCAAATGGCGATTACCACAAGTATGTGGTACTATCATTACTATCTTATATCTTTTGGCATGAACATGTGTATCACTACGATCGAGATTCAATAAACCATTCATTTTAGGTGCAATACCATTGATGGTATTATTCAAATAGACAGAGTAACCATTATTCTCCTTAAATGAATAACCGTATTGCAATAAACATAATCGAATCATGTCTATGCTCAACGCAAACACCAAATAACAATTATTTAGGTTCAACACTAATCCCGATGGTAGAGGGAGCGTGTGATGTTTGATCACATCAACTTTGGAAACACTTCCAACACATATCGTCATCTCACCTTTAGCTAGTTTCCGTAGGCTTTTATTTCGAGTTACTAACACTTAGCAACTGAACTGGTATTTATTACCCTGGTGCTACTAGGAGTACTAGTAAAGTACACATCAATATAACGTATATCCAAAATACTTACATCGACCTTGCCCACCTTCTCATCTACCAAGTATCTAGGGTAGTTACGCTTCGATGACCGTTCCCCTCAATACGTAAGTACTTAGTCTCGGGTTTGGGTTCAACCTTGGGTTTCTTCACTAGAGCAACAAGCTGATTTGCCGCTTCATGAAGTATCCCTTCTTTCCCTTGCCCTTCTTGAAACTAGTGGTTTTACTAACCATCAACAATTGATGCTCCTACTTGATTTCTACTTTCGCGGTGTCAAACATCGCGAATTGCTCAAGGATCATCATGTCTATCCTCGATATGTTATAGTTCATCACAAAGCTCTAATAGCTTGGTGGCGGTGACTATGGAGAACCATCACTATCTCATACGGAAGATTAACTCCCACTCGATTCAAGCGATTGTAGTACTCGAGACAATCTGAGCACATGCTCAACGATTGAGCTTTTCTCCCTTAGTTTGCAGGCTTAAGAAACTTGTCGAGGTCTCATACCTCTTGGCGTGGGCACTAGTCTGAAATCCCAATTTCGGTCTTTGAAACATCTCATATGTTACTGCGACGTTTCAAAAAGCGTCTTTGGCGCCTCAATTCTAAATCGTTAGCATTACGCCTTTGAACTATCACGTAGTCATCAAGCGTGTATGTCGGATGTTACGTAACATCCACAGACGGCGCTCGAGGTTCAAAGACACCGAGTGGTGCATTAAGGACATAAGCCCTTACGCACTGACAATGAGGATAATCCTTAGTTTACGGACCCTGTCCGCATAATTTCTACTATCAACTTTCAACTAAATTTTCTCTAGGAACGTATTAAAACATGGAGCTAAAGCGCGAGCTATTAATCTACAACATAATTCGCAAAGACAATTTAGACTATGTTCATGATAATTAAGTTCATCTAATGAACTCCCACTCAGATAGACATCCCTCTAGTCATCTAAGTGATACATGATCCAAATTGACTAGGCCGTGTCCAATCATCACGTGAGACGGACTAGTCATCAAGGGTGAACATCTCCATGTTGATTGTATCTACTATACGAATCATGTTCGACCTTTCGGTCTCTTGTGTTAGAGGCCATATACGTACATGCTAGGCTAAATCAAGTCAACCTAAGTGTTTCGCATGTGTAAATCTGGCTTACACCCGTTTTATGCGAATGTTAGAATCTATCACACCCGATCATCACGTGGTGCTTCGAAACAACGAACCTTCACAACAGTGCACAGTTAGGGGGAACACATCTCTTGAAATTTTAGTGAGGGATCATCTTATTTATGCTACTGTCGTTCTAAGCAAATAAGATGTAAACATGACAAACATCACATGCAAATCATAAAGTGACATGACATGGCCAATATCATCTTGCGCCGTTGATCTCCATCTTTGAGGCGCGGCATAATCACCTTCGTCACTGGGCATGACACCTTGATCTCCATCATCGTGTCTTAATGAAGTTGTCTCGCCAACTATTACTTCTACTACTATGGCTAACGGTAATAAAGTAAAGTAATTACATGGCATTTTTCATTGACGCGCAGGTCATACAATAAATTAAGACAACTCCTATGGCTCCTGCCGGTTGTCATACTCATCGACATGCAAGTCGTGATTCCTATTACAAGAACATGATCAATCTCATACATCACATATATATATAATTCATCACATCCTTTTGGCCATATCACATCACATAGCATACCACTGCCAAAAACAAGTTAGGCGTCCTCTAATTGTTGTTGCATGTTTTACGTGGCTGCTATGGGTTTCTAGCAAGAACGTTTCTTACCTACATAAAAACCACAATGTGATATGCCAATTTCTATTTACCCTTCATAAGGACCCTTTTCATCGAATCCGATCCGACTAAAGTGGGAGAGACAGACACCGCTAGCCACCTTATGCAACTAGTGCATGTCGATCGATGGAACCTGTCTCACGTAAGCGTACGTGTAAGGTCGGTCCGGGCCGCTTCATCCCACGATGTCGGCGAATCAAGATAAGACTAGTAACGGCAAGTAAATAGACAAAATCGACGCCCACAACAACTTGTGTTCTACTCGTGCATAGAAACTACGCATGGACCTAGCTCATGATGCCACTGTTGGGGAACGTAGAAATAACTCAAAATTTTCCTACGTGTCACCAAGATCAATAAGAGATGCTAGCAAAGATAGAGAAGGAATGCATCTTCATACCCTTGAAGATCCCTAAGCGGAAGCGTTACAAGAACGCGGTTGATGGAGTCGTACTCACGGCGATTCAAATCGCAGAAGATCCGATCTAGCGCCGAACGGACGGCGCCTCTGCGTTCAACACACGTACAGCCCGGGAAGTCTCCTCCTTCTTGATCCAGCAAGGGAGAGGAGAAGTTGAGGAGAACTCTAGCAACCACGACGGCATGGTGGCGATGGATCTCGCGGTTCTCCTCCCAGAGCCGCTAAGCACTACGGAGGAGGAGGAGGAGTTGGAGGAGGAGAGGGATGCGCCTGGGAAGGGGTGTCGCTGCCCTCTCTCTCCCTCACTATATATAGGGGGAAGGGGGGTGGAGGAGGCGCCCTAGGGTTCCCTAGGGGAGGGGTGGCGGCCACAGGGGAAACCCTAGATGGGTTTGGGCGCCCCCACCCCTAGGAAACATGCCCCCCAAGCCGGGAGGGGCGGCTGCCCTAGGGGAGGCGCCCCCACCTCTCCAGGTTATGTGAGACGAGTTGGGAGGGGCGCACAGCCCCTTAGTGGGCTGGTGTGCCCCCTTCCCTTGGCCCATAAGGCCCCCCAACGATTGTCGGGGCCTCCGAAACACCTTTCGGTCACGCTGGTCATCACCGGTACTCCCGGAACAATTCCGGACTCCAATACCCTTCCTCCAATATATCGATCTTCACCTCCGGACCATTTTGGAGTTCCTCATCACGTCCGGGATCCCATCCGGGAATCCGAACAACCTTCGGTAACCACATACTATTTCGCATAACAGCTCTAGCGTCACCGAACCTTGTGTGTAGACCCTACAGGTTCGGGAACCATGCAGACATGACCGAGACAACCTCTGGCCAATAACCAATAGCGGGATCTAGATACCCATATTGGCTCCCACATGTTCCACGATGATCTCATTGGATGAACTACGATGTCGGGGATTCAATCAATCATGTATACAATTCCCTTTGTCTATCGGTATGCTACTTGCCCGAGATTCGATCGTCGGTATCCCCATACCTTGTTCAATCTTGTTACCGGCAAGTCTCTTTACTCGTTACGTAACGCATCATCACGCGACTAACTCCTTACTCGCATTGAGCTCATTATGATCATGCATTACCGAGTGGGCCCAGAGATACCTCTCCGTCATACGGAGTGACAAATCCCAGTCTCGATTCAGTACCAACCCAACAGACACTTTCGGAGATACCTGTAGTGCACCTTTATAGCCACCCGATTACGTTGTGATGTTTGGTACACCCAAAGCATTCCTCACGGTGTCCGGAGTTGCACAATCTCATGGTCTAAGGAAAGCGATACTTGACATTAGAAAAGCTCTAGCAAATGAACTACTGCATCTTGTGCTATGCTTAGGATTGGGTCTTGCCCATCACATCATTCTCCTAATGATGTGATCCCGTTATCATTGACATCCAATGTCCATGGTCAGGAAACCATAACCATCTATTGATCAACAAGCTAGTCAACTAGAGGCTCACTAGGGACATGTTGTGGTCTATGTATTCACACATGTAATACGGTTTCCAATTAATACAATTATAGCATGAACAACAGACGATTATCATGAACAAGGAAATACAATAATAACCATTTTATTATTGCCTCTAGGGCATATTTCCAACAGAGACAAGGCGTCGGGACCAGATGGGTTCACAGGTCTCTTCTTCAAGAAGTGTTGGTGAAGGAAATATGCCCTAGAGGCAATAATAAAGTTGTTATTTATATTTCCTTATATCATGATAAATGTTTATTATTCATGCTAGAATTGTATTAACCAGAAACTTAGTACATGTGTGAATACATAGACAAAACAGAGTGTCCCTAGTATGCCTCTACTAGACTAGCTTGTTAATCAAAGATGGTTAAGTTTCCTAGCCATAGACATGTGTTGTCATTTGATGAATGGGATCACATCATTAGAGAATGATTTGATGGACAAGACCCATCTGTTAGCTTAGCACTATGATCGTTTACTTTATTGCTATTGTTTTCTTCATGACTTATACATGTTCCTATGACTATGAGATTATGCAACTCCCGAATACCGGAGGAACACTTAGTGTGCTATCAAACATCACAACATAACTAGGTGATTATAAAGATGCTCTACAGGTGTCTCTGATGGTGTTTGTTGAGTTGGCATAGATCGGGATTAGGATTTGTCACTCCGATTGTCGAAGAGGTAAATATCTTCATAGAATATGTAGAAGCCAATATGAGCATCCAGGTTCCGCTATTGGCTATTGACCGGAGATCTGTATCGGTCATGTCTACATAGTTCTCGAACCCGTAGGGTCCGCACGCTTAATGTTCGATGATCATTTGTATTATGAGTTTTAGTGATTTGATGACCGAAGGTTGTTCGAAGTCCCGAATAAGATCACGGACATGACGAGGAGTCTCAAAATGGTCGAGACATAAAGATTCATATATTGGAAGGTTATATTCGGACACCGGACGGGTCGTATCGGATAAGTTTGAATCTGGGAGTTCTGGAACCCCCGGAAGCTATTGGGCCTCATGGGCCTCAGTGGAGAAAAGAGAGGGCTGGCCAGGAGGTGGCGCCCCCCCCCCTTGCCCCAATCCGAATTGGACAAGGGAGGCGGCACCTCCTCCTTCTCTCCTCCTCCTCCTTCCCCCCTTCTCCTACTTGGACTAGGAAAGGGGGGAACCTGCTCCTACTAGGAGTAGGAATCCCCCCCCCCTTGTGCGCGCCCCTTGTTGCCGGCCCTCCTCCTCCCCTCGTTTATATACGGGGGAGGGGGCACCCCATAGACACACAAGTTGATCTTTAGTCGTGTGCGGTGCCCTCCTCCACAGTTTTGCACCTCGGTCATATTGTCGTAGTGCTTAGGTGAAGCCCTGCGCTGGTAACTTCATCATCACTGTCACCACGCCGTTGTCTTGTGAAACTCTCCCTCGGCCTCAATTTGGATCTAGAGTTCAAGGGGCGTCACTTGAGCTGAGCGATGTGCGGATCGCGGAGGTGTCGTCGCGCCGGTACTTGATCGGTTGGATCGCGAAGACATTCGACTACATCAACCGCGTTACCAAACGCTTCCACTTTCGGTCTACGAGGGTACGTGGACACACTCTCCCCGCTCGTTGCTATGCTTCTCCTAGATAGATCTTGCCTGATCGTAGTGAAGGAAATATGCCCTAGAGGCAATAATAAAGTTATTATTTATTTCCTCCTATCATGATAAATGTTTATTATTCATGCTAGAATTGTATTAACCGGAAACATGATACATGTGTGAATACATAGACAAACATATAAGTCGCTAGTATGCCTCTACTTGACTAGCTCATTAATCAAAGATGGTCATGTTTCACGACCATAGACATGTGTTGTCATTTGATTAACGAGATCACATCATTAGGAGAATGATGTGATTAACATGACCCATTACATTAGCCTAGCACTTGATCGCTTAGTATATTGCTATTGCTTTCTTCATGACTTATACATGTTCACTGTAACTATGAGATTATGCAACTCCGTTTACCGGAGGAACACTTTGGGTGCTACCAAAGCGTCCTGGCAACGAAGCTGGGTGATTATAAAGGAGTACTACAGGTGTCTCCAAAGGTACATGTTGGGTTGGCATATTTAGAGATTAGGTTTTGTCACTCCGATTGTCGAAGAGGTATCTGGGCCCTCTCGGTAATGCACATCACTATAAGCCTTGCAAGCAATGTAGCTAATGAGTTAGTTACGGAATGATGCATTACGTAGCGAGTAAAGAGACTTGCCGATGCTTGAGATTGAAGTAGGTATTGGATACCGAAGCGATCGAATCTCGGGCAAGTAATATACCGATGACAAAGGGAACAAGCGTATGTTGTTATGCGGTTTGACCGATAAAGATCTTCGTAGAATATGTAGGAGCCAATATGAGCATCCGTGTTCCGCTTATTGGTTATTAATGAGAATAGTTCTAGGTCATGTCTACATAGTTCTCGAACCCGTAAGGGTCCTTGCAGCTTAACGTTACGATGCGGTTTTATTATGAGTTTATAAGTTTTGATGTACCGAAGATTGTTGAGTCCCGGATGTGACCACGGACATGACGAGGAGTCTCGAAATGGTCGAGACATAAAGATTGATATATTGGAAGCCTATATTTGGATATCGGAATGGTTAGGGTGAAACCGGGGGTTCTAGGAACCCTCCGAGGTTAATGGGCCTTAGTGGGCCACAAGGGAGAAGAGGAGGGCGGCCCGAGAGGGCGGGCAGCGCGCCCCCCTAGTCCGAATAGGACAAGGAAGGGGGGGCGGCGCCCCCCTTTCCTCTTTCCCCTTCCCCCTTTCCTTCTCCAACAAGGCAAGAGGGGGGAGTCCTACTCCCGGTGGGAGTAGGACTCCTCCAGGCGCACCCCTTGGGGGCCGGCCGCACCTCCCCCCTCCCTCCTTTATATCACAGGCGGGGGGCACCCTAGACACACAAGTTGATCTCTGGATTGTTCCTTAGCGTGTGCGGTGCCCCCTCCACCATATTCCACCTCAGTCATATCGTTGTGGAGTTTAGGCGAAGCCTGCGCCGATAGAACATCATCATCGTCACTGCGCCATCGTCTTGTGAGAACTCATCCCGAAACTTTCTGGATCGGGCCGGGGTTCGTCATCGAGCTGAGCGTGTGCTTGAACTTCGGAGGTGCCGTGCGTTCGGTGCTTGGATCGGTCGGATCGTGAAGGCGTGCGACTACATCAACCGCGTTGTGCTAACGCTTCCGCTTACGGTCTCACGAGTGCGTGGACAACACTCTCCCCTCTCGTTGCTATGCATCACCATGATCTTGCGTGTGCGTAGGAAATTTTTGAAATTACTACGTTCCCCAATAGTGGTATCGAGCCGGGTTTTATGCGTAGATGTCATATGCACGAGTAGAACACAAGTGAGTTGTGGGCGATACAAGTCATCTTGCTTACCGGCATGTCATACTTTGGTTCGGCGGTATTGTGAGATGAAGTGGCGGACCGACATTACCAGCGTGCGGCTTACGCGAGACTGGTTTCACTGCTACGAGCACTCGTGCTTAAAAGGTGTTGGCGGGTGTCTGTCTCTCTCACTTTAGCTGAATCGAGTGTGGCTACGCCCGGTCCTTGCGAAGGTTAAAACAGCACTAACCTTGACGAACTATCGTTGTGGTTTTGATGCGTAGGTAAACGGTTCTTGCTCAGCCCGTAGCAGCCACGTAAAATTTGCAACAACAAAGTAGAGGGCGTCTCACTTGTTTTTGCAGGGCATGTTGTGATGTGATATGGTCAAGGCGTGATGCTATATTTTATTGTATGAGATGATCATGTTTTGTAACCGAAGTTATCGGCAAGCTGGCGGGAGCCATATGGTTGTCGCTTTATTGTATGAAATGCAAACGCCATGTAATTGCTTTACTTTATCACTAAAGCGGTAGCGATAGTCGTAGAAGCAATAGATGGCGTTACGACAACGATGCTACGATGGAGATCAAGGTGTCGCGCCCGGTGGCGATGGTGATCACGGCGGTGCTTGAAGATGGAGATCACAAGCACAAGATGATGATGGCCATATCATATCACTTATATTGATTGCATGTGATGTTAATCCTTTATGCATCTTATCTTGCTTTGATTGGCGGTAGCATTTTAAGATGATCTCTCACTAAAATTATCAAGAAGTGTTCTCCACGGTATGCACCGTTGCCAAAGTTAAATCGTGCCCGGACACCACGTGATGATCGGGTGTGATAAGCTCTCGTCCATCTACAACGGGTGCAAGCCAGTTTTGCACACGCAGAATACTCGAGTTAAACTTGACGAGCCTAGCATATGCAGATATGGCCTCGGAACACGGAGACCGAAAGGTCGGCGTGAATCATATAGTAGATATGATCAACATAGTGATGTTCACCATTGAAAACTACTCCATCTCACGTGATGATCGGTTATGGTTTAGTTGATTTGGATCACGTGATCACTTAGATGACTAGAGATGTCTCGTCTAAGTGGGAGTCCTTAAGTAATATGATTAATTGAACTTAAATTTATCATGAACTTAGTACTGATAGTATTTTTGCTTATCTATGTTTGTTGTAGATAGATGGCTCGTCTTTGTTGTTCCGTTGAATTTTAATGACGTTCCTTGAGAAAGCAAAGTTGAAAGATGATGGTAGCAATTGTACCTGACCGGGTCCGTAATCTTGAGGATTATCCTCATTCTTTGCCGGAAGAATTACGCCCTAGAAGCACCGCTGGGTGCCGAACTGCTTCTTGATGCAATCCAGCGGCGTTAAGAATGTCTGGCGAGCAAAGGCGATGACTACTCAATAGTTCAGCGTGCCATGCTTTACGGCTTAGAACCGGGTCTTCAACGGCGTTTTGAGCGTCATGGAGCATATGAGATGTTCCGGAGTTGAAGCTAATATTTCAAGCAAATGCCGGATTGAGAGATATGAAGTCTCCAATAAGTTCTATAGCTGCAAGATGGAGGAGAATAGTTACGTCGGTGAACACATACTCAAAATGTCCGGGTATAATAATCACTTGATTCAAGCGGGAGTTAATCTTCCACGATGATAGTGTCATTGAAAGAATTCTCTAATCATCGCCACCAAGCTACAAGAGCTTCGTGATGAACTATAATATGCAAGGGATGAACAAGACAATTCCCGAGCTCTTACGCAATGCTAAAAGCTGCGGAAGTAGAAATCAAGAAGGAGCATCAAGTGTTGATGGTTAACAAGACCACTAGTTTCAAGAAAAGGGCAAAGGGAAGAAGAAGGGGAACTTCAAGAAGAACAGCAAGCAAGTTCTTTGCTCAAGAGAAGAAACCCAAGTCCGGACCTAAGCACGAAATCGAAGTGCTTCTCTTGCCAGCGGAATTTGGACCTTTGAGCGGAACTGCCCCCAAGTATTTGGCGGATAAGAAGGATGGCAAGGTGAACAAAGGTATATGTGATATACATGTTATTGATGTGTACCTTACTAGAGCTCGCATGATAGCACACAGGTATTTGATCTGGTTACATTGCTAACATTTGCAACTCAAAATAGGGACTACGGAATAAGCGAAAGCACCGCCAAGGATGAGGTGACGATGCGCGTGGGAAAGCGGTTCCAAAGTCGATGTGATCGCGGTCGCACGCTACCTCTACATCTACCTTGGGATTAGTTTTAGACCTGAATAATTGTTATTTGGTGCGGCGTTGAGCATGAACATTATATCTGGATCTTGTTTAATGCGAGGCTTATTCATTTAAATCGAGAGAATAATGGTTGTTCTATTTATATGAGTAATATCTTTTATGGTCATGGACCCTTGAAGAGTGGTCTATTTTGTTGAATCTCGATAGTAGTGATACACATATTCATAATGTCGAAGCCAAAAGATGCAGAGTTAATAATGATAGTGCAACTTATTTGTGGCCTTGCCGTTTAGGTCATATCGATTGTAAAGCGCATGAAGAAACTCCATCTTGATGGAATTTTGGAATCACTTGATTATGAATCACTTGGTACTTGCGAACCCGTGCCTCATGGGCAAGATGACTAAAACACCGTTCTCCGGTACTATGGAGAGAGCAACAGATTTGTTGGAAATCATACATACTGAGATGTATGTGGTCCGATGAATGTTGAAGCTCGTGGTGGATATCGTTATTTTCTCACCTTCACAGATGATTTAAGCGTATATGGGTATATCTACTTAATGAAACACAAGTCTGAAGCATTTGAAAAGTTCAAAGAATTTTAGAGTGAAGTGGAAAATCATCGTAACAAGAAAATAAAATTCCTACGATCGATCGTGGAGGAGAATATTTGAGTTCTGAGTTTGGCTTACATTTGAAACAATACGGAATAGTTTAGCAACTCACGCCATACGGAACACCACAGCGAAATGGTGTGTCCGAGCGTCGTGTCGTGTACTAGATATGGTGCGATCTATGATGTCTCTTCTTGATTT
The DNA here is from genome assembly GCA_021605145.1 of Aegilops bicornis. Taxonomy (NCBI): domain Eukaryota; kingdom Viridiplantae; phylum Streptophyta; class Magnoliopsida; order Poales; family Poaceae; genus Aegilops; species Aegilops bicornis. Next base: position 361,618,543 of record CM038669.1, read on the forward strand.
ACCGCTATCGTTACGGGGTTATGCTTTAGACGGCTGCATTCACGTTAAATAGGGCACCATCAAAATCCATTGAGGCGGCGCCTTATGAACTATATGGTTTGGCAAGAAACCAAAGTTGTCGTTTCTTAAAGTTTGGGGCTGCGATGCTTATGTGAAGAAACTTCAACCGGATAAGCTCGAACCTAAATCGGAGAAATGTGTCTTCATAGGATACCCAAAAGAAGCGATTGGGTATACCTTCTATCACAGATCCGAAGGCAAGACATTCGTTGCTAAGAATGGATCCTTTCTAGAGAAGGAGTTTTTCTCGAAAGAAGTGAGTGGGAGGAAAGTAGAACTTGATGAGGTAACTGCACTTGCTCCCTTATTGGAAAGTAGTTCATCACATGAACCGATTCCTGTGACACCTACACCAATTAGTGAGGAAGCTAATGATATTGATCATGAAACTTCAGATCAAGTTTCTACTGAACTTCGAAGGTCTACTAGAGTAAGATCCGCACCGGTGGTGCGGTAATCCTATTCGGAAGTCATGTTACTTAACCATGACGAACCTCTGAACTATGAGGAAGCGATGATGAGCCCAGATTCGCAAAATGGCTAGAAGCCATGAAATCTGAGATGGGATCCATGTATGAAAACAAAGTATGGACTTTGGTTGACTTGCCCGATGATCGGCAAGCCATTGAGAATAAATGGATCTTTAAGAAGAAGATCGACGTCGATGGTAATATAAGCGTCTATAAAGCTCGACTTGTTGCGAAAGGTTTCGACAAGTTCAAGGGGTTGACTACGATGAGACTTTCTCACCCGTAGCGATGCTTAAGTCTGTCCAATCATGTTAGCAATTGCTGCATTTTATGATTATGAAATTTGGCAAATGGATGTCAAAGCTGCATTCTTGAATGGATTTCTAGAAGAAGAGTTGTATATGATGCAACCGTAAGGTTTTGTTGATCCAAAAGGGACTAACAAAGTGTGCAAGCTCCGGAGATCAATTTATGGTGCAGTGCAAGCCTCTCGGAGTTGGAATAAGCGCTTTGATAGTGTGATCAAAGCATATGGTTTTATCTGAGACTTTTGGAGAAGCTTTGTATTTACAAGAAAGTGAGTGGGAGCTCTGTAGCATTTCTAATATTATATGTAGATGACATATTATTAATTGGAAATGATATAGAATTTCTGAATAGCATAAAAGGATACTTGAATAAAAGTTTTCAATGAAAGACCTCGGTGAAGCTGCTTACATATTGGGCATCAAGATTTATAGAGATAGATCAAGGCGCTTAATAGGACTTTCACAAAACACATACCTTGATAAAATTTTGAAAAAAGTTCAAAATGGATCGAGGCAAAGAAAGGATTCTTGCCCGTGTTACAAGGTGTGAAGTTGAGTCAGGACTCAATGCCCGACCAACTACAGAAGATAGAGAGAAAATGAAAGATGTTCCTATGCTTCAGCCATAGGCTCTATCATGTATGCAATGCTGTGTACCGGACACGATGTATGCTTAGCAATAAGCTTGGCGGGAAGGTACCAAAGTAATCCAGAGTGGATCAACGGACAGCGGTCAAGAACATCCTGAAATAACAGAAAAGGACTAAGGATATGTTTCTCGTATATGGAGGTGACAAAGAGCTAGTCGTAAATGGTTACGTCGATGCAAGCTTTGACACTGATCCGGACGATTCTAAATCGCAAACCGGATACGTGTTTTTGTTAAAAGGTGGATCTGTCAGTTGGTGCAGTTATAAACAAAGCGTCGTGGCGGGATAGACAGGTGAAGCGGAGTACATAGCTGCTTGAAGCGACAAATGAAGGACTACGGATGAAGGAATTCATTACCGATCTAGGTGTCATACCTAGTGCATCGGGACCAATGAAGATCTTCTGTGATAATACTGGTGCAATTGCCTTGGCAAAAGAATCCAGATTTCACAAGAGGACCAAGCACATCAAAAGACGCTTCAATTCCATCCGGGACCAAGTCCAAGTGGGAGACATAGAGATTTGCAAGATACATACGGATCTGAATGTTGCGACCGTTGACTAAGCCTCTCTCACGAGCAAAACATGATCGACACCAAGATTCCATGGGTGTTAGAATCATTACTATGTAATCTAGATTATTGACTCTAGTGCAAGTGGGAGATCAAGGAAATATGCCCTAGAGGCAATAATAAAGTTATTATTTATTTCCTCCTATCATGATAAATGTTTATTATTCATGCTAGAATTGTATTAACAGGAAACATGATACATGTGTGAATACATAGACAAACATATAGTTAAGCTAGTATGCCTCTACTTGACTAGCTCATTAATCAAAGATGGTCATGTTTCCTGACCATAGACATGTGTTGTCATTTGATTAATCTAGATCACATCATTAGGAGAATGATGTGATTGACATGACCCATTCCGTTAGCCTAGCACTTGATCGTTTAGTATATTGCTATTGCTTTCTTCATGACTTATACATGTTCCCGTAACTATGAGATTATGCAACTCCCGTTTACAGGAGGAACACTTTGGGTGCTACCAAAGCGTCACAACGTAATCGGGTGATTATAAAGGAGTACTACAGGTGTCTCCAAAGGTACATGTTGGGTTGGCGTATTTCGAGATTAGGTTTTGTCACTCCGATTATGGGAGAGGTATCTCTGGGCCCTCTCGATAATGCACATCACTATAAGCCTTGCAAGCAATGTAGCTAATGAGTTAGTTACGGAATGATGCATTACGCAACAAGTAAAGAGACTTGCCGATGTGAGATTGAACTAGGTGTTGGATCACAAGCGATCGAATCTCGGGCAAGTAACATACCGATGACAAAGGGAACAACGTATGTTGTTATGTGGTTTGACCGATAAAGATCTTCGTAGAATATGTAGGAGCCAATATGAGCATCCGAGGTTCCGCTATTGGTTATTGACCGAGAATAGTTCTAGGTCATGTCTACTTAGTTCTAGACCCCGTAGGGTCCTTACGATTAACATTTCGATTACAGTTTCATTATGATTTCATATGTTTTGATGTACCGAAGGTTGTTCGGAGTCCCGGTTGTGATCACGGACATGACGAGGAGTCTCGAAATGGTCGAGACATAAAGATTGATATATTGGAAGCCTATATTTGGATATCGGAATGGTTCCGGGTGAAATCGGGATTTTATCGGAACACCGGGGGGTTACCGGAACCCTCCGGGGGGTTAATGGGCCTTATTGGGCCATAAGGGAGAAGAGGAGGGCTGGCCAGGGCTGGCCGCGCGCCCCCTCCCCCCCTAGTCCGAATAGGACAAGGAAGGGGGCCCCTTTCCTCTTTCCTTCCCCTTCCCTTCTTCTCCAACAAGGCAGAGGGGAGTCCTACTCCGGTGGGAGTAGGACTCCTCTAAGCGCACCCCTTGGGGCCAGCCGCACCTCCCCCTCCCTCCTTTATATCTACAGGCGGGGGGCACCCTAGACACACAAGTTGATCTACTGGATTGTTCCTTAGCCGCAGTGCGGTGCCCCTCCACCATATTCCACCTCAGTCATATCGTCATCGCGGAGTTTAGGCGAAGCCTGCTTGATAGAACATTATCATCGTCCTGCACGCCGTCGTCTTGACATAACTCATCCCGAAGCTTTCTTTGGATCGGGCCGGGGATAGTCATCGAGCTGAACGTGTGCTGAACTCGGAGGTGCCGTACGTTCGGTGCTTGGATCGGTCGGATCGTGAAGACGTACGACTACATCAACCGCGTTGTGCTAACGCTTCCGCTTACGGTCTACAAGGGTACATGGACAACACTCTCCCCTCTCATTGCTATGCATCACCATGATCTTGCGTGTGCGTAGGAAATTTTTTGAAATTACTATGTTCCCCAACACGTAGGAATTTTTTTGAAATACTAAGTTCCCCAACAGTGGCATCCGAGCCAGGTATATGCATAGATGTTATATGCACGAGTAGAACATAAAGAGTTGTGGGCGATAATAGTCATACTGCTTACCAGCATATCATACTTTGATTCGACGGTATTGTTGGATAAAGCGGCCCAGACAGACATTACATGACCGCGTTCATGAGACTGGTTCTACCATCGTGCTTTGCACACAGGAGGCTAATGGGTGTCTGTTTCTCCAACTTTAGTTGAATCGAGTGTGACTACGCCCGGTCCTTGTTGAAGGTTAAAACAGCACACTTGACAAAAAATCATTGTGGTTTTGATGCGTAGGTACGAACGGTTCTTGCTAAGCCCGTAGCAGCCACGTAAAATTTGCAACAACAAAGTAGAGGGCGTCTAACTTGTTTTTGCAGGGCTTGTTGTGATGTGATATGGTCAAGACGTGATGATATATAAATTGTTGTATGAGATGATCATGTTTTTGTAACAGTTATCGGCAACTGGCAGGAGCCATATGGTTGTCGCTTTATTGTATGAAATTCAATCGCCATGTAATTGCTTTACTTTATCACTAAGCGGTAGCGATAGTCGTAGAAGCAATAGTTGGCGAGACGACAATGATGCTTCGATGGAGATCAAGGTGTCAAGCGGTGGCGATGGTTATCATGGCGGTGCTTTGGAGATGGAGATCAAAGGCACAAGATGATGATGGCCATATCATATCACTTATATTGATTGCATGAGATGTTTATCCTTTATGCATCTTATTTTGCTTAATCTGGCGGTAGCATTATAAGATGATCTCTCACTAAATTTCAAAGGTACAAGTGTTGTCCACGAGTATGCACCGTTACTTTCTGAGTTAAATGCGTCTTAGAGACACCACGTGATGATCGGGTGTGATAAGCTCTACATTCACATACAACGGGTGCAAGCCAATTTTGCACATGCAGAATACTCGGGTTAAACTTGACGAGCCTAGCATATGCAGAGATGGCCTCGGAACACTGAGACCGAAAGGTCGAGCGTGAATCATATAGTAGATATGATCAACATAGTGTTGTTCGACATTGAAAACTACTCCATCTCACATGATGATCGGACATGGTTTAGTTGATATGGATCACGTGATCACTTAGATGATTAGAGGATGTCTATCTAAGTGGGAGTTCTTAAGTAATATGATTAATTGAACTTTAATTTATCATGAACTTAGTACCGATAGTATTTTGCATGTCTATGTTGTTGTAGATAAATGGCCCGTGCTACTGTTTCGTTGAATTTTAATGCGTTCCTAGGGAAAGCTAAGTTGAAAGATGATGGTAGCAACTACAAGGATCGGGTCCATAACTTGAGGATTATCCTCATTGCTTTGCCTGTAAGAATTACGTCCTAGAAGCACCGCTAGGTGCCAAACCCTTCTTGAGCAACCCGGATGTTATAAGCGTGCGGCAAAGCAAAGTCGATGACTACTCGATAGTTCGATTATTGCCATGCTTTACGGCTTAGAACCGGGACTTCAACGGCGTTTTGAGCGTCATGGAGCATGTGAGATGTTCCAGAGTTGAAGTTAATATTTCAAGCAAATGCCGGATTGAGAGATATGAAGTCTCCAATAAGTTCTACAGTTGCAAAATGTAAGAGAATAGTTACGTCGGTGAACATATACCGAATGCTGGGTACCACAATCACTTGACTCATTGGGAGTTAATCTTCCGGTTGATAGTGTCATTGATAGAGTTCTTCAATCACTGCCACCAAGCTACAAAACCTTCGTGATGAACTATAACATGCAAGGGATGGATAAGACAATTCACGAGCTCTTCGCGATGCTAAAGGCTGCGGAGGTAGAAATCAAGAAGGAGCATCAAGTCATGATGGTCAACAAGACCACTAGTCCTTGGGCGCGCCCCTTGTGACCGGCCCTCCTCCTCCTCCCCTCCTTTATATACGGGGGAGGGGCACCCCATAGACACACAAGTAGATCTTTAGCCGTGTGTGGTGCCCCGCTCCACAGTTTTCCACCTCGGTCATATTGTCGTAGTGCTTAGGCGAAGCCCTGCGTCGGTAACTTCATCAACACCGTCACCACGCCGTCGTGCTGATGAAACTCTCCCTCGGCCTCAACTGGATCTAGAGTTCGAGGGACGTCACCGAGCTGAACGTGTGCAGATCGCGGAGGTGTCGTGCGTTCGGTACTTAATCGGTTGGATCGCGAAGACGTTCGACTACATCAACCGTGTTACTAAATGCTTCTGCTTTCGGTCTACGAGGGTACATAGACACACTCTCCCCGCTCGTTGCTATGGTCCTCCTAGATAGATCTTGCGTGATCGTAGGAAATTTTTTGAAATACTACGTTCCCCAACAGTTGGGACATCATGAAGGTAATCCCCTCCTTTGGAAGCCTGTGCACTACACACCTTCACTGGCTAAACTCTTTGAATGATGTTCTTCTTCCAAAGAAGGAGGTGAAGGAAATATGCCCTAGAGGCAATAATAAAGTTGTTATTTATATTTCCTTATATCATGATAAATGTTTATTATTCATGCAAGAATTGTATTAACCGGAAACTTAGTACATGTGTGAATACATAGACAAATAGAGTGTCACTAGTATGCCTCTACTTGACTAGCTCGTTAATCAAAGATGGTTAAGTTTCCTAGCCATAGACATAAGTTGTCATTTGATGAACGGGATCACATCATTAGAGAATGATGTGATTGACTTGACCCATCCGTTAGCTTAGCACTATGATCTTTTAGTTTATTGCTATTGCTTTCTTCATAACTTATACATGTTCCTATGACTATGAGATTATGCAAATCCCGAATACCAAAGGAACACTTAGTGTGCTATCAAACGTCACAACGTAACTGGGTGACTATAAAGATGCTCTACAGGTGTCTCCGGTGGTGTTTGTTGAGTTGGCATAGATCGAGATTAGGATTTGTCACTCCGATTGTCGAAGAGGTATCTCTGGGCCCTCTCGGTAATGCACATCACTATAAGCCTTGCAAGCAATGTGATTAATGAGTTAGTTATGGGATGATGCATTACGTAGCGAGTAAAGAGACTTGCCGTAGCAGATTGAACTAGGTATTGAGATACCTACGATCGAATCTCGGGCAAGTAACATACCGATGACAAAGGGAACAACATATGTTGTTATGCGGTTTGACCGATAAAGATCTTCATAGAATATGTAGGAACCAATATGAGCATCCAGGTTCCACTATTGGTTATTGGCCGGAAGTTAGTCTCGGTCATGTCTACATAGTTCTCGAACCCGTAGGGTCCGCACGCTTAACGTTCGATGACGATCGGTATTATGAGTTTGTGTATTTTGATGTACCGAAGGTAGTTTGGGGTCCCGGATGTGGTCACGGACATGACGAGGAGTCTTGAAATGGCCGAGACATAAAGATTGATATATTGGATGACTATATTCTATTAATCGGAATAGTTACAGGGGTCACCGGATAAATATCAGAGTACCGGAAGGGTTATCGGAACCACCGGAGAAGTAATGGGCCTTATTGGGCCTAGGGGATAGAGAGAGGGACTGCCAAGGGCTGCCCCCCCCCCCCACATGGGCCTAGTCCGAATTGGACTAGGGGGAGGGGCGGCGCCCCCTCCTTCCTTCTCTTCCCCCTCCTTCCTTCTTCTCCTAGTAGGACTAGGAAAGGGGGGAGTCCTACTCCTACTAGGAGGAGGATTCCTCCCCCCTTGGCGCGCCTATGAGGGACGGCCGGCCTCCCCTTCCCTCCTTTTTATACGTGGGGAGGGGGCACCCTAGAACACATCAAAGTTGATCTTAGCCGTGTTCGGTGCCCCCCCTCCACAGATTTTCACCTCGGTCATATCGCTGTAGTGCTTAGGCGAAGCCCTGCGTCGGTAACTTCATCATCACCGTCATCACGCCGTCGTGCTGACGAAACTCTCCCTCGGCCTCAGCTGGATCAAGAGTACGAGGAACGTCACCGAGCTGAACGTGTGCAGATTGCGGAGGTGTCGTGAGTTCGGTACTTGGATCGGTTGGATCGCGAAGACGTTCGACTACATCAACCGCGTTACTAAATGCTTCCGCTTTTGGTCTATGAGGGTACGTGGACACACTCTCCCCGCTCGTTGCTATGCTTCTCCTAGATAGATCTTGCATGATCGCAGTGCAATTTTTTGAAATACTACGTTCCCCAACAGAGGAGGCCGAGGAAATCGGTGACTATCGCCCATCAGCCTTATCCATGTGGTGGCCACAATTATTGTGAAAGTCCTCGCCTCGAGAATTGCCGGCTACATGCACACACTTGTTTCGCAGGCCAAAGTGCATTTATCAAGACAAGAAGCATTCACAACAACTTTATGTATGTCAGAAATCTTGTAAGCCAGTTGCATAAATCAAAGAGACCCACGCTGATGTTCAAACTTGACATTCGGAAGGCTTTTGACTCGGTAAGAGGGTAATACACCTTGACCTTCTCGAGTGGCGGGGCTACCCAACCATCTCCGTGGATCGGGTTTGTTGTGTTGCTTTCCACCTCCTCTTCCCGCATCATGCTGAATGGCATTGCGGGCAAACCTATTGTGAATGGTCGTAGACTTCAGTAGGGGGCCCGTTGTCCCCCTGCTCTTCGTCATCGCAATTGACCCACTTCAAAAGATTCTCCAGGTGGCAACTAGAGAAAGGTTATTGCACAAGATTCATGGACATGTTGCTTCCTTAGGCACCTCCCTATATGCGGATGATGCCATGGTCTTCATGGCGCCCATCAAGGCAAACATCGACAATCTCTCCCGCATCCTTCGTCTTTTGGGGAACATTACGGGCCTGCACACTAACTTCCTCCAGAGTTCCGTTGCCCCTATCCGATGTGGAAATGTCAACCTGCTGCACGTCCTGCAAAGCCTCCTGGCTGCCCGGGCCTCTTTCCCCGTCAAGTATTTGGGTCTCCCGCTCTCCACGTGGCAACTAAAGTAGGTTCATTTTCCAGTTCCTTGAGGACAAGGCGGCTTCCAAGTTGATCACTTGGGATGCCCAGAACATCACTGCTATTGGGAGGGCGGCGCTGGTCAAGTCGGTGCTCTCCTCTCAAGTCGTCTACTTCATTAATCCCCTCATCGTCCCACTCTCCACCTTGTGAAATGTCAACAAGCTCCAGAGAGCTTTTATATGGGAGGAATGCGGACAAGACAACCAAATGCAAGATTAACTGGGACATTGTGAGCTGACTAACGGTGTATGGAGGTCTCGATGTGCTTAACACGGAGAAATCTGCATGGGCAGTGAGACTAAGATGGCTCTGGTTTGAATGGAATGAGCATGCAAAGATGTGGGTTGGGTTGGGGAACCCTTGTGACGAGAAAGACTATGATTTTCCTATTCCTTCACAACCATCATAGTGGGAGACGGTGCACATGCGTCTTTCTGGGACGCCCCTTGGGTGCATGACCAGAAGCTCAAGGACATTGCGCCCCTCATCTATGAGGCATCCGCGAGGAAAAAGGAGAAGATGAGGGAAGCCCTAAAAGATGATGCCCGGGTACCCAAAATCAAGAGAACCGCCGCCTTCTCACTTACGCATCTCCACCAATTCATTCAGCTCTGGGTCAGCATCCGCGACTTCCAGCTCCATGAGGACATGGTACACGGCATCGTGTGTAAACACACGTAGAATGGTCTCTATTCCGTGGAGTCTGCCTACAAGGCGCAATTCCTTGCCATGATTCGCTCTCCGATGGAGCACATGATTTGGAAAGCTTGGTCACCGCTAAAAGTGAAATTCTTTACGTAGCTAGCCATGCAAAACCGGATTTGGACTGTGGATAGATTGGCCAAGAGAGGTTGGCCAAACCGTGGCCTTTGCCCTCTCTGCAAGCGTGAGAATGAAATTGTTGATCATCAAATGCCAGTTCACATCTAGACTCTGGGACATGCTCAAAGCATGGCTTCAGCTGGACTGCGTCGATACGTTGTCTTGGCCTCTACTCGGCTCCTCCAAGGATTGGTGGAATATTCTTGCGAACTACAACATCCCCAGTAGGAGTGGCATGGCTTCGCTTGTAATGTTAACATGTTGGGTTGTTTGGATTGAGAGAAACGCGTGTGTGTTTCGCAACAAAAGTGCACCACCCTCAGTTTCTTTGAGCACCATCAAAGGGGAGATGGCATAGTGGATAACCGCGTGTGCAAAAAAGTTGAAATCTATCAATACTGGGAGAGTAATCCGTTTTGTGTTCTTGGGGAGTGTTGTAACTCGTGTAAACTCTATTCTTCTTCTCCTTTTTTGTGAAATATTCTTCTTCCTAATTATTATTATTTTGATTTTGCTAACCACATGTCCCATGCGGTTTCTTCTTCTTAATTAATAGATAAAAGAAACTTCAGTAGACAGGATATTTCCCCCCGGATAATTTCTACGTTCAAATAAGGCATGCGCGTGGAGTCAGTGGTGCTTGCTCCTAATTTGTCTAAGCTCGAAATAAAACTACAACTATACAGAGTAATAAAAAAGTGGCATGCATGGACACGTGAAAAGAATTGGCATCACGCGAACAAGGATCAAACCTTTTTTTTTTGCGAGAAAATTTCCGATCTATTCATCTTCAATCATGGCAGTACAACGAATACCAGAAATAATAAAAATTACATCCAGATCCATAGACCACCTAGCGACGTCTATCGGCCTTTGAAAGCAGCGAAGGCGCCGCCATCATCGCCTCCATCACGAGTCGGGCACAACTTGTTATACTAGGCGGTCGGGAAGTCGTTGTGCTAAGGCCCGTGGGACGGCCAAGCACTGCAAAGAACCGCCGCAAATGAAGAATAACGTAGATCGAAAGATCCAATCCAAAGACACGCCAACAGAGATTTAACAACGGCGAGATCCGAGCAAATCCACCAAAGATAGATCCATGGAGAGCAGACCTCCACCGCCCTGCTTGATTGCTAGGCCTTGTTGGAGCAGGGGACTAAGCGGGGAGACCTTTATTCCATCTTCGTGAGCCGCCACCGCCTCGTCTTCCCGAAAGCGGTAACACAAATCCTAGCAAAACTGGAAGAAACGACTAAAAACGGAGCTCTCCCGCCGGCACTTGCCGAGATCCACCACGCCCCATGGCCCTAGGGCCACCAGAGAGGAGGCGGACCTGCGGCGGCGACGGCGGGAGGCAGAAACCCTAACTTTTTTTGGAGGAAGGAGGAGGCGGCTGCTAGCAGCACACAAAGGCAAATGGGTGGGTATATCGCGGTCAGAAACCAGGCATGCCAGTTTTGACGCGGCGTCGTGGTTTGTCAAAGCCAGAAAAACAAACAAAAAAGGTTGACGTCGCGCTGGACTTCTGACCGTAGAATAGCGTACATTCATCATTCTGAACCCTGAAATTGGCAACCTATGGCTACTATGCGTACGTTGGTTCGGAGTCAAAAGCGTACGTCGGTGGGCGCCGCACGAACTAGCGGCGAGCACGCCTCCCCCACGCACAAAAGCTCCTGACCTGCACCAGCACCACTAGCGCATGCAACAGAGCGATGGTTGGTCGGACCAACGGACGGCTCGGCCGCAAGCATCACTGCCGAGGCGACACGACAAAGCGAGAATGCAAGAGCCAGGCTCATGATGGTTTGCCGGTGCCGGCACAAAGGGTCGGGTCGGCCATAGAAAATGGATGGGGCGGCCGCCACGGCGAATCCAACCAAACCTTGGGCACGCCGAAAGCCGATGCGCCAGCCGAGAGCCGCGTCATGGGATCCCTTCGGTTTCCCCGGGCACCCGCACCCGCTCGGGCGCGTGCGCAGGCGCAGCATCGTCCCAGGCCACAGGTCTGATGAAAAGCACAAGCCATATTCAAATGTTTCCATGGACAAATCGGGTGAAAGAGAGAAGAATTAGCTACGTCAACCATGCGAGATTGGTGTGTGTGATCGCATCCGTGAGATGAGATAAAAAACTAGCGTCTCCACCAGTGCCTCTGCGTATCTAACCCGGGAAAGCGACCCCCCACCGTTGATTCCTCAGGAAGAAAATACGAAAAGGAGATGCTTTTCATGTACTGTATAAAAAAATAATGAAAGGTCGTGGTGATGACTATAAACAAACGACGAAGATCGTGGCGGTGACGATGAAAGAGAGAAGAGAGAATCAACAACTCTAAAGTTGCAAGGGGCATGTGACAGCTGAATATAGTGTAGACACCGGAACAAAGCCATGTATGCCAATTTGGCGAGACCTTATTTTTTCATTTTGAAAAGGTTGGGGAAACCTTCCAGACGGATCGAGCGGCAGCGACATGTATTATTGCCTTCACGCGACACTTACTTAATCATGTACACTTGAATCTGCCTGTCCTAGAATGGGAACTGGCACGGCATGAAGTAGATAGATCAGTCATGCAATTAGTAGCTGTAGCATTTTGCAGTTCTGCTCAGAAATCTGACTGGACCAAGAAACATGGCCAGTCCAACAACACAATCAAGTCAGAAGTGAGAGTAGTACTCCTACCAAAGAAACTAGGATAACAGCAGCAAGAAAATAGAAGTTCACAAGGAACACAAACTAGGAAAATGGAAACAAAACCTCTGATCTCGTTTCAACACAACCGTTTCATCCGCAGCTTCAAAGTCTCATTTAGCACCAGGGAGAGAAAAAAAATTACCCATGGGAAGACTGGACGACACACAAACCACTCTCGGACGTAGCTGACCACAGACCCTGAGACTACAGTTCTTTACACAGACGTTTGATCCGTTGCATACGAGAGCCCAACTTGATAATAGGATTGGGCTGCAGGCTGCGTTTGTCTACAACTCTAGCAGTGCAAGCACCACCACTACAACTACGACGATCGCATCTCCGAGACCTTGCCGGTCACCACCTTCTCTTGCTGAAAGCCCTTGGGGTACACAAGCACCGAGTCGACACACAGGCCGCCTTTCGTGTGCGTGCAGTCGATCTGCGCCATCGAGAACTTCAGCTTCAGTGCCTGGCCAGGATTCGTGGAAACAAAATCGCCTGCATGGTACAGAACCCAGCTCCCGGGCTCATCCAGGTAGCATTGAGATAATGCATTCTGGCCGTCCGAGGTGGAGAGCTGGAAGCGCACCGGCTTCTTGTTCCAGCCGTGGACATTCTCGGTGCTGCAAACACGGCGTCCAAATCGCTTGCTGAACTTCCCAAGATGAACCCTGAAGTATAAACTGTAGGTTCCCACGGGGAAGCAGAAATCGAGCTCCAACCACTTCAAACCACCAGATTTGCTGAAGGTATGCCACGGACTGAAACCTGCATGAACATATTGTGTATGCGTAGGTCAGATAACAATTCCAGGAACACGGCATCATGCATCCTATTTGTGCTAGAATATAACTGCATTGAAAGATACTGCACATATGTAAACATTTGCGTGAGGCATCACAGTCGATATCTTCCACTGGCACAGAGTAGGTACATACATCTACTGCCATTATTTGGAAGGACTGCGTCTACATTAGCTTTTTGATAGCGCTGATAAGATAAAAGCAGTCATCACTCTTATGTTGAATTTATGCGTCTGCCAGAGCAGCAAGCGAATGAGCGTAAATAAAACTAATCCTCAACACTATAATAGTGTGTATGTTCTGAACAGCGGACAAATTTTTCATGTATTAAATGTACAGGAGCATAATTCTCAAATGCCTCTTCTGCTCAGGGGAAGAAGCATGCAAAAGTAGACGTGTACTATTTCCCATCTTCTACAACAAACAACGAACAGCTCAATCTCACCATTAAGTATGTTGTTGCGGCATTTAATTGCAAGTTGCAACTCAAACATCACATCTTTCTAACACAAACTGAAAAGAATATATACTGTGGTAAGTACGAGATAGGATATTTACCTCGATTCTGTGGTCGGCATGTGTGTCCAATATCTCCTGTCATCGATGCCAGTTATGACCAGAGCTTTGGAGGATAGCGCCATACAAACCCTACCTTTGCTCTTCTCTAGCCAAAATTCCTGCAATTACAAAGCACACAAGATATAAGCCATTTAGCACTAAAAATAGTTCTAGCCCCTATATATAGATAAAAAGGAACCAAGAGAGTTTTCGGTGCTGTAATTGCTTTAAATTTCAGAGAATAATTAAGTGAGGCATTCAGGCTCCAATTTGTGACGTCTTTTCAGAAAACAAAACGTACATAGTAGTACTAGTATTTGCTACGGTAGGAAAAACATACATGAGTTCTTCCCCTTAACAGTAATTAACTCTGGAACGATTCAGATATCAATATTTGGTATAAACAGATGTGGATTAAGACAACAGACTCGGAAAAGAACAATGATTCAAGCACAAGACTGATTGGTTAAAATCATATACAAGCTCGTGAGGGGGTCTTGTTTGCCTTGGAAAAGAAGAATCATAGACAAGCAAACGGAAAGGGACCTTCCTGTGGAAGAATATATCTGACCTTGGTGCCGTCGTCGAAAGAGACGGGCCTGGAGAGCCTGGCGTAGATCTCCTTGGTCCCAGCCCGGCGCCGCCGGCGCCTGCCTTCCTCGCCCCCGCCCTCGACGTACCCGATGAGGTGGCGGTAGTTCTCGGGCAGCTTGGCCTCCCACACGAAGTCGGCCCCCGCGGCGCCGCGGAAGGCGTGGTTGAGGCGCGCGAGTCGGCAGATCTCCGGCGCGTCGAGGCGGAGCAGCACCTGCGCGGCGCAGAGCTCCGGCAGGTCGCCCAGGCCCGCAGCACCCGGCGCAGCCTCCGCCGCCGCGCCGAAGAAAAAGCTCGAGACTCCCGCCCCCATGGCTCCTCGCCTCCTCCAGTCGCAACGACCTCAGAGGCCCGCTCCGCACGCCCTTTGTAGCAGCAGCAGATGGGAACCGAATCCCGCGCAGAAGCCGATCCCCGAATCAAAGGAGCTCCTCGATCGACCGGCACCCGATTCCGCGCCCGCAATGGAAGCTCGCGATCACGCCCGCCCGCGCACGAATGGAATCCTCCGGGAATTTGTTCGAGTCCCCGCTTGAGGAAAAAGCAATGCGTCGTCGGAGAAGGAAAGGGGGGAAATAAATAAACCGGAAGGACGGAGGAAGCCTCGCGGAAGGGAATAAATAGACGGCGAGTGGGGGGGAGGAAGGGGGACGGTTAATGGGCCGTGGATAGGGTTTCATGGGCAGTTGCAGTTCACGCTGCCTTTCTAGTTTCTACTACCCCCTGAAAGTGCTCGGTAATTACGCTTTTTACCTCCCGAGTGGACCTGTTTGTGACGCTTCGCGCCGGCGATAATATCTCGGAGGTCACGTTCGTAAATGTCGGGACCGTAGCGCGGCCCACTCGGGATTTAATGTTTAAACAGGTTGGATATGATGTGGATTAATAGCCGCCATTAACACGGGACGTCCGTGGACGCGGTCCGCAGCACGGGGCTGATGATGGCTGTGGGCTACCGGGCGGTCCATGGGTACGGGCCCGTGTGGTGGGTGCAGGGAGTGGGGTACAGCTGGAGGGAAGGAAGCAGCCCCGTCGCGCCTGGAGACTTCCACGGCATGGCTCGCACGGACAGGCTGGCGGGGTTATCTATTCTTATCCAAATCCGGCTCAATTACCGCATGCATGCACGCACGCACGCAAATCGCGAGACCGCGTTGCCACGGCGCGGAGATGGGAGTGTCGATTCCCGGCATGTCGCACACGGATTTCCTTTTCTGTTTCCTAAATTTAGTGTACGTATCTGGATTAAATTAAATTAAATTAGTGGGTCACGGGGTTGACGCGTTGTAGGGTGCTTGACAGTAGGGAGCCCGATTGTTTCTCGAAAGTTCGGTACATTAGTCGGCTCCTACATTCCCCGACTTTCTTTGCCGTGCATGGCTATCCACTTACCCATGAAAAGGAACGTCACAAGGCCCTCGGGCCTTTTGAGTAATACTCTCCCTCCGTTCCTAAATATAAGTCCTTTTAAAAATTTTACTATGCACTACATACGGCAAAATGAATGAAACTATACCCTAAATATGGCTATATACATCTGTATGTAGTTTGTATTGAAATCTTAGAAAAACTTATATTTAGGAACGGAGGGAGTATATTCAGGTGGGAATGCTCTCCCCCTCGGTGATTGTTCAAAAAAAAAGAATGTTAGAAAACACAAAAACCTGTGCAAATATAACCTGACTCAGAAAACAATTAGAAAATCTTAGATTTGTGGGGGGATGGTAACACACACTACTCATTGGTCCGAAATTTCCTACTTCTACCACCATACGGTCGCCGATGAGCACCAAAACACCTTCGTCACCGGGACAAGCATGGGTCTGACGCTTCGCGTCTTTTCAGGATGTCATGATCGGTTGAGGCCGGCCACGACCCTGGACAGATCATACACCGCCGATTAATAGCAATTTTGATAGAATGGGAGGAGAAGGGCAGAACCGAGAAGCTTGGAGAGGTTTAGCCGTTTACTTAGGCCTCCTTTGGTTTGTGAGAACTTTGTAGAAATTTGATAGGTAGGACTTGCAAAGAAAATGTTCTTTTAAAGCCCTTTGGTTTGTAGGAATGGATTCCTATTCCTATGTAGGATAGGAATCAATCCTTCACGTTTTGGAGGAAAAAAACATTAGCCTAGACTCAATGAAAAAATTCCTATCATATGCACCAAATGGCATCTCTTTCTATATAGGAATTGAGATGTATGTCATCCCACTCCCTATGAGTTTCCTATTTCTATAAAATTCCTATCCTATGAACCAAAGGAGGCCTTACAATTTTCGATAATAACTATATTGCACACACGAGTGAGTTTATACTTCATCCACACACACATTTCTCTGGGTCCACTCGCTGTTGGCCAAGCATCTACCAAACAGGTCCCGCCTCGTCTCCATGATGTTCGAAGACATCAAGGACAAAGTCAAGGTGGAGACTTCACACTTTTCCCCCTCGAGATGAAGCTCCATGCTGGAGCGAGCCTATTGGAAATCGATCCCAAAGCACATTGTAGCCTTCCCAGCTAGCATTGTCTTCCGCGATACCTTGTCATTTGATCTTCACATGTGGAAGTGCCGCATTCCCTTTCTTGACGAGACAGCGCTCGGGAATGGCGTCCGGCTACGTAGAAATTGCAGACAGATCCAGCGGCTTCGATAGCTCGGTAAAAACCGAGGAGTGGTGAGCGGTGAAGGGCTTTAACTGAGAAGCATGAAAGACGGGGTGAATTGAACTGGCTGGGGGAAGATCAAGACGATACACAGATGTGTTGTTATGCTCACTAACTTTGCAAGGCCCATAAAACTTCAGAGACATTTTTGCACGAGGACAATTGACCAACGATGACTGAGCATAAGGTTGAAACATGAGCAAAACATCATCTCCGACTGTAAATTGTCGATCCTTCTGGTGCTTATAGGCTTGAGCTTTCATACATTCCCGAGCACGGGGCAAGTGTTATCTAACCTTGGCTAATAAATTCTCATTGTTGACTGCTAACTCGGGAATGCAACCAAGTGAGCTATGATAGGAAGAATTATACCAAAACTCGGCCATCGGTAACTAGCGCTTCCATTTGTTCAATGCCATGTAGCGCTTAGATGGAGTGCAACCAAGTGAGGTATGATAGGAAGAATTATACCAAAACTCGGCCATCGGTAACTAGCGCTTCCATTTGTTCAGCTTGCCCTGAACTGCACATCAAAGGTACTGCTCCAAACATTGATTGACATGCTTTGATTGTTTGTCAGTTTGCTGGTGATAAGCTATGGAGTAACAATGTTTAGAGCCAATTTTTTGAAATAGCATTGTGTTTTATACCTTTTTTATAAAGGTAGACAATGCCCAACCTTCAAAACTGGCATTATATGAACGGTTTAATAATTTAGGCTTCAGGTTGAAATCAATCCACCCCTCTCAGGCTTAATCAATAAGAATTGCATTACTTCATTTCTGTGAACGTTTACATGTCTTGTTAACCCACCATGAATCAAACCAAAATTACCACTAAAACATCGGCCCCAACAACTCACCAATCAACCAAGGACGTATTGTAGCTTTCAACGGCGACGGCGACCAGCGTCACCACCTAGTAGGGGCAATCCAGCCTAATCTTATGACTCCAGGCTTGTTCAATGTTAATCTTAACACTTGTTGTACCCCGTGAAAAAGGCGCAGACTCGCACTAATATATGCTTTTGATCGGCGTAGTACAACACGACAACAAAAGTTGGTGGTGATCTGTTCAGGAACGGTCGGCAATCTCCCTCTCCCTTGTCGAACAGAAGAGTTGGAAGAAGGAGACATGTAATACTTTCTCTGTTCCAAAATATAAGGTACGTCATTTTTTGTGAAAGCCAAACACATGTACATTTGATCAAGATTGTAAAATAAAATATCATCATATAGACAAAAAGTAAATAAAGTACGAAAATACATTTCATGATGGATCTAATGATACGTGCAATTTTATTATTGTAGATATTGATATTTTTTAAAAAAATTAAATCAAACATGCACGGGTTTATTTTTTGAATTTTATTGCGGGTTTTGAAAAAACCTGTTTTTTAGATTAAACTGATTTTTTAATACATCTTATATTTTGAAACCGATAGAATGGTATCTAACATTTTTTTTGGCGAGATAGAAAGGATCGTTTGGCCCTTCCGGTCCCTGTCACGCTCACGCCAGGATTTGTTCGGTGAAGTTTTGTCTCATCTAAATCAAGGTTTAGTAATCTCCACGTCAGCTCAAGATTTCAGAATGAACATATTAATAACTTTAAGGGTTTGTCTAGGGCACATCTAGATGTGCTCTTATTGTACATCTAAATGACTCAATCAACCTAAAAAGAAAAGAAAAAAGACAAAAAAAATGCTTGCACAGATTTTAGCGTAAAATTAATAATATAAGACTTAGATGTGCAATACTTAGAGCACATCTAGATGTGCTTTAGCAAAACTGTAATATTAAAGCTTTACCGTATGCAGAGCCTTTCTGTTGCTCCCGTTGCCACACACTCTAAATAAGTTAACAACGTACCGGATCTACCGCTAACCCTCTACAGCCCCCGCCAGCATAGACCGCGTCAGTGCAAGAATCCGCCACGCCCTTCGATCGAGAGAAAAAAGAAGAACCAGACACGTACTGACCGAACTCCATGATGACCCGTCCATGCCTGTACTCCGTTCGAGCTCACCTGGATAAACAGGATGGTACGTGGCGTGACGTGTTACAAACCTATGACACGTGTTGGCCGGACCAGGCGGTGCGTGGCGGGAGCTCCTCGCGGCGGACGGTCCCAAACGCGCCACGATTCGAGCGACCAACGTATGGTTCCAACTTCCCGTTCCAGAAAATAAATGAGCCGCAACAAATTGCGAGTTTGCTTTTGCCGGAAGGACAAAAATGGATTCCTGCCTGCCACTACAGTGGCGCGAACAGATCGACGTAAAACTGAGGCGCCACGTCGATGTCCGATCAAATCCGAAGAGCGCATACATAAGTATCGAGTGCAGACGTACACGAACATCACACGTCTGAATGATTAGATAAATAAATTTGATTAGTAAGTAAAAATAGACGGATATATACTGTACATATGACATGTCATCGTCCTGTTTTGTCGTACGTAGCATACCGCGAGCCGACGTCGAGAACTGGAGATCTCCACTTCCCCAGCTAGCTAGCTTAACCTGCCTCTGTCTGACAGCACACACAAAGAGCTTGCTTGTGCCAGCACAAAGCTCTGGGGGACGTCGACGGTCACGGCCTGGGCCCGCATGCAAATGTCTCTGTCGTCCTAAAGTATCACCCTGCCACGCCGCAGCCGATGAGAGCGCGGCCAATCGGGCGTGGATACGAGTCAGCGCCGACGGGAAACAAGGGACGTGGCGGCTGGCTGCCGGCTGCTGTATTGCGTTAAAGGTTTTGGGGGAGATTATCTTAGGATGATGACGATCATGATCTTAAGCATAACTTTTTGGGATGATCATGTGTTGTTCATTGATGCTGAGTGGCACTACTAGTAATTTTAAATTCTCTGGTGGGTGCTTGGAAGTGAAAGCATTTTTGGTGAATCTTGGGTTTACATGCTTGGATAATTGCTGCGAAAAGTGAAACCACAGGATGTGTTGGAAAGCAGCTATGATTAAAGTAAAAAATAATTATCAATATATGATTAAAGTAATTCTTAGGTCAGGTGATCAATGTCTCCGGCAAAGATTACTTTTTCTCGACACTCGGTCAGAAACTCCAGTTTTGACAGAGACGTACTCAGAGTAATTACTGTAGTTGTACTACTACTCTCTCCCTCCGTCCGGAAATACTCGTCGGAGGAATGGATGTATCTAGATACATTTATTTTTATGCATTTCTTCGACATGTATTTCCGGACGGAGAGAGTACATAAATTCTGTTGTTGTTTGTCAACGGTCCTCCACCTCCTCCGTGTTGCATTCGGTCCTCCACCTCCTCCGTGTTGTACTCGGGGTCCCCCTGCCGATTTGGTTGAAAAATCACCGGTCACGCTCACGTTTTACCATGCCATACTTACGACATGAAAAATACTCGCGGTGTTGCAAGTTGCAGCACATTCAAAGCAAGTGGCCTAGCCCCTGCCGTCACCGAGGTGAGTTGATGGAAATTGACCCGGCCGGAAGATTTCACGGTGCCGGATCGCCGATGACCACCCAAACAAACCACCGTGCCTCTTGCCTCTTGCCCCTTGCCTCTCATCCGGTAAGCCGATTTGGTCTCATGAAGTGACTCAGCCACCGCACGGCATACACCAGAGTTCGCTACCCTTCAGATTTTAGTGGGCGCGTGCGTCGGCCCACCAGCCACCGGCACCACCGCCCTCTCATAAAAGTATTTGTGCTTGCATACACCTTAACCAGCCCCGCGCGGAAAGGGTTCAGCCTATTTGGTAGGACGCATATAATGTTGGGCTTGCATCATACGTTTCTTAAAGCACCTATATGAGCCAGGCTAGGTGAGAACCCTCACATCGGCAGTTTTTCTTCAGCCATGCCGAGCGAAAACGCAGCGAGCTGGCCCTGCACAAGGAGAAACAGGAGGGATGCGCGGTGTTTACTCGTGTCTTCTTTAACATCTCTAATCTTCTCTCTTTCATGTGCATCTAATCTACACAACGGTGCGTTGATTTGAGTCTACACAAAAAAGATGCACATCGATGCTACGGTTTCATTCAGGCGATCGGTTTGTAATTTCGTCGACCGTACATGCTCAATTTCTTGTTCCCGTTTGAAACTGTTTTGGACGGATTTTGTTAGATTCGTCGTGCACGATCGATCGTTTGAAAATTCCTTTGACCAGCAGCCTAATCTCGTAGTTCGGCACAACATCCGTGTTGCAAGTTTCCTGTTTCAAAGATCGTAGACGAGAAGATCTACATATTTCTCATTGTTGTACATATGAATATGTGTGCTGTGATTTAGATTTAAGACACTGCTTAATTATTTCTCTAGTCAGTGTGGTTTCTCTCAATCTCCTCTCTCGCGTCTTGCTGTGGTAGCATCATCGTCGCCGTCGTTCATCTCGGCCTTCTCTCCATGATCCTACTGTAGTTAATCCGCCATGGCACGCACACTGACGGGGTTCTTCTCCTCTGTTCTCTGCCACCGACGGAGTCGATCATCTTGGCCTCCTCCCGGCCTCCTCTTTCTCGTCCTACTATACTAGAGTCATTCTCGGCGTCGATTATCTCAGCTCCTCTCTCTCTCCCGTCCTACTACACTAACCATGTCATGGCGTGAGCACTGCATTTCTCCTCCTCTGTCTATTATCTTTGCGCGAGCACTCTAACTAGTTCGCCGACGGGGTCGCTCGCCCATGACTTTGTGCTCATCATGTCGGACACGGCACCACGGTCACTGTCCACCGCAGTCGCCATGGTCCGGCGCACACTGCATTTCTTCTCCCCTTCCTCTGCTAGCTCTTAACCCTGTGTGCTAAGTGCAAGTGCTAGTTCTTAATCATACCTCATGCGTGCAACCAAACGCCGTGTCCATGTGCCGCTTGGACCAATGCAGGCAATCAAACAAAGTGCACTTGTGTATTACCTAATGCAGGGACCCTAGATGCAGGCAACCAAACAACTTGCAGATGTCGCATATGAGGCTGTTTTTTTAGAGCCAGGCTGAGTGGAGAAGTGTATGCAATACAGTTACTGTTGCAAACTGGAACCAAACATGTCCCTGGTGTTTTCGCCCCTGATTGGATTGTTGTTTTCCTATGGTTTACACATGTAAAAGATACACACCTCCATCCGTTGTTTTCTTTCTCGGTTGAAAAATCATATACGGCCGGTGAAATACACTTGTAGAATAAATATGGATGTAAAAAATACCGCGATTCCAAGCGGGGCCTTCGGGCATATGATGAAAGTCCCGTTTTCAGACGCGAGATAATCTTGATCTGGGTGATACGCCGATACACGCCCCAGCAGCTCCCTGATGCCTCTGATCTGTACATATGCAGCTGAGTTATGCGTATGATTAGTCAATAATGTAGCGTGCACCACGTGCACCTGATTAGCAGAAGGCATATGTGCGGTCAGCGTTGCATTGCTCCGGCGAGGTGGGTGGTAGCATTTGTGTATGACCAAACCAACGCTGAATCCGGTTGCGACGTACTCCCTCCGTCCGAAAATACTTGTCATCAAAATGGATAAAAAGAGATGTATCTTGAACTAAAATACGTCTAGATACACCCCCTTTTATTCATTTTGATGACAAGTATTTCCGGACGGAGGGAGTATGATTTATTGTCCCAACGGAATTAGCAGACCGTGAGATGAGTCCATCAGCAATGCCGCCAACACGGTTAGCAACTTAGCATGCATGCGGCTTGAGTCAGACAGTTAGTAGAGTGATGAATTCGTGAGAAATTCTAGCCACACCAGAATAACGACCCACTGCTAAGTGCTAACATCATAGTACTAAGAGGGGAGATGGAACCGTTGTAAGAGCATGGGCTTAAGGTTATCGCTGATTATCATTTTATATATACTTGAGGTTATATCGTTCCGTGGTGTCGTAGAATTCATTACTCGTTGACGTCGTCGTCTCTAGCTTGTTTCGCCGGCCGAGGTAGTGGTGCTAGTGCTATTTCTGTGCGACACGGCAGGGCTGCACACTCCGGCCGACTCGCCGGGATATTTCCCACTAGCTACACCAGCGTACGCGCGCTGAAGCTACCGGCCCGAAACACTCTGTCTGACTCGATCGGCCGGATACAGCCGCACGCAACGCGCGTGGAGCTGAACGGCGACATGGTACGGTGACATCGGCTGGCAACCAGCAGCGGCAGGAAGATTAGCTAGGGTGATATGCGCGAGCTAGCTATACGGGCGCGACCAGATAACCTCGCTCGCATCACACGCAGAGGCAGTAGTACAAGATTGCTGGTGCCAGCCGCGCGCGCGGGGCGGCGGATGCATCCAGCCGTTAGGTAGGGGGCGCCGTGTGCGTGCGTGGCGACAAGCGAGGCCTCGGGCAGATTCCGCTTGTCCTCGTGCCCAACCTGATAGCTCGTGGGGCTTGGTCGATCGGGTACAATTTCATGCTAGAGCTCACTATACTTTTCTCCTGCTCACTACTGCTACATTACTATGGACAGCCTTGATTCAGCACGGAGTTGAGAACCAGGTAGAGCCCAAAGCAAGAACAAATGTAGATGAAACGAAGAGAAACAGTACGTCCACCAGCTTGCAAGCTTACTCTCTAAACAGAGATCCAGTGCTCTTTTGTAAGTCGGTCAAGCACTCGCAGTAGCTCCAATCTCCAAAGTAGAGTTGGTGGTAAAAAAATGACAAGAGAAGAGGAGGAGAGCTTTCGCAATACTCCGGTCTCCAAACTCACGTCGAGATCGCCGGCTATGCTTTGCCAGCTTGACAGCAAGGTGACAATACGCGTCACAAACAAGCCCCATGGGCCATGGCCATGCTAGAGTAGTCTCACTCGCTGCTGCCGAGGTCCCTCCCATGCACAAATATCGCAAAATATCACAGAATTGCAGTCAGCACTGTGCGTGGATCAGAGCTTTTGGAGACGTGCAAGGTTTTCGTAGGGATTAGCTTAGCCTAGGGTAGATGATGCCTTGTTGATGGCTCCATATGTTTAATCCTTGACCCCACCGGACACAATAAATTACCCAAGAAGAAAGTGAGAAGCTGACGCGAACTGAAACTAGGCCGCTGAACAAGCGATCTCCTTCCACCAGTACAAGTTGATTGAGCTGGTGGGAACTGGCCGGATCGCCGACAGGCGGGCGGCTGTTCGATCTCGGCGGCCACACCCCGGATGTACTTATCTAGCACTCGTAGTTCTGGATCCATCCGTGCACGGCTCATTGCCTCCTGCTTGGCGAGGTGACCGCGTCATTGTCAGGTGACTCAGCTCCAACGCAGCACGGCGTACGACGGGAGACACTTGGTGTTGGCGGTTTTGTCCATCTGGATTTCCCGTGGGCGCGTCGCTCCATGTGCCAATAAACTCATCAGTGACCACACTGTACAGTACTCTAACCTGACGCAGAGTAGTACGTATAATCTACTGCCGCGTGGTATATACAATACCGATATGCGCTCCTGCTTTTCGAGCCACACGCACGGCGCGTCGTCAGCACATGCACTACGAGTACTGTACTCCATTACTACTACAGCTAAGCTAGCAGCGTGGTATTCATCCAGGACGTACGTAGCTGGTGCGAGTCGCCAAATTATACATAGCCGAGGGAAGTGAGCAGCGCAGCCGGTGCCGCTGCGGTGGCCGGCCCGTCGCACAGCCGATCGAGCGGAACGCAACATGGCCGTGGCCGTCGATCCATCCATCCTAAGGCGGGCGCCACCAGCGCCATGCAACTTGACACGGCTGCACGCATCGTACCAGACGATAGGATATGCGCGACACGAGACGCCGACGCCGGTGATGATAAGGAGGTGGACGAGGGATGGATCGGATAGGCTCGCCCGCATCACAGGCTCAGACTGAGAGCTGGTAGAGGTACGTACGGCTTGTTCGGCCCGCCGGGTGCGTGCGGCTGGCGACAGCCAAGGCCTCGCGATCGTCGCACGTACGTATCGCCCCGGACCCGGATCGGCTGGAGTCAGGATGATGATGGGGGGACCTTTCGCTGGCTGTTTCCTCCAAACGTTGGCGAGGCCTGAAGAGTGCGTGTCGACAGGCGGGGCCGCTGGTGGATGAATTCCGCCTGTCGTCCTTGCCCGTCTTGATCGCTCATGGGACCGGTCGGGCACGTTTCGGGACAGAGCTCAGGTGGTCGGAACTGCAACGGTTTATCGCCACATTCAGCTCAGGCACTTTCGGAACCGTCACAGGTCTACCGCATTCTACCGTGGACACCTTTTGCACTGCAGCGAGACAAGGGAGGCGTGCCTGACCTTTCTAGTTTCCCGATCTGTGTTCAGCTGCTGCATCCGGCAAGAGCAATGTTTTTTTTAAACAAGCTAAAAAACTTGCCATTTTCATTAATTAAGGAGAAGGTTTAGACAAGAGCCGCAGAGCGGCAAGAAAAAAAGACTACTCTCGCGACATAAGCGCACTCGGTGTTTGGCTCCCGCCAATGCCCAAAGATGGGCCTCCTCTTTGATCTTGGCAACAATAATGGTGGTCGGTATTTCAGTATGATAACAGAACCAATGGCTCTCGCGAGCTCTGCTGGCCGTGGGCCGCCACGCCGATCTCTCTTCTCCGGCCTCAGACCTGCCGGTCCGGATCCGCATCCTCTCGGCGCCCTCTTGCGGCCTATGTGCTTCACTCGCGAGGTAGCGCCATGGTGCTCATCCACGACCTCGACCAGCGCTGCGTCGGCCGCGGCAATGGCGGCGGCCGCTCCGGCCAGTCTGCGGCGCCCGGCTCCTCGCCGCCCAGCCTCCGATTCCGACCGCCCTTCGCCTCTCGCCGCCCGACCCACGACCTCGGCCCGCATCCGCGTCGGTCGCGGCAGCGGCGCCTCTCTGCCGTCTTTGGCCGTGCCGCCGCCAGCTCCGCGTCGGCTCGCGCGGCCGCTTCGCCTCATGCCCACACCCAACCGTCCAAAGGCGAAGGGTGGCCCGTCACGCTCCTCGGGGAGGAAGGCGGCGACATCTTCGACCAGCAGAGCCTCCGCTCCCGCTTACGTCTCAAAGCCGGCGCTCATCTTGAATCGTCCCAAGCGCAGACGCGTCCCCGGCCGACTTAGACATGGGGCGGCATGTGTCCTGGGCTTCCTTGGTAGCGGGGATGTTGGCGATGAGGAAGAGAAGGAGTTAGCCCCTTTGACGCCATCGGCTGCCAAAAGCTTCTGTCCGGCTCGGCGTCTTGTCGATTAATGTGATGCCGAGTGAGGCGACTGGAGGATGGCAAGATGTGCTGCCTCGGCGTGGCCGGCGCCGTCTGGAGTCGCCAACTCCGGCATTACCCCCTCGTCCCATTCCGGCTTGGCTCTTTGGTAGGTGTTGCAGATGTCTTGCTCCTGGTCATCGAGCCGCTGATTGCATAGATCCCTTGAGGTGCTGCCGCTGTTTGGAGAACGGCCACTTGGCGCGTGGGTGTCGCAATGCTTGGCGTCCATTCAGCTCACTTGCATGCCTTGCCATGCCGCCACGGTCTCGCCTCGACACCGAGCATCACCGAGCTCCAACTCCTTGTGATGGTCCGATGGTATCCCAGCTCCTCCAAGGTGCTTCACCGCAGTCACAGGCATCGGTCGTTTCGCTCCGCTGAATCGGCAACCCCATCGATGTGCTGCTCCAGTCCACTCTAGCTGCCCAGCCGAACTCACTGGTGCGCGTTGGGAGCTTTCTAGAGCGAGCGGAGGCTGCCTGGGAAAGCTCTCTCTTGTCTTGGCCGTGTTGCAATCCGCTCCTGCGCCACATCCTCCTAGCGAGATTGAGGTTGGTGGCTCGATGGAGAAACGAGTTGGGGAGCTCTATGGTTGTTTCTCCCTAGAGCTATGGACAATTCATCGCCGCCGTCTGCCTTGCCCATTGTGATGTCTACTGGATGAGGCGGGACCATTCCCGTGGTTGTGCCTCCGGTCTTTGCAGTGATGCCCGAGCTTCAAGTGTTATGTGCGAGCTCGATTCGCCTCTATCGGTGGAGCATATGATGGTGGACACGCAAGCAACCACGTGTGAGGGACATGATTCAACCTTGACATGTGAGTCGAGTGAGGTGAACTCGGGCGCACTCACATGTGGCTTCAGCACCCATTCCACCCCCGCCAACGGATAATTCCAATGCTCTCTTTGCAAAAGAGCTTTGTGACTTGCTTGCTAGCGTGGAGACCGTTAGCCACAGGCTGGAAGGCGATTGCTTGCCTCTTGACGGGAACGACATTCAAGGGCAAATACAAGAAGGCGAGTGGCGCCCTCGGTCTGGTATAGTGAAGGAGAAGCCACCAAGGTGCAAAGGCAAAAAGAGTGGCGCCGCGCCCGTAGCTGCTTAATGGATGATTCCCGGTCCCTCGGCTCATCCTCATGGTTTGGGTCGTCATACGTGGTTTCGGTGTGGTCCACTATCTTTCGTTGGGATGTTCTTGTCGGGTTCAAAATTGTGGTGTACAAGCGTGAGGAGTTATTGCGTGTTAGGAGGGTTTGGCGGGTTGCACGAGTGCTTGTGGGGTCATGATTGGTGAGTAACCCGATTATGGTCTGATTGTATCAGTTTTAGCCCGGTTTTCCGTACATTAACCGGGCAATTCTCTTCTTCTTAATTAATCGACGAGGCAATTCTTTTGCCTCCGTTTCGAAAAAAAATAATGGTGGTCGATGAAGCCGTGTTGCGAAAGACTTTTGCGTTCCGCTCCTTCCACATTTTCCACATGACCAGCATCAGAACAGAGGCAATGGCTTTCTTGATGTGCCCTCCAGTATTTATCGTCTTAAGCCACCAATCTTGAACCGTGTCTTCATGGCGCCAAATCAATGGCGAGTGGTCATGCATGCCGAGCCAGGCGACCACCTCATTCCAGACGCGGGTAGTGAACCTACACTGAAATAGAAGATGGGAGACGGACTCTTGGACTTGTTTGCATAGAGGACAAAGTCCACAGTTTGTCCATCCTCACCGTTGTAATCGTTCCGCCGTCTACACACAGTTTTGGATGATAAGCCAAGTGAAGACCTTGCATTTTTGGGGGAGCCCAATTCCTCCAGATTGTGGGAGCAGCTGGGCTGAGAACTAGGCCCTCGAATTGTGCCACGTACGCTGTAGCCGCCGAATATTCACCACTGGAAGCGAATTTCCAGGATATGGTGTCCTTCCTATCATGATTGAGAGCAACATCAAAAATCAACTCCCATAAGACCGAAAATCCTGGATATGTGCCAAACAGAGCCCCTGTGAAATGTCAATTTGCCGGACCCAGAAATTGTTGTCAAGAGCCTTACTAACCAAGCATGCCTTCTTTTTGGATATTTTGAAGATTTTTGGAGCGATATCTTTAGGTCGGAGGCCGTTGAGCCAAGATGACTCCCAGAATTTTGCTTTTTTACCATCACCAATGGTCACAACCGTGGATGCTGAAAAAAAATCTCTGTCAGTATCAGTACAGGGCGTTTCCATCCCCATCCAAGTTTTGGGAGGGTCGGCCCATTCGAACCAAAGCCAGCGAAGACGAAGGGCGGTCGCAAACTTCTAAAGATTAAGCACACCCAGGCCACCGAAGGTCTTGGGCTTGCAAACATGCTCCCAATTAACCTTACACTTTCCACCAGACACCTTGTCACAGCCAGCCCAAAGATAAGCACATCGCAGGCTATCAATCTTTTTCCACACCTCAGTTGGGAGCTCCAGCGGTGTGAGATGGTATATCGCAATGGCTGTGAGGACAGCTTTGACCAAAACAATGCGTCCAGGGGTCGCAAAATGCATAGCCGACCAAGGCGGCAGCTTGCCCACAATCTTGTCCTCAAGATACTAAAAGTGTATGCGCTTGAGTCTAGTGACCGACAGGGGAAGACCAAGGTACCGCAAGGGGAAAGATGTCCGGACCGCCGGGAATGCCAGAAGGATGTCATCAAGGTCAAAGTTGGCACACCGTATGGGCGCAACTAAGCTCTTGTTGCAATTGGTGACTAATCCAGTGACTTCACCAAAGGCAGAAAACGTTGAAGCGAGAAATTGTATATCTTCCTTAATAGGAGCAGCAAAGATGGCCGCATAGTCAGGGTATAAGGAGGCCAGGATGGGGTTGCCACAGAGTGGATGGAGGTTGCCTTGCGCGGTAGCCTTGGCTACGATATGGTGCAGGGGATCAATGGCAAGGACAAAGAGCAGAGGGGAGAGAGGATCCCCCTGCCGAAGCCCACATCCGTGCGTGATTGGGTCGCCCGCAACACAATTGAGTAGAACTCTGGAGGAGGCCATGGAAAGGAGAGCAGATAACCAATCACAGAACCAGCTCGAGAAGTGATGATGGCGCAGCAAGTCCCTAAGGTAATCCACCTAACCGAGTCGAAGGCTTTCTTGATGTCTAGCTTGAGAAGCAAAGTAGGGGATTTGGTACGGTGGAGTCGGCGGGCCAAGTTGCGAACATACATGAAGTTGTCGTGGATACTTCTTTTCCTAATGAAGGCGCTTTGCGTGTTGGAGACAAGCGCGGGCATGTGAGGGGCTAGCCGAGTAGCCATCATCTTAGCTATGATCTTTGCAACCGCGTGAATGAGACTGATAGGCCGAAAATCGGAGATGTCCTCAGCCCCATCTTTTTTTGGGATGAGGGCAATGTTGGCTGAGTTGAGCCAATGGAGATTGTTCACATGCAGATTGGAGAAATTATTGATCACAAGCATAATCTCCGTCTTAATGATGTCCCAACTGAAGGAAATATGCCCTAGAGGCAATAATAAAGTTATTATTTATTTCCTCATATCATGATAAATATTTATTATTCATGCTAGAATTGTATTAACCGGAAACATAATACATGTGTGAATACATAGACAAATATAGTGTCACTAGTATGCCTCTACTTGACTAGCTCGTTGATCAAAGATGGTTGAGTATCCTAGCCATAGACATAAGTTGTCATTTGATTAACGGGATCACATCATTAGGAGAATGATGTGATTGACTTGACCCATTTCGTTAGCTTAGCACTTGATCGTTTAGTTTACTGCTATTGCTTTCTCCATGACTTATACATGTTCCTATGACTATGAGATTATGCAACTCCCGAATACCGGAGGAACACTTTGTGTGCTACCAAACATCACAACGTAACTGGTGATTATAAAGGTGCTCCACAGGTGTCTCCGATGGTGTTTGTAGAGTTGGCATAGATCGAGATTAGGATTTATCACTCCAATTGTCGGAGAGGTATCTCTGGGCCCTCTCGGTAATGCACATCACTATAAGCCTTGCAAGCAAAGTGACTAATGAGTTAGTTGCGGGATGATGCATTACAGAACGAGTAAAGAGACTTGCCAGTAACGAGATTGAGCTAGGTATTGAGATACCGACGATCGAATCAAGGGCAAGTAACATATCGATGACAAAGGGAACAAAGTATGTCGTTATGCGGTTTGACCGATAAAGATCTTCTAGAATATGTAGGAACCAATATGAGCATCCAGGTTCCGCTATTGGTTATTGACCGGAGACGTGTCTCGGTCATGTCTACATAGTTCTCGAACCTGTAGGGTCCGCACGCTTAAAGTTCTGTGACGATCGGTATTATGAGTTTTTCTGTTTTGATGTACCGAAGGTAGTTTGGAGTCCCGGATATGATGACGGACATGATGAGGAGTCTCGAAATGGTCGAGACGTAAAAATCGATATATTGGACGACTATGTTCGTGTTGGGGAACGTACTAATATCAAAAAAATTCCTACGCACCCGCAAGATCATGGTGATGCATAGCAACGAGAGGGGAGAGTGTTGTCTACGTACCCTCGTAGACCGAAAGCGAAAGCGTTAGCACAACGTGGTTGATGTAGTCGTACGTCTTGATGATCCGACCGACCAAGTACCGAACGTACGGCAGCTCCGAGTTCAGCACACGTTCAGCCCGATGACGTCCCTCGAACTCCGATCCAGCCGAGTGTTGAGGAAGAGTTTCGTTAGCACGACGGTGTGGTGACGATGTTGATGTTCTACCAATGCAGGGCTTCGCCTAAGCACTGCTACAGTATTATTGAGATGGACTATGGTGGAGGGGGCACCGCACACGGCTAAAAGATCAACTTGAAGGAGCAAGGAGGAGGGGGCCGGCCAAGGGGAGGAGGCGCGCCCAAGGGGGAAGTCCTACTCCCACCGGGAGTAGTACTCCTCCTTTCCTTGTTGGAGTAGGAGAAGGGAAGGGAGAAGGAGAAAGAAGGAAGGGGGCGCCCCCCTCCCTAGTCCGATTCGGACCAGCCCATGGGGATGGGTGCGGCCACCCTTTGGGGCCTTTCTCTCCTTTCCCGTATGGCCCATTAAGGCCCAATACGAATTCTCGTAACTCTCTAGTACTCCGAAAAATACCCGAATCACTCGGAACCTTTCCGATGTCCGAATATAGTCGTCCAATATATCGATCTTTACGTCTCGGCCATTTCGAGACTCCTCGTCATGTCCCCGATCTCATCCAGGGCTCCGAACTACCTTAGGTACATCAAATCACATAAACTCATAATATAACCATCATCAAACTTTAAGCGTGTGGACCCTACGGGTTCGAGAACTATGTAGACATGACTTGAGACAATCTCCGGTCAATAACCAATAGCGGAACCTGGATGCTCATATTGGCTCCTACATATTCTACGAAGATCTTTATCGATCAAACCGCATAACAACATATGTTGTTCCCTTTGTCATCGGTATGTTACTTGCTCGAGATTCGATCATCGGTATCTCAATACCTAGTTCAATCTCGTTACCGGCAAGTCTCTTTACTTGTTCCGTAATACATCATCCCGCAACTAATTCATTAGTTACAATGCTTGCAAGGCTTATAGTGATGTGCATTACCGAGAGGGCCCAGAGATACCTCTCCGACAATCGGAGTGACAAATCCTAATCTCGAAATACGCCAACCCAACAAAAATACTTTCGGAGACACCTGTAGAGCACCTTTATAATCACCCAGTTACGTTGTGACGTTTGGTAGCACACAAAGTGTTCCTACGGTAAACGGGAGTTGCATAATCTCATAGTCATAGGAACATATATGAGTCATGAAGAAAGCAATAGCAGAATACTAAACGGTCAAGTGCTAAGCTAACGGAATGGGTCAAGTCAATCACATCATTCTCCTAATGATGTGATCCCGTTAATCAAATGACAACTCATGTCTATGGCTAGGAAACTTAACCATCTTTGATCAACGAGCTAGTCAAGTAGAGGCATACTAGTGACACTTTGTTTTGTCTATGTATTCACACATGTATTATGTTTCCGGTTAATACTATTCTAGCATGAATAATAAACATTTATCATGATATAAGGAAATAAATAACAACTTTATTATTGCCTATAGGGCATATTTCCTTCAGTCTCCCACTTGCACTAGAGTCAATAATCTTGAGCACATCGCCATGTAATTTAACATCAATAGTTCACATCACCATGTGATTAACACCCATAGTTCACATCGTCATGTGACCAACACCCAAAGGGTTTACTAGAGTCAATAATCTAGTTCACATCGCTATGTGATTAACACCCAAAGAGTACTAAGGTGTGATCATGTTTTTGCTTGTGAGAGAAGTTTAGTCAACTGGGTCCGCCATATTCGGATCCGTATGTATTTTGCAAATTTCTATGTCAACAATGCTCTGCATGGAGCTACTCTAGCTAATTGCTCCCACTTTCAATATGTATCCAGATTGAGACTTAGAGTCATCCTGGATCGGTGTCAAAACTTGCATCGACGTAACCCTTTACGCATTTAACCTTTGTCACCTCCATAATCGAGAAACATATCCTTATTCCACTAAGGATAATTTTGACCGCTGTCCAGTAATCTACTCCTAGATCACTATTGTGCTCCCTTGCCAAAATTAGTGTAGGGTATACAATAGATCTGGTACACAGCATGGCATACTTTATAGAACCTATGGCCAATGCATAGGGAATGACTGTCATTCTTTTTCTATCATCTTCCGTGGTCGGGCTTTGAGTCTTACTCAATTTCACACCTTGTAACACAGGCAAGAACTCTTTCTTTGACTGATCCATTTTGAACTACTTCAAAATCTTGTCAAGGTATGTACTCATTGAAAAAAACTTATCAAGCGTCTTGATCTATCTCTATAGATCTTGATGCTCAATATGTAAGCAGCTTCTCCGAGGTCTTTCTTTGAAAAACTCCTTTCAAACACTCCTTTATGCTCTGCAGAATAATTCTACATTATTTCCGATCAACAATATGTCATTCACATATACTTATCGAAATGTTGTAGTGCTCCCACTCACTTTCTTGTAAATACAGGCTTCACCGCAAGTCTCAGATAAAACTATATCCTTTGATCAACTTATCAAAGCGTATATTCCAACTCCGAGATGCTTGCACCAGTCCATAGATGGATCATCGGAGCTTGCATATTTTGTTAGCACCTTTAGGATTGACAAAACCTTCTCGTTGCATCATATACAACTCTTCTTTAATAAATCCATTAAGGAATGCAGTTTTGTTTATCCATTTGCCGATTTCATAAAATGCGGCAATTGCTAACATGATTCGGACAGACTTAAGCATAGATACAAGTGAGAAACTCTCATCGTAGTCAACAGCTTGAACTTGTCGAAAACCTTTTGCGACAATTCTAGCTTTGTAGATAGTAACACTACTATCAGCGTCCGTCTTCCTCTTGAAGATCCATTTAATCTCAATGGCTCTCCGATCATTGGGCAAGTCAATCAAAGTCCATACTTTGTTCTCATACATGGATCTCATCTCAGATTTCATGGCCTCAAGCCATTTCGCGGAATCTGGGCTCATCATCGCTTCCTCATAGTTCGTAGGTTCGTCATGGTCAAGTAACATGACCTCCTGAGCAGGATTACCGTACCACTCTGGTGCGGATCTCACCCTGGTTTACCTACGAGGTTCGGTAGTAACTTGATCTGAAGTTATATGATCATCATCATTAGCTTCCTCACTAATTGGTGTAGTAGTCATAGGAGCAGATTTCTGTGATGAACTACTTTCCAATAAGGGAGCAGGTCTGATTACCTCATCAAGTTCTACTTTCCTCCCACTCACTTCTTTTCGAGAGAAACTCCTTCCCTAGAAAGTATCCATTCTCAAAGAACGAATGTCTTGCCTTCGGATCTGTGATAGAAGGTGTACCCAACATGCTCCTTTGGGTATCCTATGAAGACACATTTCTCCGTTTTTGGGTTTGAGCTTATCAGGATGAAACTTTTTCACATAAGCATTGCAACCCCAAATTTTAAGAAACGACAACTTTGGTTTCTTGCCAAACCACAGTTCATAAGGCGTCGTCTCAACGGATTTAGATGGTGCCCTATTTAACGTGAATGCAGCTGTCTCTAATGCACAACCCCAAAACTATAGTGGTAAATCGGTAAGAAACATCATAGATTGCACTATATCCAATAAAGTACGGTTATGACGTTCGGACACAACATTACACTGTGGTGCTCCAGGTGGCGTGAGTTGCGAAACTATTCCGCATTGTTTTAAATGAAGACCAAACTCGTAACTCAAATATTCTCCTCCACGATCAGATCGTAGAAACTTTATTTTCTTGTTACGATGATTTTCCACTTCACTCTGAAATTCTTTGAACTTTTCAAATGTTTCAGACTTATGTTCCTCAAGTAGATATACCCATATCTGCTCAAATCATCTGTGAAGGTCAGAAAATAATGATACCCGCCGCGAGCCTCAATATTCATTGGACCACATACATCAGTATGTATGATTTCCAATAAGTCAGTTGCTTGCTCCATTGTTCCGGAGAACGGAGTTTTAGTCATCTTGCCCATAAGGCATGGTTCGCAAGCATCAAGTGATTCATAATCAAGTGATTCCAAAATCCCATCAGCATGGAGTTTCTTCATGCGCTTTACACCAATATGACCTAAACAGCAGTGCCACAAATAATTTGCAGTATCATTATTAACTTTGCATCTTTTGGCTTCAATATTATGAATATGTGTATCACTACGATCGAGATCCAACGAACCATTTTCATTGTGTGTGTAACCATATAAGGTTTTATTCATGTAAATGTAACAACAATTATTCTCTAACTTAAATGAATAAGCTGTATTGTAATAAACATGATCAAATCATATTCATGCTCAATGCAAAC
Source organism: Aegilops bicornis (assembly GCA_021605145.1). Taxonomy (NCBI): domain Eukaryota; kingdom Viridiplantae; phylum Streptophyta; class Magnoliopsida; order Poales; family Poaceae; genus Aegilops; species Aegilops bicornis. The sequence continues at coordinate 361,653,691 of CM038669.1, forward strand.
ACCAAATAACACTTATTTAGGTTCAACACTAATCTCGAAAGTATAGGGAGAGTGCGATGATGATCATATCAATCTTGGAACCACTTCCAATACACATCGTCACTTCATCCTTAACTAGTTTCTATTCATTATGCAACTCCGTTTGAAAGTTACTACTCTTTAGCAACCGAACCAGTATTAAGTACCGAGGGGTTGCTATAAACACTAGTAAAGTATACATCAATAACATGTATATCAAATATACTTTTGTTCACTTTGCCATCCTTCTTATCCGCCAATTGTTTGGGGTAGTACCGCTTCCAGTGACCAGTCCTTTTTGCAGTAGAAGCACTCAGTATCAGGCTTAGGTCCAAACTTGGGCTTCTTCACTTGAGCAGCAACTTGCTTGTCGTTCTTCTTGAAGTTCCCCTTCTTTCCCTTTGCCCTTTTCTTGAAACTAGTGATCTTGTTAACCATCAACATTGATGCTCTTTCCTTGATTTCTACCTTCGCAGATCTCAACATCGCGAAGAGCTCGGGAATTACTTTCGTCATCCCTTGCATATTATAGTTCATCACGAAGTTTTACTAACTTGGTGATGGTGACTAGAGAATTCTGTTAATCACTATTTTATCCGGAAGATTAACTCCCACTTGATTCAAGCGATTGTAGTACCCGGACAATCTGAGCATATGCTCACCGCTTGAGCTATTCCCCTCCATCTTTTAGCTATAGAACTTATTGGAGACTTCATATCTCTCAACTCGGGTATTTGCTTGAAATATTAACTTCAACTCCTGGAACATCTCATATGGCCCATGACGTTTAAAACGTCTTTGAAGTCCCGATTCTAAGCCATTAAGCATGGTGCACTAAACTATCAACTAGTCATCATATTGAGCTAGCCAAACGTTCATAACGTCTGCTTCTGCTCCTGCAATAGGTCCATCACCTAGCGGTGCATCAAGGGCATAATTCTTCTGTGCAGCAATGAGGACAATCCTCAGATCACGGATCCAATCCGCATCATTGCTACTAACATCTTTCAACATAGTTTTTCTCTAGGAACATAACAAAATAAACATAGGGAAGCAACAACGCGAGCTATTGATCTACAATATAAATATGCTAATACTACCAGGACTAAGTTCATGATAAATTTAAGTTCAATTAATCATATTACTTAAGAACTCCCACTTAGATAGACATCCCTCTAATCCTCTAAGTGATCACGTGATCCATATCAACTAAACCATGTCCGATCATCACGTGAGATGGAGTAGTTTCAACGGTGAACATCACTATGTTGATCATATCTACTATATGATTCACGCCGACCTTTCGGTCTCCGTGTTCCGTGCCATATCTGTTATATGCTAGGCTCGTCAAGTTTAACCTGAGTATTCCGCGTGTAAACTGTTTTGCACCCGTTGTATTTGAACGTAGAGCCTATCACACCCGATCATCACGTGGTGTCTCAAAGACGAAGAACTTTCGCAACGGTGCATACTCAGGGAGAACACTTCTTGATAATTTTTAGTGAGAGATCATCTTAAAATGCTACAGATGAACTAAGCAAAATAAGATGTATAAAAGATAAACATCACATGCAATCAAAATATGTGACATGATATGGCCATCATCATCTTGTGCCTTTGATCTCCATCTCCAAAGCATCGTCATGACTTCAATCGTCACCGGCATGACACCATGATCTCCATCATCTTGATCTATATCAATGTGTCGTCACATGGTCGTCTCGCCAATTATTGCTCTTGCAACTATTGCTATCGCATAGCGATAAAGTAAAGCAATTATTTGGCGCTTGCATCTTATGCAATAAAGGGACAACCATAAGGCTTCTGCCAGTTGCCGATAACTTCAACAAAATATGATCATCTTATACAAAAACTTATAACTCATCATGTCTTGACCATATAACTGTTGGGGAACGTAGCAGAAATTCAAAATTTTCCTACGTGTCACCAAGATCTATCTATGGAGAAACCAGCAACGAGGGGAAGGAGAGTGCATCTACATACCCTTGTAGATCGTTAAGCGGAAGCGTTCATGAGAACGGGGTTGAAGGAGTCGTACTTGTCGTGATCCAAATCACCGGAGATCCTAGTGCCGAACGGACGGCACCTCCGCTGCTCAACACACGCAGACCCGGTGGACGTCTCCCACGCCTTGATCCAGCAAGGAGAGAGGGAGAGGTTGAGGAAGACTCCATCCAGCAAAGCAGCACAATGGCGTGGTGGTGATGGAGGCGTGGCTATCCCGCAGGCTTCGCCAAGCACCACAGGAGAAGAGGAGGAAGAAGAGATGCAGGCTGCACCAACGAGAGGAGAAGTTCTCATGTGTTATGGGCAGCCCTGTGCCTCTATTTATATGGGGAGAGGGAGGAGGTGCGCCTCTCTGGGTTCCCACCCCTAGAGGCGCCATCCTAGATGGGATCAAGGGGAGGCGGCCAAAGAGGGGAGAGGGGAGGCGCCCACTAGGTGGGCCTTAAGGCCCATCTGGACCTAGGGTTTCCCCTTCTCCCTTTTTTTCTCTTAGCTGCCCTTGGGCCCTTGTGGGGCGCACCAGCCCACTTAGGGGCTGGTCCCTCACCATACTTGGCCCATGCAAGCCTCCGGGGTTGGTGGCCCCACTTGGTGGACCCAGGACCCTCCCGGTGGTCCCGTGCATTACCGATATCGCCTCAAACTTTTCCGGTGACCAAAACAGGACTTCCCATATATAAATCTTTACCTCCGGACCATTCCGGAACTCCTCGTGACGTCCGGAATCTCATCCGAGACTCCGAACAACATTCGTAACCACGTATATCTATTCCCTATAACCCTAGCGTCATCGAACCTTAAGTGTGTAGACCCTAGGGTTCGGGAACCATGCAGACATGACCGAGACGTTCTCCGGTCAATAACCAACAGCGAGATCTGGATACCCATGTTGACTCCCACATGTTCCACGATGATCTCATCGGATGAACCCACGATGTCAAGGACTCAATCGATCCCGTATACAATTCCCTTTGTCTAACGGTATTGTACTTGCCCGAGATTCGATCGTCGGTATACCCGATACCTTGTTCAATCTCGTTATCGGCAAGTCTCTTTACTCGTTCTGTAACACATCATCCCGTGATCAACCCCTTGGTCACATTGTGCACATTATGATGATGTCCTACCGAGTGGGCCAGAGATACCTCTCCGTTTACACGGAGTGACAAATCCAGTCTCGATTCGTACAACCCAACAGACACTTTCGGAGATACCGTAATGCACCTTTATAGCCACCCGATTCACGTTGTGACGCTTTGGTACACCCAAAGCATTCCTACGGTGTCCGGAGTTGCACAATCTCATGGTCTAAGGAAATGATACTTGACATTAGAAAAGCTTTAGCATACGAACTACGATCTTTGTGCTAGGCTTAGGATTGGGTCTTGTCCATCACATCATTCTCCTAATGATGTGATCCCGTTATCAACGACATCCAATGTCCATGGTCGTGAAACCATAACCATCTATTGATTAACGAGCTAGTCAACTAGAGGCTTACTAGGGACATGGTGTTGTCTATGTACCCACACATGTATCTGAGTTTCCTATCAATACAATTATAGCATGGATAATAAACGATTATCATGAACAAGGAAATATAATAATAACTAATTTATTATTGTCTCTAGGGCATATTTCCAACAGTCTCCCACTTGCACTAGAGTCAATAATCTAGTTCACATCGCCATGTGATTAACAGCGATAGGTCACATCGCCATGTGACCAACATCCAAAGAGTTTACTAGTGTGCGTAAACTAGTTCACATCATCATGTGATTAAGACTCAATGAGTTCTCAGGTTTGATCATGTTTTGCTTGTGAGAGAGGTTTTTAGTCAACGGGTGCAGAACCTTTCAGATCCGTGTGTGCTTTGCAAATTTCTAGGTCATATTGTAAACGCTGCTTCCACGCTCCACTTGGATCTATTCCAAATGGTTGCTCCACTTATATCGTATCCGGTTTGCTACTCGTAGTCACTTTCGGATAGGTGTTAAAGCTTGCATCGGCGTAACCCCTTACGCCGAACTCTTTATTACCTCCATAATCGAGAAACATGTCTTTATTTACTCCAAGGACAATTATTGATCACCGTCCAATGATCCATTCCGGATCATTCTTGTACCCTTTGACCGACTCATGGCAAGGCACACTTCCGGTCGCGGTACACAAAGATAGCATACTATAGAGCCTATGTCCGAAGCATAGGGGCGACCTTCATCCTTTCTCTCTTTTACTGCCGTGGTCGAGCTTTAACTCTTAACTTCATACCTTACAACTCAGGCAAGAACTCCTTCTTTGGTGATCCATCTTGAACACCTTCAAGATCATGTCAAGGTATGTGCTCATTTGAAAGTATTATTAAGCATTTTGATCTATCCTTATAGATCTCGATGCTCAATGTTCAAGTAGCTTAATCCAGGTTTTCTATTGAAAAACATCTTTCAAATAACCCTATATGCTTTTCAGAAATTCTACATCATTTCTGATCATCAATATGTCAACAACATACACTCATCAGAAATTCTATAGTGCTCCCACTCACTTCTTTGGAAATACAAGTTTCTCATAAACTTTGTAGAAACCCAAAATCTTTGATCATCTCATCAAAGTGTATATTCCAACTCCGAGATGCTTACTCCAGTCCTTAGAAGGATAGCTGGAGCTTCGCATGCTTGTTAGCATCTTTCAGGATTGACAAAACCTTCTGGTTGTATCACATACAACCTTTCCTCAAGTATAACGTCGAGGAAACAATGTTTTGACATCCTATCTGCAAGATTTCATCAATCATGCGAATCGCTAATCCAATTCCAACATACTCTTAGCATCGCTACGAGTGAGAAAACCTCACCGTAATCAACTCCTTGAACTTGTCGGAAAACATCTTAACGACAAGTCGAGCTTTCTTAATGGTAATTCTTACCATCATTTTACATCTTCCTTTTAAAATCCATCCGTACCCAATGGCCTTACGACCATCAAGTATTTCTTCCAAAGTCATGGATCCGTTCTCGGATTTTATGGCCTCGAGCCATTCGTCGGAATCCGGGCCCACCATCGCTTCTCCATAGCTCGTAGGTTCATTGTTGTCTAGCAACATGACCTCTAAGGCAGGATTGCGTACCACTCAAGTACTCGCATCCTTTTCACCCTCACGAGGTACGTTAGTGACTTGATCCGAAACTTCATGATCACTATCATAAGCTTCTACTTCAATTGGTGTAGGTGCCATGGGAACAACTTCCGTGCCACTGCTACACACTAGTTGAAGTGACGGTTCATTAACCTCATCAAGTCTCCACCATCCTCCCACTCAATTCTTTCGAGAGAAACTTTTCTTGAGAAAGGACCCGTTTCTAGAAACAATTACTTTTGCTTCCGGATCTTGAGATAGGAGGTATACCCAACTGTTTTGGGTGTCCTATGAAGATGTATTTATCCGCTTTGGGTTCGAGCTTATCACGATGAAACCTTTTCACTTAAGCGTCGCAGCCCCAAACTTTTAAGAAATGACAGCTTAGGTTTCTCTAAACCATAGTTCATACGGTGTCATCTCAACGGAATTACGTGGTGCCCTATTAAAGTGAGTGCGGTTGTCTCTAATGCCTAACCCATGAACGATAGTGGTAATTCGATAAGAGACATCATGGTACGCACCATATCCAATAGGGTGCAACTATGATGTTCGGACACACCATCACACTATGGTGTTCCAGGCGGTATTAATTGTGAAACAATTTCCACGGTGTCTTAATTGCGTGCCAAAGCTCGTAACTCAGATACTTATCTCTATGATCATATCATAGACATTTTATCCTCTTGTCACAATGATCTTCAACCTCACTCTGAAATTACTTGAACCATTCAATAATTCAGACTTGTGTTCCGTCAAGTAAATATACTCAACATCTACTCGAATCATCTGTGAAGTAAGAACATAACGATATTCACTACATGCCTCAAAGACTCATTGGACCGCACACATCAAAATGTGTTACTTCCTACAAGTTGCTTTCTTGTTCCATTTCTTTGAAACGAGGCTTTCGGTCATCTTGCCCATGTGGTATGATTTGCATGTCTCAAGTGATTCAAAATCAAGTGAGTCCAAAGCGATCCATCTGCATGGAGTTTCTTCATGCGTATGCACCAATAGACATGGTTTGCATGTCTCAAACTTTTCAAAAAGCGAGTGAGTCCAAAGATCCATCAACATGGAACTTCTTCATGCGTTTTATACCAATATGACTCACATGGCGATTGCCACAAGTAAGTGGTACTATCATTACTATCTTTTATCTTTTGGCATGAAAATGTGTATCACTACGATCGAGATTCAATAAACCATTCCTTTAGGTGCAAGACCATTGAAGGTGTTATTCAAATAAATAGAGTAAATCAAGTATTCTCCTTAAATGAATAACCGTATTGCGATAGACATAATCCAATCATGTCTATGCTCAACGCATAAACACCAATAACAATTATTTAGGTTTAACACCAATCTCGATGGTAGAGGGAGCGTCGTGATGCTTGATCATATCAACCTTGGAAACACTTCCAACACGTATCGTCAGCTCACCTTTAGATAGTCTCCATTTATTCCGTATCTTTTATTTCGAGTTACTAACTCTTATCAACCGAAACGGTATCTAATACCCTGGTGATACTAGGAGTACTAGTAAAGTACACATTAACATAATATATATATCCAATATACTTCTATTGATCTTGCCAGCCTTCTTATCTACCAAGTATCTAGGGTAATTCTGCTCCAGTGGCTGTTCCCCTTATTACAGAAACACTTAGTCTCGGGTTTATGTTCAACCTTGAGTTTCTTCACTGGAGCAGCAGCTGATTTGCCATTTCGTGAAGTATCCCTTATTGCCCTTGCCCTTCTTGAAACTAGTGGTTTCACCAACCATCAACAATTGATGCTCCTTCTTGACTTCTACTTTCACGGTGTCAAACATCGCGAATATTTCAAAGATCATCTATCCCTGATTTGTTATAGTTCATCACGAAGCTCTAGTAGCTTGGTGGCAATGAATTTGGAGAAACATCACTATCTCATCTGGAAGATGAACTCCCTTTCGATTCAAGTGATTTTTGCACTCGGACAATCGAGCACTAGCCCAACGATTGAGCTTTTCTCCCTTAGTTTGTAGGCTAAGAAAATCGTCCGAGGTCTCATACCTCTTGGCGTGGGCACGAGCCTGAAATCCTTTCAGCCCTCGAAACATATCATATGTTCGCGACATTTTAAAACGTCTTTCGTGCCTCAACTCTAAACCGTTTAACCGAACTATCACGTAGTTATCAAAAGCGTGTATGTCCGATGTTCGCAACATCCACAAATGACGTTTGGGGTTCGGACACTGAAGCGGTGCATTAAGGACATAAGCTTTCATCGTCCGCATAATCGCTACTTTCAACTTTCAACTATATTTTCTCTAGGAACATATCTAAGCAGTGGAACTAAAGCGCCGAGCTTACGACATAATTTGCAAAAGGTCTTTTGACTACGTTCAAGATAATTAAGTTCATCTTATGAACTCCCACTCGAGATAGACATCCTCTCTGGTCATCTAAGTGATTACATGATCCGAGTCAATCTAGGCCGTGTCCGATCATCACGTGAGACGGACTAGTCATCATCGGTGAACATCTTCATGTTGATCGTATCTACTATACGACTCATGCTCGACCTTTCGGTCTCGTGTTCCGAGGCCATGTGCATACATGCTAGGCTCGTCAAGTTAACCCTAAGTGTTTCCGTGTGTAAATCTGTCTTACACCCGTTGTATGTGAACGTAAGAATCCATCACACCCGATCATCACGTGGTGCTTAGAAGCGACGAACTTTAGCAACGGTGCACAGTTAGGGGAGAACACTTCTTGAAATTGTTGTAAGGGATCATCTTATTTACTACCGTCGTTCTAAGTAAACAAGATGCATAAACATAATAAACATCACATGCAATTATATAGTAGTGACATGATATGGCCAATATCATATAGCTCCATTGATCTCCATCTCCCGGCTCCATGATCATCATCGTCACCGGCATGACACCATGATCTCCATCATCATGATCTCCATCATCGTGTCTTCATGAAGTTGTCTCGCCAACTATTACTTCTACTACTATGGCTACCGGTTAGCAATAAAGTAAAGTAATTACATGGCGTTGTTTAGTGACACGCAGGTCATACAATAAATAAAGACAACTCCTATGGCTCCTGCCGGTTGTCATACTCATCGACATGCAAGTCGTGATTCCTATTACAAGAACATGATCAATCTCATACATCACATATCATTCATCACATTCTACTTGGCCGTATCACATCACATAGCATACCTCGCAAAAACAAGTTAGACGTCCTCTAATTGTTGTTTGCATGTTTTACGTGGCTGCTATGGGTTTCTAGCAAGAACGCTTTCTTACCTACGCAAAACCACAACGTGATATGCCAATTGCTATTTACCCTTCATAAGGACCCTTTTCATCGAATCCGTTCCGACTAAAGTGGGAGAGATCGGCACCGCTAGCCACCTTATGCACCAAGTGCATGTCGTTCGGTGGAACTTTGTCTCACGTGGAAATGCGTGTAAGGTCGGTCGGGCCGCTTCATCCCACAATACCGTCGAAACAAGATTGGACTAGTAACGGTAAGCATATTGAACAACATCAACACCCACAACTACTTTGTGTTCTACTCGTGCAAAGAATCTACGCAATAGACCTAGCTCATGATGCCCTTTGTTGGGGAACGTGGCGAAATTCAAAATTTTCCTCACGTGTCACCAAGATCTATCTATGGAGAAACCAACAACGAGGGAAGGAGAGTGCATCTACATACCCTTGTAGATCGTTAAGCGGAAGCGTTCATGAGAACGGGGTTGAAGGAGTCGTACTCGTCGTGATCCAAATCACCGGAGATCCTAGTGCCGAACGGACGGCACCTCAAAGTTCAACACACGTACAGCCCGGTGACGTCTCCCACGCCTTGATACAGCAAGGAGAGAGGGAGAGGTTGAAGAAGACTCCATCCAGCAGCAGCACAACGGCGTGGTGGTGATGGAGGAGCGTGGCTATCTGCAGGCTTCGCCAAGCACCACAGGAAAAGAGGAGGAAGAAGAGATGCAGGGCTGCACCAACGAGAGAAGTTCTCATGTGTTATGGGCAGCCCCAGGCCTCTATTTATATAGGGAGAGGGAGGAGGGTGCGCCCCCTCTAGGGTTCCCACCCCTAGAGGGGCGGCAGCCCTAGATGGGATCAAGGGGAGGCGGCCAAAGAGGGGAGAGAGGGGGAGGCGCCCACTAGGTGGGCCTTAAGGCCCATCTGGACCTAGGGTTTCCCTTCTCCCCTTTTTTTCTCTTAGCTGCCCCTTGGGCCCTTGTGGGAGGCACACCAGCCCACTTAGGGGCTGGTCCCTCACCATACTTGGCCCATGCAAGCCTCCGGGGTTGGTGGCCCCACTTGGTGGACCCCCGGGACCCTCCCGGTGGTCCCGGTACATTACCGATATCGCCCGAAACTTTTCCGGTTACCAAAATGTAACTTCCCATATATAAATCTTTACCTCCGGACCATTCCGGAACTCCTCGTGACGTCCGGATCTCATCCGGACTCCGAACAACATTCGGTAACCACGTATATCTATTCCCTATAACCCTAAGCGTCATCGAACCTTAAGTGTGTAGACCCTACGGGTTCGGGAACCATCTTGAACATGACCAGACGTTCTCGGTCAATAACCAACAGCGGGATCTGGATACCCATGTTGGCTCCACATGTTCCACAATGATCTCATCGGATGAACCACGATGTCAAGGACTCAATCGATCCGTATACAATTCCCTTTGTCTAACGGTATTGTACTTCTGCCCGAGATTCGACCGTCGGTATACCGATACCTTGTTCAATCTCGTTGCAGCAAGTCTCTTTACTCGTTTACGTAACACATCATCCCGTGATCAACCCCTTGGTCACATTGTGCACATTATGATGATGTCCTACCGAGTGGGCCCAGAGATACCTCTCCGTTTTACACGGAGTGACAAATCCCATCTCGATTCGTGCCAACCCAATGTACACTTTCGGAGATACCTGTAATGCACCTTTATAGCCACCCGATTCACGTTGTGACGCGTTTGGTACACCCAAAGCATTCCTACGGTATCCGGAGGTGCACAATCTCATGGTCTAAGGAAATGATACTTGACATTAGAAAAGCTTTAGCATACGAACTACGATCTTTGTGCTAGGCTTAGGATTGGGTCTTGTCCATCACATCATTCTCCTAATGATGTGATCCCGTTATCAACGACATCCAATGTCCATGGTCGAAACCGTAACCATCTATTGATTAACGAGCTAGTCAACTAGAGGCTTACTAGGGACATGGTGTTGTCTATGTACCCACACATGTATCTGAGTTTCCTATCAATACAATTATAGCATGGATAATAAACGATTATCATGAACAAGGAAATATAATAATAACTAATTTATTATTGTCTCTAGGGCATATTTCCAACAATAACATCACAACATGCCCTGCAAAAACAAGTTAGACGCCCTCTACTTTGTTGTTGCAAGTTTTATGTGGCTGCTACGGGCTTAGCAAGAACGATTCTTACCTACGCATCAAAACCACAACGATAGTTTGTCAAGTTGGTGCTGTTTTAACCTTCGCAAGGACCGGGCGTAGCACTTTCGGTTCAACTAAAGTTGAAGAAACTAACACCCACCAGCCACAATGTGCAAAAGCACGCCGGTAGAACCAGTCTCGCGTAAGCGTCTGGCGTAATGTCGGTCCGAGCCGCTTCATCCAACAATACCGCCCGAACCAAAGTATGACATCTTTGGTAAGCGGTATGACTTATATCGCTTTACAACTCACTTGTGTTCTACTCGTGCATATGACATCTACGCATAAACCAGGCTCGGATGCCACTGTTGGGGAACGTAGTAATTTCAAAAAATCCTCTACGCTACGCAAGATCATGGTGATGCATAGCAACAAGAGGGGAGAGTGTTGTCTACGTACCCTCGTACACCGAAAGCGGAAGCGTTAGCAGAACGCGGTTGATGTAGTCGTACGTCTTCACGATCCGACCGATCAAGTACCGAACGTATGGCACCTCCGAGTTCAGCACACGTTCAGCCGATGGCGTCCCTCGAACTCCGATCCAGCCGAGTGTTGAGGGAGAGTTTCACAAGATGACGCATGGCGTGGTGGACGATGTTGATGTTCTATCACGAGGCTTCGCCCAAGCATTGCTACAGTATTATCGAGGTGGACTATGGTGGAGGGGGGCACCGCACACGGCTAAAAGATCAACTTGATCAATTATTGTGTCTATGGGGTGCCCCCTGCCCCCGTATATAAAGGAGCAAGGAGAATGGGGCCGGCCAAGGGGAGGAGGCGCGCCTAAGGGGGGAGTCCTACTCCCACCGGGAGTAGGACTCCTCCTTTCCTTGTTGGAGTAGGAGAAGGGAAGGGAGAAGGTGAATGAAGGAAGGGGGCGCCCCCTTCCGAGTACAATTCGGACCAGCCCAGGGGGAGGGGTGCGGCCACCCTTTGGGGCCTTTCTCTCCCTTTCCGTATAGCCCATTAAGGCCCAATACGAATTCCGTAACTCTCCCAGATTGCGAAAAATACCCGAATCACTCGGAACCTTTCCGATGTCCGAATATAGTTGTCCAATATATCGATCTTTACGTCTCGGCCATTTCGAGACTTCTCGTCATGTCCCCGATCTCATCCGGGACTCTGAACTACCATCGGTACATCAAATCACATAAACTCATAATATAACCGTCATCAAACTTTAAGCGTGCGGACCCTACGGGTTCGAGAACTATGTAGACATGACTTGAGACAATCTCCGGTCAATAACCAATAGCGGAACCTAGATGCTCATATTGGCTCCTACATATTCTACGAAGATCTTTATCGGTCAAACCGCATAACAACATACGTTGTTCCCTTTGTCATCGGTATGTTACTTGCTCGAGATTCGATCGTCGGTATCTCAATACCTAGTTCAATATCGTTACCGGCAAGTCTCTTTACTCGTTCCGTAATACATCATCCATCAACTAATTCATTAGTTACAATGCTTGCAAGGCTTATAGTGATGTGCATTACCGAGAGGGCCCAGAGATACCTCTCCGACAATCGGAGTGACAAATCCTAATCTCGAAATACGCCAACCCAACAAAAATACTTTCGGAGACACACCAGAGAGCACCTTTATAATCACCCAGCTTCACGTTGTGACGTTTGGTAGCACACAAAGTGTTCCTACGGTAAACGGGAGTTGCATAATCTCATAGTCATAGGAACATATATGAGTCATGAAGAAAGCAATGGCAGAATACTAAACGATCAAGTGCTAAGCTAACGGAATGGGTCAAGTCAATCACATCATTCTCCTAATGATGTGATCACAGTAATCAAATGACAACTCATGTCTATGGCTAGGAAACTTAACCATCTTTGATCAACGAGCTAGTCAAGTAGAGGCATGCTAGTGACACTTTGTTTTGTCTATGTATTCACACATGTATTATATTTCTGGTTAATACAATTGTAGCATGAATAATAAACATTTATCATGATATAAGGAAATAAATAATAACATTATTATTGCATCTAGGGCATATTTCCTTCAGTTCGGACACCGTAAGTGTTTCGGGAGGTTTCGGACATATACCGGAGTACCGGGGGGGTTACCTGAACCCACCGGGGAGTGTAATGGGCATATTGGGCCTTAGTGGAGAAGAGGAGGGGCGGCCAGGGCAGGCCGCACGCCCCCTCCCCCTCTAGTCCGAATTGGACAAGGAGGGGGGCGGCGCCCCCTTTCCTTCCTCCTCTCTCCTTCCCTTCCCCTTCTCCTACTCCTACTAGGAAAGAACGAGTCCTACTCCCGGTGGGAGTAGGACTCCCCCCTTGGCGCGCCCTCCTCCTTGGCCGGCTGCCTCCCCCCTAGCTCCTTTATATACGGGGGCAGGTGGGCACCCCAATACACAACAATTGATCATTGATCTCTTAGCCGTGTGCGGTGCCCCCCCCACCATAATCCACCTCGGTCATATCGTAGCGGTGCTTAGGCGAAGCCCTGTGTCGGTAACTTCATCAACACCGTCACCACGTCGTCGTGCTGATGAAGCTCTTTCCCAAAGCTCTACTGGATCGTGAGTTCGCGGGATGTCACCGAGCTGAACGTGTGCTGAACGCGGAGGTGCCGTACGTTCGGTTCTGAGGATCGGTCGATCGTGAAGACGTACGACTACATCAAACACGTTGTCATAACGCTTCCACTTACAGTCTACGAGGGTACGTGAACGACACTCTCCCCTATCGCTGCTATGCATCACCATGATCTTGCGTGTGCGTAGGAATTTTTTTAAAATTACTACGTTCCCCAACAGTGGTATCAGAGCCAGGTTTATGCATAGATGTTATATGCACGAGTAGAACACAAGTGAGTTGTGGGCGATACAAGTCATCTTGCTTACCGACATGTCATACTTTGGTTCGGTGGTATTGTTGGATGAAGCGGCTCGGACCGACATTACGTGCAGACGCTTACGAGACAGTTCTACCGACGTGCTTTGCACACGGTGGTCTGGCGGGTGTCGGGCTTTCTCCAACTTTAGTTGAACCGGTGTGACTACGCCCGGTCCTTGAGAAGGTTAAAACAACACTAACTTGACGAACTATCATTGTGGTTATGATGCGTAGGTAAGAACGATTCTTGCTCAGCCCGTAGCAGCCACATAAAACTTGCAACAACAAAGTAGAGGACGTCTAACTTGTTTTTGCAGGGCATGTTGTGATGTGATATGGTCAAGACATGATGTTATATTTTATTGTATGAGATAATCATGTTTTGTAACAGAGTTATCGGCAACTGGCAGGAGCCGTATGGTTGTCGCTTTATTGTATGCAATGCGATCGCCCTGTAATTGCTTTACTTTATGACTAAGCGCTAGCAATAGTCGTAGAAGGAATAGTTGGCGAGACGACATAGATGCTACGATGGAGATCAAGGTGTCGCGCCGGTGACGATGGTGATCATGACGGTGCTTTGGAGATGGAGATCAAAGGCACAAGATGATGATGGCCATGTCATATCACTTATATTGATTGCATGTGATGTTTATCCTTTATGCATCTTATTACGCTTTGGTTGTGGTAGCATTATAAGATGATCTCTCACTAAATTTTAAGGTACAAGTGTTCTCCCGAGTATGCACCGTTGCCAAAGTTTGTCGTCTTAGAGACACCACGTGATGATCGGGTGTGATAAGCTCTCGTTCACATACAAAGGGTGCAAGCCACTTTGCACACGCAGTAAATACTCGGGTTAAACTTGACGAGCCTAGCATATGCAGATATGGCCTCGGAACACTGAGACCGAAAGGTCGATCGTGAATCATATAGTAGATATGATACACATAGTGATGTTCACCATTGAAAACTACTCCATTTCACGTGATGATCGGTTATGGTTTAGTTGATTTAAATCACGTGATCACTTAGATGATAAGAGAGATGTCTATCTAAGTGGGAGTTCTTAAGTAATATGATTAATTGAACTTAAATTTATCATGAACTTAGTACACGATAGTATTTTGCTTCTCTATGTTGTTGTAGATAGATGGCCCGTCTTTGTTGTTCCGTTGAATTTTAAAGGCGTTCCTTGAGAAAGCAAAGTTGAAAGATGATGGTAGCAATTAATTACACGTGTAGCGATCAAACCTCAAACGGTCGATCTCCGTGCTCGAGGTGTCATCCTGGATCAAGAATGCCGACACCACACGCATGCTTGAAGGATTTATAACAGAGTAGCAATCACACACTTATTACATCGAATGTCTCAAGAGAGAGCTTATTACAATAAAAATGGCTTAAGTCCATCTAAAACGATAACAGCGGAAGGCTTGGAAGATAAGTGAGTCGATCAACTCCAACGGCATCGCTGTGTATAGAACCACGACCTAAAGGCACCTTACTGTCATGCGAAAAAGTCTGCAACATGAAACGTTGTAGCAAACGGGCCAAGACACACGGAATATGCTGGCAATGTAACACATAGAGAGTAATGAAAGAATAAGCTATACTACATGCATATATGGCTGGTCGAAAGCTCTATGGTTACAGTTTTGCGTAAACACAATTTTTCACTACTGCAAAGGAATAATTGTTTTTAACTATCATGGTGGTTGTTAAACATCGAGAATGGTTGACAGCATCCTCAATCCCAATTAAGCATCATCATTAAAACCCAACAAAATTAATTAAAGTAACATGTTGAGATTCACATGATAATCCAAGTACTAGATACTCAAAGCGTCCATAACCGGGGACACGGCTAACCATGATTAGTTTGTACACTCTTGCGGAGGTTTCATGACTTTTCCCCACAAGACTCGATCGGCTCCGTTGATTTCTACTTTTCTGGTGTTTGAGAAGCGGATGACCGAGACATAGCCTTCGAGCGCTAGCACCTTACGATCGGGTAGACCGTACCAACCTACATCCCCTACATCAGCTAGTCTACCACTGTAAGAGTTCGCACGACTTAGTCAACTATGCTAGAGCCCATAGTAGCTTGTGGCTGCACACGGAAGTTTCTAGTATGAATAGTCTCATGATCCCTTTGAGCCTGGGTGGCGGTCCAAAAGAAACAGGCAATCCTGGAATATCCAGGTACCTCAATCCACCCAGATGTGTGTTTAAGTTGCCACCTTAAGTAAACCATTAATTAAAATCTCACATCTGTCATGGATACACTCACCCAATCCACGTCTACTAGCATAGCGTGGCATAATAAGCAAACGTAGAAGTAACTCCCAAGGGTTTGATAATAAAAGCAGTAATGTGTACTACCTCATCTACTTCAAAACCCACAATTTAATTAGATCCTAATCATGCAATGTTTGAGGATTGATCTAATGCATAAAAAGCGGGTATGAAAAGTGATATGATCAAAGTGTTACTTGCCTTGTCGATGATCCATGAAACCTAGAGATTCGAGTAAAGTAGGCGCACTCGGGTACTCTATCGCAAGCAAACAAACAAGCATACAATAAGTACTCATCTAATGCAGGTAAAACTCAAATAAGAGATCCAACCAGAAAGTTCAGCTTAAGAACTACTGGTTTTGCAAAAAGAATCAAATCAAACGACGCAACGAAAGTCAAACGGCGAGAGAAAACAACTTCGTTTTACTAATCTGGACTTAAGTCAAATTTCACAGAAGCAAAAACTTGTTGAAGTTGGTTAAACAGAAAGAGGGTTTCGAGACGAAACTCCAGGCGCTTGAATCGCCTGATTCCGATAAACGAGCGAAAAGTTATACTAAAACGAAAATCGGATCAGAAATCGCAATCAGAAATAATCGCGGAAAAATCCGAGAAAAAGGAAAACAACGAAAAGATTAACGAACAAATGTTCGTTAACTGGGTCTAAACGATGAACACGTTCGTTAAAACGAACGAACGAGCGGACGCTCGCTATTTAACCGAACCGAAAATAAACCGATCTAAAAAAACGAAACTAAAAAAAACCGCGGCTATAAAAAAACCGGGCGGTTTTCTAAAGAAAACCGCCGGCGACGGCGGCTACCTTGGGCGGCGGGTCAGGCGAGGCGGCGGGGCGATCCGGCGACGGCGGCAAGGGGTCCGACGACGGCGGGTCAAGGGCGGCGGCGTCGGCGGCGAAGTGTGGTCAGCGAGGTTAGGGTTTGGGGCGGCGACTTGGGCTGATCGGGCCCAGGCGGCGCCTTATAAAAAACCCGGCCAGTGAGTCTTGGCGAACACGGCCCAGAGTCGGTTCGTTGTTTTTTTAAATAGTTACACGCAGAAAAACAAACGAAAGTAATACTAAACGGACTCCAAAAATCCCGAAATAAATTTTCCCCAGCTTATAAAATCAAGCCGGACAAAGTGAACATTTATTTGGGGCCTAAATGCAATTTTGAAAAACGCACATTTTTCCTAAATTCAAATAAAATAACGAAAAAACTCCGAAATAAAATCTTATTTGATTTTATTATTAAATCCTCAATATTTCTTTATTTTGGGAAAGTCATTTTATTCCCTCTCTCATATTTTTTTGTAATAGAAATAATTGAAGATAAAATAATTAAAGCCAAATGATCCTATTCTCAAAATTTGAGAAAACTCAAATATGAAAATAACGAAATCCCCAGCTCTCTCTGTGGGTCCTTGTGTTGCGTAGAATTTCTAGGATCAAAACCAAAAGCAAACAAAATATGATATGCAAAGATGGTCTAGTGTATAACATTCCAAATTGAAAATTTGGGATGTTACAAACCTACCCACCTTAAGATGAATCTCGCCCTCGAGATTCGAGTTGGCTAGAAAATAGGTGAGAGTGGTCTTTCAGCAAGTCTTCCTCTCGCTCCCAGGTGGCTTCATCCTCTGTGTGGTGGCTCCACTGAACTTTGCAAAACTTGATAACCTTGCTGCGGGTGACTCGGCTGGCAAACTCAAGAATCTTAACTGGTTTCTCCTCATAGGTCAAATCGTTATCCAACTCGAATTGCCTCCAGCGGCACGGTATCCTTGATGTATATCGCCCATCTCCAGCGTGGCACTTTTTCGAGTTGAGAAAGCGTGGAACACATCATGAACTCCCCGACAATCCTGCAGGCAATTCCAACTTGTAGGCCACTTCTCCCATACGTTCTACAACTCGGTATGGTCCGACAAAACGATGGCGCTAACTTTCCGTTAACACCAAAGCGCTTAATCACCTCAAGTGGAGATACTCGAAGATAAACTCGGTCTCAGGCTTCAGAAATGGCCCATCTCCTTCGCGTTTAGAATCTGCGTAGCTCTTACGCTGGACTGGGCTACCTTGAGCCTATCGCGAATCAACTTCACCTTCCGTTCGGACTCCTTGATCAAATCCGGTCCAAACAATGGCGGTCTCCAACTTCGTCCCACGACAACGGTGTCTGCACCTCCTTCCGTACAAAGGCTTGAAAGGGGCCATCTTCAAAGCTGGATTGATAGCTATTGTTGTAAGAGAACTACGCATATGGCAAGTTGTCATCCCAACTTGATCCATAATCTAAGCGCCATGTGCTCTTAGCATATCCTCTAAAATCTGATTGACTCTCTCGATGCGCCCATACATGCGTGGATGAAAAACATCTTTGAACACTAACTGGTAGCCAAAGTTTCGTGCAACCGATTCGAGAACTTTGAGGTAAATTGGGTTCCTCTATCGTCTGATGCTCCTCGGAACTCCATGCAAGCATACGATTCTGGTCATGTATATCTTCGCCAACTTAGCACCGGTGTAAGTGGTCTTTACCGGATGAATTGTGCTACCTTTGTCAATCGATCAACTACAACCCAAATTGAGTCATAGCCTGAACAAGTCCTGGGTAATCCCGTGATAAAATCCATGCCTAACTTATCCCACTTCCATTCGGGTATCGGCAATGGCTGTAACAATCCTGCTGGCTTCCGTGCTCTGCCTTTACTCTCTGGCATACATCACAAACTGCTACATACTCCGCAATATCCTTCTTCATTCCGGTCCACCAGAAAGTATCCTTCAAATCCAAATACATTTTGGTATTTCCTGGGTGAATCAAATATGGTGAATCATGGGCCTCTTGCAGAATTAACTTCCTGATCTCTGGGTCATTTGGCACATAAACTCGGTCCTCAAACCATAGGGTATCGTGTTCATCCTCACGAAATCCCTTAGCTTTTCCCTTGCTCATTTTCTCCTTTATAGAGGCAATCTCCTTGTCAGTCTTCTGAGCTTCTCTGATCTTATCCATCAAAGTCGACTGAATCTCCAATGCTGCTACAAAGCCTCTCGGAACTATCTCCAAACATAGCTCACGAAGATCCTCGGCTAACTCCTTTGGCAACTCTCCCGTCATTAGTGTATTGACATGGCTCTTACGGCTCAATGCGTCAGCTACTACATTAGCCTTTCCGAGATGATAATGCAATCTCCTATCATAATCCTTCATGAGTTCCAACCATCTCCTTTGTCTGAGGTTTAACTACTTCTGAGTGAAAATGTACTTCAAACTCTTGTGATCCGTGTACACCTCACAATGGTTTCCAATGAGGAAATGTCTCCATGTTTTCAATGCACGCACTACGGCTGCTAACTCCAAATCATGCGTGGCATAATTCAATTCGTGAGGTTTCAGTTGTCGTGAGGCATACGAAACAACTCTTCCCTCTTGCATAAGCACGGCTCCAAGTCCTCGACGTGAAGCGTCGCAATACACCTCATAATCCTTGTTCTGATCTGGCAGAATCAACACTGGTGAGGTAACCAAACGTTTCTTCAACTCCTGGAAACTAGTCTCACACTCCTCAGTCCATATGAACTTGGTATCCTTCTTCAACAACTCCGTCATAGGCTTTGCAATCCTTGAGAAGTTCTTAATAAATCTCCGGTAGTATCCTGCGAGTCCAAGGAAACTCCGGATCTCTCCAACTGTTGTTGGTGCTTCCCAATTTATTCTGATGATAACCTTTGTGGGATCAACTGCTATTCCTTCTCCGGATATAACATGTCCGAGGAATCCCACTTCCTTCAACCAAAACTCACATTTGCTGAACTTGGCATACAACTGATGTTCTCTGAGCTTCTCAAGTACCAATCGCAAATGTTCTTTATGCTCCTCTTCATTCTTAGAGTAAACCAGAATATCATCGATGAACACTACGACGAACTTATCCAAAAACTCCATAAACACTTTGTTCATCATGTTCATAAAATAGGCAGGTCGTTAGTCGAGACCAAATGACATAACGGTATACTCATACAGCCCATACACAGTGGTAAGAGCCGTCTTAGGTATGTCCTGCTCTCGAATCTTCAATCGATGGTACCACGATCGCAAATCGATCTTGGAAAACACTTTAGCCTTGCAATCGATCAAACAGATCATTGATCATCGGTAGTGGGTACTTGTTCTTGATTGTTACTTTGTTCAATCCACGATAATCAACAACCATCCTTAATGTTCCATCCTTCTTCTCCACTAGAAGTACCGGCGATCCCCAAGGCGACGAACTTGGGTGAATATACCCTTTATCCAGTAACTCCTTAATCTGCTTCTTAATCTCCTCCAAATCTTTTGCGGGCATCCTGTATGGTCTCTTAGATATTGGTCCTGTGCCTGGCAAAAGCTCAATCAAAAACTCAATATCTCTATCTGGTGGCATGCCTGGCAACTCCTCTGGAAATACGTCAGGGAAATCCTTTACCACTGGTACTTCCTCCTGCACAACTCCTGATAAGGAATTTACTTGAGTCCTTTCCGGCACATGTCGTGATACATACTTGATCCTTCTTCCTTACGGCGTCGTAAGCAAAATTGACTTACTAAGCGCATTCAATGTTCCCTTCATACTTTGATAACCAATCCATGCCTAATATCACATCCAATCCTTGAGATTCCAATACTATTAGGTCCGAGGGAAACACATAGTTACCAATCCTTAATGGTAACCGATCACACCATAGACTAGCCATATACTCTGCTCCAGGCGAGGTTACTAACATGGGTGACCTAAGGGCTTGGGTTGGCAGTTTATACTTATCCACTAATCCCCTTGAGATGTATGAATGCGATGCACCTGTATCAAAAAGAACGAGTGCAGTAAATGACTTAACCAAAAACTTACCTATTACTGCATCAGGTTGAGCTTCAACCTCCTCCACGTTAACGTGGTTCACCATCCCCTGTTGAAAGGGTTCGGCTTCTTCGGGGCTTCCATTGCCATTCGGCCTTGAGGACATTCATTGGCATAATGTCGGTCTTCGACACTTAAAGCAGATGACTTGGCTTAGGTCTTTCTTAGGTGGGGTTGATGGAGTGGTACGGTTACGGCCGTTGCTTCCTCCATTCCCATTACCATTCTTTGGGCCATTATGGTTGTGCGAACTACCTCCTCCATGGGTATGCTGAAAATGAACTCCCGGTTTAGGGGTAAGACGGGGTTTCTGATGAGCTCCAAAATTGTACTACCCCTTTCCATACTTCCTCTTGCGGTTTTCAATTTGCTGCTGCTTCCCTTCAATCATAAGAGCACGATCTATCAACTCCTGGTAGTTGTTGAAGCTTGCTACTATCAACTGCATGCTCAGCTCGTCATTCAGTCCTTCCAGAAACTTCTCCTGCTTAGCTGCATCCGTAGCAACGTCATCTGGGGCATAACGTGCTAGCTTACTAAAGTCATCCACATACTGGCCAACTGTCTGTCCTCCTTGGCGCAAGTTGCGAAACTCACGCTTCTTCATGGCCATAGCTCCTGCTGAAACATGGGCGATCTGGAAGCTTCTTTGAAACTCATCCCATGTGACAGTATCCACAGGGTAAGTGGCTGTGAAATTCTCCCACCATGCGGCTGCGGGTCCTTCAAGCTAATGAGCGGCAATTTTCACCTTTTCCCCATCTGTACAATCCTGCAGTGGTCAACTCCCTCCCTGTCTTACGGAGCCAATCATCTGCCACTATCGGCTCGGTGCTACTGGAGAACACCGGCGGATTCAGCCTAAGAAAACGGGTTAAGTGATCAACAGGTGGTGGCGGTGGTGGGTTGTTGTTGTTGTTGTTGTTGTTCCCCTGGTTCTGGTTCTGGACTAGCAACTGCATCAAAGCATTCTGCTGTTGGATCAATTGAGTGAGCTTCGGTGGGAAAGCAAATCCATTGTCACGTCCCGGAGGCATCGAGGGTTTAGAAAAGATGAGAATTAAGAATAGAATGAGGTCTAAAGAGAAAACACTACCCAAATGCACATGAGGCAAATGCACACAAAATCACTTCATTCAATCAAACAAGGCATACAATCGGTCTAAAACTATCGTAAAAGTGCTTAGACTATGCTATTTACATGGTGGAACACTACTACTGTTATGGTGGTCTACTAGAAAAACTGCTCCAATGAAGACTCCATGATATCTGCTCCGGCTTCGTCTTCGAAGTCATCATCACTAGGATCGGAATCGGTGTAAATGCGATGATGATGTAGTTGTCTGGACAAGTGCAATCGTCGTCTTCTCCTCCGGGTGCTGAATTCCCCATGAGTTCTTCAATCTTCTCCTTAAGGTTGCCGTTTTATCTCACTAGAGCGACGATCTCCTCCATGTAATCCTTCCGAGTGGCCTTCAGTTCTCCTTCTAGCTCGATAATTCCAGCCTTTGCTTTCTTCAACTCCATCATGTCTGCGCACATCTGGTTCTCTTGGCGTCGAATGTGCTGGTTTAACTCCTGGATGAAGGCTGCAATGGATCTATCCTTCTTGGTGCTAACTATCTCCCATTGTTCATCTCGGCGCCCACAAATCTGGTAGATAGTATCCTTGAGGTCATCTTGGTAGACTTCTCCAATGCGTCCCATGGTGATGTGAGCTGCCATGCTCTTTCCAGACTCGAGGTTGGTGCATTAAAAGTACATTCTATGGGCTCCGTGATCGGTGACGTTCTTCCCGGAACTTGAGCTTGAATCTTCCAACGCTCCTCTTCGGTAAATGGCTGGCGTTATAGGTCCCGGTGAAGCTTGGTATTCCGATGTTCAGGTACTTGGTGACTTCCTTCAGGTGTCGTTCAAAGGGTGTATCTTCATCCGGCTGCGTGAACTTGATCCTCGTTTCCGTCATCCTAAAAGAGTAGAAAAGATGAGGAGTCAGAAATGAGAAGAGAGTAATGTTCTAGGGCTTTAGCTTAGTGATCGTGTCCTACAGTCAGCGTGTGCTCTGATACCATCTTGTAGCGACCAGGACCTCAAACGGTCGATCTACGTGTGCTCGGTGTCATCCACGGATCAAGAATGTCTTGACACCACACGATGCTTGAAGGATTTATAACAGAGTAGCAATCACACACTTATTACATCGAATGTCTCAAGAGAGAGCTTATTACAATAAAAATGGCTTAAGGCCATCTAAAAGCGATAACAACGGAAGGCTTAGAAGATAAGTGAGTCCATCAACTCCAACGGCATCACGAGTATAGAACCACGACCTAAAGGCACCTTACTCGTAAATCGTTCGAAAAGTCTCGCAACATGAAACGTTGCAGCCGAAAATGGGTCAAGACATGGAATATCTTTGGCAATGTAACACATAGAGAGTAATGAAAGAATAAGCTATACTACATACATATATGGCTGGTGGAAAGCTCTATAGTTACTGAGTTTTGCGTAAAGCCAATTTTCCCTCTTGCAAAGGAATAATTGTTTTTAACTATCATGGTGGTTGTTAAACATTGAGAATGGTTGACGACATCCTCAATCCCAATTAAGCATCATCATTAAAACCCAACAAAATTAATTAAAGTAACATGTTGAGATTCACATGATAATCCAAGTACTAGATACTCAAAGCGTCCATAACCGGGGACACGGCTAACCATGATTAGTTTGTACACTCTTGCGGAAGGTTTTAGCACTTTTCCCCACAAGACTTGATCGCCTCCGTTGATTTCTCGCACTTTTCTGAGGTGTTTGAGAAGCGGATGGCCGAGACATAGCCTTTCGAGCGCTAGCACCTTACGATCGGGTAGACCGTACCAACCTACATCCCCTACATCGGCTAGTCTCTGTTGTAAGAGTTCGCATACGACTTAGTCAACTATACTAGAGCCCATAGTAGCTTGTGGCTGCACTACGGAAGTTTCTAGTATGAATAGTCTCATGATCCCTTTGAGCACGGGTGGCGGTCCAAAACAAGCAGGCAATCCTGGAATATCCGGTACCTCAATCCACCCGGATGTGTGTTTAAGTTGCCACCTTAAGTAAACCATTAATTAAAATCTCACATACATCATGGATACACTCACCCAATCCACGTCTACTAGCATAGCATGGCATAATAAGCAAGCGTGAAGTAACTCCCAAGGGTTTGATAATAAAAGCAGGTAATAGGTACTACCTCATCTACTTAGAAAACCCACAATTTAATTAGATCCTAATCATGCAATGTTTGAGGATTGATCTAATGCATAAAAACTGGGTATGAAAAGTGATATGATCAAAGTGTTACTTGCCTTACGATGATCCATGAAACCTAGAGATTCAAGTAACAGTGGCGCACTCACGGGTACTCTATCGCAACCAAACAAACAAGCATACAATAAGTACTCATCTAATGCACATGTAAAAACTCAAATAAGAGATCCAACCAGAAAGTTCAGCTTAAGAACTACGGTTTGCAAAAAGAATCAAATCAAGCGAAACAACGAAAGTCAAGCGGCGAAAAGAAAACAACTTCGTTTTACTAATCTGGACTTAAGTCAAATTTCACAGAAGCAAAAACTTGTTTAAGTTGGTTAAGCGGAAAGAGGGTTTCGAGGCGACACTCCGAGCGCTTGAATCGCCTCATTCCGATAAGCGAGCGAAAAGTTATACTAAAGCGAAAATCGGATCGAAATCGCAATCGAAATAATCGCGGAAAAATCCGAGAAAAAGGAAAACGACGAACAGATTAACGAACGAACGTTCGTTAATTGGGTCTAAACGATGAACACGTTCGTTAAAACGAACGAATGAGCGAACACTCGCTATTTAACTGACCGAAAAAAAACCAATCTAAAAAACACGAAACTAAAAAAAACCGCGGCTATAAACAAACCTGGGCGGTTTTCTAAAGAAAACCGCTGGCGACGGCGGCTACCTCGGGCGGCGGATCCGTCGAGGCGGTCGTGGCGGCGAGAATGCGGTCTTGAAGCAGCCGGCAATGGCGGCGAAATCGAAGCGAGGTTACGGTTTGAAGCGGCGGCGACTTAGGCTGATCGGGCCCGGCGGCGCCTTATAAAGGCCCGACGGTGAGTCTGGCGAACCACGGCTCAGTCGGTTCGTTGTTTTTAAATAGTTACATGAAAAACAAAGCGAAAGTAATACTAAGCGGACTCCAAAAATCCCGAAATAAATTTTCCCCGACTTATAAAATCAAAGCGGACAAAGTGAACATTTATTTGGGGCCTAAATCTAATTTTGAAAAACGCACATTTTTCCTAAATTCAAATAAAATAACGAAAAACTCGAAATAAAATCTTATTTGATTTTATTATTAAATCCTCAATATTTCTTTATTTTGGGAAAGTCATTTTATTCCCTCTCTCATATTTTTTGTAATAGAAATAATCAAGATAAAATAATTAAAACCAAATGATCCTATTCTCAAAATTTGAGAAAACTCAAATATGAAAATAACGAAATCCCCAACTCTCTCCGTGGGTCCTTGAGTTGCGTAGAATTTCTAGGATCAAAACAAAAAGCAAACAAAATATGATATGCAAGATGATCTAGTGTATAACATTCCAAATTGAAAATTTGGGATGTTACCTGCAGACTAGGATTATCCTCATTCTTTGCCGCGGAAGAATTACGTCCTAGAAGCACCGCCGGGTGCCGAGCCTGCAGATGTGGCCGACGGCGTTAAAAAGCGTGCACGGGAGAGCAAAGTCGATGACTACTCGATAGTTCTGTGTGCCATGCTTTACGGCTTAGAACCGGGACTTCAACGACGTTTTGAACGTCATGGAGCATATGAGATGTTCCAGGAGTTGAAGTTAATATTTCAAGCAAATGCCCGGATTGAGAGATATGAAGTCCCCAATAAGTTCTACAGCTGCAAGATGGAAGAGAATAGTTCTATCAGTAAACAAATACTCAAAATGTCTGGGTATAATAACCACTTGATTCAACTGGGAGTTAATCTTCCGGATGATAGTGTCATTGCCAGAATTCTTCAATCACTGCCACCAAGCTACAAGAGCTTTGTGATGAACTATAATATGCAAGGGATGGATAAGACAATTCCCGAGCTCTTCGCAATGCTAAAGGCTGCGAAACTAGAAATCAAGAAGGAGCATCAAGTGTTGACGGTTAACAAGACCACTGGTTTCAACAAAAAGGACAAAGGGGAGAAGAAGGGGAACTTCAAGAAGAACAGCAAACAAGTTGCTGCTCAGGAGAGGAAACCTAAGTCTGGACCTAAGCCTCGAGGTCGAAAAGTGTACACCGCAAAGCAGGTCAAGTCCTTTGGAAGCGCAACTGCCCCAAGTATTTGGCGGATAAGAAGGATGGCAAGGTGAACAAAGGTATATGTGATATACATGTTATTGATGTGTACCTTACTAAAGCTCGTAGTAGCACCTGGGTATTTGATACTGGTTCTATTGCTAATATTTGCAACTCAAAACAGGGACTATGGATTGAGCGAAAATTGGCTAAGGACGAGGTGACAATGCGCATGGAAAATGGTTCCAAAGTCGATGTGATCGTCGTTGGCACGCTACCTCTACATCTACCTTCGGGATTAGTTTTAGACCTGAATAATTGTTATTTGGTGCCAGCGTTGAGTATGAACATTATATCTGGATCTTGTTTGATGCGAAACGGTTATTCATTTAAATATTAGAATAATGGTTGTTCTATTTATATGAGTAATATCTTTTATGGTCATGGACCCTTGAAGAGTGGTCTATTTTTATTGAATCTCGATAGTAGTGATACACATATTCATAATGTTGAAGCCAAAAGATGCAGAGTTGATAATGATAGTGCAACTTATTTGTGGCCTTTGCCGTTTGGGTCATATTGGTGTAAAGCGCATGAAGAAACTCCATACTGATGGACTTTTGGAATCACTTGTGAATCACTTGGTACTTGCGAACCATGCCTCATGGGCAAGATGACTAAAACACCGTTCTTCGGAACGATGGAGCGAGCAACAGATTTGTTGGAAATCATACATAGCGATGTATGTGGTCCGACGAATATTGAGGCTCCCGGCGGGTATCGTTATTTTCTCACCTTCACACATGATTTGAGCAGATATGGGTATATCTACTTAATGAATCATAAGTCTGAAACATTTGAAAACTTCAAAGAATTTCAGAGTGAAGTGGAAAATCATCGTAACAAGAAAATAAAGTTTCTACGATCGATCGTGGAGGAGAATATTTGAGTTACAGTTTGGTCTTCATTTGAAACAATGCGGAATAGTTTTGCAACTCACGCCACCCGGAACACCACAACGTAATGGTGTGTCTGAACATCGTAATCGTACTTTACTAGATATGTTGCGATCTATGATGTCTCTTACTGATTTACCGCTATCGTTTTGGGGTTATGCTTTACAGACGGCTGCATTCACGTTAAATAGGGAACCATCAAAATCAGTTGAGACGACGCCTTATGAACTGTGGTTTGGCAAGAAACCAAAGTTGTCGTTTCTTAAAGTTTGGGGCTGCGATGCTTATGTGAAAAAGCTTGACTGATAAGCTCGAACCCAAATCGGAGAAATGTGTCTTCATAGGATACCCAAAGGAAACTGTTGGGTACACCTTCTATCACAGATCCGAAGTCGAAACATTCGTTGCTAAGAATGGATCCGGTCTAGAGAAGGAGTTTCTCTCGAAAGAAGTGAGTGGGAGGGAAATAGAACTTGATGAGGTAACTGTACCTGCTCCCTTATTGGAAAGTAGTTCATCACAGATTCATTTGACACCTACACCAATTAGTGAGGAAGCTAATGATATTGATCAAGAAACTTCAGATCAAGTTACTACCGAACCTCGTAGGTCAACCAGAGTAAGATCCGCACTGCAGTGGTATGGTAATCCTGTTGCAGAAGTCTTGTTACTTGACCATGGCGAACCTCGAACTATGAAGAAGCGATGGTGAAGCCGGATCCCATAAAATGGCTTGAGGCCATGAAATCTGAGATGGGATCCATGTATGAGAACAAAGTGTGGACTTTGGTTGACTTGCCCGATGATCGGCAAGCCATAGAGAATAAATGGATCTTCAAGAAGAAGACTGACGCAGACTTGTTGCGAAAGGATTTCGACAAGTTCAAGGGGTTGACTACGATGAGACTTTCTCACCCGTAGCGATGCTTAAGTCTGTCCGGATCATGTTAGCAATTGCCGCAATTTATGATTATGAAATTTGGCAAATGGATGTCAAAAGCTGCATTCTGAATGGATTTACGGAAGAAGAGTTGTATATGATGGAACCAGAAGGTTTTGTCGATCCAAAGGGTGCTAACAAAGTGTGCAAGCTCCAGCGATCCATTTATGGACTGGTGCAAGCCTCTCGGAGTTGGAATAAACGTTTTGATGGTTTTATACAGACTTTTGGAGAAGCCTGTATTTACAAGAAAGTGAGTGGGAGCTCTGTAGCATTTCTAATATTATATGTGGACGACATATTGTTGATTGGAAATGATATAGAATTTCTGGATAGCATAAAAGGATACTTGAATAAGAGTTTTTCAATGAAAGTCCTCGGTGAAGCTGCTTATATATTGGGCATCAGGATCTATAGAGATAGATCAAGATGCTTAATTGGACTTTCACAAAGCACATACCTTGATAAAGTTTTGAAAAAGTTCAAAATGGATCAAGCAAAGAAAGGGTTCTTGCACGTGTTACAAGGTGTGAAGTTGAGTCGGACTCAATGCCCGACCACTCTGAGGAAGATAGAGAGAAAATGAAAAGTGTTCCCTATGCTTGACCATAGGCTCTATCATGTATGCAATGTCATGTACCGGACACGATGTGTGCCTTCCTATTAGTTTAGCAGGGAGGTACCAAAGTAATCCAGGAATGGATCACTGGAGAGCAGTCAAGAACATCCTGAAATACCTGAAAAGTACTAAGGATATGTTTCTCGTTTATGGAGGTGACAAGAGCTCGCCGTAAGTGGTTACGTCGATGCAACCTTTGACACTGATCCGGACGATTCTAAATCGGAAACCGGATACGTGTTTATATTAAACGGTGGAGCTGTCAGTCGGTGCAGTTCTAAACAAAGCGTCGTGGCGGGATCTACATGTGAAGAGGAGTACATAGCTGCTTCGGAAGCAGCAAATGAAGGAGTCCGGATGAAGGAGTTCATATCCGATCTAGGTGTCATACCTAGTGCATCGGGTCCAATGAAAATCTTTTGTGACAATCTTGGTGCAATTGCCTTGGCAAAGGAATCCAGATTTCACAAGAGAACCAAGCACATCAAGAGATGCTTCAATTCCATCCGGATCAAGTCCGTGGGATACATAGAGATTTGCAAGATACATACGGATCTGAATGTTGCGGACCCGTTGACTAAGCCTCTTCCACGAGCAAAACATGATCAACACCAAGACTCCATGGGTGTTAGAATCATTACTGTGTAATCTAGATTATTGACTCTAGTGCAGAGTGGGAGGCGAAGGAAATATGCCCTAGAGGCAATAATAAAGTTATTATTTATTTCCTCATATCATGATAAATGTTTATTATTCATGCTAGAATTGTATTAACCGGAAACATAATACATGTGTGAATACATAGACAAACATAGTGTCACTAGTATGCCTCTACTTGACTAGCTCATTGATCAAAGATGGTTGAGTTTCCTAGCCATAGACATGAGTTGTCATTTGATTAACGGGATCACATCATTAGGAGAATGATGTGATTGACTTGACACATTTCGTTAGCTTAGCACTTGATCGTTTAGTTTACTGCTATTGCTTTCTCCATGACTTATACATGTTCCTATGACTATGAGATTATGCAACTCCCGAATACCGGAGGAACACTTTGTGTGCTACCAAACGTCACAACATAACTGGGTGATTATAAACGTGCTCTACAGGTGTCTCCGATGGTTTCTGTAGAGTCGGCACAGATCGAGATTAGGATTTGTCACTCCGATTGTCGGAGAGGTATCTCCGGGCCCTCTCGGTAATGCACATCACTATAAGCCTTGCAATCAAAGTGACTAATGAGTTAGTTGTGGGATGATGCATTATAGAACGAGTAAAGAGACTTGCCAGTAACGAGATTGAGCTAGGTATTGAGATACCGACGATCGAATCTCGGGCAAGCAACATACCGATGACAAAGGGAACAACGTATGTTGTTATGCGGTTTGACCGGTAAAGATCTTCGTAGAATATGTAGGAACCAATATGAGCATCCATTCCGCTATTGGTTATTGACCGGAGATGTGTCTCGGTCATGTCTATATAGTTCTCGAACCCGTAGGGTCTGCACGCTTAAAGTTCTGTGATGATCGGTATTATGAGTTTTTGTGTTTTGATGTACCGAAGATAGTTCAGAGTCCCGGATGTGATCACGGACATGACGAGGAGTCTCGAAATGGTCAAGATGTAAAGATCAATATATTGGACGACTATGTTCGGACACCGGAAGTGTTTCGGGAGGTTTCAGACATATACTGGAGTACCGGGGGGTTACCGGAACCCCCCCAGGGAGTGTAATGGACCTATTGGGCCTTAGTGGAGAAGAGGAGGGGCGGCTAGGGCAGGCCGCGCGCCCCCTCCCCCTCTAGTATGAACTGGACAAGGAGGGGCGCGCCTGCTTCCTTCCTCCTCTCTCCTTCCCTTCCCCTTCTCCTACTCCTACTAGGAAAGAAGGAGTCCTACTCCCTACCGAGTAGGACTCCCCCCTTGGCACGCCTCCTCCTTGGCGGCCGCCTCCCCTAGCTCCTTTTATATCTGAGGTGGGGGGCACCCCAAGACACAACAATTGATCATTGATCTCTTAGCCGTGTGCGGTGCCCCCCTCCACCATAATCCACCTCGGTCATATCGTAGCGGTGCTTAGGCGAAGCCCTGCGTTGGTAACTTCATCAACACCGTCACCACGCCGTCGTGCTGACCAAGCTCTTCCCCGAAGCTCTACTGGACCGTGAGTTCGCAGGACGTCACCGAGCTGAACGTGTGCTTGAGCGCGGAGGTGGCGTATGTTCGGTACTAAGGATCGGTCGATCGTGAAGACATACGACTACATCAACCAGCGTTGTCATAACGCTTCCTTGATACGGTCTCATTTAGGGTACGTGGACGACACTCTCCCCTCTCGTTGCTATGAATCACCATGATCTTGCGTGTGCATAGGAATTTTTTTGAAATTACTAGGTTCCCTAACACCAACATTCTTTGAAGAAAACTCCAGTGAATCCGTCCGGGCCCGGAGCTTTGTCTCCTGGGAGCTCTTGGATCGCAGCACGGACCTCCTCTTCGGTGAATGGGGTCCCATGGTCCGAGGGGTCGTAAGAAGACGATGGGATGTTGGCCCAGTTGAAGTCCTTGGAGCGCGGGGGGCCTTCCCAATGGCTTTCCTAAAGTGGCTCTGAATAATTTATTTCTTGTGATCATGGCTCGTGACCCAGCCATTATTGTGCTTAAGATGGTGGATGAAGTTCTTTCTCCGTCGATGATTGATTCGAAGGTGAAAAAAAACGAGTGTTTGCATCCCCTTCTTTGAGTAACTTAATTCTCGAGCTTTGCCTTTTCCTTGCCCGCTCGAGAACCGCCAAGGCCACAACCTTTCACTTAAGATCCTTTCTTAGGTTCCATTCACCCGATGACAGCGTCCTTTGTTCCTGCGCAATGTCGAGACGGAGGATGATCTCATGGGCCATGTGAAGCTGGATTTTGTGGTTTGAGAAAATGGACCTGCTCCACTTGCGAATACATTGACTTGTTCTCTTGAGCTTGCGAAAAAGCACCTGATAGGGCTCAGAGTGGGTGGTTTCCTCATTCCAGGCATCCTGGACGATCTTCTGGAAGTTAGGCATTTTAGTCCAGAAGTTTTCAAAACGGAAAGATTTTGGCCAGTTTGGCCCCTTGTCACTAGCCAACAGGAGCGGGCAATGGTACAAGAGCGAGGACGATAGGGCATGGAGAATGTGTGTGCCGAAATCTAGGTCCCAATCCTCATTGCAGAAAAAAGAGTCTAATTTGCTCAAAGTCGGGTTAGTCTACTCGTTGCTCCAAGTGAACTTTATGTTTTGTAGATGGTTTTCTTTTAGCTCACATGAGTTAAGGGCGTTTCGAAAGCGCACTAAGCGAGTGCGGTCCACATTTGCACGGTTTTTGTCCCGAGCACGGTAAACTTGGTTGAAGTCTCCCATCACTAGCCATCTAGTACCCAGTGCAGGTTTGAGGCTCACAAGCTCTTGGAAGTAAGAGTCTTTCAGATTAATTCTCATAGGCCCATATACTGAAGGGTGTTTGAAGGAGATGGGAGTATTGACGATAGAAATGTTCGCAGAGATGCAAAATGTGCCAACGTGGATGCCGTCCACCTTCATGTAGCCCTCATTCCAGAGAATAAGATTGCAAGTACGACGGTTTGGCAAGCAATGTACGCATCTACATTTACTAGCAGAACGCCCGTGCAGTGCCGCGGACTACAAGACATATAAATGAATCAAATAAATGATTAAAGTCTTCTTCAAGCGCCACTCCACAGCCAACGGGTTCTGGATGATCTTCAGAAGCCATCGATGCATAGAGCAAAGGTGAACATCACCGTTCAATTCTTCAATCGTCCAAAGTTCGGCCAGCAACTGTCTTGTGTATAGTAATTTCTTTTCTCCCTCATATGTCCGTGCAAGTATGACGCCCAGCAGCCTCCCCAATCTTCAACCATCTGGACAATCCGGACTCCCCGAAATCCGGACCATGTGTGGTGGAGAAATGTGGTTGTCGGGATTATTCGCCATGTGATCTTCAACACGCGGGCCCTGAAGGAAATATGCCCTAGAGGCAATAATAAAGTTATTATTTATTTCCTTATATCATGATAAATATTTATTATTCATGCTAGAATTGTATTAACCGGAAACATGATACATGCCTCTACTTGACTAGCTCGTTGATCAAAGATGGTTATGTTTCCTAGCCATAGACAAGAGTTGTCATTTGATTAACGGGATCACATCATTAGGAGAATGATGTGATTTACTTGATCCATTCCGTTAGCTTAGCACTTGATCGTTTAGTATGTTGCTATTGCTTTCTTCATGGCTTATACCTGTTCCTATGACTATGAGATTATGCAACTCCCGTTTACCGGAGGAACACTTTGTGTGCTACCAAAGCGTTACAACGTAATCGGGTGATTATAAAGGTGCTCTACTGGTGTCTCCGAAGGTACTTGTTGAGTTGGCGTATTTGAGATTAGGATTTGTCACTCCGATTGCCTGGAGAGGTATTTCTGGCCCACTCGGTAATACACATCACTATAAGCCTTTCATGCATTG
Organism: Aegilops bicornis; assembly: GCA_021605145.1. NCBI lineage: Eukaryota > Viridiplantae > Streptophyta > Magnoliopsida > Poales > Poaceae > Aegilops > Aegilops bicornis. The sequence goes on from CM038669.1 coordinate 361,686,843, forward strand.
TAACTAATGAGTTAGTTATGGATGATGTATTACGGAGCAGTAAAGAGACTTGCCGGTAACGAGATTGAACCAGGTATTGAGATACCGACGATCGAATCACGGGCAAGTAACATACCGATGACAAAGGGAACAACGTATGTTGTTATGCGGTTTGACCGATAAAGATCTTCGTAGATGATACGTCTCCGTCGTATCTACTTATCCAAACACTTTTGCCCTTGTTTTGGACTCTAACTTGTATGATTTGAATGGAACTAACCCGGACTGACGCTGTTTTCAGTAGAACTGCCATGGTGTTGTTTTTTGTGCAGAAAATAAAGATTCTCGGAATGTCGTGAAGCTCCACGGAACACCTTAGAAAAAACAATAAAAAATCCTCGCCAAAGATGAAGACCAGGGGGCCCACACCCTGTCCACGAGGGTGGGGGGTGCGCCCTCCCCCCTGGGCGCGCCCCCTACCTCGTGGGCCCCATGGTGACCCTCCGACGCCAACTCCAACTCCATATATTGGCTCTCGGGGAGGAAAAAATCAGAGAGAAGAAATAATCGCGTTTTACGATACGGAGCCGCCGCCAAGCCCTAATCTCTCTCGGGAGGGCTGATCTGGAGTCCGTTCGGGGCTCCGGAGAGGGGGATTCGTCGCCGTCATCATCATCAACCATCCTCCATCACCAATTTCATGATGCTCACCGCCGTGCGTGAGTAATTCCATCGTAGGCTTGCTAGACGGTGATGGGTTGGATGAGATTTATCATGTAATCGAGTTAGTTTTGTTAGGGTTTGATCCCTAGTATCCATTATGTTCTGAGATTGATGTTGCTATGACTTTGCTATGCGTAATGCTTGTCACTAGGGCCCGAGTGCCATGATTTCAGATCTGAACCTATTATGTTTTCATGAATATATGTGTGTTCTAGATCCTATCTTGCAAGTCTATAGTCACCTACTATGTGTTATGATCCGGCAACCCCAGTGACAATAATCGGGACCACTCCGGTGATGACCATAGTTTGAGGAGTTCATGTATTCACTATGTGTTAATGCTTTGTTCGGTTCTCTATTAAAAGGAGGCCTTAATATCCCTTAGTTTCCAATAGGACCCCCGCTGCCACGGGAGGGTAGGACAAAAGATGTCATGCAAGTTCTTTTCCATAAGCACGCATTATGACTATATACGAATACATGCCCACATTATATTGATGAACTGGAGCTAGTTACGTGTCACCCTATGTTATGACTGTTACATGACGAACCACATCCGGCATAATTATCCATCATTGATCCGGTGCCTCTGAGTTTTCCATATCTTTGGTTTACGCTTATTTACTTTTTCCGTTATTCTTTATTACAGTCACTACAAAATACCAAAACATTACTTTTGCTGTCTTTACTTTTGTTACCGTTACCACCACTATCATATTATTTTGCTACTAAACACCTTGCTGCAGATACTAAGTTTCCGGTGTGTGGTTGAATTGACAACTTCAGCTGCTAATACTTGAGAATATTCTTTGGCTCCCCTTGTGTCGAATCAATAAATTTGGGTTGAATACTCTACCCTCGAAAACTGCTGCGTATCCCCTATACTTGTGGGTCATCAAGACTATTTTCTGGCGCCGTTGCCAGGGAGCATAGCTCTATACTTTTAGTCACTTGGGATTTATATCTACTGGACACTATGAAGAAATTGAAAGACGCTAAGACAACTATTTATCCCACAACTACGAGGGAGGTAAGGAACTGCCATCTAGCTACGCACTTGATTCACCTTACGACACCTAAACCTACTAACGCTATTGATTACGATATGTCGATGTTATTTATGATGTCATTCGCTATGCATGATACTTATGATGAAACCACTTCTATGCTTGATACTACTGTGCCACTTGGTGAATATCTTGATGAGCAAATTGCTAGGTCTAGAGAAAGAGAAATTATTGAACCTGAACACAATGATGTTAGTGACGATGAACCTATGCCTTCTATTCCTGAAGGTTATCTTTTTTATGCGTAATCTTCCGCCGCTATTTTTGCTTGCCGGGATAGATATGAACTTAAGAGGTTGCTAATTAAATGGAGTAAAGAATCTCTTAGAGATAGAATGAGACCCGACCACGCTTTTGCTACTTCACCTATTTGTGTTCACGATAAGGATTATTATGATTTTTACATTGATCCAGATATAATTACTTTGGTTGAAACTGATCCTTTTTATGGCTATGAATCTGAAACTGTTGTGGCACATCTTACTAAGTTAAATGATATAGCTGCCCTGTTTACTAGTAATGAGAGATCGCGCTACCTTTATTTACTTAAGATATTTCCGTTCTCGTTAAAGGGTGATGCTAAGATATGGTACAATTCTCTTGATCCTGGTTGTGTGCAAAGTCCCCAGGATATGATTTATTACTTCTCTGCTAAATATTTCCCAGCTCATAAGAAACAAGCTGCTTTGAGGGAAATATACAATTTTGTGCAAATTGAAGAAGAGAGTCTCCCACAAGCTTGGGGGAGGCTTCTCAAGTTACTTAATGCTTTGCCTGATCATCCTCTTAAGAAAACTGAAATATTTGATATCTTTTCTAATGGACTAACTGATGCTTCCAGAGATTACAGATAGTTGTGCTGGTTCTCTTTTCGGGGAAAGAACACCGGATGACACTGAAATTTTATTGAATAATATGTTGGCTAATGAAAATAATTGGGCACCTCCGAGCTACCTCCCGAGCCAGTTCTGAGCCACCATCTTGAGCCTATTCCTAAACCAACTCCGAAGAAGAGGTGTTACATTTCTCGATCTGAAGATATGCAAGAGGCAAAAGAAATCTATGAAAGAAAAAGGTATTAAAGTTGAAGATGTCAAGAATTTACCTCCTATTGAAGAAATACATGGTCTTAATTTACCGCCTATTGAAGAAGTATATGATCTCAATTAATTATTTAATGAAGAACCTCCCGATATCCCGGCTACGTAGTGAAGGTAAATTCTCTCTATAGATATGATAAAGCTGAAGTCCCTCCTACTAAAATTGCTAGTCGGTGCTTGGATGAGTTTGATGACTTTATGTTTAAGCAAGATGACTTTAATGCTTATTTTGGTAGACAATTAAAACAGAATACCTTTATGATTAAACGCTTGGGTGATTATATGGCTAATATTAGAGGTGAACTTAAACTTGTTAGCAAGCATGCTTCTATGGTTACCACTCAAGTAGAACAAGTACTCAAAGCTCGAGAAGAAGTGCTTGATGAAATGAATAGTAAGAAAAATGATTATGCCGTTAGAGTGGCTACTAGAATCGGTAGAATGACTCAGAACCATTGTATCCCGGCCACCCTAAGAGAATCGAGCAAGATTCTCGAGAGAAATGACATTGATGTACCTAGTTCTTCTAAGAGGAAGAAAAAGAAAAATGATAGGACTTTGCAAACTTCTAGTGAACCTATTGTTGAACCACCTGAGAATCCAAAATGATATTTCTATTTACGATCTTTGAAACACAATCGGTGATGAGCATGAACCTAGTGATAATGTTAATGATAATGTTCGTGTTATATGCTCAACCTAGTAATGATAATGATGTAGAAGTTGAACCTGCTGTTGATCTTGATAACCCACAATCAAGGAATCAACGTTATGATAAAAGAGACTTCGTTGCTAGGAAACATGGTAAAGAAAGGGAACCATGGATCCAAAAACCCATTCCTTTTCCCCCGAAACCATCCAAGGAAAAGGATGATGAGGATTTTGAGCGCTTTGCTGAAATGATTAGACCTATCTTTTTGCATATGCGATTAACGGACGTGCTCAAAACAAATCCTTACTCTAAGTATATGAAGGATATTTTACTAATAAAAGAAAGATACTGAAGCTGAAATTTCCACCATGCTTGCTAATTATACTTTTAAGGGTGGAGTACCAAAGAAACTTGGAGATCCGGAGTACCTACTATACCATGCTCCATTAAGAGAAATTATGTTAAAACTGCTTTATGTGATCTTGGAGCCAGTGTTAGTGTTATGCCTCTCTCTTTATATCGTAGACTTGACTTGAATAAGTTGACACCTACTAAAATATCTTTGCAAATGGCTGATAAAACAACTGCCTATAATGCATGTAGTATGGAAGATAAAGCCATCTCATAGTTGTTACGTTGACAGTGAAAGTATGCCGCTCAAAATATAATTTATCTCTATTTCAAAACCGAGCTCGCACCTCTACAAATCCACTGCTTCCCTCTGCGAAGGGCCTATCTATTTACTTTTATGTTGAGTCATCACCCTTCTTATTAAAAAGCACTACTGGAGAGCACACAAATCGTTTGCATTCATTATTATTGGTTTATTTCGGTATGACTTGGTGGATCTCTTTTACCATGAATTACAATGTTTAGTCGGTCCTTGATCTTTAAAGGTGCTCTGCATTTATGTTTCTTGGTCTCGAGAAAGGGCTAGCGAGATACCATTTTGTTATACCATGTTATGATTATTTTGAGAAAGTGTTGTCATCCAAGTTTTGCTATTATGGCCCCAAGTAAGCTGATTATGCTATTGATATGAGTAATTGTGAGACCCTCGTGTTATTGTGAGAATGGTTAGTTCATAATAATTGCTTTGAAACTTGAATGCTGGCTTTTCATGTTTACAACAACAAGAGCAAATGAGTTTGTAAAGTTTTCTTTTTCTCTTTCGGTTTGTCAATGAATTGCTTGAGGACAAGCAAGGGTTTAAGCTTGGGAGAGTTGATACGTCTCCGTCAGTATCTACTTTTCCAAACACTTTTGCCCTTGTTTTGGACTCTAACTTGTATGATTTGAATGGAACTAACCCGGATCGACGCTGTTTTCAGCAGAACTGCCATGGTGTTGTTTTTGTGCGTAAAATAAAGATTCTCGGAATGTCCTGAAACTCCACGGAACACCTTAGAAAAAACAATAAAAATCCTCGCCAAAGATGAAGACCAAGGGGCCCACCTGTCCACGAGGGTGAAGCGCGCCCTCCCAGGCGCGCCCCTACCTCGTGGGCCCCCTGGTGACCCTCCGACGCCAACTCCAACTCCATATATTGGCTCTCGGGGAAAAAAAATTAGAGAGAAGAAATAATCGCGTTTTACGATACGAAGTCGCCGCCAAGCCCTAATCTCTCTCGGGAGAGCTGATCTGGAGTCCGTTCGGGGCTCCGGAGAGAGGATTAAATGCGTGTCGTCATCATCAACCATCCTCCATCACCAATTTCATGATGCTCGCCGCCGTGCGTGAGTAATTCCATCGTGGGCTTGCTGGACGGTGATGGGTTGGATGAGATTTATCATGTAATCGAGTTAGTTTTGTTAGGGTTTGATCCCTAGTATCCATTATGTTACGAGATTGATGTTGCTATGACTTTTCTATGCTTAATGCTTGTCACTAGGGCCCGAGTGCCATGATTTCAGATCTGAACCTATTATGTTTTCATGAATATATGTGTGTTCTAGATCCTATCTTGCAAGTCTATAGTCACCTACTATGTGTTATGATCCGGCAACCCCGAAGTGACAATAATCGGGACCACCCCCGGTGATGACCATAGTTTGAGGAGTTCATGTATTCACTATGTGTTAATGCTTTGTTCCGGATCTTTATTAAAAGGAGGCCTTAATATCCTTAGTTTCCAATAGGACCCCGCTGCCACGGGAGGGTAGGACAAAAGATGTCATGCAAGTTCTTTTCCATAAGCATGTATGACTATATTCGGAATACATGCCTACGTTATATTGATGAACTGGAGCTAGTTCTGTGTCACCCTATGTTATGACTGTTACATGACGAACCACATCCAGCATAATTATCCATCATTGATCCGGTGCCTACGAGTTTTTACACTTATTTACTTTTCCGTTGTTACTGTTACAGTCACTACAAAATACCAAAAACATTACTTTTGCTGTCTTTACTTTTGTTACCGTTACCACCACTATCATATTATTTTGCTACTAAACACCTTGCTGCAGATACTAAGTTTCCAAGTGTGGTTGAATTGACAACTCAGCTGCTAATACTTGAGAATATTCTTTGGCTCCCCTTGTGTCGAATCAATAAATTTGGGTTGAATACTCTACCCTCGAAAACTGTTGCGATCCCCTATACTTGTGGGTCATCAGTAGAATATGTAGGAGCCAATATGAGCATCCAAGTTCTGTTATTGGTTATTGACCGGCGGCGTGTCTCGGTCATGTCTACATAGTTCTCGAACCCGTAGGGTCCGCACGCTTAACGTTCGGTGACGATTTGTATATTGAGTTTTGTGTTTTGATGTACCAAAGGCAGTTCGGAGTCCCTGATGATATCGGGGACATGACGAGGAGTCTAGAAATGGTCGAGATGTAAAAATCGATATATTGGACGACTATATTCGGACATCGGAAAGGTTCCGAGTGATTCGGATATTTTTCGGAGTACCGGAGAGTTACGGGAATTCGGCGGGGAGTATATGGGCCTTATTAGGCTTTAGGGGAAAGAGAGAGGAGAGGTTGCGCGCCCCCCCAAGGCCTAGTCCGAATTGGACTAGGGGGAGGGGTTGCGCCCCCTCCTTCCTTCTCTTCTCTCTTCCCTTTCCTTGACTCCTACTCCTACTACTTGGAAGGGGGGGAACCCTACTCCCGGTGGGAGTAGGACTCCTCCAGGGCGCGCCATAGGGAACGGCCCTCTCCCTCCTCCTCCACTCCTTTATATACGTGGCTAGGGGCACCCCATGGACACAACAATTGATCTCTCTATCTCTTAGCCGTGTGCGGTGCCCCCCTCCACGATATTCCACCTCGATCATATCGTAGCGGTGCTTAGGTGAAGCCCTGCGTCGGTAGCATCATCATCACCGTCATCACGCCGTTGTGCTGACGAACTCTCCCTCGAAGCTCTGCTGGATCAGAGTTCGTGGGACATCATCGAGCTGAACGTGTGCTGAACACGGAGGTGCCGTGCGTTCGGTACTTGGATCGGTCGGATCGTGAAGATGTACGACTACATCAACCGCGTTGTCATAACGCTTCCGCTTTCGGTCTAAGAGGGTACGTGGACATACTCTCCCCTCTTGTTGCTATGCATCACCATGATCATGTGTGTGCATAGGAATTTTTTTGAAATTACTACGTTCCCCAATAGTGGTATCAGAGCCTGGTTTTATGCATAGATGTTATATGCACAAGTAGAAGACAAGTGAGTTGTGGGCGATACAAGTCATACTGCTTACTAGCATGTCATACTTTGGTTCGATGGTATGGTTGGATGAAGCGGCCCGGACCGACATTACGCGCACGCTTACGCGAGACTGGTTCTACCGACGTGCTTTGCACATAGGTGGTCATGGCCGTGTCGGTTTCTCCAACTTTAGTTGAACTGAAAAAGTGTACGCCCGGTCCTTGAGAAGGTTAAAAACAACACTAACTTGACGAACTATCGTTGTGGTTTTGATGCGTAGGTAAGAACGGTTCTTGCTCAGCCCGTAGCAGCCATCGTAAAACTTGCAACAACAAAGTAGAGGACGTCTAACTTGTTTTTTGCAGGGCATATTGTGATGTGATATGGTCAAGGCATGATGTTATATTTTATTGTATGAGATGATCATGTTTTTTGTAACCAAGTTATCGCAATCTGGAGGAGCCATATGGTTGTCGCTTTATTGTATGCAATGCAATCATACAGAATTGCTTTTACTTTATCACTAAGCGGTAGCGATATTCGTGAGAAACAATAGTTGGTGAGGCGACAATGATGCTACGATGGAGATCACGGTGTCGCCTACGGTGACGATGGTGATCATGATTGCTTCTCGGAGATGGAGATCACAAGCACCACGATGATGATGGCCATATCATATCACTTATATTGATTGCATGTGATATCTTTTATGCATCTTATTTTGCTTAGATCGACGGTAGCATTATAAGATGATCTCTCACTAAATTTCAAAGGTATAAGTGTTCTCCACGAGTATGCACCGTTCGAAAGTTCTTCGTCTTTGAGACACCACGTGATGATCGGGTGTGATAAGCTCTACGTTCAAATACAACGGGTGCAAAACAGTTGCACAAGCGGAATACTCAGGTTAAACTTGACGAGCCTAGCATATGCACATATGGCCTCAGAACACTGAGACCGAAAGGTCAAGCGTGAATCATATAGAAGATATGATCAACATAGTGATGTTCACCATTGAAAACTACTCCATCTCACGTGATGATCGGACATGGTTTAGTTCATATGGATCACGTGATCACTTAGATGATTAGACGGATGTCTATCTAAGTGGGAGTTCTTAAGTAATATGATTAATTGAACTTTAATTTATCATGAACTTAGTCCTGGTAGTATTAGCATATCTATGTTGTAGATCAATAGCTCGCGTTTAGCTCCCCTGTTTTATTTTTGATATGTTCCTAGAGAAAAATAAAGTTGAAAGATGTTAGTAGCAATGATACGGATTGGATCCGTGATCTGAGCATTATCCTCATTGCTGCACAGAAGAATTATGTCCTTGATGCACCGCTAGGTGACGGACCTATTGCGGGAGCATATCACGGGCGTTATGAACGTTGTGGCAAAGCTCGGTATGATGACTACTTGATAGTTTAGTGCACCATGCTTTACGGCTTAGAATCGGGGCTTCAAAGACGTTTTGAACGCCACGGAGCATATGAGATGTTTCAAGAGTTGAAATTAGTATTTCAAACTCATGCCCATGCCGAAAGGTATGAGACCTTTGACAAGTACTTTGCCTACAAAATGGAGGAGAATTGCTCGGCTAGTGAGCATGTGCTCAAAATGTCTGAGTACTACAATCACTTGAATCAAGTGGGAGTTAATCTTCCATATAAGATAGTGATTGATAGAGTTCTCTAGTCACTGTCACCAAGTTACTAGAACTTTGTGATGAACTATAATATGCAAGGGATAACAGGAACGATTCCCAAAGCTCTTTGTCAGGCTAAAATCGACGAAGGTAGAAATCAAGAAAAGCATCAAGTGTTGATGGTTGACAAGACCACTAGTTTCAAGAAAAGGGCAAAAGGAAGAAGGGAAATTGAAGAAGAACGGCAAGCAAGTTGCTGCTCAAGTGAATATACCCAAGTCTGGACCTAAGCCTCAGACTGAGTGCTTCTACTGCAAAGGTACTGGTCACTGGAAGCGGAACTGCCCCAAGTATTTGGCAGATAAGAAGGATGGCAAAGTGAACAAAGGTATATTTGATATACATGTTATTGATGTGTACTTTACTAGTGTTTATAGCAACCCCTCGGCATTTGATACTGGTTCAGTTGCTAAGTGTAGTAACTCGAAACGGGAGTTGCAGAATGAACAGAAACTAGTTAAGCGCGGGGTGGCGATGTGTGTTGGAAATAGTTCCAAGATTGATATGATCATTATCGCACACTCCCTATACTTTCGGGATTAGTGTTGAACCTAAATAAGTGTTATTTGGTGTTTGCGTTGAGCATGAATATGATTTGATCATGTTTATTGCAATACGGTTATTCATTTAAAGTCAGAGAATAATTGTTGTTCTGTTTACATGAATAAAACCTTCGATGATCATACACCCAACGAAAATGGTTTGTTGGATCTCGATAGTAGTGATACACATATTTATAATATTGAAGCCAAAAGATGCAGAGTTGATAATGATAGTGCAACTTATTTGTGGCACTACCGTTTAGGTCATATTGGTGTAAAGCGCATGAAGAAACTCCATGCCGATGGGATTTTGGAATCAATTGATTATGAATCACTTGATTCTTGCGAACCATGCCTTATGGCCAAGATGACTAAAGACTCCGTTCTCCGGAACAATGGGCGAGCAACTGACTTACTGAAATAATACATACTGATGTATGCAATCCGATGAGTGTTGAGGCTCACGGCAAGTATCATTATTTTCTGACCTTCACAGATGATTTGAGCAGATATGAGTATATCTACTTGATGAAACATAAGTCTGAAACATTTGAAAAGTTCATATAATTTCAGAGTGAAGTGGAAAATCATCGTAACAAGAAAATAAATTTTCTACCATCTGATCGTGAAAGAGAATATTTGAGTTACGAGTTTGGTCTTCATTTGAAAAAATGCAGAATAGTTTCGCAACTCACGCCACCTAGAATACCACAGCGTAATGGTGTGTCCAAACATCATAACCGTACTTTATTAGATATGGTGCAATCTATGATGTCTCTTACCGATTTACCACTATCATTTTGGGGTTATACATTACAGAGAGCTGCATTCACGTTAAATAGGGGACCATCTAAATCGGTTGAGACGACACCATATGAATTGTGGTTTGGCAAGAAACCAAAGTTATCGTTTCTTAAAGTTTGGGGTTGCGATGCTTATGTGAAAAGTTTCATCCTGATAAGCTCAAACCCAAATCGGAGAAATGTGTCTTCATAGGATACCCAAAGGAAACTGTTGGGTACACCTTCTATCACAGATCTGAAGGCAAGACATTTGTTGCTAAAAATGGATCCTTTCTAAGAGAAGGAGTTTCTCTCGAAAGAAGTGAGTGGGAGGAAATTAAAACTTGATGAGGTAATTGTACCTGCTCCCTTATTGGAAAGTAATTCATCACAGAAATCTGTTCTTGTGACTCCTACACCAATTAGTGAGGAAGCTAATGATGATGATCATGTAAATTTAGATCAAGTTACTACCGAACCTCGTAGGTCAACCAGAGTAAGATCCGCATTTGAGTGGTACGGTAATCACGATACGGAGGTCATGTTACTTGACCATGGCGAACCTCCGAACTATGAGGAAGCGATGATGAGCCCAGATTCCGCAAAATGGCTTGAGGCCATGAAATCTGAGATGGGATCCATGTATGAGAACAAAGTATGGACTTTGATTGATTTGCCCGATGATTGGCGAGCCATTGAGATTAAATGGATCTTCAAGAGGAAGACGGACGCTGATAGTAGTGTTACTATCTACAAAGCTAGAATTGTCGCAAAAAGGTTTTCGACAAGTTCAAGGTGTTGAATACGATGAGAGTTTCTCACTCGTATCTATGCTTAAGTATGTCCAAATCATGTTAGCAATTGCCGCATTTTATGAAATCTTGCAAATGGATAAACAAAATTGCATTCCTTAATGGATTTATTAAAGAAGAGTTGTATATGATGCAACAAGAAGGTTTTGTCAATCCTAAAGGTGCTAACAAAATATGCAAGCTCCAGCGATCCATCTATGGACTGGTGCAAGCATCTCGGAGTTGGAATATATGATTTGATAAATTGATCAAAGCATATAGTTTTATCTGAACTTGCGGTGAAGCTTTGTATTTACAAGAAAGTGAGTGGGAGCACCACAACATTTCGATAATTATATGTGAATGACATATTGTTGATTGGAAATAATGTAGAATTATTCTGCAAAGCATAAAGGAGTGTTCGAAAGGAGTTTTTCAAAGAAAGACATCGGTAAAGCTGCTTATATACTGAGCATCAAGATCTATAGAGATAGATCAAGATGCTTGATAAGTTTTTTCAATGAGTACATACCTTGAAGAGATTTTGAAGTAGTTCAAAATGGAACAGTCAAAGAAAGAGTTCTTGCCTGTGTTACAAGGTGTGAAATTGAGTAAAACTCAAAGCCCGACCACGACAAAAGATAGAAAGAGAATGAAAGTCATTCCCTATGCCTTAGCCATAGGTTCTATAAAGTATGCCATGCTGTGTACCAGATCTATTGTATACCCTACACTAATTTTGGCAAAGGAGTACAATAGTGATCTAGGAGTAGATCACTGAACAGCGGTCAAAATTATCCTTAGTGGACTAAGGCTATGCGAGGGAGTCCTGGACTAGGGGGTGTCCGGATAGCCGAACTATCATCTTTGCCAGACTCCTGGACTATGAAGATACAAGATTGAAGACTTCGTCCCGTGTCCGGATGGGACTTTCCTTGGCGTGGAAGGCAAGCTTGGCGATACGGATATGTAGATCTCCTACCATCAGAATCGACTCTATGTAACTCTAACCCTATCCGGTGTCTATATAAACCGGAGGGTTTTAGTCCGTGGGGCGAACAACAATCATACCATAGGCTAGCTTCTAGGGTTTAGCACATGCGATCTCGTGGTAGATCTACTCTTGTACTACCCATATCATCAATATTAATCAAGCGGGAGTAGGGTATTACCTCCATCGAGAGGGCCCGAACCTGGGTAAAACATCGTGTCCCTTGTCTCCTGTTACCATCCGCCTAGGCATGCAGTTCGGGACCCCTACCGAGATCCGCCGGTTTGACACCGACATTGGTGCTTTCATTGAGAGTTCCTCGTATGCGTCACAGTAGGCCGATGGCTCCTTCGATCATCAACAACGACGCCGGTCCGTGGTGAGACTTTTCTTCCCGGACAGATCTTCAGATTCGGCGGCTTTGCACTGCGGGCAATTCACTTGGCCATCTGGAAGCAGATCGAAGCTACGCCCCACAGCCATCGAGTCGATTTGGGAGTTTGAACTACACAGGTGACATCCGCGGAGATTTGATCTTCGACGGATTCGAGCCACAGCCAAGCGCGCCGCACTGTCTCGATGGGTATGATCTAGCTCTGCCGCCGAACAGTGTCCTGGAGGCCGCACCAGCGTCCGCTCCGACCCTTAGTTCGGAGCCGACTTCGCCGATCGAGGACGAGTGGCTGGACACCGCCTCGGGGGCTACGGTCTCTACGGCGATTGAGCCGAACACAACCCTTGTCCTTTGCAAAGCCCGTGACTATGAGGTGCGGGACTCCTCTCCGGATTCCGAACCTCCCGCGCCCCTGCCAGTCGAATCCGATTGGGCGCCGGTTATGGAGTTCACCGCCGCGGACATCTTTCAGCACTCGCCCTTTGGCGACATCCTGAATTCACTAAAGTCTCTCTCTTTATCAGGAGAGCCCTGGCCGGACTATGGTCAGGAGGGTTGGGATGCGGACGATGAAGAAATTCAACGCCCACCCACCACCCACTTTGTAGCCACTGTCGATGATTTAACCGACATGCTCGACTTCGACTCCGAAGACATCGACGGTATGGACGACGATCCAGGAGACAACCAAGAACCAGCACCTATAGGGCACTGGAAGGCCACCTCGTCATACGACATATACATGGTGGACATCCCAAAAGATGGGAATGGCGATGGAACAGCGAAGGATGACCCCTCTAAGAAACACCCAAGCGCCCGGCCCGTCGTGCGCCGGCTCTAAATCCCGCCACAGCAAGAAGCGGTGATTCCGCACGGAGATAATAACACCCCGGACAAGGTCTGAAGACAACCCCCTCGGTGGGATTCAGCACGGGAGGAGGGAGAAGCCAGCCCTCATGATAGAGAGGCATGAGAGAGGTAGAGGGCGATAATTATATGCCTCCTCCGAAGATGAGGCAAGCCTCAGCGACGACGAATTTGTCGTGCACGAGGATCCCGCCGAACAAGAGCGTTTTAAACGTGGGCTCATGGCCATGGCAAGCAGCCTCAAGAAAAAGCAGCAACGACTTAGAGCTGACCAAGACTTGCTAGGCGACAGATGGACCAAGTCCTTGCAGCCAAGAGTACGAACTCGAACGCCCCTCCAAAAGCTACCCCAAACGCAGGCCGTTGCCTCGATCGGAGGAGGAAGCACCCGCATCACCGGCATGACATGGCAGACCCGGCCACCCGTGGTCATGACGGCAGAAGCCTCGGCCCTCCGCTCAAGCCACGCCCGACGCCACTCAAAGTACCAAGGCACGGAGAACGCGCCGGACTTGCGAGATATCTTTGGAGGATAAGGCAAAGCAAACAAGATCGATCTACGATCGCGTAGGCGCCCAACGACTCGGGATGATTACCGTCACGCCGGATACAAGAACTTGGCCGGGCGAACACGATGAGACAAAGCTCATATGAGCTACGCCGTGATATAGCCCAATACAGAGGCGCCAGACACCCACTATGCTTCACGGATGATGTAATGGATCATCAAATCCTCGAGGGCTTCAAACCCGTAAACATCGAATCATATGATGGTACCACGTATCTTGCGGTCTGGATCGAGGACTATCTCCTCCATATCCACATGGCCCGTGGTGATGATCTACATGCCATCAAATACCTCCCACTCAAGCTTAAAGGACCAGCTCGGCATTGGCTCAACAGCTTGCCAGCAGAGTCAATCGGTTGTTGGGAGGACACGGAAGCCGCATTCCTCGATAACTTCCGGGGCACATATAAAGCGACCACCAGACGCAGATGACCTTAGCCATATAATTCAGCAGCGGAAGAATTGGCGGACAATTACGGACACGGTTCCTAACAAAGAAAAATCAGATCGCCGATTGTCCGGATGCGAGGCACTAGCAGCCTTCAAACACAACATCCGCGACGAGTGGCTAGCCCGGCACCTAGGACAGAAAAGCCCGAAATCCATGGCAGCCCTCACCACACTCATGACCCGCTTTGCTGGAGGGAGGACAGCTAGCTAGCTCAAGCAACAACTTGGCCAAACACCCTGGTAGTTCGGATACCAAGGACAGCAATGGCAGGTCGCATCGCAACAAGCATAAACGCCGCATTAACGGTGACAATGCTGCAGATACGACAGTAAATGCCGGATTCCGAGGCTCTAAACCCGGTTAGCGGAAGAAGCCATTCAAAAGAAATACCTAGGGCCCGTCCAACTTGGACCGAATACTCGACCGCTTGTGCCAGATACATGGCACCCCCGAAAAACCAGCCAACCAAACCAACAGGGATTGTTGGGTGTTCAAGCAGGCAGGCAAGTTAAATGCCGAACTCAACGACAAGGGGCTGCATAGCGATGACGAGGAGGAGCCCCGGCCGCCAAACAATAGAGGACAGAAGGGCTTTCTCCCACAAGTGCGGATGGTGAACATGATATACGCAACCCACATACCCAAAAGGGAGCGGCGTGCACTAAGGGACGATATGCGATGGAGCCACGCCCTAAAGTTCAACCCGTGGTCCTCCTGCCCGATCACTTTTGATCGAAGGACCACCCCACTAGCATCCGCCACGGCGGATTCGCCGCATTGGTTCTTGACCCAATCATTGACGGATTCCACCTCACTAGAGTCCTCGATGGATGGCGGCAAAGCTGAACCTGCTTTACCGGGATACAAAGGCGCAAAATGGGCATAGACCCTCAAGGATTAAACCCACAAAGACGACCTTTAAAGGCATCATTCCGGTGTAGAGGCCAACTCGGCTCGCCAGTTACACTCGAAGTGGTCTTCGGATCCCGGATAACTTCCGGCGAAGAGTTAATCTTCGACATAGTCCCGTTCCACAAGCTATCACGCCTTTGCCGGGCGAACCGCGATTCGCAAAATTCAATGCGGTGCCACTACGCTGCATACCTCAAGCTCAAGATGCCAGGCCCTTGAGGCGTAATCACGGTCAATGGAAACGCGAACGCTCCCTCCGAGCGGAGGAGCATACGCCGCTTCTTGGCGAGAAGTGCAGAACCGCGTCTTAAGGCAATTCTCGAGTCCGGCTACTAAACGTGCGGACACCGTCAAGCGCGCCCGGAGTAACCTACAACAAGACCGCCTGGAACGATCCGAGCAAGCGTAGCAATCCGGCCCCAACCCCAGCCCTCGCGAACTTCGCTGAAGCGATTACTATCGCACGTAATTGCGCTCTGACAAGCACCATGGGCATAGGGGATGGGCCCACGACCACGGCATGCCAGAATGCGGCTAGACCGCACTAGGGGCTACCGCTTGTGTCATTCCTTTCCTTCTTTTTTTCTTCTTTTTTTACTTTCGGGACTCTGTTCTCCGAAGCCCTGTTCGCATTCGCCGACTACACGATACAACAGCCAGGGAAGCGAAATCAAGGCGTCAAGTGTCCAGTGGTCTCTATTACGAGCAGTACACCTGTTTTACATACCACACCGCAAACTTACCCCTGGAAGGGGGACATGTCAAAAGTCCTGTACCTTGCTTATCGCCAAATTTGTATCGTTCTACTTTTATTTGAAGTTTGCTTCGAATAAACAATATATAGCTCTTGCCTAATATTGCTTTCTTTCCCATTGTATATGTTCATCTATGACATGTTGCACCCGTACACTTTGGTACGGCCACCACACCGAGGGCTTATGTACCCCAAAAACATGGTGTGACAAGTCCGAACACTTTCACAAGTGCGGCACCACGAACTTATAGCATTATATGCATCGGCTCCGAATCATGTCTTGGGTCAATAGTTGGGTTTGCCCGGCTCCCATGTTTTGGTACCTTATGTTCCATTATATCGGCTAAGGTAGCGCTGGGAAAACCACTCGATTGTGCCCCGGTTGAGCTGGGTGAGCACCTCAGTGGAGAAAGCTAAAACTGACCGTCATGATAGGGCGAGAGCTGGTTGCTGTTCGAGAGGTTTTTCGGGTCCCTAAAGACTTATGCCGCTTAGAGCGAGGAACCGGCATTGTCCGCCAAGGCGTGGATAAGCGCCTCGAACTCGGTCTTCGAATACTAGGGGCTTCACCAAATTTAAAATTATAGAATTCTATGGCTAAGTGAGAGTGTTCAAGCACTATAAGTCCGGTTGCCTTGTTCGTTGCGTTGAGCGCCTCCCTCGAAGGACCCAAGAATGGGAATAAGAGCGCTCAAGTTTATCCCGAACACCCCAACACTCGTGGCATGGGGGCTGAAGCCAACGACTTGTCATCTCTCAAATTTTGATAAACAGCCACACAGAAGGTAATATTTTAAATTAACAAGCGTTGCTTAGCGCATATGAACAAGTTTTTCAGCGTCTGTGATAACAAACGCGAGTCTATTAAAAATTACATCTTTGGAGCATTCACCCGCTATCGCGGGCACCCTTGAGACGCCCTCATAATACATTTCAGCGTATGATGCTCCTTGCCCGGTGGTGGTCCGTCCTTCACGAAGCTTCTCACCGTCCAGCTTGCCCCAAAGGCACCTTAGCACGGGCAAGGCCCCTCTGAGCACCTTCAATGCAGACGAGCGCTTGATGACTTCAATCCATGGGCCGGCGTCCACCACGGCCCGCACTAGACCGAAGTAGCTCCTGTGCATGGCTTCCGTTAGCCACAACGAACTATGAGGCCCTTCATGGCCTCGCTCGGCGACCTTGTGGAGCTCGACCAGCTACTTCAAATGGTCGCTCAGGGCACCGGATGTTCGGCCTCGGCATATCGAAACCAGAACACCTTCTCCGTCGAGCTCCCCTCTTGGCTCGGTAGAAAGCGGCAAGATTGGATACATCATGGGCAGATCTGCGAAGGCTCTGGAGAGCTCCGGATTCGTGTAAATGTGAGATAATTGACTTTTACAATCTTGCTGTGCATAAAGAATGCCTTACCCGCCGCTATCTTCCTCATCGCCTCAATCTCCGAGGGCTTTACAGGCTTCGGCCTTAGCGGCCTTGGCACTCTCGGGAGCCGAGGCAAGCTCGGACTCTCGGGTCTTGAGTCACGCTCCAAACCCTCGTGTTTTTCACGAGAACACAGAGCTCTTGCCGCATTCTCCGCCAGCCGCGCCTCCCCCTTCTCTCGCTCGATGCGCTCCGCGGCCGCTTTGTTTTCGGCCGCGGTAACCGCTTCCTTCGTGGTTGCCACCTGCGTTTGTGGCCCTGCAGTACTCCACGTTATTCTTGCTATCTTTGCAACCACATTTTTAACAAGTCCATAAGGTATTACTTACCTTCCTTGTCCTCAAGCTGCCTCTTGGCTTGGCCGAGCTCGTTCTCGGACCGCTCGAGGCTCTCCTTTAATACATTGACCTCCACAGTCAGTGCGGCAGAGGTCGCCAGGCAGCCTGCATTCCCATATTGACATAATTATGTTAGACTCCTGCGTATATCTTTTAGATCCTTAGTCCGGCTTTTCTCTCCGAACACCGAACCAAGCATCGTGGGCTACTGTCTGTGCGGTAATCTTCTTACATATATTGAAACTTACCTCAAAGCTTTGTTAGAAGGCTGTTGCAGGTGCTTGATCAACCCGCTCTTGGCGGATCGAACTTTCTGGATCACCGCACTCATAATGCGGTGCTCCTCCTTGATGGAGGCGTTGTTAAGCGCCTCCGATGGTATCCGGTGCCTCCGGTTGGGCCGGAGGACACTGGCGTCTTACCCTTCTTACGAAGGGGCCACTTGTCGGACTTCTAACCGCTGAAGGTTCCGGTGGAGTCCGGACAAGGGTCGGGCTTAGAGCCCCGGGGTCTTGCCCCCTCTCGCTGGAGTCCGGGAGGCTGCCTTGTGGCGCCTCCTGCGCCACCTCCTCTTGACCAGGCCCCCTTGGGGCCCCACCTCGGCGTCGTCGGGCGAGGCGGCGGAGGCGGCCGGAAGAGAAGTGCTCTCCACTTCGGACGAATTCAGGACCCGCTTGACGAAGCGGCGAGCTCGCCCTTGGGCGGGCTGCATGATTGTTCGGCATTAGAGAACACTATGCAATGAATAAAAAAAACCATGGGTATCCGGACACTTACGATCTCGCCGAGGCTTGGCCTCGAGGGCCTCCTCCTCGCCGTCGTTGGCATTGGTGGAGACGTCCGGAGGAAGGGTTCTTCCTTCTTGGACCCTCCGGCCTCCCGGTCAGGCGGCCTTCCTTTTCTTCTTCACCGGGAGAGGCTTCTTTCCTCCTCCTCGTTCTCGTGGAGAGGATTACATTTAACTGACAAGACACGGTGCCGGAGCTCCTTCGAGTTCCCTGTGGCCTCCTTCTTGGCCTTCTTCTCCGTCACCATGTGAGGTGCGGAACCAGCAGCCCCCGTCAGCGGGCGTCCGCTGAGTCTTCAGCAAAGGAGCCGGACAGTTAATCTGTCTCGACGTCTTCAACCAGATCTGTCAAAGGTTAGGGAGTTTTAGATCCCGCATAGAGTCAAACTATGAGAAAAGAATCCCATAAAGGGCAAAATAACTTACCGGCTGGCTTGACGCCGCAAGCTTGAACAGCACCTTCCAGGCATCTTCGTACGTGGTGTCGAAGAGCCGGCTCAAGGTCCGGTGTTGTGCCGGATCAAACTCCCACAAATTGAAGGCCCGTTGCTGGCATGGGAGAATCCGGCGGATGAGCATAACACGGACTACGTTGACAAGCTTGAGGTTCTTGTCCACCGGTTTTCGGACACAGGTTTGGAGTCGGCCAGCTCTTCGAATCACACCACGTCGGGCCTGTCTCTTTCCATGATGTGAGCCGTGTGGGGGAACCAGATCTGAATTCGGGGGCCGCCGCCCATTTGGAGTCGCGCGGCTCGGTGATGTAGAACCACCCCGATTGCCACCCCTTTATGGTCTCCACGAAGGAGCCCTCAAGCCATGTAACGTTGGGCATCCTGCCCGCCATGGCGCCTCCGCACTCAGCTTGTCGGCCGCCCACTATCTTCGGCTTGACGCTAAAGGTCTTCAACCATAAGCGAAGTGGGGCCTGGATCTTGAAGGAAGGCCTCGCACACGACGATAAACGTCGAGATATTGAGGATGAAGTTTGGGGCCAGATCGTGGAAATCCAGGCCGTAGTAGAACATGAGCCCCCGGACAAATGGGTGAAGTGGAAAACCTAGTCCGCGGAGGAAGTGGGTGAGGAACACCACCCTCTCATGGGGCCTGGGGGTGGGGATGAGCTGCCCCTTGGTGGGGAGCCGACACGCGATGTTGCCGGACAAGTATCCGGCCTCCCGCAGCCTTGTGATGTGCCCCTCCGTGACGGAGGAGGCCATCCACTTGCCTCCCGCTCCGGACATGGCTGGAGAAGGTTGAGGAGAGATGTCTTGCGGACTTGGGCGCGGGGAGCTTGAGTCTTGGCGGAAATGGATGAGCAAAGGAGGAAGAAGGCGTGGGTGAAAAGGTGGATCCTTATCCCTTATATGGACGGACGCAACTAAGCGCCCCCACTAGCTGGCAAAACTCTTATCTTCCAAGCGCCGTAATCAATGGCGCGGTTGGGTTACCCGTCACGTATTGATGAGAATCCCGGAATAAGGGGACACGATCTCTGCTTTGACAAGGCGTGCCAAGGAAACCACCTCGCTAAACGCTTGAGGCGGTACAAGTAAAAATGATTGAACGAAGACTTGGCCGTGGCGTGATGGCACGCCTTGGAACAAGTCAATAGATTGATTTTGTGTGAATATTATTCTCTCTCACGGTGTTATGTGGAAATTATTTTGCAGAGCGGACACCCGTCCTTGTGTTCAAAATCTTCTATGAAGTATTCGGAGGAGGAACCCGCCTTGCAATGCCGAAGACAATATGCGGCGCCCGGACTCGTCGTCATTGAAGCACAGTTCGAGACTCTTGAGGAGTCCTGGACTAGGGGGTGTCCGGATAGCCAGAACTATCATCTTTGGCCGGACTCTGGACTATGAAGATACAAGATTGAAGACTTCGTCCCGTGTTCGGATGGGACTTTCCTTGCCGTGGAAGGCAAGCTTGGCGATCTGGATATGTAGATCTCCTACCATTGTAACCGACTACTGTGTAACCCTAACCCTATCCGGTGTCTATATAAACCGGAGGGTTTTAGTCCGTGGGGCTAACAACAATCATACCATAGGCTAGCTTCTAGGGTTTAGCCTCTCGATCTCGTGGTAGATCTACTCTTGTACTACCCATATCATCAATATTAATCAAGCGGGAGTAGGGTATTACCTCCATCGAGAGGGCCCGAACTCCGGGTAAAAACATTGTGTCCCTTGTCTCCTGTTACCATCCGCCTAGGCATACGATTCGGGACCCCCTACCCGAGATCCGCCGGTTTTGACACCGACAATATGTTTCTCGATTATGGAGGTGACAAAAGGTTCGTCGTAAAGGGTTACGTCGATACAAGTTTTGGCACTGATCGAGATGACTCTAAGTCTTAATCTGGATACATATTGAAAGTGGGAGCAATTAGCTAAAGTAGACTAAACTTCTCTCACAAGCAAAACATGATCACACCTTAGTACTCTTTGGGTGTTAATCACATAATGATGTGAACTAGATTATTGACTCTAGTAAACCCTTTGGGTGTTGGTCACATGACGATGTGAACTATGTGTGTTAATCACATGGTGATGTGAACTATTGATGTTAAATCACATGGCGATGTGCTCTAGATTATTGACTCTAGTGCAAGTGGGAGACTGAAGTAAATATGCCCTAGAGGCAATAATAAAGTTATTATTTATTTCCTTATATCATGATAAATGTTTATTATTCATGCTAGAATTGTATTAACCGGAAACATGATACATGTGTGAATACATAGACAAATGTAGTGTCACTAGTATGCCTCTACTTGACTAGCTCAGAGATCAAAGATGGTTATGTTTCCTAGCCATAGACATGAGTTGTCATTTGATTAACGGGATCACATCATTAGGAGAATGATGTGATTGACTTGACCCATTCCGTTAGCTTAGCACTTGATCATTTAGTATGCTCTATTGCTTTCTTCATGGCTTATACATGTTCCTATGACTATGAGATTATGCAACTCCCATTTACCGGAGGAACACTTTGTTTGCTACCAAACGTCACAACGTATCTGGGTGATTATAAAGGTGCTCTACAGGTGTCTCCGACGGGTACTTGTTGAGTTGGCGTATTTCGAGATTACGATTTGTCACTCCGATTGTCGGAGAGGTATCTCTGGGCCCACTCAGTAATACACATCACTATAAGCCTTGCAAGCATTGTAACTAATGAGTTAGTTGCGGGATGATGTATTACAGAACGAGTAAAGAGACTTGCCGGTAATGAGATTGAACTAGGTATTGAGATACCGACGATCGAATCTCGGGCAAGTAACATACCGATGACAAAGGGAACAACGTATGTTGTTATGCGGTTTGATCGATAAAGATCTTCATAGAATATGTAGGAGCCAATATGATAATCTAGGTTCCGCTATTGGTTATTGACCGGAGACGTGTCTCGGTCATGTCTACATAGTTCTCGAACCCGTAGGGTCCGCACGCTTAACGTTCGGTGACGATTTGTATTATGAGTTTTGTGTTTTGATGTACCGAAGGTAGTTCGGAGTCCCGGATGAGATCAGGGACATGATGAGGAGTCTCGAAATGGTCGAGACGTAAAGATCGATATATTGGACGACTATATTCGGACATCGCAAAGGTTCCGAGTGATTCGGGTATTTTTCGGAGTACCGGAGAGTTACGGGAATTCGCCGGGGAGTATATGGGCCTTATTAGGCTTTAGGGGAAAGAGAGAGGAGAGGCTGCGCGCCTCCAAGGCCTAGTCCGAATTGGACTAGGGGGAGGGGCTGAGCCCCCTCCTTCCTTCTCTTCTGTCTTCCCTTTCCTTGACTCCTACTCCTACTACTTGGAAGGGGGGAACCCTACTCCCGGTGGGAGTAGGACTCCTCCAGGGCGCGCCATAGGGGTCGGCCCTCTCCCCTCTCCTCCACTCCTTTACATACGTGGCCAGGGGCACCCCATGGACACAACAATTGATCTCTTGATCTCTTAGCCGTGTGCGGTGCCCCTCTTCACGAAATTCCACCTCGATCATATCGTAGTGGTGCTTAGGCGAAGCCCGGCGTTGGTAGCATCATCATCACCGTCATCACGCCATCGTGCTGACGGAACTCTCCCTCGAAGCTCTGCTGGATCGGAGTTCGTGGGACGTCATCGAGCTGAACGTGTGCTGAACTCGGAGGTACCGTATGTTCGGTACTTGGATCGGTCGGATCGTGAAGACGTACGACTACATCAACCGCGTGGTCATAAGGCTTCCGCTTTCGGTCTACGAGGGTACGTGGACATACTCTCCCCTCTCGTTGCTATGCATCACCACGATCCTGTGTGTGCGTAGGAAATTTTTTGAAATTACTACGTTCCCCAACGGGCCCTACACAAAAACTCCACCCCACAATGCACCCTTCCCTTTTCTCGCCGGACTCCCCTTCTCACTCAGTTCCCACCGTAGCAGGACATTTCTCGCTGGATCCCTCTCCTTTTAAAATTGGATGACTCCCACCTCACCTTCACCATGGGTCTATAGTGGCAAAGAAATTAATGGGCATTAGTACGGGAAGAAGGCGAGAAATTTCACGAGCACATTACAACATGCACTAAAGTTCATCTCCATATCTCACCTTTTCATTGACCACTGTGATTCTCTAGCATGCTTAAATTTTGACGATCAAATGGTAAGGCCAAATTTAAGAACTTCCAAAGAGAAGCAAATCGTATGATGCAAGAGTTAGATGTCTTTTTTCTAATTATAAGAAACATTATATTGGGTCGATGAACCCCCTTTTTTTACTATTATGAACCCTTTCTTTGATGTAATCTCATAAATAATGCAAGAGAGCCATGACTGGCTTCCTTAGAGAAAGCACAATTAGTTGAAACCCAATTAGAATAATGTAAAAGAGCTATGATGGCCTTTCTTCGATGGCAAACAGTCAGTTGAAAGAAAACTTAAGCAATACCACTCACAACTTACTAAAATGAAACATAAACTCTATGAAGGTGCAAAATCTTATATACAAAAGGAACATTTTTATATACCCTCTTAGTAAATAACATTCCGCGAAAAAGCCCTCTTAAGTAGAATGAAGGAAGATAGAGAAAAATTTATGGAGGATGTACATGATGACTCTGTGTTTTGGCATAACCTTCACAACCTTCAAAACAAAAAGTGGGACGCCCTCTAATACGAATATTGAGGCTACAAATAAGGCGACTCTGCGAGAGTTGCTCTAGTGTTGAAATGTCTTGTCTGCTCCATTCAACCAGCTTGAACTCTTGGGTTAACTAATTGGTGAATGACTTCGAAATGCTTCAAAACTAAGAGGTCCTGAGTTCAAGATCCCGTAAAATCATTATTAGACAAAAATAATTACTGCCTATATATGTCTATCCCATGTGTAAGTACTAATGGAGCCTAGACGTGAGTGGTGTATTGAATGTTGCAATTGGAATCAATTTTGAAGCCCAAACTTTGAATGGCGCCTATTACACCATCGACTACCTAAAAACATTTGCTTGCAAACCCATTTTGCGTGTTCAACTAATATGGAAAAGCTATAATGTCAGCAATGTTAGGTGGCTTATAGTGTGCACAATTATATCGAATAGAATGACGTTTCTGCCATGTCAAAAAATTGATCAATATTTTTTTACTTATCATTTTTATGAACTTTACCATCCCCTTTAAAAAAAAGTTCTATAACTTGAAGGTGCAAAACTACTCTAAATAACCAAGCAACAGAACGAAGGGTGGTTTCATTCTTCTTCTTTTAGACCCCAACAACTTACTAATCAGGCGACGGCGACCAGCGTCACCGCCTAGTGCAGTTAATCCAGCCCAACTTATGACTCCCCGATTATGCAATATTAATCTTACACTTGTTGCACCCTGTGAAAAAAGCGCGGACTCGCACTAATATATGTTGTTGATTGGCGTAGTACGACCCGACGGCAACGGTAACCTGGTGGTGATCTGTCCATTAATGGTCGGCAATCTCTCTCTCCCTTGTCGAACGAAAGAGTTGGAAGAAGGAGGCGTGTAATACTCTCTCCGTTTTAAAATATATTTTTGTGAAAGCCAAACACTTTTACATTTGATCAATATTGTAAAACAAAATATTATCATCTACTCCCTCCGTTCCTAAATATTTGTATTTTCAGATATTTTAAATTGACTATCACATACGGATGTATATAAACATATTTTAAAGTATAGATTCACTCATTTTGTTTCGTATGTAGTTACTTGTTGAAATCTCTAGAATGATAAATATTTAGAAACGGAGGGAATAGATAAGAAGTAAGTAAAGTACGAAATTATATGTCATGATGGATCTAATGATACGCACAATATTATTGCAGATATTTTTTTAGGGTTATTATTGCAGATATTGATATTTGTTCTAAAACTTAGATTGAATATGCACAGGTTTAATTTTCTTTAAAGAATACACCTTATAATTTGAAACCGAAAGAACGGTATCTAACTTATCTGGAAGGATCGTTTGTCCCTGCCGGTCCCTGTGAGGCGCACGCTAAGATTTGTTCGGTAAGGTTTTATCTGGTCTAAACCGAGGTTTAGTAATCTCCACGTCAGCTCAAGTTTCCAAAATGAACATATTAATAATTTTATAAAACTTTACGGAATGCAAAGCCTTTCCTCTGGCAATGCTTCCGTTGCCACACACTCTAAATAAGTTAGCAACGTACTGGTACTGCTTAGCCTGCCTAGCTGGATAGATTTGCAGGCACATGTCCCATCTACCGCTAAGATCTGCACAGTGCAAGAATCCGCCACGCCCTTCGATCGAGAGAAAAGAAGAAGAATCGGCCACGTACTGATCGAACTCCATAATGGCCCGTCTAACATGTGCTCTGTTCGACCCTTTCCTCGACACGGGATGGTACGAGGCGCGCGTGACGTGTTACGTGTACTATTGATCACGTCTCACCTTTCATTTGCATCGATAGATCAGTTAGTTTCTCCGTGAGATCGTAGACAAGCTGCACTGCTGCACCTACGATCTCTCCGCTAGCTCCGCGCTTCGCGCCGACGGCCACTCCGGCCCCGGCGCTCATCCTCCCGTCTCCGCGCCGGAGGCCACTCCAGCCCCGGCGCCCACCCTCCGTCCCTCCGGCGCCTCCTCCCTCCCGGTGAGCCTCCATGGCCTCTCAGGTCTCCCTCTCGGCGGCCTCGTCGGACTCTGCTTCTCCCTCCCCTTCTCCGGCCCAGCGGCCGCCGCTGCGATCCATCGTCGTCGTTCCCGATGTGCTTGGCACGGCTTTCGGGCCCATCGTCCAGGGAGGCGCGCCCCGCCTGCCGAGCCCTCCGGCGTCTAGATCTGGGTGGCAATCTCGCCAAGGCCGTGTCTTGGCCAATGCCCCCTTTGCCGAGCCTCCGGTCTTTCTTTGGCGACCAGCGCCCGCCCTCAGCTCGCCGCTCTTCGCTGGGCGGGTCACCGTCCTGCCCTCCGCCCGAACCGCCCGCCCGGTCGCGCATCCCGCCGGCCTTGTACGGTTGCTGCTACAACTGTGGGGACACGCGGCACATCTCCGTCGACTGCACCAACCCGACCAGGTGCCTGAGGTGAGGTGGGGACGGGCACATCGCGCTCGGGTGCGTGCGCCCGCGCAGCTCCTCCCCGATCGACCAGCGCCGCCCGCCTCCGGCTCTGCGCCCGAGTCCGCCGATCGGCCTGTTGGAAATATGCCCTAGAGGCAATAATAAAAGAGTATTATTATATTTCCTTGTTCATGATAATCGTCTGTTGTTCATGCTATAATTGTGTTATCCGGAAATCGTAATACATGTGTGAATACATAGACACCAACATGTCCCTAGTAAGCCTCTAGTTGACTAGCTCGTTGATCAGCTGATAGTCATGGTTTTCACGGCTATGGACATTGGATGTCGTTGATGACGGGATCACATCATTAGGAGAATGATGTGATGGACAAGACCCAATCCTAAGCATAGCACAAGATCGTGTAGTTCGCTTTGCTAGAGCTTTTCCAATGTCAAGTATCTTTTCCTTAGACCATGAGATCGTGTAACTCCCGGACACCGTAGAAGTGCTTTGGGTTTACCAAACGTCCTGGCGTAAGCTGGGTGACTATAAAGGTATACTACGGGTATCTCCGAAAGTATCATTGGGTTGACACGGACCGAGACTGGATTTGTCACTCCGTGTACGGAGAGGTATCTCTGGGCCCCACTTTCGGTAGCAACGCATCATCATAATGAGCTCAAAGTGACCAAGTGTTTGGTCACGGGATCATGCATTACTGATGCAGTAAAGTGACTTGCGGTAACGAGATTGAGCGAGGTATTGGGATACCGACGATCGAATCTCGGTCAAGTAACGTCCGATTGACAAAGGGAATTGTATCACGGGGTTGCTTGAATCCTCGACATCGTGGTTCATCCGATGAGGAGATCATCGAGGAGCATGTGGAAATAACATGGGTATCCAGATCCATTGGTTGGTTATTGACGGAGAGTCGTCTCGGTCATGTCTACGTGTCTCCGAACCCGTAGGGTCTACACACTTAAGATTCGGTGACGCTTAGGGTTGTAGAAATATGAGTATGCAGTAACCGAAAGTTGTTCAGAGTCCCGGATGAGATCCGGACGTCACGAGGAGTTCGGAATGGTCGGAGGTGAAGAATTATATATAGGAAGTGCAGTTTAGGCCATCGGGAAAGTTTGGGGTCCATAGGTATTGTCTTGGGACCACGGAAGGGTCCCGAGGTCCACCGGGTGGGGCCACTCTATCTGGAGGGCCCGTGGGCTGAAGTGGGGAGGAACCAGCCTGGTGGGCTGGTGCGCCCCAGCAGAGCCCCCTTGCCTAGGGTTGGAAACCCTAGGGTGGGGGGCGCCTCCACTTGCCTTGGGGGGCAAGCCTCCCCCTTGGCCGCCGCCCCCCTGGAGATCTCATCTCCCAGGGCCGGCGCCCCCCTAGGGGGCCTATATAAAGGGGGGAGGG
Source organism: Aegilops bicornis (assembly GCA_021605145.1). Classification (NCBI taxonomy): domain Eukaryota; kingdom Viridiplantae; phylum Streptophyta; class Magnoliopsida; order Poales; family Poaceae; genus Aegilops; species Aegilops bicornis. The sequence goes on from CM038669.1 coordinate 361,714,302, forward strand.
AGGGCAGCCGCACCCATGCCATAGGCGCCTCCCTCTCCCCTTGCTACACCTCTCCCTCTCGCAGACGCTTGGCGAAGCCCTGCCGAGATCCTGCTTTGCATCCCGGCCTGCACGCCGTCGTCTTCTTTGGATCTCCATCAACCTCTCCTTTCCCTTGCTGGATCAAGAAGGAGGAGACGTCTTCCCCAACCGTCACGTGTGTTGAAGGCGGAGGTGTCGTCCGTTCGGCACTTGGTCATCGGTGATTTGGATCACGGCAGAGTACGACTCCCTCAACCCCGTTCTCTTGAGCGCTTCCGCTTATGCATCTACAAGGGTATGTAGATGCACTCCTTTACATCGTTGCTAGATGAACTCATAGATTGATCTTGGTGAAAGCGTAGAAAAATTTTATTTTCTGCAACGTTCCCCACCAGTGGCATCATGAGCTAGGTCTATGCGTAGTTCTCTTTGCACGAGTAGAACACAATTTGTTGTGGGCGTAGATGTTGTCAACTTTCTTGCCGCTACTAGTCTTATTTTGCTTCAGCGGTATTGTGGGATGAAGCGGCCGGACCGACCTTACACGTGCGCTTACGTGAGACAGGTTCCACCGAACTGACATGCACTAGTTGCATAAGGTGGCTAAGCGGGTGTCTGTCTCTCCCACTTTAGTTGGAGCGGATTCGATGAAAAGGGTCCTTATGAAGGGTAAATAGAAGTTGACAAATCACGTTGTGGCTTATACGTAGGTAAGAAAAGCGTTCTTGCTAGAACCCTAGTGCAGCCACGTAAAACATGCAACAACAATTAGAGGACGTCTAACTTGTTTTTGCAGCAATTGTTTATGATGTGATATGGCCAAAAGTTGTGATGAATGATGTATATGTGATGTACGAGATCATGTTCTTGTAATAGGAATCACGACTTGCATGTCGATGAGTATGACAACCCGGCGAGAATATAGGAGTTGTCTTAATTATTGTATGACCTGCGTGTCATTGATTCAACACCATGTAATTACTTTACTTTATTGCTAAATCGTTAGCCATATTAGTAGAAGTAATAGTTGGCTAGCAACCCCATGGAGACACGATGATGGAGATCATGATGATGGAGATCATGGTGTCATGCCGGTGACAAGATGATCATGGAGCCCCAAATAGAGATCAAAGGAGCTATATGATATTGGCCATATCATGTCACTATTATTTGATTGCATGTGATGTTTATCATGTATATGCATCTTGTTTACTTAGAACGACGGTAGTAAATAAGATGATCCCTCATAATAATTTCAAGAAAGTGTTCCCCTAAGCGTACTGCCGTTGCGAAAGTTCGTTATTTCGAAGCACCACGTGATGATCGGGTGTGATAGATTCTAACGTTCACATACAACGGGTGTAAGACAGATTTACACATGCAAAACACTTAGGTTAACTTGACGAGCCTAGCATGAACAGACATGGCCTCGGAACACAAGAGACCGAAAGGTCGAACATGAGTCGTACGGAAGATATGATCAACATGGAGATGTTCACCGATGATGGCTAGTCCGTCTGACGTGATGATCGGACACGGCCTAGTCGACTCGGATCATGTAACACTTAGATGACTAGAGGGATGTCTAATCTAAGTGGGAGTTCAATAAATAATTTGATTAGATGAACTTAATTATCTTGAACTTAGTCTGAAAACCTTTGCATAAATGTCTTGTAGATCAAATGGCCAACGCTCATGTCAACATGAACTTCAACGCGTTCCTAGAGAAAACCAAGCTGAAAGATGATGGCAGCAACTTATACGAATTTGGGTCCTAACCCGAGGATCATCCTCATAGCTGCCAAGAAAGCATATGTCCTAGAAGGACCGCTAGGTGAAGCACCCATCCCAGAGAACCAAGGCGTTATGAACGCTTGGCGATCACGCCGCGTCGATGATTACTCCCTCGTTCGGTGCGGCATGCTTTGACTTAGAACCAGGGCTCCAAAAGCGTTTTGAGCAACACGGAGCATATGAGATGTTCGAGGAGCTGAAAATGGTTTTCCAAGCTCATGCCCGGTCGAGAGATATGAAGTCTCAAACAAGTTCTATAGTTGTAAGATGGAGGAAAACAGTTACTGTCGGTGAGCACATACTCAAAATGTCTGGTTGCACAACCGCTTTGTCAGTGGACATTAACCTCCCGGACGAGGCGGTCATTAGCCAGAATCCTTGATCGCTCCCACCGAGCTACAAGAGCTTTGTGATGAACTACAATATGCGAGGGATGGTGAAAACTATTCTGAAGTATTTTCAAGATCTTTGAAATCAGCGAAGGTAGAAATCAGAAAGGAACATCAAGTGTTGATGGTCAATAAAACCACTAAGTTCAAGAAGGGCAAGGGTAAGAACTTCAAGAAGGACGGCAAGGAAGTTTCTGCCCGTAAGCCAGATTCTTGGAAGAAGTCAAAGAATGGACCCAAGCCTCGAGGCCGAGTGCTTTTATTGCAAAGGGAAGGGTCATTGGAAGCGGAACTGCCTCAAATACTTAGGAGACAAGAAGGCCGGCAACACTAAATGTATATGTGATATACATGTAATTGATGTGTACCTTACCAATGCTCGTAGTAGCTCCTGGGTATTTGATACCGGTGCCGTTGCTCATATTTGTAACTCAAAGCGGGGCTGCAGAATAAGCGGAGGCTGGCGAAGGGCGACGAGGTGACGATGCGCGTCGGGAATGGTTCCAAGGTCGATGTGATCGCCGTCGACACGCTACCTCTACATTTACCCTACGGGATTAGTTTTAAACCTCAATAATTGTTATTTAGTGACAAGTTTGAGCATGAACATTGTATCTGGATCTCGTTTAATACGAGATGGCTACTCATTTAAATCCGAGAATAATGGTTGTTCTATTTATATGAGAGATATGTTTTATGGTCATGCCCCGATGGTCAATGGTTTATTCTTAATGAATCTCGAGCGTGATGTTACACATATTCATAGTGTGAATACCAAAAGATGTAAAGTTGATAACGATAGTCCCATCGCATTTCTGTGGCACCGCCGCCTTGGTCACATTGTTGTCAAGCGCATGAAGAAGCTCCATGCTGATGGACTTTTAGAGTCTCTCGATTATGAATCATTTGACACATGCGAACCATGCCTTATGGGAAAAATGACCAAGACTCCGTTATCCGGAACAATGGAACGAGCAACCAACTTATTGGAAATCATACATACTGATGTGTGCGGTCCAATGAGCGTTGACGTCATGAGGATAACGCTATGTTCTCACTCTCACTGACGACTTGAGTAGATATGGGTATGTCTACTTGATGAAACACAAGTCTGAGACCTTTGAAAAGTTCAAGGAATTTCAGAATGAGGTAGAGAATCAATGTGACCGAAAGATAAAATTCTTGCGATCATATCGTGGAGGAGAATATTTAAGTCACGAATTTGGTACGCACTTAAGAAAATGTGGAATCGTTTCACAACTCACGCCGCCAGGAACACCTCAGCGTAACGGTGTGTCCGAACATCGTGTCGCACTCTATTGGATATGAATGCGATCTATGATGTCTCTTACCGATTTACCGCTATCATTTTGGGGATACGCTCTAGAGACAGCTACATTCACTTTAAATAGGGCACCGTCTAAATCCGTTGAGACGACACCGTATGAATTATGGTTTGGGAAGAAACCTAAGCTGTCGTTTCTAAAAGTTTGGGGATGCGATGCTTATGTCAAGAAACTTCAACCTGAAAAGCTCGAACCCAAATCGGAAAAATGCGTCTTCATAGGATACCCTAAGGAAACCATTGGGTATACCTTCTACCTTAGATCCGAAGGCAAGATCTTTGTTGCCAAGAACGGATCCTTCCTGGAGAAAGAGTTTCTCTCGAAAGGAGTAAGTGGGAGGAAAGTAGAACTTCGATGAAGTACTACCTCTTGAACCGGAAAGTAGTGCAGCTCGGGAAAATGTTCTGTGGTGCCTACACCGGCGGAGAGGAAATTAATGATGATGATCAAGGTACTTCAGATCAAGTTGCTCTTGAACTTCAGAGGTCCACAAGGACACGTTCCACACCACAGATGTATGGCAACCCTGTCCTGGAAATCATGTTGTTAGACAACGGTGAACCTTCAAACTATGAAGAAGCGATGGCGGGCCCAGATTCCATCAAATGGTTTGAAGCCATGCAATCTGAGATAGGATCCATGTATGAAAACAAAGTATGGACTTTGTGAGACTTGCCCGATGATCGTGACGATAGAAAACAAATGAATCTTTAAGAAGAAGATGACAGGGCGGATGGTAATGTTACCATCTATAAAGCTCGACTTGTCGCTAAGGGTTATCGGCAAGTTCAAGGGGTTGACTACGATGAGACTTTCTCTCGTGGCGAAGTCAAGTCCGTCTCAATCATGTTAGCAATTGCCGCATACTATGATTATGAGATATGGCAAATGGACGTCAAAAGCGGCATTCCTTAACGGCTATCTTAAGGAAGAACTGTATATGATGCAGCCGAAGGTTTTGTCGACCCTAAGAATGCTAACAAGGTATGCAAGCTCCGGCGATCCATTTATGGGCTGGTGCAAGCACCTCGGAGTTGGAACATTCGCTTTGATGAGATGATCAAAGCGTTTGGGTTTATCTTGAGACTTATGGAGAAACTGCGTTTACAAGAAAGTGAGTGGGAGCTCTGTGGCATTTCTCATATTATATGTAGATGACATACTTTTGATGGGAAATGATATAGAACTCTTGGACGACATTAAGGCCTACTTGAATAAGTGTTTTCAATGAAGGACCTTGGAGAAGCTGCTTATATATTAGGCATCAAGATCTATAGAGATAGATCGAGACGCCTCATAGGTCTTTCACAAAGCACATACCTTGATAAGATATTGAAGAAGTTCAATATGGATCAGGTCTAAGAAGGGTTCTTGCCTGTGTTGCGGGGTGTGAAATTGAGCTCGGCTCAATGTCCGACCATGACGTAAGATATAGAAGAGATGAGTGTCATCCCCTATGCCTCGACCATAGGGTCTATTATGTATGCCATGCTGTGTACCGGACCTGATGTAAACCTTTCCGTAAGTTTGGTAGGAAGGTACCAAAGTAATCCCGGTAAGGAACAACGGACGGTGGTCAAGAATATCTGAAGTACACGAAAAGGACTAATGACATGTTTCTCGTTTATGGAGGTGACGAAGAGCTGCTCAGTAAAGGGTTACGTCGGCGCTTAGCTTCGACACGCAGAATCCTGAATGACTCTAAGTCACAAACGGATACGTGTATATGTTGAATGGTGGAAGCGATGGTGATGCGATTTGCAAGCAAAGCGTCGTGGCGGGATCTACATGTGAAGCGGAATACATGGCAGCCTCGAGGCGGCGCATGAAGCGATTTGGGTGAAGGAGTTCATCACCGACCTAGGAGTCATACCCAATGCGTTGGGGCCGATCAAACTCTTCCAGGACAACCTTTGGAGCTATTGCACTTGCCAAGGAGCCCAGGTTTCACAAGACTACCAGGCACATCAAGCGTCTCTTCAACTCCATTCGTAAAAATGTTCAAGATGGAGACATAGATATTTGCAAAGTGCATACGGATCTGAATGTCGCAGATCCGTTGACTAAACCTCTTCATGAAAGCAAAACATGATCAACACCTAAACTCTATGGGTGTTCGATTCATCACAATGTAACTAGATTATTGACTCTAGTGCAAGTGGGAGACTGTTGGAAATATGCCCTAGAGGCAATAATAAAAGAGTATTATTATATTTCCTTGTTCATGATAATCGTCTGTTGTTCATGCTATAATTGTGTTATCCGGAAATCGTAATACATGTGTGAATACATAGACACCAACATGTCCCTAGTAAGCCTCTAGTTGACTAGCTCGTTGATCAACTGATAGTCATGGTTTCTGGCTATGGACATTGGATGTCGTTGATAATGAGGATCACATCATTAGGAGAATGATGTGATGGACAAGACCCAATCCTAAGCATAGCACAAGATCGTGTAGTTCGTTTGCTAGAGCTTTTCCAATGTCAAGTATCTTTTCCTTAGACCATGAGATCGTGTAACTCCCGGACACCGTATGAGTGCTTTGGGTTTACCAAACGTCACAACGTAACTGGGTGACTATAAAGGTATGCTACGGGTATCTCCAAAAGTATGTGTTGGGTTGACACGGATCGAGATCGATTTGTCACTCCGTGTATGACGGAGAGGTATCTCTGGGCCCACTCGGTAACGCATCATCATAATGAGCTCAAAGTGACCAAGTGTTTGGTCACGGGATCATGCATTACAGATGCTGAGTAAAGTGACTTGCCGATAACGGTAGATTGAGCGAGGTATTGGGATACCGACGATCGAATGTCGGGCAAGTAACGCATCGATTGACAAAGGAATTGTATACGGGTTGCTTGAATCCTCGACATCGTGGTTCATCCGATGAGATCATCGAGGAGCATGTGGGAGCCAACATGGGTATCCAGATCCGCCTGTTGGTTATTGGACCAGAGTCGTCTCATTATGTTCACGTGTCTCCCGAACCCGTAGGGTCTACACACTTAAGGTTGATGAACGCTAGGGTTGTAGAGATATGAGTATGCAGTAACCCGAAAGTTGTTCGAGTCCGGATGAGATCCCGGACGTCACGAGGAGTTCGGAATGGTCCGGAGGTGAAGAATTATATATAGGAAGTGCAGTTTTGACCATCGGGAAAGTTTCGGGGGTCACGGTATTGTCTGGGACCACCGGAAAGAATCGAGGTCCACAGGTGGGGCCACCTATCCGGAGGGCCCCGTGGGCTGAAGTGGGGAGGAACCAGCCCCTGGTGGCCTGGTGCGCCCCCCACGTGGGCCCCTCCTGCGCCTAGGGTTGGAAACCCTAGGGTGGGGTGGCGCACCACTTGCCTTGGGGGCAAGCCTCCCCTTGGCCGCCGCCCCCCTAGATATCTCATCTCCCAGGGCCGGCGCCCCCCCTAGGGGGCCTATATAAAGGGGGCAGGGAGGGCAGCCGCGCCCATGCCATAGGCGCCTCCCTCTTCTCTTGCTACACCTCTCCCTCTCGCAGACGCTTGGCGAAGCCCTGCCGAGATCCCTGCTGCATCCACAACCACGTCGTCGTGCTGCTGGATCTCCATCAACCTCTCCTTTCCCCTTGTTGGATCAAGAAGGAGGAGACGTCTTCCTCAACTGTACGTGTGTTGAACGCAGAGGTGCCGTCCGTTCTTGGTCATCGGTGATTTGGATCACGACGAGTACGACTCCCTCAACCCCGTTCTCTTGAACGCTTCCGCTCGCGATCTACAAGGGTATATAGATGCACTCCTTTCTCTCGTTGCTAGATGAACTCATAGATTGATCTTTGTGAAAGCGTAGAAAATTTTTATTTTCTGCAACGTTCCCCACCACGGCCCTCATCCGCCGCCGTCGTTGGCTGCGGCCGCGTCTCGCCCTGTCACCGTTCTGCTGCCCCCGCCGCCCGGACCACCGCTGCGGTCTTTGTCCGCTTGGGGCGTTAAATGGCGCAAGTGGCGAGTCTTGGCGCCCCAATCAGTACGTCCGGCCCGGTGCTCGGTGGGGAGTGTCGCGGGGCCAAGCTTCTCGGCGCCGTTCGACCCGGCCGCCTCGCCGCGCCGGGACGTGGACCAGGTGGTGGACTGCTGCTTCATGCGGCATGGAGAAGACGTTGACGTCCTTGAAGCTGAGCTTGCAAGGGCGGTCGTGGTCACCGTGGCGGAGCCTAGGCCACCGGTGGATCTGGCAGACACGGCTCGTGCCCTGTATCTGGAGTTCGACCTCGGCCACTCTGACATGTCGATTCGACCGTTCTATCCCCAGGACTTCCTCCTTCTCTGCAAGTCCAAGGCCATTAGGGATTTGATGGTGGCTAGAGGCCATGCCGGCACGCCGCGCTTCGACCTCTCGCCGCCCACAGCTCGGTGAGGGCAGGCGGCGACGGCCATCGTCATGCCGTTCCTCGTGCAACTGCAGCTCGTGGGTGTCCCGGCCAATGCCTGGACCATGCGCACTGCGGAGTCTGTCCTGAGAGACCTGGGCATGGTGGTAAAGGTGGCCGGCTCTACGGCCAGGCGCGACGACATGGCCGGCTTTCGCGTCTGGTTGAGGACCGACGACCCGGCGCACATCCCGCGGCGCCGCATCCTGGTGCTGGAAGAGCCAAGACGTCGAGATGAAGGAGTGGATGCTCTATGGTACCCCGTCGATATCGTACAAGAAGAACCCCCTGTGCTGGTCTCCGATGGATCGCTAACGCAGCCGCCACCGCCGCCACCACCGGCGGACGATGATGAAGACATGCAGGATTTGAACCGGTTTAGAGAGGTCGATCTAAGTGGAGCTGCAAGGCTGGGCGGGACTAGCGGCCAGCGGCGCCAGGCTGGGGCCGCCCAGGGCTCGGCTACTGTGTCTGCGACTCGGCCGCCGCCGGCGACACGAGCCGCCTCCGGTGGCGTTCAAACGGATGCCCCCCGACCCCTGTGGCCATGCAAATGGATGGTGACGCTTACATAGACGCGGGGGTTCACATGCAATCACAAGAATGGGTCTGTGTGAGCCTCTCGCCTGGTTCCCCACATGACACCCCAGCTCAGTTGGACCTCAAGGCCCAAGATGATCAAAGTGAGGCAAGGAATGAACCCCATGCCACGCAATCGACCTGCTCAGGTAAGCTGCCGTTGGCGCTTTCTCCCCTGTCCTTCCCCAACCGTAGCGAGCACCACCACCATCAAAACGAAGGCCACGACAGAAAAGGACGATTCCTAGCATCACGCCTTGCAGGAGCGCACGCCTAGCAAGGGGGGCGGCCAGGGGATCCAAGGCTTCCAAGCAGCAACAAGTCATAATCCGGAAGTTGTGCCTGGCCAATGAGGCAGAAATTATTAGCGATGAGTCACTGGAGGCATATGCGGAGCTCTTCTCCCGGCCTTTGACGGAGGGCCTAGTGGCGTCCATACTTGCCTTGTTTGGTTGGGACCCATCCATCCTGCCGGCCGCGGAGGTGGCCGAGGGGGATTGATGCACCAAACGAGATAGCGCGGACTTGTGGGCCTTGTCTATGGCAGCACAACCGCCAAAGGTGTTGGTGTGGAACGTGCCTGGATTGAACTCACCAGCGCGGAGGAGTGCCATCTTCTAAGTAGTTGCGTCTGCTAACCCTAGCATTGTGTGCTTCAAAGAAACGAAAGTGGAAAATGTATCTCCGGACCTGATCAGGCAATGCCTTGGCAATAAATTTGAGAACTTCTACTCTTGCTTGCGGTGGGCACGCGGGGAGGCATCCTCATTGTGTGGGATCATACGGTAGTCACATTATCAAACCAACACACTACAACAAATACTCTGACAGCCTTGGTGCAGCCGCATGGGGCCCCGGTGTGGTGGCTCACAGGGGTATACGGGTCGCAGAGTGATGCCGACAAAGTGGAGTTCCTGGCCGAGCTTGAGGAGATTCGAGACCTACACGCTGGGCCGTGGGCGATTGTGGGTGATTTCAACCTACTCACAAACCCTGAAGATAAGAGTAACGAGGTGGTCAACCGTCGGATGATCACACGATTCAGAACAAGGTTAAACAGACTTGAGCTCAAGGAGATGTATTTGCTCCGGCAACGGTACACGTGGAGCAATGAAAGAAGGCTGCCAACCATGGAGAAAATCGACCACGTTTTCACTACAAATTCATGGGAAGACTTGCACCAGTCCTGCCTACTTACTGGCGCTTGGATCCAGATTTCGCACTATTACCCTCCTTCTTGACTTGGATGTCTGCGTTCCACATGGGTAGGCGGTTCCGTTCAAGCTGCTCGCCGAAAAGTCGAGGGTTCTTGGATGTTGTGGCGAAGCTTGGCACTTTCCGGTCCGTCGTCTAGAAATCCATTCAAAGTGTTGGACAAGAACTCGGCGCCACATCGCCAAGCGATTTACAGCTTGATGGAAGGAGCGAGCGGTGGATAGGAAACATCAAAATGCAAATCCTCATCGTGCATGAGATCATCTCCAGACTGGATGGGGCAGCGGAAAACCGCATCCTTATGGATCATGAGCATGGGCTACAGAAAGTGCTAAAGCGGAAGCTGCTAGGATTGAGCTCACTAGAAAGAACAATCGCCCGACAGCGGTCTCGCATGCTCAAAATCAAGGAAGGGGACGCCAACACCGGGTTTTTCCATCGTCACGCATGTCATCGGCAGCGCAAGAATGCCATTCTCACCTTGCGACACAATGAGGAGATCGTAACAGGCCAAGAGAACATTGCAAGAGTGGTGGATGCGCACTATGCTAACACCTTTGGGTCGCCCCACCAGCGGACACATACGATCGACTTGGACCAGCTAAACCTCCCAACCAGGGACCTGTCAAATTTAGAGACGCCTTTGTTGCCGGAAGAAGTGGAGAAGATCATCAAGTCCATGCCATTTGACAAAGCACCGGGCCCGGATGGTTTCACGGGAAGGTTTTACGCCACTTGTTGGCAGATCATCAAGGTGGATTTCATGCGCGCTTTGGATCAGTTTTTCCGTGGAGATATGCGAGGCTTGGCGGCCATCAACTGGGCAGTGGTAACTCTTTTGCCAAAGAAAGACGGAGCAGTTGATCTTAAGGATTTTAGGCCAGTCAGTCTAGTTCATGGGGCCATCAAGATCTTCGACAAAATTCTGGCGTCAAGACTTGCGGACGAGCTGCCGTTCTTGGTGGGTAACCATCAAAGTGCCTTCGTGCGGGGCCGTACTTTGCACGACAACTTCATGCTTGTTCAGTGTACAGCAAGGAGACTACATGCGCTCAGAAACCCAACGGTCCTACTCAAACTTGATATATCCAAGGCTTTTGATACGGTGAAGTGGCCCTTTCTCCTGGAAGTAATGACATGGCTTGGCTTTGGGAGGAGATGGACCGAGTGGATTTGTGGACTGCTTGCCACCTCGACAACGAAGAATGCGGTGAATGGTGTGCCAGGGGAGACGATATATAATGCATGCGGGCTAAGACAAGGAGATCCGATTTCCCCCATGTTTTTCATCCTCTGTATGGAACCTCTACAAGCCTTGTTCAGCAAAGCCACGGAGCAGGGCATCTTCACCCCTCTAGCTACAAATGGAGTGCACCAGCGGTTGTCCATGTTTGCCGACGACGTCATGTTGTTTTTCAAGCCCTTGGCTCAGGAAATCCGAGCTTCCAGAGAGATCCTGGCGTTGTTTGGGGCTGCCTCGGGCCTAGTGGTGAATCTTGCTAAGAGTGCGGCACTACCCATCCGATGCTCAACAGAGGAGCTAAATGCAGTTTGCACATCCTTGGACTGCACAAATGCATCATTCCCATGCAAGTACCTTTTGGCTATCGTAAAGGCCACACCGCACAAAGTTCAATACTTGGTGGAGAAGTTCACTAACCGCCCAACCGGAAGGCCGCTACCCTACCGAAAAAGTGGACGACTCATCCTCATTCTCTACAGACTATCGCAATCCCAATTCATGCCATGCTCGCCATGAACATACCTCCGAAGACCCTCACCGCCACAGCGAAGATTTGTCGTGGTTTCCTCCGTGTGGTAAGATGGATCTGTGGCAGTGGCAATTGCACCGTGGCGTGGGATTTGGTGTGCCGCCCTAGGTGGGACGGAGGACTCGGCATACCAAATTTGAGGTGGTTGAACACCGCGATGATGGCCAGATGGTCGTGGCTAGAACGTACGGATCATACAAGACCGTGGGCAGAATTCCAAATCGCAATCCCAGCGGAGTCAAGAGCACTCTTCGCATGCCGACAATGGAAATGCACAGTGGGGCATGGGCACGACACACGCTTTTGGGAGGACAAGTGGATTGGCTACGCTCTGAGTCCGAGGACACAGCACCCATGCTTTACTCCACGGCATCGAGACAAGCGAGATCTTCACGAGCGAGTGCGTAAGCACTCACAAATCACTCATGGGCGGCGGACATTGGGCCCGAGCTTCGAATCGGACATGCTCGTAGGCAGTTCTTGGGACTATGGCGGTGAGTGGAGGGCGTGGCCCTACGTGAGGATGCGCAGGACAAGATTCATTGGGCGTGGGAGAAGGATGGCATGTTCTCGGCGCGATCGGCATACGCGGCCAAGTTCGCGGGACTTGAGATTGCACCAACTTTGAGGTGGTTGAACACCGCGATGATGACCAGATGGTCGTGGCTAGAACGTACGGATCATACAAGACCGTGGGCAGAATTCCAAATCGCAATCCCAGCGGAGTCAAGAGCACTCTTTCGCGCGGCGACAACAGCTACAGTGGGGCATGGGCACGACACACGTTTTTGGGAGGACAAGTGGATTGACGGCTACAGAGTCCAGGACCTGGCACCCATGCTTTATTCCACGGTACCGAGACAAGCGAGATCTTCACGAACAGTAGCAGAAGCACTCACAAATCACTCATGGGCGGCGGACATTGGGCCTGAGCTTACGGCCGACATGCTCGGACAGTTCTTGGGACTATGGCAGCGAGTGGAGGGCGGCCCTCACGTGAGGATGCGCAGGACAAGATTCATTGAGCGTGGGAGAAGGATGGCATGTTCTCGGCGCGATCGGCATATGCGGCCAAGTTCGCGGGACTTGAGATTGCACCAACGGCGCGGCTGGAGGAGTTGACGGCTCCGGCTACTCCCGCCTCGCGGCAGACGGTCCCAAACGTGCCACGCTTCGAGCGATCAACGTATGGTTCCAATTTTTCCGTTCCAGAAAAGGAACAGGCCGCAACAAATGTTTGCGAGTTTGCGAACAGATCGACGCGGAACTGAGGCGCCACGTTGATGTCCGATCAGATCCGAAGAGCGCACACACAAATATTGAGCGCAGACGTACACAAACATCACGCGTCTGAATGATTAGATAAATAAATGTGATTAACAACATAAAAATAGATGGATATATGCTGTACATATGACATGTCATCGTCCCGTTTCGTCGTACGTGGCAAACCCCGAGCCGACGTCCAGAACCGGACACTTCTCCAGCTCGCTAGCTAGAGGTTAAGCTGCCTCTGCCTGACAGCACACACACGGAACTTGCCTGTGCCAGCACAAGCTGTGGGGGACGTCGACGGTCGACGCTCACGGCCTGGGCCCGCATGCAAGTGTCTCTGTCGTCCTAAAATGTCACCCTGCCACGCCGCAGCCGATGAGAGCGCAGCTGGTCGGGCGTGGATCCGAGTCAGCGCCGACGGGAAAACGCGGGACGTGGCGGCTGGCTGCCGGCTGCTGTATTGCGTATAAGGTTTTGGGGAGATTATCTTAGGATGATGACGATCATGATCTTAAGCATAAAACTTTGGGATGCTGATGTGTTGCTCATTGATGCTGATTCTGAGTGGTACTACTAGTATTTTTTAAAAGAAAAAAAGTCGGGTAGGTGCTTGGAAGTGAAAGCATTTTTGGTGAATCTTGGCCTTGTTACATGCTTGGATGATTGCTGCGAAAAGTGAAACCGCAGGATGTGTTGGAAAGCAGCTATGATGATTAAAGTAATTCTTGCTCAATGTCTCCTCCGGCAAAGATTACTTTTTCCCGACACTGGGTCAGAAACTCCAATTTTGACAGAGACATGCATACTCAGAGTAATTACTGTTGTTGTACTACTGGTACTACTCATAAATTCCGTTGGTGTTTGTCAACAGTCGTACAACACGGAGGAGGTGGAGGACCGAGTATACAATTTTACAGCCTTGTTCCCCTTGCCGATTTGGTTGAAAATTCGCCGGTCACACTCCCGCGTCTCGACGACGTTGTACCATGCCATACGTACGCCATGAAAAATACTCGCCGTGTTCCAAGCTGCAGCACGTTCAAAGCAAGGGACCTAGCCCCTGCCGTCACCGAGGCGAGTTGATGGAAATTGACCCGGCCGGAGGAGTTGACGGTGCCGGATCGCCGACGACCACCCAAGCAAACCACCGTGCGCGCCCCATGCGGTGACTCAGCCACCGCACGGCACACACCACAGTTCGCTACCCTCCAGAGTTTTCAATGGGCGCGTGCGTCGGCCCACCAGCCACCGGGCGCCGCCTAGTGTTTTTGTCAAATGAAAGTCCCGTTTTCAGACGCGAGATGCGCCGATACGCGCCCCAGCAGCTCCCTGATGCCTCTGATCTGTACATACTAGATCGGGTTCGCGCCGTGGCGCGAGGGTGCCGGTCAAAACGTTTAGACAAAACATGTAACAATTTGCCAGTAAAAGCCCAGGAATAGCATGTGTAGACAACCAATTGTATTAGAAGCAAAACATAATGGGACTGAAGATGACATCAGGTTATAAGACAGAATCAAGCTCGGTGCTTTCATACGACCAAAGATAAAACACAGGACCATACATTACTTTTTACGACAAAGAGATAGGAATTAAAATCTGAAATTTATACATGCCTTGTTCAGAACAAAGTGAAAATAGCAACATAACATCAAGTGATACCTTCCACTACAAAGACAACAACGGGAATCTAAAGGCAGATATCGAGGTTGGAACAAGCAAACCATCAAACAATTATAACAACGAATTAAGAGTAATCGTCACAGGAGACTTGCTGCCCACACATGTCTTGTGATGGTAAATTGCAGGGGCAGCTTTAGAGCTTGCAACATGAGGGCAAAAAATGTGGGAATAGGGAATCACCATTAGATAGTCATCATCCTGTAGAGGAAAGTTAAGGATAAAATAATTGTTTTACGAAAGGATATGCAGGCAAGAGTACTGTTGCTGTAAAACTACTGAAACTACTCCATAGAATTTACAGAATTAAGATGATCTCCTGGAGTAGTTCAAGCAATACTGGAGTAGTTCAAGATACTGAATCTTGGTGCAGCACTAAGCATGAGATACAATACTCCAAAAAATTAACACAATCAAGAAAATATAAAAGCAAGTTAACAATCTAACAAGGCAAGTTTCTGTACTGCACCAAGTCAAAATCTACTGCAATATTTAAGCTACTGAATATTACAAAACAGTGAAGTGAAGTTCCATTTTAAGCTACTGCAATCTTTCTCTTAAATCTACTCATGCATCTGTGGAACTTAGCAGTACTCATTTAAGAATGGAGTAAATTAACTTGGCAGTATGCAAACTTTGAGTAAGTTGACTTGGCATTATATTGAAATTCCACTATAGTCTTTAAACTACTATAACCAGTCGGAAATCTACTGGAAACCCCTCAAAGAAGTTCATCTTTTGTACTGAGTACCTTGCGGATGGCGTCGCAACCGGCGAGGACCTCCTCGATGTGCATGCACTTCATCGCCGGCTTATTCTTGTCATCCTCGCTGGCTTCCTCGAGCTTGGTCTTGGCCTTGCTGGCGGCACCGGGCTTGGACTTGGGCTCCAACTTCCACTTGTGATCAAAGCTGACGTCATTGGGGGGAGGCGAGCTCCGCCTCCCACTTGAGAGCCCAGCCCCGTGCGGCTTCTCCTCGGCCGTCCACTTCACCTTGCAGCCCCCCGGGGAGGCGGCGGCGTAGGTGTACTTGGCGGTGAGCGGTTGTGCGCCTTGGTGCGAAGGTGCCGTCCAAACGTAGTAATTAAGCAGGTAATAGTCAAGTTAGTAGGAAGGTTTGAGAAACTGTTTACATCTAAAAAATCAAAGTAACCATCCATGATAGATGAGTTTACTATATCACAAATAGCAAAATAAACCCAATGCAAGGTAAGCAAGGCATAGTCAATCCACAAGATAATTGATTTGCATGGTCACGACAAAAGCAGGAAGAGAATTG
The DNA here is from genome assembly GCA_021605145.1 of Aegilops bicornis. Taxonomy (NCBI): domain Eukaryota; kingdom Viridiplantae; phylum Streptophyta; class Magnoliopsida; order Poales; family Poaceae; genus Aegilops; species Aegilops bicornis. The sequence goes on from CM038669.1 coordinate 361,730,060, forward strand.
GCAGTGAACTGGACACTAAAACTGAACATTTTTGTGATATTCTAAAAACTTTCATACACATAAACGATTAATTTCACAAGGGAATGAAATATACCAGCACATGGGTGTTACATGACTAAACTGAAAAAACAGGGGCAACAGTAGCAGCGCCTAGCAGAACAGCTGAGCAGCTGCAGGCAAGGCAACCAGCAGCGGCGCAGCAGCCAGCGGCAGCAGCAGACGGACGCGGCAAAAGGAGCACGAGGACACAGGGAGGGGGGGGATCTGGTGGTGGCTACAGTATCCTGGGTTAAACAATGTACAATCATCCAACACACAACACTTCAATCATTTACAAACCTTCTCAACCTAAGAACCAACAGCAGCTCACCTTGCCTCATGTTGAGTCTCAAGGAGGGTGTCAAGGAGGCAAGGCACCCCAATCGCAACAGGGCGAATCAGAGGCAACCCATCTTAAACTCGCCGTCTTGGTCCTCCTTCAGGAAACCGTCAACGGACAAACCAATAAATGTTCCTTTGATGAAAATGCCCTTCTTCTTTCAGTTCATTGTACCTTGCATCTGGTCAGTTCACTGAAAATTAAAGCGAACATTAAAAAGGAAAAGGTGAGAAAAGCAGTCCTCACCAAGTACAAAATATAACTTAAACATGAATAAAATGTATTTTATATTTGACTCTCAAACACATGATGTTATTAAAGTAAGACAATAGAAAGGACGGTAGTTTTCAAACACATTCAGATTCAGAACATATCAAACTGGTGGAATTGATTCATCATGGTATTGAGGCACATGTATCTTCTAACTACAGAACAGTTTATTTAGAAAATGCTCTTTCAACAAAATGATTAATGGATCATCACATGGACTGATTGTTAGCATGATCTGCCATCTCGAATGTGAATGAAAGAGTAAAAAATTTTTCTAGATTGTTCACCTAAATTTAGGAGAACTGCACTATAAATCAAGGAATCTTCAGATGCCTAATTGAATGAATATGTTCCCTACGACCAAGGAAGTAATAATAATATACTAATATGATATATGCATACTCCTATCTAGGTATCTAAGTTCCTGCATGAACAGAATCTGTCACAATTCATATCGACTATTTACTATATGGTGTCATCCTTATACTGGGTAGCATAGTAAATAGGCTCAATTAGCTGCTATATACCATGAAGAAATGTTCCTTCAATCAGTTCTTCGGTCATGACGCAGTGGCCAGTGAGTCCATCTTTGCTCTTGCAATCCTAAACATAAAAGTACAATGACTCCACTGTCCAATTTCACGAAACACATAACATATACAAGACATAGATGCTGGCATGCTGCTGGTATGAAACAAATCCAAAAGAAGGCAATCAACACAAAGACTGGGGAAGAAAGAACTCAACAGTGAAAGGCTCGAATATCGCCATTATGGTCACTCCATATGTCGCTCATAAACACATCTTCCATGCTGATTGTCTGGTGTTTATCCTAATTCTTTTCCACTATAGCCGCCAAATCCCTCTCTCATGCCAATGTTCGACAATGGAATGTGAAGGCTTTCATAAAAAAATACATCGCATATTGTAACTATAGAGTTGGTCAGAATTCTTCACAGGCGTCTTATAGAATAATTTGTCTCACAACCACCATTTATAGCTTATAAAAGAGGAAAAGAAGGTTGCTTTGTACCAGATTAAATCTAAAACAAACAATGATGGATGATACACCCCACCGATATAAAGATCCCATAAACCAAGCATTTTAAATGTCCGAGATCCCCTGCCATAAGCACACAATAGTTAGACAAAGCATTTTAAAGGAATGAAATAGCAATTGGAATGGTAGATCTAACTGACGACATGGCTAGAATAACCGCAGAGCGAGCAAGTTCTCGATAGGTCATCATGGTCGTAGAAGTTGTAATCTACAACGACAAACCCATACAATTGCTGCAGGTATCTAATTACCTGGAAAGCAGCACCCTCATAAGCAATCAACAATGCCAAAATAGAGCACGTGATCCAAAAATATATACATACATAATACATATATACCCGCACCTAAACTCCAAAGGGCCATAATACGACCTATCTACATAAGAAGCTAGAAACCCCAAGAGCAGAACAACCTCAAACATTTGTGCTAGATCCATGAATAAATGAAAGCTCACCCATGCCGTCTGGAAGCTGTCACACACCAACAGTATGTAAGATATAACATTTAGCCTTTGGTAAATGGATTTTTACATGGGTGAAATTAATTACTAACAACTACAAACATGTTATATTTATTAGTATATTCAAGGTAAGTAATTTAGTGAGCCAATATCCTACAAAAACTTAGGAATTAACATCATCCTAAATTTTTACTTAGTTTCTTTAACATTAACTAAAGATTCCTCATAATTCGAAGCAGTTGTATCTATTCTAAAAAGTGTCAAATTAGGAGCAGTCTTGCTAATTACTGGAGCAAGGCATGGAAGTAGCAAACAAACATATGACAGATGAAATTATGAACACTGTTGATTAAATAAGGCAGGTAACAAGGTACCTGTCTACATGATCTGTACTCAAGTGGATGGCTAGAAAATTAAAAATTGCAAGATCTTGTTGCTGCTTACAAGTCACCAACAAAAATCCAGGTTCCTCTTTTTTAATCCCAATCAACATGATCAATCAATCTGGAAGCGAGACAGAGAGATGTAGGAGGATGACCATCACGAACAAACGAATGATTTGAGAAGCCTGTAAAAGGAGGAACGGGATATGCACTAATGGGAATCTGTAAAACACATTATGTCCTTCCATAAATCGAGCTAACAGCCAAAACTCACGATTGGGGGAAGCGGACGGGGCGCCGTCGATCAGCTGATTTGTTGGCAGTCTTGTGGAAGAGATGGAATAGAAGCCAAAGGAAACTGCGCGCGGCGCGCTGCTGTACTGCATGCACCAAGCTGAGAAGTAATCAATCCATCCGTGATATGGGCTAAAATCTCGCTCGTATAACCAAGCCACCAGCGGCCCCTTCTGTACTGGGGCCCGGGGCGCCGCCCCTCCCGCCCCCCGCCAGGGCCGGCCCTGTGGCCACCGCCGTGCTCAACAACGGGCCGTCGCGCCCGGGCGACCTCGAGCTCGCCCACGGCCGCCGCTACGCTCATCAACGCGCCAACACGTCCGAGCTCGAGGTCGTCCATGGCCGCCACCGCGCTCACCAACGAGCCCCCGCGCCAGGATCCGCCGCACCCCTCGACCCCTCCAAGCGGTGGGTACACCCTCAATCCTCCTCTCCATGCAGCAGCGCTGGTTATGGAGAAGGAGGCGACCGTCGGGGCCCAGCTCGACGGCGGCGCGGATCCAGAAGCCCCGCCCGTTTCCGTGGTCGTAGCCATGGTAGATCTGGCCGCCAACAAGGAAGAGGCCCGCGGTAGGGGGAGGGAGAGGGAAAAGGTGGAAGTCGGCGATGGAGCACTCACGGGCGGCGCGACGGCATGGGAGGGCGAGGGAACGGGCGGCGGCGGCGGCGTACAGAAGTGGGGAGCAAAGAGGAGGAGGGGGAAGTGAGGAGAGGAGCAGAGAGGACGACGCACTGGGTGCCCTATCGGCACCCCTCTCCTCGGATGCGAAAAGACGGAAATACCCTGGTGGGGGCAAAGTATTTTTACGTTTTGTTGCCATTGAAATTTTATCCAACGGCCCAGGTCGATCGGGTTCGAGATCGCACGGCTCACGGCGGTCGGGCCCGAGATCGGACGGTCAGTATCGCGAGGGACTTTCGATCCGACGGCCGAGAGTGCCTGATCGCTGAGGAGCCTTGTGCATCCACTCGTCTCTTATTTCTGGATGCAGCTGAGTTCTGCGGATGATTAGTCAACAATGTAGCGTGCTCCACGTGCATCTGGTCAGCGTTGCATTGCTCCGGTGAGGTGGGTGGTAACCTTTGTGTCACTGGCGGAGCTACGACAAGGCCGAAGTGGCCGTGGCCCGCTCAGGATCTCTGTGATTTTTCGTTCATATACTATGCATCGGTAGGTAGCCCATGAGCCTGGTCTACTATCGGACACTGCCTAGGCCCCTAATCCCTTCTAAGCTCGATGAAAGCGGAGATTCGCACGACCCCAAATGCATAGAAGCAATTAACCATCGGCTCCAAGGAAGCAAATGAGCAACAAATGACATCCCTAAAGCAAAAACATAAAAGCACCGGGCCGCTTTGTTCTGGTATATATATATCTGGCCGATCTAGTTAAAAATTGTTGAGGATCACTTACGCCTAATGAAATAAAGCACGATTCATCATATTTTTTTCAAAATGTGCACTTGTTCGTCTTCGCCCGCCTAACTATTTCGTGAAGTCTCCGCCACCGCTGTGTGTATGACCAAACCAACGCTGAGTCCCGGAGCGTAAGTATGATCGTCCCAACGCCAACTAATTAGAGCAACTCTAGCGCACCTCAGATCCTACCAAGAAAAACACGCTTGCATTTCGTAAAAATCGCTGCGAAACTTTTGACGGTACAGCAGATGCAGACTTCAAACGAACCCGTATAAAAGGATATTCGCGAAATATAATTTTTTACGGGTCGGCTTTTGTGGGGTCTGCTCAGACACCGCCGCGTTGATCCGCAAACAAAAAACGCCCAATTCTCGCATTTGACATACCCACAAATAAGTTCAAATTCAAACAACATAACACAGCTTTTTACGCTACAAATAAAAGCCAAGTTCAAGAGGGACAAACATAAAAGAGGCCTTGCAAAGAGACGCCCATGTCCCAAGATCATCTTGGTCGATCTTCACTCCGCGCCATCGAGTCCATCTTGAAGTTCATCGCCACCACGAATCCACCACCTCCGGCGCTTGTTCCAACTCCCGCCCCGAAATCATTGACATTGCCACCATATGGAGCAGAGAAAACATCTCCGAAACTATAACACGCACCGGCCGACGCAACCATTCTCCTCTTCAAGATTTCTCTCCTTACCATATCATGCCATGTTTTGGTGAGATCGTCCATGTCATTGCGATTCATTGACATGATCTTGTTCTCTTGGCGAGCAACTTGGACATGGCTTTGTTTTCGCATGCTGCGTCTTTCTCTCCTCAATGATGCCTTTTGCTAAATTTCTCTTCCTTGAGCAATTGCCACTTTTCTTGCTTCTCCTTTGCCTTCTTCTCTACTAACTCTTTCTTGATCTCCAACGACTTCAACAACATCAACTCGTTTGATTGCACCATGGCATCAATCTTCTCCCTCAAGCTCGATGCTTCTTGCTCTCTCTTCATCTTCTCCTTAGTCTTCTTGTCGCCATCGGACTTGCTCAAATTTGTTGGGCCATCATCATCCTCATCTTCATCCATGTTTGTAAGTGAGCCTCTCTTCGGTGGGGATTCTTTGTCGATCAACTTCACTTCTCGCACTTTTGGAGCAAGTCCCAACAATGCTCTAGTTTGAAGAATTTGTCTTCCGAAGTTTCCATGTCTTTGTATCTATGTTGGGCGCCTTGTCCACATAAAGCAGAACAAAGTGAAATGATGCAATCATTTCCCATGATGCAAATATGATGATGCACAACTTGAACAAAGGAAAAACAAACTCACATAGTCGGATTTCACTGTTCCACTTGGAGGTGCATTGCGACTTGCTCCAAGCAAGTCGCCTAACGGCCGCACATAGGCTTGATCACCTCCCAACGCCATTGAAGCGACCGAAATGTGTGTGGAGTCCTATTGGGGTACTTTGCCATCATGCGGAAGTATTGATCTTCGATCCTTTGCCAATACCTCTTGACGGTTTGACAAGTACCCGTGCATGCATTAAGAGACACCGCACTCCACGCATTGATCAGAACTTGATCTTCCAAGATCGTGTAGTTCTTCCATCTTTGGCTTTTCCCAGTTTTTGTTTGCGATTGCTCATACGCTTCCGCTTCGATCTCCTTCAATTCTTCCTCACAACCATGATCGTCCACGCCGCCCTCCGTTTCATTGTAGTCGAATGCGGCGAACAGGGCTTGATATATGTCAACGGCGTTGGTGTCCAACAAGTTCACGAACTCGGCAGTTGCATTGTTCGAACCACAGCTATGGTGAACGACAACAAGTCACGAGCTATCGCAAAATGGCGTAAAGCAAAGAAAAATGCCATGACCGAAGACGCATACCTTCCGGCCATTTCGTCAAAAGCACCGTTGAGCGGCATCGCCGGGGCACCTCTTGTTGGGGAACGTAGTAATTTCAAAAAAATTCCTACGCACACGCAGGATCATGGTGATGCATAGCAACGAGAGGGGAGAGTGTGTCCACGTACCCTCGTGGACCGAAAGCGGAAGCGTTAGCACAACACGGTTGATGTAGTCGTACGTCTTCACGATCCGACCGATCCAAATACCGAACATACGACACCACCGAGTTCAGCACACAGCTCGATGACGTCCCGTGAACTCCGATCCAGCAGAGCTTCACGGGAGAGTTCCGTCAGCACGACGTCGTGATGACGGTAAGATGATGTTGCTACCGACGCAGGGCTTCGCCTAAGCACTGCTACGATATGACCGAGGTGGAATATGATGGAGGGGGGCACCGCACATGGCTGGGAGAGATCAACAGATCAACTTATGTGTCCTGGGGTGCCCCCTGCCCCTGTATATAAAGGAGCAAAGGAGGAGGAGGCCGGCCCTAGGAGGGGCGCGCCAATGGAGTAGGATTCCTACTCCTAGTAGGAGTAGGTTTCCTCCTTTCCTAGTCCAACTAGGAGAAGGGGGAAAGGAGGGAGGAGAAGGAAGGGAGAGGGGGTCCGCCCCAAACCCCTTGTCCAATTCGATCGGGCTTGGGAGGGCGCGCGCCACCTCTGGCTCGGCCGCCTCCTTCCCACTAAGGCCCAACACTTCTTCCCAGATTTCCAGAACTCCCCCAGATCTCAAAAAATACCCGAATCACTGGAACCTTTCCGATGTCCGAATATAGTCGCCCAATATATCGATCTTTACGTGATCGACCATTTCGAGACTCCTCGTTATGTCCTCGATCTCATCCGAGACTCGAACTACCTTCGGTGACATCAAATCACATAAACTCATAATACCGATCGCCACCGAACTTTAAGCGCAAGTGACCCTACGGGTTTGAGAACTATGTAGACATGACCGAGACACGCCTCCTGGCCAATAACCACTAGCGAACTCGGATGCTCATATTGGCTCCTACATATTCTACGAAGATCTTTATCGGTCAAAACCGCATAACAACATACGTTGTTCCCTTTGTCATCGCAGATGTTACTTGCCCGAGGTTCGATCGCTTGTGATCTCAATACCTAGTTCAATCTCATTACCGGCAAGTCTCTTTACTCGTTCCGTAATACATCGTCCCGCAACTAACTCATTAGTTACAATGCTTGCAAGGTTTATAGTGATGTGTATTACCGAGTGGGCCCAGAGATACCTCTTCGACAATCGGAGTGACAAATCCTAATCTCGAAATACGCTGATACGTCTCCAACGTATCTATAATTTTTGATTCCTCCATGCTATATTATCTACTGTTTTGGACATTATTGGGCTTTATTATCCACTTTTATATTATTTTTGCGACTAACCTATTAACCGGAGGCCCATCCCAGAATTGATGTTTTTTGCCTATTTCAGAGTTTCAAAGAAACGGAATATCAAACGGAGTCCAAACGGAATGAAACCTTCGGGAACGTGATTTTCTCACCAAACATGATCCAGAGACTTGGACCCTACGTCAAGAAAGAAAGGAGGAAGGCACGAGGTAGGGGGCGCCCACCCCTGCATGCGCCCTCCACCTCGTGGGCCCCCGTTGCTCCACCCACGTACTCCTTCCTCCTATATAAACCTACGCACTCCAAACGATCGTAACAGGAGCGAAAACCTAATTCCACCGCCGCAACCTTCTATACCCACGAGATCCCATCTTGGGGCCTCGCTCCTAGCTCACGGAGGGGGGCATCCATCACGGAGGGCTTCTACATCATCAACATAGCCTCTCCGATGAAGTGTGAGTAGTTTACTTCCAGGACCTTCGTCCATAGTTAGTAGCTAGATGGCTTCTTCTCTTTTTTTTGGATCTCAATACAAAGTTCTCCCTCTCTCGTGGAGATCTATTCGATGTAATCTTCTTTTTTTGCGGTGTGTTTGTTGGAGACCGATGAATTGTGGGTTTCGATCAAGATTATCTATGAACAATATTTGAATCTTCTCGTAATTCTTTTATGTATGATTGGTTATCTTTGCAAGTCTCTTCAATTATCGCTTGGTTTGGCCTACTAGATTGGTTTTTCTTGCAATGGAGAAGTGCTTAGCTTTGGGTTCAATCTTATGGTGTCCTTTCCCAAAGTGACAATAGGGGCAAAGAAGGCACGATTGTATTGTTGCCATCGAGGATAACAAGATGGGGTTTTTATCATATTGCATGAATTTATCCCTCTACATCATGTCATCTTGCTTAAGGCGCTACTCGCTTTCTTGAACTTAATACTCTAGATGCATGCCGGATAGCTAACGATGAGTGGAGTAATAATAGTAGATGCAAAAGGTGAGTCGGTCTACTTGTCTCCTACATGATGCCTATATACATGATCATACCGAGATATTCTCATAACTATGCTCAATTCTCACAATTGCTCAACAAAGAATTGCTCACCCACCGTAAAATACTTATGCTCTTGAGAGAAGCCACTAGTGAAATCTATGGCCCCCGGGTCTATCTTCATCATATTAATCCTCCAACACTTTATTTATTTCCTTTGCTTTTACTTTGCTTTTATTTTACTTTGCATCTTTATCACAAAAATACCAAAAATATTATCCTATCATATCTATCGATCTCACTCTCGCTTAGTGACCGTGAAGGGATTGACAACCCCTTATCGCGTTGGTCATGGCGATGAGTTATTTGTTTTGTGCAGGTGCGAGGGACTCGCCGTAGCCTCCTCTGGATTGATACCTTGGTTTTCAAAAACTAAGGGAAATACTTACGCTACTTTGTCAGCATCATCCTTTCCTCTTCAAGAAAATCCAACGCAAAGGCTCAAGAGGTAGCAAGAAGAATTTCTCGTGCCGCTGTCATGAGTCTACGCAAAGTCAACATACCAAGTACCCATTACAATCCCTTATCTCCCGTGATTACATTATTTGCCATTTGCCTCTCGCTTTCCTCTCCCCACTTCACCCTTTGTCGCTTTATTCGCCTCTCTTTTCCGCTCGTCTTTTCGTTTGCCTTGATGTCTTACTTGGCTCGTTTGCTCGTTTGGTTGAAATAGTTGAGTATTTATTCCTAAACAGAGAAGCTAATATGTATGGATCCTCATCCGCTTGCCAATCTTTTTAAGAGATCCAATTATGGTGAACCAATTCCCAGTGATTTGGATGCACTAGATTATCTTTATAAGGTTTTGCCTGAAATCCGTAAATCTGAAAATTGTGATGAAGTTCTTTATGAAGTGATTTACGATTGATCTTTGAATAAAAAGCATGATTGCAATGATTTTATTATAAATTCTATTGATGTCCAATAGTCATGATTGGGGAGATTCTTCTTATGATCTTGAAAATTTATTTAAGCCCCATGATGAATATAAGATTGATAATAGTGTTTGCAATAATATTGAAAGTGGGTTTGAAAGAGTGTCAACTTTAGATCCCACATATTTGGATAACATTCAATCTTAGGAAATTTTTGATAAAAGTGGGCTTGGAGAAATCATGACTTTAGTTAATGATAATCCCACTATTTTGGAAGAGTGTCAACTTCGCATGCATGTGGATCGTGTTGAGCATATGTTATGTGATAGCTATATTGTTGAATTTTCTTATTATCCTACATGTAATTATTATGAGAGAGGAAAATATGGTTATAGAAATTTTCATGTTACTAAATTACCTCTCGTTATGTTGAGATTGCTATTATTCCTTTCCGCTTCCTTGCACATGCTAGTTCTTGCTTGCTACGATAATTTGTTTGCCTATAATATGCCTATGCATAGGAAGTATGTTAGACTTACGTGTGTTTGTCACATGTTTTATGATGCTCTCTTTACGCCTCAATTCTTGTCTTTCTTTCTTGTGAGCATCATTGAAATCTCAATGCCTAGCTAAAAGGCTTTTAAAGAAAAGCGCTTGTTGGGAGACAACCCAATATTTTTCTTTTGCCGCTTAGTAATAAATCTTTGATCTAGCCTCTGGTTAGATGTGTTTTTATGTTTTAGTTAGTGTTTGTGCCAAGTTAAACATATAGGATCTTCTTGGATGATAGTTATTTGATCTTGCTGTAATTTCCTGAAACTTTCTGTTCACGAAAACAATTGTTAAAAATCACCAGAACGTGATAAAATAGTGATTCCCATTGCTGCTGATCAATAAACAAATTGCCTAGGTCGCCCTAATTTGGCTGATTTTTTGGAGTTTCAGAAGTTTCCGTTAGTTAAAGATTACTACATACTGTTCTGTTTTTGACAGATTCTGTTTTTCGTGTGTTGTTTGCTTATTTTGATGAATCTATGGCTAGTAAAATAGTTTATAAACCATAGAGAAATTGGAATACAGTAAGTTTATGTGACGCTCCCGATTCAAACATACACTAATCATGCACGCAAACGTGTACGATCAAGATCAGGGACTCACGGGAAGATATCACAACACAACTCTAAAACATAAATAAGTCATACAAGCATCATAATACAAACCGGGGCCTCGAGGGCTCGAATACAAGTGCTCGATCATAGGACGAAGTCATGGAAGCAACCATATCCTCGACTACGACATATAAGTTAAACAAGTTTGCCTTAAGAAGGCTAGCACAAACCGGGATACAGATCGAAGAGGCGCAGGCCTCACCGCTCGATCCTCCTAACTACTCTCCGGTGGTCAATCGTCTGCCGGGCCGCAGACGTAGTAGTAGGCACCTCCGCGTAGTAGGCACCTCCCATGTAGTAGAGGAGTCGCCGCCAATGGTGGCGCCTGCTCCCTGGCTCCGGCATCCGATTGTGACAACCGTAGAAAGGAAAGGGGAAAAGAGGGAGAAAGCAACCGTGAGTACTCATCCAAAGTACTCGCAAGTAAGGAGCTACACTACATATGCATGGGTATATGTGTAAAGGGCCATATCGGTGGACCAACTCCTGTAATGCCGTAATAAGAGGGGATAGCTAATCCCGTCAAGACTACGCTCAGTGCCACCTCCATCTTGGCAAAGATGTAGGAGAGAATAGATGGTAAGTTCACCAAGTAGCATCACAGCATAAACCTACCCGGCGATCCCCTCCTCGCCGCCTGTTAGAGAGCCGATCACCGGGTTGTAATCGCACTTGAAAGGGTGTGTTTTATTAAGTATACGGTTCTAGTTGTCATAAGGTCAAGGTACAACTCCGGTCGCCTGTTACCGTGGACACGGCTTATTCAATAGATCAACTTCCCCGTAGGGTGCACCACATTACCCGACACGCCGATCCCTCCGCCGGGCACACTTCCACAGGTCATGTCCGCCTCGGGAGATCAACACACATCGCAGCCCCACCTAGGCTCAACAGAGAGGTCAAGACGCCGGTTTAAATCCTATGCGCTGTTAGGGTCCGGGGCCCATCGCCCATTGCACACCGCACGTTAGACGCTGTGCCAAGCAGACCTAGCCCCTTAATACAAGCGCGAGCTATTTGTCCAATCTTGCGCCGCTGCCGGCCAGCAACATCACGCCAAAAAGAGCTTCGGTGATACCACGACACGGTTTCCCATATCTTGTGCCACGTGGCGGTTAGTGCGTATAAGGTCAACGACCCAACTCGGATCAAATACCAATATCTCGTTAAGCGTGTTATTAAAAGTAACCATGAAACGCCGACCGAGGCCAGCCCACCTCTCGCCTAGGTGGTCTCAACCGCCTCATTCGCTCCGCCACAAAGATCCACACAGAGGGCCGTTGGGACAAAGGTCCTTTCATTTAACTGCGGAATCACTCGCGGGTGCTCCACGAGCCAATTCGACTTTTAGTCACCACATGTATCATGTATAAAGTATATAGTATATACCCATGATCACCTCCCTAGTGATCACGGCCCGATAGTATAGCATGGCGTACGGACAAGAATGTAGGGCCACCGATGAAACACTAGCATCCTATACTAAGCATGTAGGATTGCGGTAAAGGTAACAAATGAAGAGTAGCAAGGACAAAGGCTATGCATCGTGATAGGATTAACGGTGCAAAGAATATGCTACACTACCTAATGCAAGCGATAGAGAAGAATAGCGCTTATATCCGTGATCAAGGGGGGGGGCTTGCCTCGATTGCTCGCAAGAAGGAAGGGTCGCCAACACCGTGAAGTCGAATCAGGGGTCGCCATATCCTGGGTCTACCTGGAAGAAGTAACGAGGGGAACATAATAAAAAACGGAGCAATCAAAGCATCACAAAGTGTAACATGGCATTACGCTGTGCTAGAGGTGACCTAACGTAGTAGTAGGTGCTACTGACGAAGGGGGAAAACATCCGGGAAAGTATTCCCGGTGTTTCGCGTTTTCGGACACATGAACCGAAGGGGGAAAGTTGTGTGTTTGCTATGCTAGGGATGTGTGGCGGATGAATGGGCTGCATATCCGGATTCGTCTCGTCGTTCTGATCAACTTTCATGTACAAAGTTTTCCCATCCGAGCTACGGTTTATTTTATATTAATTTTAAAAGATTAAAATCATTTTCAGCATTTATATAATTATTTTAATTCAACATTATCCATAGTGTTTGCCGATGTCATCATGACGTCAGCAGTCAACAGATGTGTTGACTGGGTCAAACTGACGGTGGGTCCCACATGTCATAGGTTGAAGACTAACAATTTGTTAACATTTAATTAGCAGGTTAATTAGAGTTAATTTGTTAACTAAACAGGACTAATTAACTTGATTAATTTAGATAATTAATTAATTTTATTATTATTATTTTAAGCCCTTTTTTTCGTTCTGGGCATGGGGCCCTTTGTCATAGGCCCATAGGGCCTTAACGGCACGTGCACGCTGGCTACCGGGATCTGGGCGTAACTCCCTGTTGCCCCGAGCACGCCGGCGGCTAAGGGCACCGTCTTGGGCCACGGGAACAAAGCGTGGCGTCAAGGCCGACGTGGAGCTCGCGGCCGAGTCCCAAGTGAGTATATGGGGTCAAGAAGAAGGTGATGCAATGAGGCCTGACGAGTGATCCAGGCTCGGCGAAGGCGCCATCCCAGCGCATGAGGAGGCACGCGGGGGCGAAAGCACCGCTGCCAGGTAGCGCCGCGAGGGTGGCAAGAAGCAAGCTGGCCGTAGTGTAGCGAAAGAGTAGTACGCACAAGAACGCAGTGTGAGCGGGCGAGGTATGTTGTCCGGGCGCGAAGGTGGTGGTGCGCCGAGCACGGCGAAAGGTGACCACGGCTGGCCATGACCGGCGACTACAGGCGAGGCGGGAGCGGTGGCCCGAAAGCGCAAGTGGAGGGGACCGTGGCAAAATACGGATGTAGAGGAGAGACGGGAGGGCGAGGCCTCACCGGGCGATGTAGAGACCAGGGGGGCGGCGAGGCTCGAGGTGGCCTTTGGGGAGGAGGACGGGGACGATGCGCGGTGACGAGGAGGCAGTCCGGTGAACGTCGTTCGGCGACGGCGATTCGATGCGGCGTCAGAATCGTGCCCGATCCGCATCTGGATCGAGGGGTGAGGACAGGGCGAGCGACGGGTCGAGGCGGCGATGACGGGCGGCGCCGGAGACGACGAGCGGCGGCGGGGGACGCCGACAGCCAGATGGGCAGCGGGGCACCGGGGTCGGAGGCCGATCTAGACCGAGGGAGGGAGAGAGAGGAGAGGGGATCGTGCGCGGGTGGGAGGGCGAGTGGTGGGGGTAGTGGGCTAGGGTTACCATGGGGGGGTATAGGCAGGGGGTGGCCTGGTCGGCTCGGTCGGCTGAGGCCAACTGGGCCACTTGGCCCAGGGAAGAGAGGGAGGGGGCTTTTCTTCTATCTTTTATTTTTGTTTTGTTTTAGTTCCTCTTTTATTTTTGTTTTATAAACTACAAAAGTAGTCTCTAACTTAGTGCCAATAAATAGGCTACTGCCACCTAAGTTTGGGCAACTAAGTAAAATAGTTTAATATTTTATTAATTTTAAAAGGCATTCCATTATTGATTTTAGCTACTGTTTTAAATACCTTAGAGCATTTAATTATTTTATAAAAATGTGGCTTATCCACCATAATTACCTATGCATTATTCGGCTCCATCCCAACATTTTGTTTTTAATATTTGAAAACTTTTGTTGTTTGCCTTTATTCTAAATTTGAAATTTGAACTGGGTTTCGAACTGACGCGAGTTTAACACAGTAACCGAGGTGACGTGGCATCATTAGCGGAGGTTCACTGTAGCTTAATTATCCGGGCGTCACAATTCTCCTCCACTACAAGAAATCTCGTCCGGAGATTTAAGAGGGGGAGTAAGGGGGAAGGGATTTCGTTACGACATTCTAACAAATCTTCTCGGTCTTGGTTGCTCTTCTCGAAGAGGTTGATCTATTATGTTGATGTCTTCATTTCTCTTCTTCAGGTCATCGTGATGAAGTCGGCATCCTTTCTTCGGGAACTCCATCGTACTTACGAAAGAAGAAAGGGTGGGTATTCCAGAAGAACGGACCTCTGCAAGGTTGACTATCTGGTCGATAACATCGGGGAAGGTGGCAGAAAGTAACTCTCGAATTGAAACTTAAGAAGATAGCAAGAGTAAAGTAAGGAGGTATCATGGGAAGTTTCAAGCAGGTAGTCAATCGTTCGTTGCCTGAAACAAAGTGAGAAAGGGGTCCAGAGCAACGAGAATAAGTATTGCCTGTCTTACGAAAATAGATCACTAGGAAGGTGGTCCGTGAATTACATATGAGGCCACGCACAAGGAACAACCTTGCGAACAGGGGGTGTATAGGAGAGTCGACTTTCGATCCCTGTGGAATTGTGGGTTATGGGGCCCACCATGTGGGTTAATAGTAGGAAGAGGGTGACGTCTTGCACGATCATGTAAGCAAGGCATGTCGTAGAATAACTGTCATTATGTTGTGACAAAGATCGTTGGTACCAAGGGCAGGGACGAAGAGAACCATTTTCCTCCTTTCGTTGAGCGAGGCGGACTAATAGGCAAAGTTCTCGCCCATCGGTGGATACCGTAATGTCATCAACAATAGTAATGTGGTCTTGCGTAATTGTACAACGAGGTGTTTACATAAAGGTGAGAGAATAATTGCTTAGATCATATAGATCACAAGAAAGGTTAAACCAAACAATGGAAAGGAAAGTATGATTATCGATTAAATGTATCAATGGAAAGGAAAATGTTAAAACACATATTTCAGGTATATCCTTTCCAAGGACAAATGTAACATGATATCCATGACAAGATACAAAGTAGAAAACCAATTAGGTAAGGGGGGAATCTCATGATATTAGCCATACAACGGTGTTTGGATAATTGATAAAGAAAATTTAGCATGGTGCTTCAAATGTTCTTATTGAAGATCGGAGTACCACAAACATGCTTCGAGATAGCATTGACATGGTCTTCAAGCAAGGGTCGGACTTGGATAAACAAAGGATTCATCAGGAACAACCTATAGAATAGGTCTTACAATTTCCTTATGGAAGAATGGTTAACCTTGCTAAAAAGGAATCTATAACAATAGGGCCTTTGGCTAGGGGTGCTAAGCAAAGACACCACCTTACCGGGTTATGTAGATACCAATGTTATAACTCTTGGGGATATGTCCCAACCATCATATCTGATCGAGATTCAGATCTGATTGGTGTTGGGATACCTCAGACTCAGGATGCCTGAGAAGAAAAGGTGCAAAACAAATTGACAAGACGGCATTGTAAGATTCTCGGGAAATGTACTACGGAAGCGAGTTCCGAAACAAGAGCTCATCATTAAACTAATGAAGGGATAATGAGGTAGCTGATGAACTCAGCAACAATTCATCGAGACCTCCAAAAGATGGGTTTCCACAATTATGTGAACAAGGAGATAATATTAGTCAGATCAAATGATATAGTGGTGTATGCTCGAGGAAAACATACACGGCTAAACATTGGTTGAAAGGTGCACCCGAAATATGGGCTTAGGTAGCATGATCAATGTTAGAATGGTGATTCAATAAGCGATAGACTTAGAATGAAACTATCGACCACTAACTTCAAAGCAATAGGGTTGCTAGAAGTTTTGAAGTCGCACTTCGTAGTTTAGTTGTCCGTTTTCCGGTTAGAAACAACACGGGGATCAGAAAACGAATGAAGATGGCGAGAAGTATTACTATATCAAGAATTCTCAAGAGGTGGAGCAATTCTCACAATATCCTTGACATAAAAGATGGTAATACTCCAAGGTACAACATAACATAAGCTGGTTAGCAAAGAGCTCCATAACACGATCAAGTTTGTGATGGAGGGAAGGTAAGGATGTTTATGCGATGGTAACTCAAATTACCAAGGAACAAGGATGGCACTTATCATCAAGAATTCCATTGATATCCCGGAAGGAGTCAAAATGTTGATGATGATCACGACGATTTGTTGTCGAGAGGATCCAATGAAGAAGCAATTGATCAAATGACGCATCAAGCAAAAGGACCGATGCAAAGAAATATTATTGGAGCCACAGATACGACACAAACTCTGGGGTCAAGTTTGTTGTTCGAGGTGAAAGCGATAAGACGAGGAAAATCAACGTAAGATTAGCTCATCATCGAAAATTGTGCTCGAGAAGAAGGACCGAATAGCATACGGTTAAAAGTTTGCACGATAATGATATAGCCGATAAGGCTTGGAAATGACTTGAAGGATTATTAAACTCATAAGCAACGGGAATTACTTGGAGTTATTGAATCAAAGTGCGGAATCGATTCACTTATCGGTGTTCTCGAGTGACTAATAACTCAGAACCTGGGGGAAATCTGAGATCGGTGAGAAGCAATACTAGATGAAGACTCATAGGAAGCAACACAGTTCTCGAGATACCAGAGGTTAATACTCGAGGAAGATCAAAACAGAGGTTGCGGAGATGTATCTATCAACAGAAGACAAGTGCTTTAACTTGTCTGAGAAATGGAATCAAGGAGAAAATGTGGTCAGGACCGCGATTGCAAAGGATCAATACATAGATACCAGATGATATCATATCAAGGAAATAGTTATTATTACAAGAAGCTTTTATGATAAGTTCCACATCGGGTCCATGGGCATGAACACAAAGTTCAAGGTCGACTCCCACTTCTCCAATGCATAACCTTTCATTCACTTCACATTTTTGAAGAAGTTGTAGTGTTGAAATTTTATCTAGCGAAGCACCAGAAGAGTACGACTCGTGAAAACTTTCGGGTTCACACGGTTTAGAAAAGGCATAGGTTCAACCCATCAGGGTATCTTAGAAACATATACCACAAGCTTCAATAGTAAATAACACAAGCTTGATAGTAGAGCATGGGTGACAAAACGAGAGGATACAGTTTACCGAAGGCATTATGTATCAGGGAAAGAACTTCTCGAGGTTTTTGTATACGAAGGACACTGTTGGATTATATTTGAACAAAGGATTGACGGTCCATAGCATAGGTGATGTGAGTATCGGCACACAACGGAGGGAAGAAACAATGCGAAGGCATTGGATTATAGAAGCAAATGGCTAATTCAAAGCTCACATGTAAAGGAATTATGATTTCCAAATCAAAGGATCAAAAGCAAACGCTCTGATTAAGGATGGATAGGTTGATTAGACTTAGGGGTACAACCGACGGCAATTCGGTTGGTCGAGAACCAGTTCATGTTTAAAATGACGTCTGATCCGGAAGGATGAATTCTAGGATTTCAACTGAGGATTGCGAGCATTCACCACATATCAGATCAAAGGCTGAAAATGATGGTGACAAAGGCTGCCAATAAGATTACTATACTTATGGGATTAACCATAATGCAAGAAAGCAAGAATTTCAAGAGCAATAAGCGGCTAAGGATTTTCGGAAGATCGAATATTATTTCGAAGACCTTAGTGAAACAGATAAACAACTGGGGATGGGCGGACACTCGGTAAGTGTGAGGAATTATTCGTAGGGGTATTCCTTTCGCAAGAACGGCAAGGCAGTGGGAACAAAGGATTCTCAGAACATCGAAGAATTTTTTTTCCAGGGTATCAAGTAATAACAGGGGCAACTGGGAACGATGGTATGAACGACAAGTGTAAGCAGTTATCCATAAGGATTTATCGGTAGTCGGGAATAGCAAAAGTGGTGGGCACAAAGTCTCGAGAGAATAACGGAGAGTAACTTCAGAATCTCCTGGTGAAGCACGTCATCATCTGGAATGAAGGGGCTCTCCGGGAGAAAGTATTTACGAGAACCTAGAGTTAGAGTTAGCAAACTCATTTAACCCGAATAGAAGAGAGATTAGAGTCCCAGAGTATAGACGAGGAGTAAAAGATCCTAGTACCACCCAATGGCGACGTGGGCCCGTAAGGCACACAGCCATGTTAGTAAAAATTTTGCAATGACTAGACTCGACTTCGGCCAAGGAGGTGGAAAGGGGGATTCCTACAGGCAGTCGGCTCTGATACCAACTTGTGACGCCTCCGATTCAAACGTACACTAATCATGCACGCAAACGTGTACGATCAAGATCAGGGACTCACAGGAAGATATCACAACACAACTCTAAAACATAAATAAGTCATACAACCATCACAATACAAGCCAGGGGCCTCGAGGGGCTCGAATACAAGTGCTTTCGATCATAGACGAGTCATTGAAACAACCATATCTCGAGTACGTACATAAGTTAAACAAGTTTGCCTTAAGAAGGCTAGCACAAACTGGGATACAGATTGAAAGAGGCGCGAGGCCTCCGCCTGGGATCCTCCTAACTACTCACAGTGCGTCGTCGGCCGGGCTGCTGCGTAGTAGTAGGCACCTTCGGCGTAGTAGGAGTCATCGTCAACAAGGGCGTCACGGCTCCACAGGCTCCGGCATCTGGTTGTGACAACGGTAGAAAGGAAAGGGGAAAAGAGGGAGAAAAGCAACCGTGAGTACTCATCCAAAGTACTCGCAAAGCAAGGAGCTACACTACATATGCATGGGTATATGTGTAAAGGGCCATATGTCGGTGGTGAGCGCAAAATGCCGTAATAAGAGGGGATAGCTAATCACATCAAGACTACGCTTCAGGCCACCTCCATCTTGCAGCATGTAGGAGAGAATAGATGGTAAGTTCACCAAGTAGCATTGCGTAGCATAAACCTACCCGGCGATCCCCTCCTCGTTGCCCTGTTAGAGAGCGATCACCGGGTTGTATCTGGCACTTGAAAGGGTGTGTTTTATTAAGTATCCTCTTCTAGTTGTCATAAGGTCAAGGTACAACTCCGGGTGCTTTATTACCGTGGACACGGCTATTCGAATAGATCAACTTCCTGCGGTGCACCACATTACCCGACACGCTCGATCCCTCTGGCCAGGCACACTTTCCTGGGTCATGTCCGGCCTCGGGAGATCAACACGTCGCAGCCCCACCTAGGCTCAACAGAGAGGTCAGCACGCCGGTCTAAATCCTATGCGTGCAGTGCAGGCCCATCGGCCATTGCACACCTACACTGCGTTCGCGTCTGTGATAAGCAGACCTAGCCCCTTAATACAAGCGCGACTTCACGGTCCAATCTTGGCGCCAAGCGCCCGCTCGATCGTTCAGCGTCAAAAAGAGCTTCGGCAGATACCACGACGCCGGTTGCCCATATCTTGTCCCACGTGGCGGTTAGTGCGTATAAGGTCAACGACCCAACTCAGATCAAATACCAATATCTCGTTAAGCGTGTTATTAAAGTAACCGCGAACGCCGACCAGGGCCAGGCCCACCTCTCGCCTAGGTGGTCTCAACCTGCCCTGTCGCTCCGCCACAAAGATCCACCACGAGAGGCCGTTGGGACAAAGGTCCTTTCATTTAATCCAAGTGAATCACTCGCGGTGCTCCTGGCCAAAGCCGACTTTAGTCACCACATGTATCTTGTATAAAGTATATAGTATATACCCATGATCACCTCCCTAGTGATCCACGACCCGATAGTATAGCATGGCGACGGACAAGAATGTAGGGCCTTGATGAAACACTAGCATCCTATACTAAGCATGTAGGATTGCGGTAAAGGTAACAAATGTGAGTAGCAAGGACGGGCTATGCATCAGGATAGGATTAACGAAAAAGCAAGAATATGCTACACTACTCTAATGCAAGCGGTATAGAGAAGAGTAGGCGATATCCCAGTGATCAAGGGGGGGCTTGCTGATTGCTCGACAAGAAGGAAGGGTCGTCGACACCATAGTCGGCGGGGTCGCCCGGCGGTCTAAAGTCTCTAGGAAAGAAATGTAACGGAGGGAACATAATAAAAAACAGAGCAATCAAGGCATCACAAAGTGTAACATGGCATTACGTGGTGCTAGAGGTGACCTAACGTAGTAGTAGGTGCTACTGACGAAGGGGGAAAACATCCGAGAAAGTATTCCCGGTGTTTCGCGTTTTCGGACAGATGAACCGAAGGGGGAAAGTTGTGTGTTTGCTATGTTAGGGATGTGTGGCGGACGAACGGACAGCGTCTCCGGATTCGTCTCGTCGTTCTGAGAAAGTTTCATGTACAAAGTTTTTCCATCCGAGCTACGGTTTATTTTATATTAATTTTAAAAGATTTAAATCATTTTTAGCATTTATATAATTATTTTAATTCAACATTATCTAGAATAGTGTTTGCCGATGTCATCATGATGTCAGCATGACATCAGCAATCAACAGATGTGTTGACTGGGTCAAACTGACGGTGGGTCCCACATGTCATAGGCTGAAGACAACAATTTGTTAACATTTAATTAGCAGGTTAATTAGAGTTAATTAGTTAACTAAACATGACTAATTAACTTGATTAATTTAATTAATTAATTAATTAATTCATTTATTATTATTATTTTTTAATCCATTTTCCGTTCTGGGCGTGGGGCCCTTTGTCATAGGCCCATAGGGCCTTAACGGCACCTGGCACGCATGAGGCCGAATCTGAGGCGTAACCTTGGCCCAAAGGCCGTCGATCTTAAGAAGCGTAAGCGCGCCAGGAGCAGCAGGCAGTACGACGTGGAGCCCGTGGTGAGTCCCAAGTGAGAGAGGGGCCGCGCAGATCTGTGGGTACTGACAGTGATCCAGTAGGGGCTCGGTGAAAGGCGCCATCCCAGTGCGCTGAGGAGGCACGCTGGTGGCGAAACCACCGTGCCAAACGGCAAAGGCCTGCAGGGAGGGCGGCAAGAAGCAAAGCAGGCTGCAGAAGTGTAGCGAGCAAGAGTACGCACATCAACGCAGGTGAGCGGGCGAGGCAGGGCTGGTCCGGTATGTGGCCAGCGTGGTGGTCTGTTGAGCACGGGGAGCAGGACCACGCGTGGTCGGCTGATGACTACTGAGGCGAGAAGGAGCGGTGGCCGTGAAAGCGTAGCAAAGTGGGAGGGACCGTGGCAAAATCTGGGATGAGGGGAGAGACGGGAGGGCGAGGCCCTCACCGCGATGTAGAGACCAGTGGCGAGGCTCGAGGTGGCCTTTGGGGAGGAGGGCGGGGATGATGCGGCTTGACGAGGAAGCGGTCCGTGAGCGTCGTTGGCGATCGCGATTCGATCTTGGCGTCGAGTCGTCTCGATCCAGATCTGGATCGGGGAGGTGAGACGGTGGCGAGCGACTGGTCGAGGCGGCGATGGCGATGGGCAAGGCCGGAGACGACGAATAAGCATGGGACGCCGAAATGACAGATGGGCACACCGGGTCGGAGGCCGATCTAGACCGAGGAGGGAGAGAGGAGAGGGATCGTCTTGGCGGGTGGGAGGGTGGTGGGGGAGTAGTGGGCTAGGGGTTACCATGGGGGGTATAGGGGGTGGCTTCGGCTGGCTCGGTCATTGAGGAGGCCAATCGGAGCCACTGTGGCCCAGGGAAGAGAGAGGGGCTTTTCTTCTATCTTTTATTTTTGTTTTGTTTTAGTTCCTCTTTTATTTTTGTTTTATAAACTACAAAAGTAGTCTCTAATTTAGTGCCAATAAATAGGCTACTGCCACCTAAGTTTGGGCAACTAAGTAAAATAGTTTAATATTTTATTAATTTTAAAATGCATTTCATTATTGATTTTAGCTACTGTTGTAAATACCTTAGCGCATTTAATTATTTTATAAAAATGTGGCTTATCCACCATAATTACCTATGCATTATTCGGCTCCACCCAAACATTTTGTTTTTAATATTTGAAAACTTTTATTGTTTGCTTTTATTCTAAATTTGAAATTTGAATGGGGTTTGAATCGGCTGAGTTTAACACGATGCTTAGGGGTGACGTGGCATCATTAGCGGAGGTTCACTGTAGCTTAATTATCCGGGCGTCAACAGTTTAACACCAATATAAATAAAGAATGAGTTCATTACAGTACCTTGAAGTGGTCTTTTGTTTTCTTTCGCTAGCAGACTCCACGAGATTTCTGTTGAGTTTTGTGTTGTGAAGTTTTCAAGTTTTGGGTGAAATCTTTTGATGGATTATGGAACAAGGAGTGGCAGAGCCTAAGCTTGGGGATGCCCATGGCACCCCAAGATAATCTAAGGACACCAAAAAGCCATAGCTTGGGATGCCCGGAAGGCATCCCCTCTTTTCGCCTACTTCCATCGGTAACTTTACTTGGAGCTATATTTTATTCACCACATGATATGTGTTTTGCTTGGAGCATCTTGTATGATTTGAGTCTTTGCTTTTTAGTTTACCACAATCATCCTTGCTGTACACACCTTTTGAGAGAGCCATACATGATTTGGAAATTATTAGAATACTCTTTGTGCTTCACTTATATCCTTTGAGTTATATAGTTTTGCTCTAGTACTTCACTTATATCTTTTAGAACACAGTGGTGGATTTGTTTTATAGAAACTATTGATCTCTCATGCTTCACTTAGATTATTTTGAGAGTCTTAAATAGCATGGTAATTCGCTTTAATAATCCTAATATGCTAGGTGTTCAAAAATAGTAAAACTTTCTTATGAGTGTGTTGAATACTAAGAGAAGTTTGATGCTTGATGATTGTTTTGAGATATGGAGGTAATAATATTAAAGAAGTCGTGCTAGTTGAGTAGTTGTGAATTTGATAAATGCTTGTGTTGAAGTTTGCAAGTCCCAGTAGCATGCACGTATGGTAAGCGTTATGTAACAAATTTGAAACATGAGGTGTTCTTTGATTGTCCTCCTTATGAGTGGCGGTCGGGGAGACGGCGATGGTCTTTTCCTACCAATCTACCCCTAGGAGCATGCGCGTAGTGCTTTGGTTTTTGATGACTTGTAGATTTTTGCAATAAGTATGTGAGTTCTTTATGACTAATGTTGAGTCCATGGATTATACGCTCTTGAGAGAAGCCACTAGTGAAATCTATGGCCCCCGGGTCTATCTTCATCATATTAATCCTCCAACACTTTATTTATTTCCTTTGCTTTTACTTTGCTTTTATTTTACTTTGCATCTTTATCACAAAAATACCAAAATTATTATCCTATCATATCTATCAAATCTCACTCTCGTAAGTGACCGTGAAGGGATTGACAACCCCTTATCGCGTTGGTTGCGAGGAGTTATTTGTTTTGTGCGGTGTATCTGAGGGACTCGCGCGTAGCCTCCTCTTTGGATTGATACCTTGGTTCTCAAAAACTAAGGGAAATACTTACGCTACTTTGCTGCATCATCCTTTCCTCTTCAAGGAAATCCAACGCAGTGCTCAAGAGGTAGCATACACCAACTCAACAAGTACCTTTGGAGACACCTGTAGAGCACCTTTATAATCTCCCAGTTACGTTGTGACGTTTGGTAGCACACAAAGTGTTCCTCCGGTAAATGGGAGTTGCATAATCTCATAGTCATAGGAACATGTATAAGTCATGAAGAAAGCAATAACAGTAAACTAAACGATCAAGTGCTAAGCTAACGGAATGGGTCAAGTCAATCACATCATTCTCCTAATGATGTGATCCCATTTATCAAATGACAACTCATGTCTATGGCTAGGAAACTTAACCATCTTTGATCAACGAGCTAGTCAAGTAGAGGCATACTAGTGACACGTTGTTTTGTCTATGTATTCACACATGTATCAAGTTTCCGGTTAATACAATTCTAGCATGAATAATAAACATTTACCATGAAATAAGGAAATAAATAATAACTTTATTATTGCCTCTAGGGGCATATTTCCTTCACCTCTTTAGAAAGCGAGTGGCGGATGAATGACGGCTTCTTTGTAGCAGCGGAATCCTCTTCCTCTTGCTTGGCGTGACTTCTGGTGACCTTCTCCTTGGCCGCGTAAGATCGCATATTTATGTGGTTAACACCCATAGTTCACATCGATATGTGACCAACACCCAAAGGGTTACTAGAGTCAGTAATCTAGTTCACATCGCTATGTGATTAACACCCAAAGAGTACTAAGGTGTGATCATGTTTTGCTTGTGAGATAATTTTAGTCAGATTACGTCATATTCTGATCCGTAAGTATTTTGCAAATTTCTATGTCTATAATGCTCTGCACGGAGCTGCTCTACCTAATAGCTCCCACTTTCAATATGTATCTAGATCGAGACATAGAGTCATCCAAATCGGTGTCAAAACTTGCATCGACGTAACACTTTACGACAAACCTTTTGTCACCTCCATAATCGAGAAACATATCCTTATTCCACTAAGGATAATTTTGACATTGTTCGGTGACCTACTCCTAGATCACTATTGTACTCCCTTGCCAAACTTAGTGTAGGGTATACAATAGATCTGGTACCTGACATGGCATACTTTATAAAACCTATGGCTGAGGCATAGGGATTGACTTTCATTCTCTTTCTATCTTACATGTCGTGGCAAGCTTTGAGTCTTACTCAATTTCACACCTTGTAACACAGGCAAGAACTCTTTCTCTGATTGTTCCATTTTGAACTACTTCAAAATCTTGTGAAGGTATGTATTCATTGAAAAACTTATCAAGCGTCTTGATCTATCTCTATAGATCTTGATGCTCAATATGTAAGCAGCTTCACCGAGGTCTTTCTTTGAAAAAATCCTTTCAAACACTCCTTTATGCTTTCCAGAAAATTCTACATCATTTACGATCAACAATATGTCATTCACATATACTTATCGAGAAAGGCATGTAGTGCTCCCACTCACTTTCTTGTAAATACAGGCTTCACCGCAAGTCTGTATAAAACTATATGCTTTGATCAGCTCATCAAAGCGCATATTCCAACTCAGAGATGCTTGCACCAGTCCATTGATGGATCGCCGGAGCTTGCACATTTTATTAGCACCTTTAGGATCGACAAAACCTTACGGTTGCATCATATACAACTCTTCTTTAAAAATCCATTTAGGAATGTAGTTTTGACATCCATTTGCGATTTCATAAAATGTGGCAATTTGCTAACATGATTCGGACAGACTTAAGCATCGCTACGAGTGAGAAAATCTCATCGTAGTCAACACCTTGAACTTTGTCAAAACCATTTTCGACAAGTCTAGCTTTGTAGATAGGAACACTACTATCAGTGTCCGTCTTTCTCTTGAAGATCCATTTATTTTCTATGGCTTGCCGATCATCGGGCAAGTCAACCAAAGTCCTACACTTTTTTCTCATACATGGATCCCATCTCAGATTTCATGGCCTCAAGCCATTTCGTGGAATCTGCGCTCACCATCGCTTCTTCATGGTTCGTAGGTTCGTCATAGTCAAGTAACATGACTTCCAGAATAGGATTACCGTACCACTCTGGTGCGGATCTCACTTTGGTTTACCTACAAGGTTCGTAGTAACTAGATCTGAAGTTACATGATCATCATCATTAGGTTCCTCACTAATTGGTGTAGGAGTCACAGGAACAAATTTCTGTGATGAACTACTTTCCAATAAGGGGAGCGGTCTGGATTACCTCATCAAGTTCTACTTTCCTCCCACTCACTTCTTTCGAGAGAAACTCCTTCTCTAGAAAGGATTCAGTCTTAGCAACTAATGTCTTGCCTTCGGATCTATGATAGAAGGTGTACCCAACCTTCTCCTTTGGGTATCCTATGAAGACACATTTCTCCGATTTGGGTTTGAGCTTATCAGGATGAAACTTTTTCACATAAGCATATCATCTCAACGGATTTAGATGGTGCCCTACTTAACGTGAATGCAGCTGTCTCTAATGTATAACCCCAAAACGATAGTGGTAATCGGTAAGATACATCATAGTTTGCTGAAGGAAATATGCCCTAGAGGCAATAATAAAGTTATTATTTATTTCCTTATATCATGATAAATGTTTATTATTCATGCTAGAATTGTATTAACCGGAAACATAATACATGTGTGAATACATAGACAAACAGAGTGTCACTAGTATGCCTCTACTTGACTAGCTCGTTGATCAAAGATGGTTCTATTTCCTAACCATAGACATGAGTTGTCATTCGATTAGCGGGATCACATCATTAGGAGAATGATGTGATGGACATGACCCATTCCCTTAGCTTAGCACCCGATCGTTTAGTATGTTTCTATTGCTTTCTTCATGACTTATACATGTTCCTATGACTATGAGATTATGCAACTCCGTTTCTGGGAGGAGCACTTTGTGAGCTACCAAGCGTCACAACGTGGCGGGTG
This sequence comes from Aegilops bicornis, assembly GCA_021605145.1. NCBI lineage: Eukaryota > Viridiplantae > Streptophyta > Magnoliopsida > Poales > Poaceae > Aegilops > Aegilops bicornis. The sequence goes on from CM038669.1 coordinate 361,756,774, forward strand.
ATTATAAAGGTGCTCTACTGGTGTCGACAAAGGTACATGTTTGATTGGCGTATTTCGAGATTAGGATTTGTCACTCCGATTGTCGGAGAGGTATCTCTGGGCCCTCTCGGTAATGCACATCACTTAAGCCTTGCAAGCATTGCAACTAATGAGTTAGTTGTGGGATGATGTATTACTGGAACGAGTAAAGAGACTTGCCGGTAGCAGATTGAACTAGGTATTGAGATACCGAAGCGATCGAATCTCGGGCAAGTAACATACCGATGACAAAGGGAACAACGATGTTGTTATGCTTGATCGGCAAATAAAGATCTTACGTACAATATGTAGGAGCCAATATGAGCATCCGAGGTTTCGCTATTGGTTATTGGCCCAGGAGACATGTCTCGGTCATGTCTACATAGTTCTTGAACCCGTAGGGTCCATACGCTCTGAATTACGATGACAGTTTCATTATGAGTTTATATATTTTGATGTACCGAAGGTTGTTCGGAGTCCCGGATGTGATCAGGACATGACGAGGAGTCTCAAAATGGTCGAGACATGAAGATTGATTTATTGGAAGCCTATGTTTGGACATCGGAAGTGTTCCGGGTGAAATCGGGATTTCTTGCGAGTACCGGGAGGTTACCGGAACCCCGGGAGGTTATTGGGCCTAGTGGGCCTTGGTGGAAGAGAGAGGGAGGCGGCGGGGCAAGGCGCGCCCCTCGCCCTAGTCCGAATAGAGACAAGGAGAGGCGGCAGCCCCTTTCCTTCCCTCTCCTCCACCTCTTTCCCCTCTCTCCTAGTCCAACATGGAAGGGGAGTCCTACTCCCGGTAGGGAGTAGGACTCCTCTGGCGCCAAGCACAGCCGCACCTCTCCCCCTTGCTCCTTTATATACGAGGCGGGGGCACCCGAAGACACAACAATTGATCATTGATCTCTTGGCGGGTGTCACGGTGCCCCTCCACCATAATCCACCTCGATAATCTTTGTGGCGGTGCTTAGGCAAAGCCCTGCGTTAAGTAGAACATCAACATCGTCCTGCCACGTCGTCTTTGACGAAACTCTCCATCAACAATCAATTTGGATCGGAGTTGAGGGATGTCATCGAAATTTGAGCGATGTCTTTGAACTTCAGTGTAACATCCCAAATTTGGAATGTTATACATAGGTCATATTGCATATCATATTTTTGTGCATTTGTTGGCTCGATCCTAGAAATTCTACGCAACTCAAGGACCCACGGAGAGAGTTGCGGATTTCGTTATTTTCATATTTGAGTTTTCTCAAATTTTGAAAATAGGATCATTTGATTTTATTTATTTTATCTTCAATTATTTCTACTATCAAAATATGAGAGGGAATAAAATGACTTTCCCAAAATAAAGAAATAATGAAGATTTAATAAAAAATCAAATAAGATTTTATTCGGAGTTTTCGCCTTTTTATTTGAATTTAGGAAAATGCGCGTTTTTCAAAATTGCATTTAGGCCCCAAATAAATGTTCACCTAGTAAAACTTGATTTTAGAAGCGGAAAATTTATTTCGGGATTTTTGGAATCCGTTTAGTATTTCTTTTTATTTTTCTTCTCTGTGAATTATTTAAAAAAGCGCCATGACCTCTGGGCCGTGTCCGCCTAGGACACCTGACCCTTGAGGGCACTAAAAGCCGACCCACCGGGGCGAACCCTAACCCCTTGAACCACCTTGGGCCCTTGCGCCCATGCTTGGCCATACGTCGCCATGTATGCATGTATACCATGCCGTCGTGGACCCTTGTTGCCGCCATGCCGACCCGCCCGCCGCCTCGACCTCATGGGACCCGCCATTGTCAGCCAGATCCGCGCCATGGGGATTCGGCTCGACTTCCGTGCCTTGATTATTTTTCTAGATTGGTTTTTTTCCGGTTCGGTTAGTTATGAGCGTTCATTAAATACGTTCGTTTTTTAACGAACGTTCGTCGAATTAGTTTAGTTAACGAGCGTTAGATTCGTTAACCCGTTCTTCGTTTTCTTTTCTCGGATTTTAATTACGTGATTTTCCGATCGCGATTTACGATCCGATTTTCGTTTTAGTATAACTTTCGCTCGTTTATCGAATCAGGCGATTCAAGCGCCTAGAGTTTCGGCTCGAAACCCTCTTTCCGAATAACCAACTTAAACAAGTTTTTGCTACTGTTAAATTTGACCTAGATCCATATTTGTAAAACAAAGCTGTTTTCTTTCGCCGTTTGACTTCCGTTGTTTACGTTTGATTTGGTTCTTTTTGCAAACCGGAGTTCTTAAGTTGAACTATCTGGTTAGATCTTTTATTTGAGTTTTACCTGTGCATTAGATGAGTACTTATTGTATGCTTGTTTGTTTATGTGTGATAGAATACACGAGTGCTTGCTTTGTTACTTGAGTCTCTAGGTTTCGCGGATCATCAGCAAGACAAGTAGCACTTTGATCATATCTTTTCTCATACCCAGTTTTTATGCATTAGATCAATCCTGAAACCTTGCATTGATTAGGATCTAATTAAATTGTGGGATGGGAAGTAGTTGAGGTAGTACATATTACCTGTTTTATTATCAAACCCTTGGGAGTTACTTCCACGTTTGCTTATATTGCCATGCTATGCTAGTAGGCGTGGATTGGGTGAGTGTATCCATGATGAGATGTGAGATTGTTAATTAATGGTTTACTTAAGGTGGCAACTTAAACACACATCTGGGTGGATTGAGGTACTGGTTTCGAGATTTGCCTGTTTTCTTGGACCGCCACCTGTGCTCAAAGGGGATCATGAGATTATTCATGCTAGAAACTTCCGTGTAATGCGTACCACATGCTATTATGGGCTCTAGCATAGTTGACTAAGTTGTGCGGACTCTTACGGGTAGGCTAGCAGATGTAGGGGTTGTAGGTTGATGCGGTCTACCCCATACGTAAGGTGCTAAGCGCTTACGAAGACTATGTCTCGGTCATCCGTTTCTCAAACACCATGTAGTGCGAGAAATCAAACAGAGGTGATCGAGTCATGTGGGGAAAAGTGCGCAAACCTTTGTAGAGTGTATAAACTAATCATGATTAGCCGTGTCCCCGGTTATGGACATCTTGAGTATCTAGTACTTGGATATCATGTGAATCTCAACATGTTACTCTAATTAATATTATTGGGTTTTATTGAGTACTTTTAATTGGGATTGAGAATGCTGTCAACCATTCTCAATGTTTAACAACCACCATGATAGTTGAATAAATTTATTCCTTTGCAATAGGGAAAAATTGGCTTTCATAAGCTGTAACCATAGAGCTTTCCACCAGCCAAATATGCATATAGTATAGCTTATTCCATTATTATTCTCTATGTGTTACATTGCCGTATATTCCATGTCTTTGACCGTTTTCGGTACTGCAACGTTTCATGTTCTGCAGACTTTTCGAGACGAAAAAGAATAAGGTGCTTAGGTGGTGGTTCTATACTCGGTGATGTCGTTGGAGTTGATGGACTCGCTTATTCTTCCAAGCCTTCATTATTATCGTATTTAGATGGCCTTAAGCCATATTTATTTTAATAAGTTCTCTTTTGAGACACTTTCGATGTAATAAGTGTGTGATTGCTACTACTGTTATAAATCCTTCAGAAATCTTTATGTGTGGTGTCGGCATTCTTGATCGAGGATGACACACGAGCACGAAGATCGGACTATTTGAGGTGCGGTCACTACATGGAAGATAAATCGCTCTAGTGAGACGAGCGGCGACCTAAAGGAGAAGCTTGGAGTATTCATGGGAGGTTCGGCACCCAAAAGAGAAGGGGCAAATCCACTTGCGGATAATTATATCATCATCGGCGACAACGACTCGGATCCGGCGGCAATGATGATGACCTTGTTGATAATTGGAAGCGAGCAGATATTATGGAATCTTCATCGGAGCGGTTTTCTAGTTGACCACCATAATAGTAGTATTTCCCCATTTAAATTAGTTTTAGTCCAAGCACTTTATGTAGCGATAGTTAGACCGTTGTAGATCTATGTTGAATTGATTGGAGTGATATTGTGTGCTTTTGTCTCATGTGCATATGAGTAGTGTTTCTCACTAGACCTCATTATATTCTTAACTCTCGTCTTTTCTATAAACCCTCAGATGCCTCCAGACGCCGACCACGGATTTATTTTTCCGCCAGAGATCACTCGGTTGATTCAGCAATGAGAATGCCTTGATTCAAACATTGGTATAGAACCAAAGGCTTAACAACAACAACAACAACAACAACAACCCACCACCACCACCACTGTTGACCATCATTTCGTTTCTTAAAATTTGAATCCGCCGGTGTTTTCCAGTAGCACCGAGCCGATAGTAGTGAGATGATTGGCTCCGTAAGATAGGGAGGAGTTGACCAACTGCGGGATGTCTGGATGGAGAAAAGGTGAAGTTTATGCACATCATTTCGAAGGACCCTTGACATCATGGTGGGAGAATTTTCGGCCACTTACCACATGAACCTTTGTCACATGGGATCGGTTTGACAAGCTTTCCGTCTTGCCCATGTTTGAGGGGAGCTATGGCCATGAAGAAGCGTGAGTTTCGCAACTTACGCCAGGAGGAGGCAGACGGTTAGCGATATGTGGATGATTTGATGAAGTTAGCACGTTATGCCGAGATGGCGTTACTACGGATGCGGCTAAGCGGAGAAGTTCCTAGAAGGGTGAATGATGAGCTGAGCATGCGATTGATGGTAGCCACTTTCAATAACTACCAGGAGTTAGTAGATCGTGCTCTTATGATTGAGGGGAAGCAGCAGCAGATTGATAATCGTAAGAGGAAGTATGGACAGAGGAAGTACAATTCTCGAGCTCAGCATAAGCTACACTTTACCCCGAAGACAGGAGGGCAATTTCAGCATACTCATGGAGGAGGTAGCTCGCACAATCATAATGGCACAAAGAATGGAAAGCAGGGAATGGAGGAAGCAATGGACAAAACCGCACCAACCCGTCAACACCAACCAAGGTGAACTGAGCCATATCACTTGTTTTAAGTCTTAAGGTAGTGGGCATTATGCAAATGAATGTCCGGAAGCTCAAAATAGTAGCAGCAATGGGAGCTCGAGAAATAAGCGAACCCTTTCAGCAGGGGACGGGTGAACCACGTTCTGCAAGTGGAGGAGGTTGAAGCTTCAGCCGGATGTAGTAATAGGTAAGTTTTGGTTAAGACATTTCTTTGTAGTTGTTCTTTTTGATCTTTGGTGCATCGTATTCATACATATCAAGGGGATTTGTGGATAAGTATAAATTACCAACCCAAGCCCTTAGGTCACCCATGCTTGTAACCTCACGGGAAGCGAGAATACATGGCTAGTATATGGTGTGATCGACTACCATTAAGGATTGGACACTATGTTTTTCCCTCGAACCTAATAGTTCTGGAATCGTAAGGATTGGATGTGATATTAGGCATGGATTGGTTATCAAAGTACGGAGGGAACATTGATTGCGCCCGATGAGACAATTTTGCTTCGACACGGAAGGAAGGAGAATCAAGTATGTATCACGACATGAGCCGAGGAGAGCACATGTAATTTCCCTTTCAGGAGTTGTGCAGGAGGAAGAACCAGTGGTAAGGGATTTCCCTGATGTATTTCCATAAGAGTTGCCAGGCATGCCACCGGATAGAGATATTGAGTTTTGATTGAGCTTTTGCGAACCTTTGGGCGATATCCAAGAGACCGTGTAGGATGCCGGCCCAAGATTTGGAGGAAATCAAGAAGCGATTAAGGAGTTCTTGGATAAAGGCTTTATTCGCCCCAAGTTCTTACGCCTTGAGGGATCGCTTTTATTACTTCTAGTGGAAAGAAGGATGGATCATTAAGAATGGTTGTTGATTATCGTGGATTGAATGAAGTAACAATCAAGAACAAGTACCCACTACGATGATCAATGATTTGTTTGACCAATTGCAAGGAGCTAAAGTATTTTCCAAGATCGATTTGCGATCGAGGATACCATCAATTGAAGATTCGGGAGCAAGATATACCCAAGACAGCTTTTACCACAGTGCAGGCTGTATGAGTATCTACCGTTATGTCATTTAGTCCGACTAACGCTTTTGCCTATTTTATGAACATGATGAACAAAGTGTTTATGGAGTTTTGGATAAGTTAGTCGTGGTGTTCATTGATGATATTTTGGTTTACTCGAAGAATGAAGAACATAAGGAACATTTGCGATTGGTACTCGAGAAGCTCAGAGAACATCAGTTATATGCCAAATTCAGCAAGTGTGAGTTTTTGTTGAAGGAAGTTGGATTTCTCGGACATGTTATATCCGGAGAAGGTATAGCGATGGACCCCACTAAAGTTGCCACCGTGACCAATTGGGAAGCGCCAACTACGGATTAGGGAGATCCCGAGTTTCCTTGGACTCGCGAGGATACTAGGAGATTTGTTGAGAATTTCTCAAGGATTGCGAAGCCTATGAGAATTGTTGAAGAAGGATACCAAGTTCATATGGACCGAGGAGTGTGAGGCTAGTTTCCGGGAGTTGAAGAAAGCGTTTGGTTACCTCACCGGTGTTAATTACTGCGGATCGGGCAAAGGATTACGAAGTTTATTGCGGCGCTTCACGTCGAGGACTTGGAAGCGGTGCTTATGCAGGAGGAAGAGTTGTTTCGTATGCTTCACGACGGCTTAAGCCTCATGAGTTAAATTATGCTACTCATGATTTGGAGTTAGCAACCGTAGTGCATGCATTGAAAACATGGAGACACTTTCTTATTGTGAACCATTGTGAGGGTGTATCACGGATCACAAGAGTTTGAAGTACATCTTCACGCCTTGAAGGAGTTAAATCTCGAGGCGGAGGAGATGGTTGGAGCTTATTAAAGATTACGATATGAGATTGCATTATCACCCGAAAAGGCTAACGTTGTAGCGACGCGTTGAGCCGTAAGTCATCATCAATACACTAATGACAGGAGAAATACCAAAGGAGTTAGCCGAGGATCTTCGTGAACTATGTTTGGAAAAAGTTCCGAGAGGCTATGTAGCAGCATTGGAGATTCAGTCAACTTTGATGGATAGAATCGGAGAAGCTCAGAAGACTGACAAAGAGGTTGCCTCTATAAAGGAGAAAATGGGCGAAGGAAAAGCTAAGGAATTTCGTGAGGATGAGCACGATACCCTATGGTTTGAAGACCGTGTTTATGTGCCCAATGACCCGGAGATCAGGAAGTTGATTCTACAAGAGGCACATGATTCACCATATTCGATTCACCCAGGAAATACCAAGATGTATTTGGATTTGAAGAATACTACGGTGGACCGAGAATGAAGAAGGACATAGCGAGAATATGTAGCGGTTTGTGATGTGTGTCGGTGAGGGTGAAGGCGAGAACATCGAAGCGGCCAGGATTATTACTGACCATTGCCTATACCGAATGGAAGTGGGATAAACTAGGCATGGATTTCATCACCAGGATTACCTAGGACCCGTTCGGGGCTATGATTCAATTTGGAGTGCGTGATCGATCGTTTAATGAAGGTAGCTCATTTCATTCCGACCAAAGACTACCCTCTGGATTGCCAAATTGGCTAAGATATACATGACCCGAGGATTGTATGCTTGCATGGAGTTAGGAGTATCGTATCAGATAGAGGAACCCAATTCACCTCAAAGTTACGAAGCGGTTGCACAAAACTTTGGGAACCGGAGTTGGAGTTTAGCACGACTTTCCATCCGCAGACAGATGGACAAACCAAGAGAGTCAATCATATTTTGGAGGATATGCTTAGAGCTTGTGCCTTGGATTATGGATCTAGCTGGGACACTAACTTGCCATATGCAGAGTTCTCTTACAACAACAGTTATCAATCCAGTATGAAGATGGCCCCTTTTGAAGCCTTGTACGGAAGGAGGTGCAGAACCCCGTTGTTGTGGGATGAAGTTGGAGACCGCCAGCTTGTTTGGACCGGATTTGATTAAGGAGTGCGAATGGAAATTAAGTTAATTAGCGATAGGCTCAAGGTAGCCCAGTCAAGTCGAGAAGAGCTATGCAGATTCAAAGCGCAAGGAGGCGAGAATCTGAAGTCGGAGCGAGTTTATCTTGATATCCCCACTTCGAGGAGTTAAGCGTTTTTGGAGTTAGAGGAAAGTTAGCGCCACGTTTTGTGGGACCATACAAAATTTTGGAGCGCATGGGAGAAAGCCTACAAGTTAGAATTACGAGGATTGTCAGGTGTTCATGATGTATTCCATGTTTCTCGATTGAAGAAGTGTCACACGAGATGGTGATATACCCCTAAGAATACAATTACCCTTTGGGCGATTCAGTTGAATGATAATTTGACCTATGAGGAGAAACCTGTTAAGATTCTCGAATATGCCGGTCGAGTCACCCTTGACAAGGTTATCAATGTTACGCAAAGTTCAATTGGAGCCACCACACCGAGGAAGAAGCCACACAGGGCGAGAGGAAGATCTGCTCAAGGCCCACCCTCACCTATTTGCTAGCTTGACCCAGAATCTAGAGGGGCAGATTCATCTTAAAGGGAGTAAGTTTGTAACATCCCAAATTTTCAATTTGGAATGTTATACATAGATCATATTGCATATCATATTTTTGTGCATTTTGTTGGCTCGATCCTAGAAATTCTCGCAACTCAAGGACCCACGGAGAGAGTTGGGGATTTCGTTATTTTTCATATTTGAGTTTTCTCAAATTTTGAAAATAGGATCATTTGATTTTATTTATTTTATCTTCAATTATTTCTACTATCAAAATATGAGAGAGGAATAAAATGACTTTCCCAAAATAAAGAAATAATGAAGATTTAATAAAAATCAAATAAGATTTTATTTCAGAGTTTTAGCCTTTTATTTGAATGTAGGAAAAATGCGCGTTTTTCAAAATTGCATTTAGGCCCCAAATAAATGTTCACCTAGTCAAACTTGATTTTTAGAAAGCGGGAAAATTATTCGGGATTTTTGGAGTCCGTTTAGTATTTCTTTTTATTTTTCTTCTCTGGAATTATTTAAAAAAAAACCTTGGCAAACCTCTGAACCATGTCCGCCTAGGACACTCCCATGAGGGCTTTAAAAAGCCCAGCCCGGGCGAACCCTAACCCCTTGACCTTGAGCCCTTGCCGCCTGCCTTGGTCATAGACGCGCCTTGCTTGCCAAACCCGCCATGCCGCCGCCAAACCCAGCCGTGCCGCCATGTCGCCGGATCCACGCCGTAGGAGTTAGCGCCTCGACTTCGTGCCTTCGGTTTTTAAAACCGAGCGGTTTTCGTCGGTTTATTTTTTCTAGATCGGTTTTTCGGTTCGGTTAGTTAACGAGCGTTACGTTCGTTCGTTAGATTCGTTTTTAACGAGCAGCGTTCGTCGAATTAGTTTAGTTAAGCGAGCGTTAGATTCGTTAACCGTTCGTCGTTTTTCTTTTTCTCGGATTTTAATTCGTGATTTTCCGATCGCGATTTACGATCCGATTTTCGTTCTAGTATAACTTTTTAAGCTCGTTTATCGAAATCGGCGATTCAAGCGCCTGAAGTTTAAATCTCGAAACCCTCTTTCCGAATAACCAACTTAAACAAGTTTTTGCTACTGTAAAATTTGACCTAGATCCAGATTAGTAAAAGCGAAGCTGTTTTCTTCGCCGTTTGACTTCCGTTGTTTCGTTTGATTTGGTTCTTTTTGCAAACCGAGTTCTTAAGTTGAACTATCTGGTTAGATCTTTTATTTGAGTTTTACCTGTGCATTAGATGAGTACTTATTGTATGCTTGTTTGTTTGTCTGCGATAGAATACCGGTCTTCTTTGTTACTTGAGTCTCTAGGTTTCGCGGATCATCGACAAAACAAGTAACACTTTGATCATATCTTTTCTCATACCCGGTTTTTATGCATTAGATCAATCCTCAAACCTTGCATTGATTAGGATCTAATTAAATTGTGGGATGGGAAGTAGTTGAGGTAGTACCTATTACTGCTTTATTATCAAACCCTTGGGAGTTACTTCCACGTTTGCTTATATTGCCATGCTATGCTAGTAGGCGTGGATTGGGTGAGAATGTATCCATGACGGATGTGAGATTGTTAATTAATGGTTTACTTAAGGTGGCAACTTAAACACACATCTGGGTGGATTGAGGTACTGGTTTCCGAGATTTGCTGTTTTTCTTGGATGCCACCCGGGCTCAAAGGGATCATGAGATTATTCATGCTAGAAACTTCCGTGTGCAGCCACATGCTATTATGGGCTCTAGCATAGTTGACTAAGTTGTGCGAACTCTTACGGGTAGGCTAGCAGATGTAGGGGTTGTAGGTTGGTACCGTCTACCCATACGTAAGGTGCTAGTGCTTCTGAAAGACTATGTCTCGGTCAACCGTTTCTCAAACACCATGTAGTGCGACAAATCAAACGGAGGAGATCGAGTCATGTGGGGAAAAGTGCGCAAACCTCTGCAGAGTGTATAAACTAATCATGATTAGCCGTGTCCCCGGTTATGGACATCTTGAGTATCTAGTACTTGGATATCATGTGAATCTCAACATGTTACTCTAATTAATATTATTGGGTTTTAATGAGTACTTTTAATTGGGATTGAGAATGCTGTCAACCATTCTCAATGTTTAACAACCACCATGATAGTTAAATAAATTTATTCCTTTGCAGTAGGGGAAAATTGGCTTTACACAAAACTGTAACCATAGAGCTTTCCACCAGCCAAACATGCTTGTAGTATAGCTTATTCCATTATTATTCTCTATGTGTTACATTGCGGCATATTCCATGTCTTTGCGTTTTACTGCAACGCGTTCATGTTGCAGAGACTTTTCGAACTAAGAGTAAGGTGCTTAGGTGCATTGGTTCTATACTCGATTGATGGCGTTGGAGTTGATGGACTCGCTTATTCTTCCAAGCCTTCCATTTGTTATCGTATTTAGATGGCCTTAAGCCATATTTATTTTAATAAGTTCTCTTTTGAGACACTCGATGTAATAAGTTTGTATTTGCTACTCTGTTATAAATCCTTCAAATCTTTGTGTGGTGTCGACATTCTTGATCCGAGGATGACACACGAGCATAGAGATCGGTGTTTGAGGTGCAGTGGTCGCTACCTACCGGAGGAGCCGTTGTTGGAAATATGCCCTAGAGGCAATAATAAAAGCATTATTATAATATTTCCTTGTTCATGATAATTGTCTTTTATTCATGCTATAATTGTATTATCAGGAAATCGTAATACCGTGTGAATACATAGACCACAACATGTCCCTAGTGAGCCTCTAGTTGACTAGCTCGTTGGTGAATTGACGGATAGTCCACTGATTTCACGACTATGGACATTGGATGTCATTGACAGCGGGATCACATCATTAGGAGAATGATGTGATGGACAAGACAATCCTAAGCATAGCACAAGATCATGTAGTTCGTTTGCTAGAGCTTTTACAATGTCAAGTATCTCTTCCTTAGACCATGAGATCGTGTAACTCCCGGATACCGTAGGAGTGCTTTGGGTGTACCAAAGCGTCACAAGCGTGGCGGGTGACTATAAAGGTGCACTCTGATTATCTCCAGAAAGTGTCACATTGGGTTGACCGCGGATCGAGGCCCAGGATTTGTCACTCCGTGTATGGCCGGAGAGGTATCCAGGCCCACTTTCGGTAGTGCATCATCATAATGAGCTCAAAGTGACCAAGTCCATACGGTCACGGGATCATGCATTCTGATCTGAGTAAAGTGACTTGCGATGCTTGAGGCTGAACGAGGTATTGGCATCTGGCGATCGAGTCTGGAGCGGAAGTAACATACCGTCTCGACAAAGGGAATAGTATCTGAGGTTGCTTGAATCCTTGACATCGTGGTTCATCCAATGACATCATCGAGGAGCATGTAGGAGCCAACATGGGTATCGAGATCCCTGTTGGTTATTGACACGAGGCCGTCTCGGTCATATGCGCATGTCTCCCGAACCCAGAGGGTCTACACATAAGGTTGATTGGCGCTAAGGGTTATTAGGAAGACTTGTATGTGATTACGAATGTTGTTGGTCCGGATGAGATCCCGGGACGTCACGAGGAGTTCGGAAGGATCCGGAGGTAAAGATTTATATATAGGAAGTTGTCAAGCGGACACGGAAAGTTTCGGGGCATATCGGTATTATCTGGGGCCACGGAAGGGTTCGAGGGTCCACGGGAGGAGCCACCCTTCCGGGGCCACATGGGCTGCGTGGGGCAGGAGCCAGCCCACAGTGGGCTGGGCGCCACTTGGGCCCTTGCCTAGGGTTGGGGGAACCTAGGCGCCCTTGCTTGGGGGGCAAGTTCCCCCTCCACTGGCCGCCGCCTCTAGATCCCATCTGGAGGGCAGCCCCTTGCCCCTTCCCCTATAAATAGAGGTGTGAGGGGAGGGCTGAACACCCAAGCCAAGGCGCAGCCCCTCCCCTACCCAACACCTCTCCTCCTCCGTACGTGCTTGGCGAAGCCGTGTCGGAGTACTGCTGCACCAACAACACCACGCCGTCGTGCTGCCGTTGGAGCTGTCTTGCTCAACCTCTCCTTCCTCCTTGCTGGATCAAGACGGAGGAGGCGTCGTCCGTCTGCGTCACGTGTGTTGAGCCGGAGGTGTTGTCCGTCGACACTTGGTCATCGCTGATCCGAATCACTACGAGTCACGACCCCATCATCACCATCCCCTTGAGCAGCTTCCTTTCGATCTACAAGTGGTATGTAGATGCAAACTCACTCCCTTGACTCGTTGCTTAGATGAACTCATAGATGGATCTTGGTGAAACCGTGGGAAAATTTTAATTTTACGCAGCGTTCTAACAGTGGCATCATGAGCTAGGTCTGTGCGTTGTTCTCTATTGCACGAGTAGAACACAATTTGTTGTGGGCGTAGATCTTGTCAACTTGCTTGCCGCTACTAGTCTTATCTTGCTTCAAATGTATTGTGGGATGAAGCGGTCCGGACCAACCTTACACGTGCGCTTCGTGAGACCGAGTTCCACCGACTAACATGCACTAGTTGCATAAGGTGGCTGGCGGGTGTCTATCTCTCCCACTTTAGTTGGAGCGGATTCGATGAAAAGGGTCCTTATGAAGGGTAAATAGAAGTTGACAAAATCACGTTGTGGTTATTCGTAGGTAAGAAAGCGTTCTTGCTAGAACCCAATTGCAGCCACGTAAAGATGCAACAACAATTAGAGAACGTCTAACTTGTTTTTGGCAGCCCAATTGTCATGTGATGTGATATGGCGGAAGTTGTGATGAATGATGAATGATATATTGTGATGTATGAGATCATGTTCTTGTAATAGGAATCACGACTTGCATGTCGATGAGTATGACAACCCCGGGAGCCATAGGAGTTGTCTTTATTTTGTATGACCTGCGTGTCATTGAAGAGCGCCATGTAAATTACTTTGCTTTATTGCTAAGCAACGTTAGCCATAGAAGTAGAAGTAGTCGTTGGCGTGACAACTTCATGAAGACACGATGATGGAGATCATGATGATGGAGATCATGGTGTCATCTTGCGGTGACAAGATGGTCCATGGAGCCCGAAGATGGAGATCAATGGAGCTATATGATATTGGCCATATCATGTCACTACTATATATAATTGCATGTGATGTTTATTATGTTTATGCATCTTGTTTACTTAGAGCAGACGGTAGTAAATAAGATGATCCCTTACAACAATTTCAAGAAGTGTTCTCCCCTAACTATGCACCGTTGCTAAAGTTAAATGGCCGTTTGAAGGACCACGTGATGATCGGGTGTGATAGATCCTTACGTTCACATACAACGGGTGTAAGACAGTTTTACACATGCAAAACACTTAGGGTTAACTTGACGAGCCTAGCATGTACAGACATGGCCTCGGAACACGGAGACCTAAAGGTCGAACACGAGTCGTATGGAAGATCGATCAACATGAGAATGTTCACCGCAAGCGATGACTAGTCTCATCTCTCACGTGATGATGGGACACGGCCTAGTCGACTCGGATCGTGTAAACACTTAGATGACTAGAGGATGTCTAATCGAGTGGGGAGTTCATTAAAATAATTTTGATTAGAATTATCATGAACTTAGTCTAAAACTTTTGCATAATATGTCTTGTAGATCAAATGGCCAGCGCTCATGTCAACATGAACTAGCGCGTTCCTAGAGAAAACCAAGTCGAAAGATGATGGCGACAACTATCACAATTGACTGGAGTCCTGAACACGAGATCATCCTCATAGCTGCCAGGAAACAATATGTCCTAGAAGGACCGCTAGGTGATGCACTGTCCCAGAGAACCAAGACATTATGAATGCTTGGCGGTCTACGTCTTGATGATTACTCCCTCGATTCGGTGCGGCATGCTTTACGACTTAGAACCGGGGCTCCAAAAGCGTTTTGAGCAACACGGAGCATATGAGATGTTCGAGGAGCTGAAACTAGTTTTCCAACCTCATGCCGGGTCGTGAGATATGAAGTCTCCAGAGCAAGTTCTATAGTTGTAAGATGGAGGAAAGCTGTTGCATCGGTGAGCACATACTCAAAATGTACAGGTTGCACAACCGCTTTGTCGGTGGACATAAACCTCCCGAGACGAGGCGGTCATTGACAGAATCCTTGATCGCTCCCACCAAGCTACAAGAGCTTTGTGATGAACGCTACAATATGCAGGGGATGGTGAAGACCATTCCGAAGTATTCTCTATCTTTGAAAGTCGTGAGAGGTTGAAATCAAGAAAGAACATCAAGTGTTGATGGTCAATAAAACCACTAAGTTCAAGAAGGGCAAGGGCAAGAAGAACTTCAAGAAGAATGACAAGGAGGTTGCAGCGCCCGATAAGCAAGTTGCTTAGGGAAGAAGTCAAAGAATGGACCCAAACACGAGGCCAGTACTTCTATTGCAAAGGAAGGAGCCAACTTTGGGCGGAAGCGCCCCAAATACTTAGCGGACAAGAAGGCCGACAACACTAAAGGTATATTTGATATACATGTAATTGATGTGTACCTTACGGTGCTCGTAGTAACTCACAGGTATTTGATACCGGTGCCGTTGCTCATATTTGTAACTCACGGCAGAGGCTGCGGAATAAGCGGAGATCAGCGAAGGGCGAGGTGACGATGCACGTCGGGAATGGTTCCAGAGTCGATGTGATCGCCGTCGACACGCTACCTCTACATTTACCTACGGATTAGTTTTGAACCTTAATAATTGTTATTTGGTGCCAAGTTTGAGCATGAACATTGTATCCGGATCTCGTTTGATACGAGATGGCTACTCATTTAAATCCGAGAATAATGGTTGTTCTATTTATATGAGATATGTTTTATGGTCATGCTCCAGGTAGTCAATGGTTTATTCTTAATGAATCTCGAGCGTAATGTTACACATATTCATAAGCGTGAATACCAAAAGATGTAAAGTTGATAACGATAGTCCCACATACTTGTGGCATTGCCGCCTATGGTCACATTGGTGTCAAAGCGCATGAAGAAGCTCCATGCCGATGGACTTTTTAGAGTCTCTCGATTATGAATCATTTGACACATGCGAACCATGCCTTATGGGCAAAATGACCAAGACTCCGTTCTCGGAACAATGGGCGAAAGCAACCAACTTATTGGAAATCATACATACCGATGTAATGCGGTCCAATGGCGTTGAGGCTTTCATGGAGGATATCGTTATGTTCTCACTCTCACGAACTGACTTAAGTAGATATGGGTATGTCTACTTGATGAAACACAAGTCACGAGACCTTTGAAAAGTTCAAGGAATTTCAGAATGAGGTAGAGAATCAACGTGACCTAAAGATAAAATTCTTACTGATCGAGATCGTGGAGGAGAATATTTAAGTCACGAATTTGGTACACACTTAAGAAAATGTGG
Source organism: Aegilops bicornis (assembly GCA_021605145.1). Classification (NCBI taxonomy): domain Eukaryota; kingdom Viridiplantae; phylum Streptophyta; class Magnoliopsida; order Poales; family Poaceae; genus Aegilops; species Aegilops bicornis. The sequence continues at coordinate 361,772,641 of CM038669.1, forward strand.
AATCGTTTCACAACTCACGCCGCTGGAACACCTCGGTATGTGGTGTGTCCGAACGTCAGAATGTCGCACTCTATTGGATATGGTGCGATCTATGATGTCTCTTACCGATTTATCGCTATCTTTTGGGGATCGCTCTAGAGACAGACTACATTCACTTTAAATAGGGCACCGTCTAAATCCGTTGAGACGACACCGTATGAATTATGGTTTGGGAAGAAACCTAAGCATCGTTTCTAGAAGTTTGGGGATCACGATGCTTATGTCAAGAAACTTCAACTGAAAAGCTCGAACAGAGTCGGAAAAATGCGTCTTCATAGGATACCCTAAAGAAACCATTGGGTATACCTTCTACTTAAGATCCGAGGCAAGATCTTTGTTGCCAAACGGATCGCTTTACGGAAAAGAGTTTCTCTCGAAAAGAAGTAAGTGGGAGGAAAGTAGAACTTCGATGAAGTACTACCTCTTGAGCAGGAAAGTAGTGCAGCTCGGAAAATGTTCTGTGATGCCTACACCAATCAAGAGGAAAATAATGATGATGATCAAGGTACTTGGATCAAGTTGCTCTTGAACTTCATAGGTCCACGAGGACACGTTCCGCACCCGAGTGGTACAGCAAGCACATCACAAATCATGTTGTTGAACAACGGTGAACCTTCGAACTATGAAGAAGCGATGGCGGGCAGATTCCAACAAATGGCTAGAAGCCATGAAATCCGAGATAGAATCCATGTATGAAAACAAAGTATGGACTTTGGTGACTTGCCCGATGATCGGCGACGATAGAAAACAAATGGATCTTTAAGAAGAAGATGGACGCGGATGGTAATGTCACCATCTATAAAGCTCGACTTGTCGCTAAGGGTTATCGGCAAGTTCAAGGGATTGACTACGATGAGACTTTCTCTCCCAGAGCGAAGCTTAAGTCCGTCCGAATCATGTTAGCAATTGCCGCATACTATGATTATGAGATATGGCGAGATGGACGTCAAAACAGCGTTCCTTAGCAGTTATCTTAAGGAAGAGTCAGTATATGATGCAATAGGAAGGTTTTGTCGATCCTAAGAATGCTAACAAAGTATGCAAGCTCCAATGATCCATTTATGGGCTAGTGCAAGCATCTCGGAGTTGGAACATTCGCTTTGATGAGATGATCAAAGCGTTTGGGTTTATCTTGAGACTTATGGAGAAGCCTGCGTTTACAAGAAAGTTAGTGGGAGACTCTGTAGCATTTCTCATATTATATGTAGATGACATACTTTTGATGCGAAATGATGTAGAATTCTTGGGCGACATTAAGGCCTACTTGAATAAGTGTTTTTCAATGAAGGACCTTGGAGAAGCTGCTTATATATTAGGCATCAAGATCTATAGAGATAGATCGAGGCGCCTCATAGGTCTTTTCACAAAGCACATACCTTGATAAGATTTTGAAGAAGTTCAAAATGGATCAGTCAAGAAAGGGTTCTTGCTCAGATCTTGCAAGGTGTGACATTGAGCTCGACTCAATGCCCGACCACGACAAAGATAAAGAAGAGATGAGCGTCATCCCCTATGCCTCGTACCCATAGGTTCTATTATGTATGCTACATCTTGTGTACCAGGACCTGATGTAAGCCTTCTTGGTAAGTTTGGTAGGAAGGTACCAAAGTAATCCCAAGAAGGAACACCTTTGACAACGGTCAAGAATATCCTGAAGTACCAGAAAGGACAAAGGACATGTTTCTCATTTATGGTGACGAAAGAGCACAAATGCATTGAAGGGTTACGTCGGCCTAAGCCCGACCACAGATCTGGATGACTCTAAGTCACAAACCGGATCGTGTATATGTTGAATGGTGGAAGCGATGGTAGTGCGGTACCAAGCGGAAGCGTCGTGGCGGGATCTACATGTGAAGCGGAGTACATGGCAGCCTCGGAGGCGCGCATGAAGCAATTTGGGTGAAGGAGTTCATCACCGACCTAGGAGTCATACCCAATGCGTTGGGGCCGATCAAACTCTTCTGTGACAACACTGGAGCTATTGCACTCGCCAAGGAGCCCAGGTTTCACAAGAAGAGGCACATCAAGCGTCGCTTCAACTCCATCCGTGAAAATGTTCAAGATGGAGACATAGAAATTTGCAAAGTGCATACAGATCTGAATGTCGCAGATCCGTTGACTAAACCTCTCTCGCGAGCAAAACATGATCAACACCAGAACTCTATGGGTGTTCGATTCATCACAATGTAACTAGATTATTGACTCTAGTGCAAGTGGGAGACTGTTGGAAATATGCCCTAGAGGCAATAATAAAAGCATTATTATAATATTTCCTTGTTCATGATAATTGTCTTTTATTCATGCTATAATGGTATTATTAGGAAATCGTAATACGCATGTGAATACATAGACCACAACATGTCCCTAAGTGAGCCTCTAGTTGACTAGCTCGTTGGTGACAGATAGTCACGCAGTTTCGACTATGGACATTGGATGTCATTGACAATGGGATCACATCATTAGGAGAATGATGTGATGGACCAAGACCCAATCCTAAGCATAGCACAAGATCGTGTAGTTCGTTTTGCTAGAGCTTTTACAATGTCAAGTATCTCTTCCTTAGACCATGAGATCGTGTAACTCCGGATACGGTAGGAGTGCTTTAGGTGTACCAAACGTCCTGGCGTGGCGGGTGACTATAAAGGTGCACTACGGTATCTCCGAATGTGTACATTGGGTTGACACGGATCGAGGCCCAGGATTTGTCACTCCGTGTAGCGGAGAGGTATCCTTGGGCCCACTTTCGGTAGTGCATCATCATAATGAGCTCAAAGTGACCAAGTGTCTGGTCACGGGATCATGCATTCTGATGCAGTAAAGTGACTTGCCGTGCTTGAGACTAAGCGAGGTATTGGGATCTGAAAGCGATCGAGTCTCGGGCAAGTAACTATCTGCGTCGACAAAGGGAATAGTATCACGGGTTGCTTGAATCCTTGACGCCGTGGTTCATCCGATGAGATCATCGAGGAGCATGTAGGAGCCAACATGGGTATCCAGATCCAGCTGTTGGTTATTGACACGAGAGCCGTCTCGGTCATGTATACGCATGTCTCCCGAACCGTGAGTCTACACATAAGGTTCGGTGGCGCTTAGGGTTATTAGGAAGACTTGTATGTGATTACGAATGTTGTTCGGAGTCCCGGATGAGATCCGGGACGTCACGAGGAGTTCGGAAGGATCGAGGTAAAGATTTATATATGGGAAGTTGTCAAGCGGACACCGGAAAGTTTGAGGGCATATCGGTATTGTGCTTGGGGCCACGGAAGGGTTCCGGGTCCACCGGAGGGGCCACCCCTTAGGGGGCCACATGGGCTGCGTGGGGCAGGAGCCAGCCCCTGGTGGGCTGGGCGCCCCCTTGGGCCCTTGGCGCCTAGGGTTGGAGGGAACCCTAGGCGCCCTGCTGAGGCAAGTTCCCCTCCTGACGCCCACTCTAGATCCCATCTAGAGGGCGGCCCCTTGCCCTTCCCTATAAATAGAGGGGTGAGGTGTAGGGGCTGAACACCCAAGCCAAGGCGCAGCCCTCCCCTACCCAACACCTCTCCTCCTCCCGTCGTGCTTGGCGAAGCCACAGCCGAGATCTTCTTTGCACCAACAACACCACGCCTGTGGTCGTCTTTGCCGTTGGAGCTGTCTTGCTCAACCTCTCCTTCCTCCTTGCTTTGGATCAAGATGGAGGAGGCGTCGTCCGTACCATCGTGTGTTGAGCAGCGGAGGTGCTGTCCGATTCGGCACTTGGTCATCATTGATCTGAATCACGGCTGAGTCGACCCCATCATCACCATCCCTTGAGGCAGCTTCCGCTTTTCGATCTACAAGTGGTATGTAGATGCAAACTCACTCCCTTGACTCGTTGCTTAGATGAAGTCATAGATGGATGTTGGTGAAACCGTAGGAAAAATTTTAATTTTCTGCAACGTTCCCCAACACTTAATGCCCAATATGTAAGCAGCTTCACCGAGGTCTTTCATTGAAAAACTCTTATTCAAGTATCCCTTTATGCTATCCAGAAATTCTATATCATTTCCGATCGCCAATATGTCATCCACATATAATATCGAAATGCTTCTGAGCTCCACTCACTTTCTTGTAAATCTGAGGCTTCTCAAAAAATGCATACAAACCAAATTCTTTGATCACACTATCAAAGCGTTTATTCCAACTCCCGAGAGGCTTGCACCAGTCCATAAATGGATCGCTGGAGCTTCCACACTTTGTTAGCTCCTTTTGGATCGACAAAACCTTCCGGTTGCATCATATACAACTCTTCTTCCAGAAATCCATTCAGGAATGCAGTTTTGACATCCATCTGCCAAATTTCATAATCATAAAATGCGGCAATTGCTAACATGATTCAGACAGACTTAAGCATCGCTACAGGTGAGAAGGTCTCATCGTAGTCAATCCCTTGAACTTGTCGAAAACCTTTCGCAACAAATCGAAGCTTTGTAGAGCAGTAACATTACCGTCGACGCTGGTCTTCTCCTTGAAGATCCATTTTATTCTCAATTGCTTTGCGATCATCGACAAGTCAACCAGAGTCCACACTTTGTTCTCATACATGGATCCCATCTCGATTTCATGGCTTCAAGCCATTTTGCGAATCTGGGCTCACCATCGCTTCTTCATAGTTCGTGGGTTCATCATGATCTAGTAGCATGACTTCCGAGCAGGATTACCGTACCACTCAAGTGCGGATCTTACTCTGGTTGATCTACTGAAGTTCGGTAGCAACTTGATCCGAGTTCCATGATCATCATCATTAACTTCCTCACTAATTGGTGTAGGTGTCACGAAACCGGTTTCGTGATGTACTACTTTCAATAAGGGAGCAGTATGGATTACCTCATTAAGTTCTACTTTCCTCCCACTCACTTCTTTCGAGAGAAACTCCTTCTCTAGAAAGGATCCATTCTTAACAACGGATGTCTTGCCTTCGGATCTGTGATAGAAGGTGTACCCAATGATCTCCTTTGGGTATCCTATGAAGACACATTTCTCGATTTGGGTTCGAGCTTATCGGGTTGAAGCTTTTTCACATAAGCATCGCATGACCCCAAACTTTCGAAAGCGACAACTTTGGTTTCTTGCCAAACCACAGTTCATAAGGCGTCGTCTCAACGGATTTTGATGGTGCCCTATTTAACGTGAATGCGGCCGTCTCTAAAGCATAACCCCAAAATGATAGCGGTAAATCTGTAAGAGATATCATAGATCGCACCATATCAAGTAAAGTAGGATTACGACGTTCGGATACACCATTACGTTGTGGTGTTCCGGGTGGCGTGAGTTGTGAAACTATTCCGCATTGTTTAAAATGTAGACCAAACTCGTAACTCAAATATTCTCCTCCACGATCAGATCGTAGAAACTTTATTTTCTTGTTACGATGATTTTCAACTTCACTCTGAAATTCTTTGAACTTTTCAAATGTTTCAGACTTATGCTTCATTAAGTAGATATACCCATATCTACTTAAATCATCTGTAAAGGTGAGAAAATAACAATATCCGCCACGAGCCTCAACATTCATCGGACCACATACATCTATATGTATGATTTCCAACAAATCTGTTGCTCTCTCCATAGTTCCAGAGAACGGCGTTTTCGTCATCTTGCCCATGAGGCACGGTTACATAAGTACCAAGTGATTCATAATCAAGTGGTTCCAAAAGTCCATCAAGATGGAGTTTCTTCATGCACTTTACACCGATATGACCTAAACGGCAGTGCCACAAATAAGTTGCACTATCATTATCAACTCTGCATCTTTTGGCTTCAACATTATGAATATGTGTATCACTACTATCGAGATGGATGTCAAAACTGCATTCCTGAATGGATTTCTGGAAGAAGAGTTGTATATGATGCAACCGGAAGGTTTTAATAAGATCCAAAAGGAGCTAACAAAGTGTGCAAGCTCCGGTGATCCATTTATGGACTGGTGCAAGCCTCTCGGAGTTGGAATAAACGCTTTGATAGTGTGATCAAAGAATTTGGTTTTGCATGCACTTTTGGAGAAGCTCAGTATTTACAAGAAAGTGAGTGGGAGCTCTGTAGCATTTCTAATATTATATATGGATGACATATTGCTGATCGGAAATGATATAGAATTTCTGGATAGCATAAAGGGATACTTGAATAAGAGTTTTTCAATGAAAGACCTCGGTGAAGCCGCTTACATATTGGGCATTAAGTGTTGGGGGCGTTGCGAAAATTAAAATTTTTCCCTACGGTTTCACCAACATCCATCTATGACTTCATCTAAGAAATGAGTCAAAGGGAGTGAGTTTGCATCTACACACCACTTGTAGATCGAGTGCTTGAGCGTTCAAGGGATGGTGATGATGGGGTCGTACTCCGCGTGATTCAGATCACTGATGACCAAGTCTTGAGCAGACGGACAAGACCTCCGCGTTCAACACACGTGAGATGGTACGGACGACGTCTCCTCCGTCTTGATCCAGCAAGGAGGAAGGAGAGGTTGAGGAAGACAGCTCAACGGCGGCCACGACCAGGCGTGGTGTTGTTGGTCGTGAAGATTCTGGCTGTGGCTTCGCCAAGCACGTACGGAGGAGGAGAGGTGTTGGGTAGGGGAGGAGCTGCGCCTTGGCTTGGGTGTTCAGCCCTCCCCTCACCCCTCTATTTATAGGGGAAGGGGCAAGGGGGGCCGGCCCTTCTAGATGGGATCTAGAGGGGGGCGGCGGCCAGCGAGGGGGAACTTGCCCCCCAAGCAGGGGCGCCTTCTAGGGTTCCCCCAACCCTAGGCAAGGGCCCAAGGGGGCGCCCAGCCCACCAGAGGCTGGCTCCTGCCCCTACGCAGCCCATGTGGCCCCCTAAGGGGTGGCCTCCTCCATGGACCCGGAACCCTTCCGGTGGCCCTGTCTGACAATACCGATATGCCTGAAACTTTCCTGTCCGCTTGACAACTTCCCATATATAAATCTTTACCTCGACCCTTCCGAACTCCTCGTGACGTCCGGGATCTCATCCGGACTCAACAACATTCGGTAATCACATACAAGTCTTCCTAATAACCCTAAGCGTCCACCGAACCTTAAGTGTGTAGACCCTACGGGTTCGGGAGACATCTGCGCATATGACCGAGACGGCTCAGTCAATAACCAACAGCGGGATCTGGATACCCATGTTGGCTCCCACATGCTCCTCGATGATGTCATCGGATGAACCATGATGTCAAGGATTCAAGCAACCCCGTATACTATTCCCTTTGTCGCAGAACGGTATGTTACTTGCTCGAGACTTCGATCATCCAGATCCCAATACCTCGTTCGGTCTCGTTACATCGCAAGTCACTTTACTGCATCCGTAATGCATGATCCCGACCGGACACTTACTTGGTCACTTTGAGCTCATTATGATGATGCACTACCGAGTGGGCCTAAAGGATACCTCTCCGTCATACACGGAGTGACAAATCGATCTCGATCCGTGTCAACCCAATGTACACTTTTGGAGATACATGTAGTGCACCTTTATAGTCACCCCAGGTTACGTTGTGACCTTTGGTACACCCAAAGCACTCCCACGGTATCCGGAGTTACACGATCTCATGGTCTAAGGAAGAGATACTTGACATTGTAAAAGCTCTAGCAAAAAGCGAACTACACGATCTTGTGCTATGCTTAGGATTGGGTCTTGTCCATCACATCATTCTCCTAATGATGTGATCCCGCTTGTCAATGACATCCAATGTCCATAGTCGAAACCGTGACTATCTCGTCACCAACGAGCTAGTCAACTAGAGGCTCACTAGGGACATGTTGTGGTCTATGTATTCACACCGTGTATTACGATTTCGGATAATACAATTATAGCATGAATAAAAGACAATTATCATGAATAAGGTAATATAATAATAATGCTTTTTATTATTGCCTCTAGGGCATATTTCCAACAGATCTCCCACTTGCACTAGAGTCAATAATCTAGTTACATTGTGATGAATCGAACACCCATAGAGTTCGGTGTTGATCATGTTTTTGCTCGCATGAGAGGAAGTTTAGTCAACGGATCTGCGACATTCGGATCCGTATGCACTTTGGTAAATTTCTATGTCTCCATCTTGAACATTTTCACGGATGGAGTTGAAGCGACGCTTGATGTGCTCGGTCTTCTTGTGAAACTGGGCTCCTTGGCGGAGTAATAGCTCCGTTGTTGTCACGTGCAGAGTTTGATCGGCCCCGACGCATTGGGTATGACTCCTAGGTCGGTGATGAACTCCTTCACCCAAATTGCTTCATCTTGCGCTGCCTCAGAGGCTGCCATGTACTCCGCTTCACATGTAGATCCCGCCACGACGCTACGCTTGGCTGCACTAGCTTATCGCTCCACCATTCAACATATACACGTGATCCGGTTTGTGACTTAGAGTCATCCAGATCTGTGTCGGCTAAGCGCCGACGTAACCCTTTACGACGCATTTGCTCTTCGTCACCTCCATAAACGAGAAACATGTCCTTTGTCCTTTCTGTGTACTTCAGGATATTCTTGACGCTGTCCGGTGTTCCTTGCCGGGATTACTTTGGTACCTTCCTACCAAACTTACGGCAAGGTTTACATCAGGTCCGTACACAACATGGCATACATAATAGAACCTCTTGAGCTCAATCTCACACCTTGCGATGCAAGACAGCAAGAACCCTTTCTTGACCGATCCATTTTGAACTTCTTCAAAATCTTATCAAGGTATGTGCTTTGTGAAAGACCTATGAGGCGTCTCGATCTATCTCTATAGATCTTGATGCCTAATATATAAGCAGCTTCTCCAAGGTCCTTCATTGAAAAACACTTATTCAAGTAGGCCTTAATGTCTTTGTCCAGAATTCTACATCATTTCCCATCAAAAGTATGTCATCTACATATAATATGAGAAATGCTCTGAGCTCCCACTCACTTTCTTGTAAACGCAGCGAGGCTTCTCCATAAGTCTCCATAAACCCAAACGCTTTGATCATCTCATCAAAGCGTAATGTTCCAACTCCGAGATGCTTGCACCAGCCCATAAATGGATCGCTAGAGCTTACATACTTTGTTAGCATTCTTAGGATCGACAAAACCTTCCTGGCTGCATCATATACAAAGCTCTTCCTTAAGATAACCGTTAAGGAACGCTGTTTTGACGTCCATCTGCCATATCTCATAATCATAGTATGCGGCAATTGCTAACATGATTCGGACGGACTTAAGCTTCGCTACGGAGAGAAAGTCTCATCGTAGTCAATCCCTTGAACTTGCCGATAACCCTTAGCGACAAGTCGAGCTTTATAGATGGTGACGTTACCATCCGCCATCTGCCTTCTTCTTAAAGATCCATTTGTTTTCTATCGCCGCCCGATCATCGAACCAAGTCGATCAAAGTCCATACTTTGTTTTCATACATGGATTCTATCTCGGTTCATGGCTTCTAGCCATTTGTTGGAATCTGGCCCGCCATCGCTTCTTCATAGTTCAAGGTTCACCGTTGTCTAACAACATGATTTCCGTGATGTGGTTGCCGTACCACTGCAGTGCGAACGTGTCCTCGTGGACCTACGGGTTCAAGAGCAACTTGATCCAAGTACCTTGATCATCATCATTATTTTCCTCTTGCTTGGTGTAGGCATCACAGAACATTTTCCTCGAGTCGCACTACTTTCCCGTTCAAGAGGTAGTACTCCATCGAGTTCTACTTTCCTCCCACTTACTTCTTTCGAGAGAAACTCTTTTTCCGTAAAGGATCCGTTCTTGGCAACAAAGATCTTGCCCTCGGATCTTAAGTAGAAGGTATACCCAATGGTTTCTTTAGGGTATCCTATGAAGACGCATTTTTCCGAGCTTGGGTTCGAGCTTTTCAGGTTGAAGTTTCTTGACATAAGCATCGTGATCCCCAAACTTTTAGAAACGACGACCTTAGGTTTCTTCCCAAACCATAATCCATACGGTGTCGCCTCAACGGATTTCGACGGTGCCCTATTTAAAGTGAATGTAGCTGTCTCTAGAGCGTATCCCCAAAAGATAGCGGTAAATCGGTAAGAGACATCATAGATCGCACCATATCCAATAGAGTGCGACACGACGTTCGGACACACCGCTTGCTACCGAGGTGTTCCAGCGGCGTGAGTTGTGAAAGCGATTCCACATTTCCTTAAGTGTGTACCAAATTCGTGACTTAAATATTCTCCTCCACGATCCGATCGTAAGAATTTTATCTTCCGGTCACGTTGATTCTCTACCTCATTCTGAAATTCCTTGAACTTTTCAAAGGTCTCAGACTTGTGTTTCATCAAGTAGACATACCCATATCTACTTAAGTCATCTGTGAGAGTGAGAACATAACGATATCCTCCATGACCTCAACGCTCATTGGACCGCATACATCGGTATGTATGATTTCCAATAAGTTGGTTGCTCGCTCCATTGTTAGGAGAACGGAGTCTTGGTCATTTTGCCCATAAGGCATGGTTCGCATGTGTCAAATGATTCATAATCGAGAGACTCTAAAAGTCCATGAGCATGGAGCTTCTTCATGCGCTTGACACCAATGTGACCAAGGCAGCAATGCCACAAGTATGTGGGACTATCGTTATCAACTTTACATCTTTTGGTATTCACGCTATGAATATGTGTAACATTACGTTTGAGATTCATTAAGAATAAACCATTGACCATCGGAGCATGACCATAAAACATATCTCTCATATAAATAGAACAACCATTATTCTCGGATTTAAATGAGTAGCTATCTCAGATCAAACGAGATCCGATACAATGTTCATGCTCAAACTTGGCACCAAATAACAATTATTAAGGTTCAAAACTAATCCGTGAGGTAAATGTAGAGGTAAGCGTCTTGACGGCGATCACATCGACTCTGGAACCATTCCCGACGCATCGCCACCTCACCCTTCGCCGCCCATCTCAGTTTATTCCGCAGCTCCTGCTGTGAGTTACAAATATGAGCAACTACCGCAGATCAAATACCTGTGAGTTACTACGAGTAATCGGTAAGGTACACATCAATTACATGTATATCAAATATACCTTTAGTGTTGCTTAGCCTTCTTGTCCGCTAAGTATTTGGGGCAGTTCCGCTTCCGATGGCCTTCCCTTTGCAATAAAAAGCACTCTGTCTCAGATTTGGGTCCATTCTTTGACTTCTTCCCTAACTTGCTTTAAAGGCGCGTAACCTCTCCTTGCCGTCCTTCTTGAAGTTCTTCTTGCCCTTGCCCTTTTTGAACTTAGTGGTTTTATTGACCATCAACACTTGATGTTCTTTCTTGATTTCAACCTCTCACGACTTCAAAGATAGAGAATACTTCGAATGGTCTTCACCATCCCCGGATATTGTAGTTCCTCACAAAGCTCTTGTAGCTTGGTGGGAGGATCAAGGATTCTATCAATGACCGCCTCGTCCAGGAGGTTTATGTCCAGTAGGACAAAGGGTTGTGCAACCTGTATATTTTGAGTATGTGCTCACCGACAGTAACTGTTTTACTCCATCTTACAATTATAGAACTTGTCGGAGACTTCATATCTCTCGACCCGGACATGAGCTTGGAAAACTAGTTTCAGCTCCTCGAACATCTCATATGCTCCGTGTTGCTCATAACGCTTTTGGAGCCCCGGTTCTAAGTCAGTAAAGCATGCCGCCTTGAAACGAGGGAGTAATCATCAAGACGAGACCGCCAAGCATTCATAATGTCTTGGTTCTTCCGACGGGTGCATCACCTAGCGGTCCTTCTAGGACATATTGTTTCACGGCAGCTATGAGGATGATCTCGTGTTAGGACCCAATTCCGTATAGTTGCTGCCATCATCTTTCAGCTTGGTTTTCTCTAGGAACGCGTTGAAGTTCATGTTGACATGAGCGTTGGACATTTGATCTACAAGACATATTATGCAAAATTTTTAGACTAAGTTCATCATAATTAAGTTCATCTAATCAAAATTATTTTAATGAACTCCCACTCAGATTAGACATCCCTCTAGTCATCTAAGTGTTTACACGATCCGAGTCGACTAGGCCGTGTCCGATCATCACGTGAGATGGACTAGTCATCGTCGGTGAACATTCTCATGTTGATCGTATCTTCCATACGACTCGTGTTCGACCTTTCCGGTCTCCGTGTTCCGAGGCCATGTCCGTACATGCTAGGCTCGCCAAGTTAACCCTAAGTGTTTTGCATGTGTAAAACTGTCTTACACCCGTTGTATGTGAAAGTAAGGAACTAACACACCCGAACATCACGTGGTCCTTCGAAACGACGAACTTTAGAAACGGAGCACAGTTAGGGAGAACACTTCTTGAAATTGTTGTAAGGGATCATCTTATTTACTACCGTCGTTCTAAGTAAACAAGATGCATAAACATAATAAACATCACATGCAATTATATATAGTAGTGACATGATATGGCCAATATCATATAGCTCCATTGATCTCCATCTTGAGGCTCCATGATCATCTTGTCACCCGGCATGACACCATGATCTCCATCATCATGTCTTCATGAAGTTGTCACGCCAACGACTACTTCTACTTCTATGGCTAACGCGTTTAGCAATAAAGTAAAAGTAATTTACATATGCGTTCTTCAATGACACGCAGGTCATACAAAAATAAAGACAACTCCTATGGCTCCTGCCGGTTGTCATACTCATCGACATGCAAGTCGATTCCTATTACAAGAACATGATCTCATACATCACAATATATCATTCATCATTCATCACAACTTCGCCATATCACATCACATGACAATTCTTTGCCAAAAACAAGTTAGACGTCCTCTAATTGTTGTTGCATCTTTTACGTGGCTGCAATTGGGTTCTAGCAAGAACGTTTTCTTACCTACGAATAACCACAACATGATTTTGTCAACTTCTATTTACCCTTCATAAGGACCCTTTTCATCGAATCCGCTCCAACTAAAGTGGGAGAGACAGACACCCGCCAGACCACCTTATGCAACTAGTGCATGTTAGTCGGTGGAACCGTCTCACGTAGCGTCTACGTGTAAGGTTGGTCCGGCCTCTTCATCCCACAATACCGCTGAAGCAAGATAAGACTAGTAGCAGCAAGCAAGTTGACAAGATCTACGCCCACAACAAATTGTGTTCTACTCAGTAATAGAGAACTACGCATAGACCTAGCTCATGATGCCACCGTTGGGGAACGCGTTGCGAGAAAATTAAAAATTTTCCTACGGTTTCACCAAGATCCATCTATGAGTTCATCTAAGCAACGAGTCAAGGGAGTGAGTTTGCATCTACATACCACTTGTAGATCGAAAAGTGCGGAAGCGTTCAAGGGATGGTGATGATGGAGTCGTACTTTCGCCGTGATTCGGATCACTGATGACCAAGTGCTGAACGGACAAACCTCCGCTGCTCAACACACGCGTGCAGATGCAGACGATGTCTCCTCCGTCTTGATCCAGCAAGGAGGAAGGAGAGGTTGAGGAAGACAGCTCCAGCAAAGACGACCTGACGGCGTGGTGTTGTTGGTGCAGAAGATTCGGCTGTGGCTTCGCCAAGCACGCACGGAGGAGGAGAGGTGTTGGGTAGGGAGGGCTGCGCCTTGGCTTGGTGTTCAGCCTCCCTCACCCCTCTATTTATAGGGGAAGGGGCAGGGGCCGGCCCCTCTAGATGGGATCTAGAGGGCAAGGGCGGCTAGGGAGGGGGAACTTGCCCCTGCCAAGCAGGGGCGCCTTCTAGGGTTCCCCCCAACCCTAGGCGCAAGGGCCCAGGGGCGCCCAGCCCACCAGGGGCTGGCTCCTTCCCACGCAGCCCATGTGGGCCCCCTAAGGGGTGGCCCCTCCGTGGACCCCGGGAACCCTTCCTGGCCCCATTACAATACCGATATGCCCCCAAAACTTTCGGTGTCCGCTTGACAACTTCCCATATATAAATCTTTACCTGCAGACCTTCCTAACTCCTCGTGACGTCCGGATCTCATCCGGACTCAACAACATTCGTAATCACATACAAGTCTTCCTAATAACCCTAAGCGCCACCGAACCTTAAGTGTGTAGACCCTACGGGTTCGGAGACATGCGAGACATGACCGAGACGGCTCTCGAGGTCAATAACCAACAGCGGATCTGGATACCCATGTTGGCTCCCACATGCTCCTCGATGATGTCATCGGATGAACCACGATGTCAAGGATTCAAGCAACCCGTGATACTATTCCCTTTGTCAGACGATTTGGTATAAAGTTACTTGCGAGACTCGATCGTCGGTATCCCAATACCTCGTTAGGCCTCAAGCATCCGGCAAGTCACTTTACTCAGCAATAGAATGCATGATCCCGTGACCGGACACTTGGTCACTTTGAGCTCATTATGATGATGCACTACCGAGTGGGCCTGATGATACCTCTCTCAGTCATCACGGAGTGACAAATCCGATCTCGATCCGTGTCATCCCAATGTACACTTTCGGAGATACCTGTAGTGCACCTTTATAGTCACCCGATTCACGTTGTGACGTTTGGTACACCCAAAGCACTCCTACGGTATCCGGGAGTTACACGATCTCATGGTCTAAGGAAGAGATACTTGACATTGTAAAAGCTCTAGCAAAACGAACTACACGATCTTGTGCTATGCTTAGGATTGGGTCTTGTCCATCACATCATTCTCCTAATGATGTGATCCCGCTCTCAATGACATCCAATGTCCATAGTCGAAACTGCGTGACTATCTCGTCAACCAACGAGCTAGTCAACTAGAGGCTCACTAGGGACATGTTGTGGTCTATGTATTCACACGTGTATTACGATTTCCGGATAATACAATTATAGCATGAATAAAAGACAATTATCATGAACAAGGAAATATAATAATAATGCTTTTATTATTGCCTCTAGGGCATATTTCCAACATTAAGATCTATAGAGATAGATCAAGACGCTTAATTGGACTTTCACAAAGCACATACCTTGACAAAGTTTTGAAGAAGTTCAAAATGGATCAAGCAAAGAAAGGGTTCTTGCCTGTGTTACAAGGTGTGAAGTTGAGTAAGACTCAATGCCCGACCACCGCAGAAGATAGAGAGAAAATGAAAGATGTTCCCTATGCTTCAGCCATAGGCTCTATCATGTATGCAATGTTGTGTACCAGACCTGATGTGTGCCTTGCTGTAAGTCTAGCAGGGAGGTGATACGTCTCCAACGTATCTATTATTTTTGATTGCTCCATGCTACTTTATTTACTGTTTTAGGCAATATTGGGCTTTATTATCCACTTTTAAATTATTTTTGGGACTAACCTATTAACCGGAGGCCCAGCCCAGATTTGTCGCTTGCTTATGCCTATTTCAGTGTTTCGAGGAAAAGGAATATCAGACGGAGTCAAAACGGAACGAAATCAACTGGAGACGTTATTTTTGGAAGGAAACCTACCAGATAGACTTGGAGTGCATGTCAGGGCAGTCCCGGGCTGCCCACGAGGGTGGGGGGCGCGCCCTACCCCTGGGCACGCCCCTGCCTCGTGAGCACCCGGAGGTCCACCGACGTACTTCGCACACCCATATATACCTACGTATCGTAAAACTTCCGAGCAGGAAGATAGATCGGGAGTTCCGCCGCGCAAGCCTCTCAGAGCCACCAAAACCAATCGGGACCCTGTTAAGACCTCACGGAGGGGGATCCCATCACCGAGAGGCCATCTTCATCATCCCAGCGCTATCCATGACGAGGAGGGAGTAGTTCACCCTCGGGGCCGAGGTATGTACTAGTAGCTATGTGTTTGATCTCTCTCTCTCTCGTGTTCTCTCTCGTGTTCCCTCTATGGCACGATCTTGATGTATCCCGAGCTTTGCTATTGTAGTTCGATCTTATGATGTTTCTCCCCCTCTACTCTATTGTGATGAATTGAGTTTCCCCTTTTGAAGTTATCTTATTGGATCGAGTCTTTATGAGAACACTTGATGTATGTCTTGCCGTGATTATCTGTGGTGACAATGGGATATCATGTGCCACTTGATGTATGTTTTGGTGACCAACTTGCAGGTTCCACCCATGAACCTATGCATAGGGGTTGGCACACGTTCTTGACTCTCCGGTAGAAACTTTGGGGCACTCTTTGAAGTACTTTTATGTTGGTTGGATGAATCTGAGATTGTGTGATGCATATCGTATAATCATGCCCATGGATACTTGAGGTGACAATGGAGTATCTAGGTGACATTAGGGTTTTGGTTGATTTGTATCTTAAGGTGTTATTCTAGTACAAACTCTTTTATAGATTGATCCGAAAGAATAGCTTTGAGGTGGTTTGTACCCTACCATAATCTCTATGTTTGTTCTCCGCTATTAGTGGCTTCGGAGTGACTCTTTGTTGCATGTTGAGGGCTTGTCATATGTTCTATCTATGTTATTATTGTTGAGAGATCTTGCACTAGTGAAAGTATGAACCCTAGGCCTTGTTTCCTATCATTGCAATACCGTTTACGCTCAGTTTTATCGCTTGTTACCTTGCTGTTTTTATTATTTCAGATTACAAATACCTTTATCTACTATCCATATTGCACTTGTATCACCATCTCTTCGCCGAACTAGTGCACCTATACAATTTACCATTGTATTGGGTGTGTTGGGGACACAAGAGACTCTTTGTTATTTGGTTGCAGGGTTGTTTGAGAGAGACCATCTTCATCCTACGCCTCCCACGGATTGATAAACCTTAGGTCATCCAATTGAGGGAAATTTGCTACTGTCCTACAAACCTGTGCACTTGCAGGCCCAACAACGTCTACAAGAAGAAGGTTGTGTAGTAGACATCAAGCTCTTTTCTGGCGCCGTTGCCGGGGACGTTAGCGCTTGAAGGTATATCTTTAGATCTTGCAATCGAATCTTATTGTTTCTTGTTTTATCACTAGTTTATTTCATAAAAGAAAACTACAAAAAAATGGAATTAAGGATGCCTCATATGCTTCATCTTTTTAATGTCTTTCATGAAAATGATGGGAAGGAAAATTGTCCTCAAGTGCTAGAAGAATAACTACATAGAATACTTGGGATGAAATATTTGAATGATGAGCATGATTGCAATGTTGTTAGTACGAATTCTTTGAATATCCTTGATGCTAATGATATGCAAAGCCACAAGCTTGGGGAAGCTATGTTTGATGAAAATGATATTTTTTGTCCCCCAAGCTTTGATGAGCAAATTTACTATGATGAAAGCATGCCTCCTATCTATGATGATTATTGTGATGACACGTATGCTTTAAAGAATAATGATAACCATGAAACTTGTCATCTTGATCTTAATTTCCAATCACATGATAGTTATTTTGTTGAGTTTGCTCCCACTACCATTGATGAGAATAGATTTGCTTATGTGGAGAGTAATAAAAATTTTATGCTTATAGATCATGAAAAGAATGCTTTAGGTGCTGGTTATATTGTTGAATTCATTCATGATGCTACTGAAAATTATTATGAGAGAGGAACATATGCTAGTAGGAATTGCAATAATATCAAGTTTCCTCTCTATTTGCTCAAAATCTTGAAGTTATGCTTGTTTTACCTTCCTATGCTTGTTGATTATTGTTCCCCTAAGTTGTTTTCTCACAAAATCCCTATGCATAGGAAGAGGGTTAGGCTTAAATGTGCTAGTCATATGCTTCATGATGCTCCCTTTATGTTTCAATTCTTATCTTTTATGTGAGCATCATTGTCATCATCATGCCTAGCTAGAAAGGCATTAAAGAAAAGCGCTTGTTGGGAGACAACCCAATATTTATCCTTACTGTTTTTGTGTGTCCACATGATTATGCTACTGTATTAATCATGTGTTATAGCTTTTGTTTCAATAAAGTGCCAAGTAGAACATTTGGGAAGACTTGGGTGAAGTTTATATGATCTTGCTGTGAAAAACAGAAACTTTAGCGCTCACGAGAATAGCTGCCATTTTTTACTGGAGAGTGCTTTTAGGTTGATTCTTTTTGCAGATGATTAATAGACAAATTACTCAGGTCCAGAAATGTATTTCATAATTTTTGGGGTTCCAGAAGTATACGTTTGATACAGATTACTACAGACTGTTTTGTTTTTGACAGATTCTGTTTTCATTGTGTTGTTTGCTTATTTTGATGCACCTATGGCTAGTATTAAGTGGTATGAACCATAGAGAAGTGATAATACAGTATATATTACACCAATATGAATTTAGAATGAGTTCATTACAGTACCTAAGTGGTGGTTTTATTTTCTTATACTAACGGTGCTTACGAGTTTTGTTTTGAGTTTTGGGTGGTTGAAGTTTTCAAGTTTTGGGTAAAGATTCGATGGACTATGGAATAAGGAGTGGAAAGAGCCTAAGCTTGGGGATGCCCAAGGCACCCCAAGGTAATATTCAAGGACAACCAAGCAACTAAGCTTGGGGATGCCCCGGATGGCATCCCCTCTTTTGTCCTCGTTCATCGGTAACTTTACTTGGAGCTATATTTTTATTCACCACATGATATGTGTTTTGCTTGGAGCGTCATTTTCTCTTGTTAGTTTTTGCTTGATGTTAATTAGATTAGTGTTTTGCATCTTTAGTTTCAATAAAAAAGGTCAAGGATAGCCTTTGCCATGCTTATTTTGCTAGTATACATGTTGCTGTTTGAAAACAGAAAGTTTACCGCTGTTGCAAAAATTCCTCAGAAAAGTCAGAGCATGGTCTAACGTTGAATCTTTTTGTATATTGAGATCTGATAAATTTATTACAGTGGGAATTTTAGTTCATAATTTTTGGAGTTAGGGAAGTATGATGAATCTTGCATTCTTTACAGACTGTACTGTTTTGGCAGATTGCTGTTATGTTTTCATTGTTTGCATATGTTTGCTAGTTTAATGATTCTATTTGAGGATAGGAGTGTTAAATATGCAGAGACATTTAGTGTGCAATGTTGAATAATAATGTTAGTGATTTGTTACAGTAGAAAATGATAAGGTTTTGCATTGGTTTATACTAACCTATCTCACGAGTTCTTGTTGAGTTTGGTGTGGATGAAGCTTTTTGATAAAAAGAGAAACCATGATATGAGAGGAATTAAGGAGACACAAAAGCTCAAGCTTGGGGATGCCAAGACACCCCAAGATAATATTTCAAGAAGTCTCAAGCATCTAAGCTTACGGATGCCCCGTTAGGCATCCCACCTTTCTTCTTCAACAACTATCGGTTAGTATCGGTTGAGCCTAAGTTTTTGCTTCTTCACATGAGTTGTGCTATCCTTGCAATGTAGTTTTCTTTAGCTTTGCTTGCTGTTTGAATAAAGTATCAAGATTTGAAATTCTTTAATGAGAGAAAGTCTTCGCATAGTTGCATAATTATTTAGCTACTCATTGATCTTCACTTATATCTTTCGGAGTAGTTTTTGTTATTGCTCATAGTGCTTCACTTATATCTTTTGAGCGTGATAATTTTTGCTCTAGTACTTCACTTATATCTTTTAGAGCACGGTGGTGGATTTGTTTTAAAGAAACTATTGGTCTCTCATGCTTCACTTATATTATTTTGAGAGTCGTCAATAGCATGGTAATTTGCTTAATGTTAATATACTTGGTATTCAAGATATGTGTAACTTTCTTTTGAGTGCGTTGAATACTAAGATAAGCTTGATGCTTGATAATTGTTTTGAGATATGAAGATAGTGATATTAGAGCCATGCTAGTTGAGTAGTTGTGAATTTAAAGAATACTTGTGTTGAAGTTTGTGATTCCCGTAGCATGCACGTATGGTGAACCGTTATGTGATGAAGTCGGAGCATGATTTATTTATTGATTGCCTTCCTTATGAGTGGCGGTCGGGGAGACGGCGATTGTCTTTTCCTACCAATCTAATCCCCTAGGAGCATGCGCGTAATACTTTGCTTTGATAACTTCTAGATTTTTGCAATAAGTATATGAGTTCTTTATGACTAATGTTGAGTCCATAGATTATACGCACTTTTTCCCATCCTTCCACCGTTGCTAGCCTCTCTAATACCAAGCACCTTTCGCGGTATCATACACCCACCATATATCTTCCTCAAAACAGCCACCATACCTACCTATTATGGCATTTCCATAGCCATTCCGAGATATATTGCCATGCAACTTTCCACCGTTCCGTTTATTATGACACGCTCCATTATTGTCATATTGCTAGCATGATCATGTAGTTGACATCGTATGTGTGGCAAAGCCACTGTTCATAATTCTTTCATACATGTCACTCATGAGTCATTGCACATCTCGATTACACCTTGAGGCATTCATATAGAGTCATATTTTGTTCTAAGTATCGAGTTGTAATTGTTGAGTTGTAAGAAAATAAAAGTGTGATGATCATCATTATTAGAGCATTGTCCCAGTGAGGAAAGGATGATGGAGACTATGATTCCCCCACAAGTCGGGATGAGACTCCGGACGAAAAAATAAATAAAAGAAAAGGAGGCCACAAAAATAAGAGAAAAGGCCCAAATAAAAAAAATAAAAAAATGAGAGAAAGAGAGAAGGGACAATGTTACTATCCTTTTACCACACTTGTGCTTCAAAGTAGCACCAAGATCTTCATGATAGAGAGTCTCTCATTTTATCACATTCATATACTAGTGGGAATTTTTCATTATAGAACTTGGCTTGTATATTCCAATGATGGGCTTCCTCAAATGCCCTAGGTCTTCATGAGCAAGCGAGTTGGATGCACACCCACTTAGTTTCTTTTGTTGAGCTTTCCTATTCTTATAGCTCTAGTGCATCAGTTGCATGGCAATCCCTACTCACTCACATTGATATCTATTGATGGGCATCTCCATAGCCCGTTGATACGCCTAGTTGATGTGAGACTATCTTCCCCTCTTTTTTGTCTTCTCCACAACCACCATTCTATTCCACATATAGTGCTATATCCATGGCTCACGCTGATGTATTGCACTCAAGATTGAAAAAGTTTTGAAAATGTTAAAGTATGAAACAATTGCTTGGCTTGTCATCGGGGTTGTGCATGATTTAAATACTTTGTGTGGTGAAGATAGAGCATAGCCAAACTATATGATTTTGTAGGGATAACTTTCTTTTGCCATGTTATTTTGAGAAGACATGATTGCTTTGATTAGTATGCTTGAAGTATTATTATTTTTATGTCAATATGTACTTTTGTCTTGAATCTTTCAGATCTGAATGTTCATACCACAATTAAGAAGATTTACATTGAAATTATGCCAAAGTATCACTCCGCATCAAAAATTCTTTTTTATCATTTACCTACTCGAGGACGAGCATGAATTAAGCTTGGGGATGCTTGATACGTCTCCAACGTATCTATAATTTTTGATTGCTCCATGCTACTTTATTTACTGTTTAGGCAATATTGGGCTTTATTATCCACTTTTATATTATTTTTGGGACTAACCTATTAACCGAGGCCCAAATTTCAGATTCTGGTTGTTTTATGCCTATTTCAGTGTTTCGAGGAAAAGGAATATCAGACGGAGTCAAAACGGAACGAAATCAACTGGAGAAGTTATTTTTGGAAGGAGACCTACTAGATAGACTTGGAGTGCACATAAGGGGAGTCCCGGGCTGCCCACGAGGGTGGGGGGCGCGCCCTACCCCCCTGGGCGCGCCCCCTGCCTCGTGAGCACCCCAGAGGTCCACCGACGTACCCCCTGCACCCATATATACCTACGTATCGTAAAACTTCCGTAATGTAAGATAGATCGGGAGTTCCGCCACCGCAAGCCTCTCAGAGCCACCAAAACCAATCGGGACCTGTTGAGACCTGCCGGAGGGGGATCCCATCACCGAGGCCATCTTCATCATCCCGGCGCTATCCATGACGAGGAGGGAGTAGTTCACCCCTGACCGAGGGTATGTACCAAAGAGTTATGTGTTTGATCTCTCTCTCTCTCTCTCGTGTTCCCTCTATGGCACGATCTTGATGTATCCCGAGCTTTGCTATTGTAGTTCAATCTTATGATGTTTCTCCCCCTCTACTCTCTTGTGATGAATTGAGTTTCCCCTTTTGAAGTTATCTTATTGGATTGAGTCTTTATGAGAACACTTGATGTATGTCTTGTCGTGATTATCTGTGGTGACAATGGGATATCATGTGCCACTCGATGTATGTTTTGGTGACCAACTTGCGGGTTCCATCCATGAACCTATGCATAGGGGTTGGCACACGTTCTTGACTCTCCGGTAGAAACTTTGGGGCACTCTTTGAAGTACTTTTATGTTGGTTGGATGAATATGAGATTGTGTGATGCATATCGTATAATCATGCCTACGGATACTTGAGGTGACAATGGAGTATCTAGGTGACATTAGGGTTTTGGTTGATTTGTATCTTAAGGTGTTATTCTAGTACAAACTCTTTTATAGATTGATCCGAAAGAATAGCTTTGAGGTGGTTTCTACCCTACCATAATCTCTACGTTTGTTCTCCGCTATTAGTGGCTTCGGAGTGACTCTTTGTTGCATGTTGAGGGCTTTTCATATGTTCTATCTATGTTATTATTGTTGAGAGAACTTGCACTAGTGAAAGTATGAACCCTAGGCCTTGTTTCCTATCATTGCAATACCGTTTACGCTCACTTTTGTCGCTTGTTACCTTGCTGTTTTTATTATTTCAGATTACAAATACCTTTATCTACTTTCCATATTGCACTTGTATCACCATCTCTTAGATGAACTAGTGCACCTATACAATTTACCATTGTATTGGGTGTGTTGGGGACACAAGAGACTCTTTGTTATTTGGTTGCAGGGTTGTTTGAGAGAGACCATCTTCATCCTACTCCTCCCACGGATTGATAAACCTTAGGTCATCCACTTGAGGGAAATTTGCTACTGTCCTACAAACCTGTGCACTTGCGGGCCCAACAACGCCTACAAGAAGAAGGTTGTGTAGTAGACATCGGGAGGTACCAAAGTAATCCAGAATGGATCCATCGGACAACGGTCAAGAACATCTGAAGTACACGAAAAGGACTAAGGATATGTTTCTCGATATGGAGGTGACAAAGAGCTCATCGTAAATGGTTACATTGATGCAAGTTTTGACAATCGATCCGGACGATTCTAAATCGCAAAACCGAATACGTGTTTACATTGAACGGTGGAGCTGTCGGTTGGTGCAGTTCTAAACAAAGTGTCGTATGGGATCTACATGTGAAGCGGAGTACATAGCTGCTTCGGAAGCAAAGAAATGAAGGAGTCTCGATGAAGGAGTTCATATCCGATCTAGGTATCATACCCGGTGCATCAGGTCCAATGAAAATCTTTTGTGACAATATCGAGCAATTGCCTTAGCGAAGGAATCCAGATTTCACAAGAGAACCAAGCACATCAAGAGACGCTTCAATTCCATCCGGATCTAGTCCAGTGGGAGACATAGAAATTTGCAAGATACATACGGATCCGAATGTTGCGAGACCCATTGACTAAGCCTCTTCTACGAAAGCAAAACATGATCAGCACCAAGGCTCCATGGGTGTTAGAATCATTACGATGTAATCTAGATTATTGACTCTAGTGCAAGTGGGAGACTCAAGGAAATATGCACTAGAGGCAATAATAAATTTATTATTTATTTCCTTATATCATGATAAATGTTTATTATTCATGCTAGAATTGTATTAACCGAAACATAATACATGTGTGAATACATAGACAAACAGAGTGTCACTAGTATGCCTCTACTTGACTAGCTCGTTGATCAAAGATGGTTATATTTCCTAACCATAGACATGAGTTGTCATTTGATTAGCGGGATCACATCATTAGGAGAATGATGTGATTGACATGACCCATTCCGTTAGCTTAGCACCCGATCGTTTAGTATGTTGCTATTGCTTTCTTCATGACTTATACATGTTCCTATGACTATGAGATTATGCAACTCCCTGTTTACGGAGGAACACTTTGTGTGCTACCAAACATCACAACGTAATCGGGTGATTATAAAGGTGCTCTCGAGGTGTCTCCAAAGGTACATGCTGGGTTGGCGTATTTCGAGATTAGGATTTGTCACTCCGATTGCTCTGGAGAGGTATCTCTGGGCCCTCTCGGTAATGCACATCACTTAAGCCTTGCAAGCATTGCAACTAATGAGTTAGTTATGGGATGATGTATTACAGAGCGATTAAAGAGACTTTGCCGGTAACGAGATTGAACTAGGTATTGAGATACCGACGATCGAATCTCGACAAGTAACATACCGATGGCAAAGGAACAACGTATGTTGTTATGCGGTCCGACCGATAAAGATTTTCGTAGAATATGTAGGAGCCAATATGAGCATCTAGGTTCCGCTATTGGTTATTGACCGGAGACATGTCTTGGTCATGTCTACATAGTTATCGAACCCATAGGGTCCGCACGCTTAACGTTACGATGGCAGTTTCATTATGAGTTTATATGTTTTGATGTACCGAAGGTTGTTCGAGTCCCTGATGTGATCACGGACATGACGAGGAGTCTCGAAATGGTCGAGACATGAAGATTGATATATTGGAAGCCTATGTTTGGACATCGGAAGTGTTCCGGTGAAATCGGGATTTTACCAAGTACTGTGGAGGTTACCGGAACCCCCAGGAGGTTATTGGGCCTTAGTGGGCCTTGGTGGAAGAGAGAGGAGGCGTTGCAAGGGCCGCCGCCCCTCCCCTAGTCCGAATAGGACAAGGAGAGGGGGCGCCCCCCTTCCTTCCTCTCCTCCACCTCTTTCCCCCCTCTGTCCTAGTCCAACATGGAAAAGGGGGGGGGGAGTCCTACTCCCGGTAGGAGTAGGACTCCTCCTGGCGCGTCCCAAGCCTAGCCGCACCTCTCCCTCCTTGCTCCTTTATCTACGGGGGCAGGGGGGCACCCCAGAGACACAACAATTGATCATTGATCTCTTAGCCGTGTGCGGTGCCCCCCTCCACCATAATCCACCTCGATAATACTGTAGCGGTGCTTAGGCGAAGCCCTGCGTTGGTAGAACATCAACATCGTCACCACGCCGTCGTCGGATCGTGAAGATGTACGACTACATCAACCGTGTTGTGCTTCCGGTTCCGCTTTTGGTCTACGAGGGTACGTGGACAACACTCTCCCCTCTCGTTGCTATGCATCACCATGATCTTGCGTGTGCGTAGGAATTTTTTTGAAATTACTACGTTCCCCAACAATTGCACCATATCTAATAAAGTACGGTTATGATGTTCGGACACGCCATTACTGTGGTGTTCCAGGCGGCATGAATTTGTGAAACTATTCCACATTGTTTTAATTGAAGACCAAACTCGTAACTCAATATTCATCTCCACGATCAGATCG
Organism: Aegilops bicornis; assembly: GCA_021605145.1. Taxonomy (NCBI): domain Eukaryota; kingdom Viridiplantae; phylum Streptophyta; class Magnoliopsida; order Poales; family Poaceae; genus Aegilops; species Aegilops bicornis. The sequence goes on from CM038669.1 coordinate 361,797,973, forward strand.
TAGAAACTTTATTTTCTTGTTACGATAAGTTTACACTTCACTCGGAAATTCTTTGAACTTTTCAAATGTTTCAGACTTATTTTTCATCAAGTAGATATACCCATATCTGCTCAAATCATCTGTGAAGGTCAGAAAATAACGATACCTGCCATGAGCCTCAACACTCATCAGACTGCATACATCAGTATGTATTATTTCCAACAAGTCTGTTGCTCGCTCCATTGTTCCGGAGAACGGAGTCTTAGTCATATTGCCCATGAGGCATGGTTCGCAAGCATCAACTGATTCATAATCAAGTGATTCCAAAAGCCCATCAGCATGGATTTTCTTCATGCTCTTTACACCAATATGACCTAAACGGCAGTGCCACAAATAAGTTGCACTATCATTATTAACTTTGCATCCTTTGGCTTCAATATGTGTATCACTACGATCAAGATGCAACAAACTATTTTCATTGGGTGTATGATCATCAAAGGTTTTATTCATGTAAACAGAACAACAATTATTCTTTGACTTTAAATGAATAACCGTATTGCAATAAACATGATCAAATCATATTCATGCTCAACGCAAATGCCAAATAACATTTATTTAGGTTTAACACTAATCCCGAAAGTATAGGGAGTGCGATGATGATCATATCAATCTCAACTTCACCTCAACTAGTCTCTTTATTCTCAGAACTCCTGCTTTGAGTTACTAATTTTTAGTAATCGAACAAGTATCAAATATCTAGGGCTACTATAAACACTAGTAAGGTACACATCAATAACTTGTATATCAAATATACCCTTGTTCACTTTGCCATCCTTCTTATCCACCAAATATTCAGGGCATTTCCGCTTCGGTGACCATTTCCTTTGCGATAGAAGCACTCGGTTTAGGGCTTTAGTCTAGCTTTTGGGCTTCTTCACCAAGTGACAACTTTCTTGCCATTCTACATGAAGTTCCCTTTCTTTCCCTTTGCCCTTTTCTTGAAACTAGTGGTCTTGTTAATCATCAACACTTGATGCTCTTACTTGATTTCTACCTTCATCGATTTCATCATCATGAAAAGCTCGGGAATCGTTTTCGTCATCCCTTGCATACTATAGTTCATCACGAAGTTCTACTAACTTGGTGATGGTGACTAGAGAATTCTATCAATCACTATCTTATCTGGAAGATTAACTCCCACTTGATTCAAGCGATTGTAGTATCCAGACAATCTGAGCACATGCTCACTTCTTGAGCTATTCTCCTCCATCTTTTAGCTATAGAACCTGTTGGAGACTTCATATCTCTCAACTCGGGTATTTACTTGAAATATTAACTTCAACTCCTGGAACGTCTCATATGGTCCATGACGTTCAAAACGTCTTTGAAGTCCCGATTCTATGCCGTTAAGCATGGTGCACTAAACTATCAAGTAGTCATCATATTGAGCTAGCCAAACGTTCATAACGCCTGCGCATCTCGCTTCCTCGCAATAGGTTTGTCACCTAGCGGTGCATCAAGGACATAATTTTCTATGCAGCAATGAGGATAAACCTCAGATCACGGACCCAGTCTGCATCATTGCTACTATCATCTTTCAATTTAGTTTTCTCTAGGAACACATATAAAACATAGAGAAGCAACAAGGCGAGCTATTGATCTACAACACTAATATGCTAATACTACCAGGACTAAGTTCATGATAAATTTAAGTTTAATTAATCATATTACTTAATAACTCCCACTTAGATAGACATCCCTCTAATCATCTAAGTGATCACGTGATCCATATTAACTAAACCATGTCCGATCATCACGTGAGATGGAGTAGTTTTCAATGGTGAACATCACTATGTTGATCATATCTACTAGATGATTCACGCTCGACCTTTCTTTCGGTCTCAAAGTTCCGAGGCCATATACGCATATGCTAGGCTCGTCAAGTTTAACCTGAGTATTCCGCATGTGCAAAACTGTCTTGCACCCGTTGTATTTGAACGTAGAGCTTATCACACCCGATCATCACGTGGTGTCTCAGCATGAAGAACTTTCGCAATGGTGCATACTCAGGGAGAACACTTATACCTTGAAATTTTAGTAAGGGATCATCTTATAAAGCTACCGCCAAACTAATGAAAATAAGATGTATAAAAGATAAACATCATATGCAATCAAAATATGTGACATGATATGGCCATGATCATCTTACGCCTTTGATCTTCATCTTCAAAGTACCGTCATGATCTCTATCGTCACCGGCATGACACCATGATCTCCATCATCTTGATCTATATCAATGTGTCGTCACATGGTCGTCTCGCCAACTATTTCTCTTTCAACTATTGCTATCGCATAGCGATAAAGTAAAGCAATTATTTGGCGCTTGCATCTTATGCAATAAAGAGACGACCATAAGGCTTACGCCGCTTCCGATAACTTCAACAAAACATGATCATCTCATACAACAACTTATATCTCATCACGTATTGACCATATCACATCACAACATGCCCTGCAAAAACAATTTAGACGTCATCTACTTTGTTGTTGCAAGTTTTACGTGGCTGCTATGGGCTGAGCAAGAACCGTTCTTACCTACGCATCAAAACCACAACGATATTTTGTCAAGTTAGTGTTGTTTTAACCTTCACAAGGACCGGGCGTAGCCACACTCGATTCAACTAAAGTTGGAGAAACTGACACCCGCCAGCCACCTGTGTGCGAAGCACGACGGCGAAACTAGTCTCGTGTAAGCGTACACGTAATGTCAGTCCGGGCCGCTTCATCCAACAATACCGCCGAATCAAAGTGTGACATGCTGGTAAGTAGTATGACTTGTATCGCCCACAACTCACTTGTGTTCTACTTGTCCATATAAAATCTACGCATAAAACCAGGCTCGGATGCCACTGTTGGGGAACGTAGTAATTAAAAAAAAAATCCTACACACACACAGGATCATGGTGATGCATAGCAACGAGAGGGGAGAGTGTGTCCACGTACCCTCGTACACCGAAAGTGGAAGTGTTAGCACAACGCGGTTGATGTAGTCGTATGTCTTCACGATCCGACCGATCCAAGTACCGAACGTATGACACCTTCGAGTTCAGCACACGTTCAGCTCGATGACGTGATGACGGTGATGATGTTGCTACTGACGCAGGGCTTCGCCTAAACACCGCTACGATATGACCGAGGTGGAATATGGTGGAGGGGGGCATCGTACACGGCTGGGAGAGATCAACAGATCAACTTGTGTGTTCTGGGGTGCCCCCTGCGCCCGTATATAAAGGAGCAAGGGAGGAGGAGGCCGGCCCTAGGAGGGGCGCGCCAAGGGAGTAGGATTCCTACTCCTAGTAGGAGTAGGTTTCCTCCTTTCCTAGTCACGCTAGGAGAAGGGGGGAAAGGAGGGGAGGGGAGAAGGAAGGGAGAGGGGGCCGCGCCCCAAACCCCTTGTACAATTCGGACTGGGCTTGGGAGGTCTTGTGGCCACCTCCCCCGGCTGCTGCCTCTCCTTCCCACTAAGGCCCATTAAGGCCCAACACTTCTTCCCCGTATTCTCGTAACTCCCCGGTACTCCGAAAAATACCTGAATCACTCGAAACCTTTCCGATGTACGAATATAGTCGTCCAATATATCGATCTTTACGTGTCGACCATTTCGAGACTCCTCGTCATGTCCCCGGTCTCATCCGGGACTCCGAACTACCTTCGGTACATCAAATCACATAAACTCATAATACCGATCGTCATCGAACTTTAAGCGTGCGGACCCTACGGGTTCGAGAACTATGTAGACATGACGGAGACACGTCTCCGGTCAATAACCAATAGCGGAACCTGGATGCTCATATTGGCTCCCACATATTCTACGAAGATCTTTATCACCAAACCACATAACAACATCGTTGTTCCCTTTGTCATCGGTATGTTACTTGCCCGAGGTTCGATCATTCGGTATCTCAATACCTAGTTCAATCTCGATTAAGGCAAGTCTCTTTTACTCGTTCCGTAATACATTATCCCGCAACTAACTCATTAGTTACAATGCTTGCAAGGTATATAGTGATGTGTATTACCGAGTGGGCCCAGAGATACCTCTCCGATAATCGGAGTGACAAATCCTAATCTCGAAATACGCCAACTCCACAATTACCTTCGGAGATACCCGTAGAGCACCTTTATAATCACCCAGTTAGGTTGTGACGTTTGGTAGCACACAAAGTGTTCCTTCTGGCAGGAGTTGCATAATCTCATAGTCATAGGAACATGTATAGGTCATGAAGAAAGCAATATCGGTAAACTAAAGCGATCAAGTGCTAAGCTAACGGAATGGGTCAAGTCAATCACATCATTCTCCTAATGATGTGATCCCTTTTATCAAATGACAACTCATGTCTATGGCTAGGAAACTTAACCATCTTTGATCAACGAGCTAGTCAAGTAGAGGCATACTAGTGACACATTGTTTTGTCTATGTATTCACACATGTATCAAGTTTCCGGTTAATACAATTCTAGCATGAATAATAAACATTTACCATGAAATAAGGAAATAAATAATAACTTTATTATTGCCTCTAGGGGCATATTTCCTTCACCTCTTTCCGAGGCAGAGTGAGCGGATGAAGCAGACGGCTTCTTTGTAGCCGGAATCCTCTTCCTCTTGCCGCCGGCGGCCTTGGTGACCTTCTCCGCCGCCGGCCGAGATCGCGCAGCAGCGTTGGCGCCTCGAGGCCCGGGCCTTCATGGAGGGCTGCAGATTCCATACGCCTGCGACCACGTTGCCCTGCCGCTTCTTGAGCGGTAGCGTCGTTAACTTGGGCGACGGCGGGGCCAACATGGCCGGCGACGAGATCTGCCCGAGGGGTAGGAGCGTGCGCAACCTCGACGGTGACAGGGGACAGCAGGGAGTCATCCATGGTGGCGAATGACGGCCGGGGAAGATGCACCGGAGCGTGTGGTGGCGGAGGGTGGGGGGAGCGGAAACGGCCGCGCGGAAATGTCCCTCCCGCCAAATCTCGCTGCGGATAGGGGCTGAGCTCGGGTCGTCCTCCTAGCCCGTGAATCTAGAGGTTGGGGGAGATATTTTTACCGCCCATAAAAACATTTCTTGGTCGGTGGGATCACGAGGTCTGATCGGGCGAGTTTTCCCACCGACCGCACTTTTGGCAGTTATTTTCTTGGTAGGCGGGATCGCGGTCTGCTTCAGAGTTGCTCTTAGGCATACCATGAGATGAGTCCATCAGCAATGCCCGCCGCCAATATAGTTTATACTCCCTCCGTTCCTAAATATAAGTCTTTTTAGAGGTTTCAAATAGACTACAATATACGGAGGGCGGCGTAGATTCATTTATTTTTTTCCGTATGTAGTTACTTGTTGAAATCTTTAAAAAAGACTAATATTTGAGAACGGAGGGAGTAGCATGCATGCGGCCTGAGTTAGACAGTCAATAGAGTGATGAATTCGTGAGTAATTCTAGCCACACCAGAATAACGATGCTAACATATGTACGCGCGCTGAAGCTATCGGCCCCAAACGCTCTGTCCGCTCGATCGGCCGGATACAGCAGCACGCAACGCGCGTAGAGCTGAACGGCGACATGACATCGGCAACCAGCAGCGGCAGGAAGGTAGATCAGGCGATATGCGCGAACTAGCTATAGTCTGTTGACGCACGCCAGGTACACGAGCGCGACCAGATAACCTCGCTCGCATCAGGCACAGGCACAGGCACAGGCAGCAGTACAAGATTGCTGGTGCCAGCAGGCGCAAATTGATGCCAGCCAGCCGCACGCGCGTGGCGGTGGATGCATCCGGCCATTAGGTAGGGGGCGCCGTGTGCGTGCGTGGCGACAAGCGAGGCATCGGGCAGATTCCGCTTGTCCTCGTGGCCAACCTGATAGATAGTTCGTGGGGCTTGGTCGATCGGGTACAATCTCATGCAAGAGCTCACAATAATTTTCTCCGGGAAACGTTTGGATCCGGTCGACCGGCCGAACTTGGGCCGGTCGCGCCGAACCGCTCGCTTGCAACTACCTCGGCCCCACCCACCGCTCTTCCTATCCTCTTATCCTCTCGCGCGAACAACTCCCAACCACTCATTTTTCTCCTTCCTTCTCATGTTTTCTCTCCCGTTGTCCTGCTCCAGCCACCCGGCACCACATCTGCACCAAGCAACACCAGCGACAGCCGCCAACAGCACCTGGGCGGCGCAGTTTTTTTCATGGGAGTGGTCCAAGAGAACCCCTCATCCTTGTTCTTTACCCCACGGCTGGAAAATCTGCAACAGCGAGAGGTCGGGGAGCTGCGCAGCCAAGGGGGCAGGGGGTGCTTTGCATCGAGTCATGGCGGCCGGTGCTGCGACAGGAGGCCACCTCCCTGTCTATGGATTTTTCTTGATGGACGAGATGCTGGAACCTGCCTCAATCGGGAGCTGCAATCGGCGCCAAATTTTGCTACAACTGGTTTGCTGTTTTGCTGGAATCAAAACCTTTTTTGGTACGATCCGCAACTGGGATGCTTTTTTTGCTGGAACCAGTCTAATATTTTGCTACCATTATCTCTTTCTTTTGCTACCACCGTCCTTCTGATTTTTGCAGCACCCGCCCTTGAAATTTTTGCTGGAACCACTACAAATGTTTGCTACAACCGTCTTTGATTTTTTTTGCTTCGATCCATCTTGCTGGAACTACTCAAAAAATTTGTTTCCAGTGTCTTTGATATTTGCTACCACCCCTGTCTTTTGATTTTTAGCTTGATCCATATTTTTACTGGAACTAGTGAATTGTTTTGTTGGAACCGTCAAATTATTTTGCTGGAACCAGCCATGGCATTTGTCGCGACGGTGGAGAGCGGCCGCGCTGTCGCCGCCATTTTTGCTGGAACCATGTTTTTGTTTTACTGGAACCAGTCCCGAATTTTGCTACTATTTTTCTTTTGATTTTGCTGGGACCATCTCAAAATTTGTTGCAATCGTCTTTAATTTTGTTGGAAGCAACCCAATTTTTTGCTACCACCTTCTTTTGATTTTTCTGGAATCAGCTCAAAATTTTGCTACATACATCTTTTGATTTAGCTGGAATCATTGTCTTTTTTGCTGGATCCAGTTATTTAATTTGCTTCAACCATCTACCGGAGGCGGAGCTGTAGCCATTGACGGCGGTGAGCCGGAGGCAACGACTAATGGGGGTAGAGCTGTAGCCAACCATGTATTATCTCTGTCGGTGTCGATGTATAGAATTGCTGCAACCACCATCTAGCAGGGGACGAAGTTGGAACCGAGGAGTGGCGGAACTACGTCATAAAATCTGCAACAGGGGAGATGGGGACGGTTGTAGGGCGGCGTCGTTGTTGCGACTTGCGAGGTGAGGGGCCTGGGGGGCTATGGAGCGAAGCGATGCGAGCAGATGTCGGGAAGGACGAGCAGCCTAGATGCGGCAGGTCGGAGGTCAACGCTCTTGCGTGCGTAGCAGAGGAAGAAGATGACGAGAGGGGATCTAATTGAACGGAGGCGCGCGGCTGAATCGTGCGGTTGCGGGCCGACCGGCCGAAAGTTCGGCCGGCGTGCCGGCGCCTAGCAGTCGCCATTTTCTCCTGCTCGTACCATCGCCTACGTGTAATAATGTAGCACACTGCTGCTATACTACTCCACTATTTTTTCTTTTTGAGCCGAAAACGTAGAACAATCGTTCTACGGTAATTTTCATTAGAAAATGCAACAAAGTACAAATATTACATGACAAGCCATGTCTGAGCTAGAATGTCAACCAATACCAGTTCTATGAAACATCGTAATGATTACAGATGAAGTGTTATCCAATTACTGATCAACGTGGCCTTTTCATGCTTAGCTCGAATAGTAGTGATCTATAGACTTTCCCTTAGGTAGAATTTCCAAGTATCTAGATGAATCGGAGCTCGTCTGAAGATTTTATCATTCCTTGTAAGCCAGAGGCTCCAACAACCCAAAATCACAATTTCCATTGCAATATCTGTCGGAAGTTGATCCAGAGTGAGGATTATTTCATCGTAGGTAGAGATGCCTCTGACTTTGGAGGGAGTGATTACGTTCCAACAGGTCCACGCAAAAGGGCAGTCCCAAAATAGGTGGAGAGAAGTCTCCTCCGTGCCATCCCCACATAGAGCACAATTGTAATCGTCAAGATACATGCTTCTGCGATGTAGCATGTTTGTGGTACTGATCCTATCATGGAGGAGGAGCCAGAAGAAAATTTTATGTCTGAGTCTACACGCCGCATGCCAAAGCTTCTTAAAAATGATGTGAGCTGTGCTTGGTCCCATGATCACTTTGTATAATTTCATAGAGGAAAATTTGGTAGAGATACCACCAGTATACCAGTAGTCTCTATCAGCTGTGGATGACCTGTTCATGATGATGTAACATCCCAAAATTCTAAATTTTGGAATGTTATAATAAATAAATAGTTTTGATTGATTGATTGTTTGTTGTGTGTGAAATTGAGTGAAATTTGAAACTTTCTGAAAGTTGAATGAGAGGGAATGAGATGACTTTCCCAAACCTTCCATTTTGCCTTTTGGATCCCAATGAACTCAAGTTCATTGCAACACCAAACCCTAGAGTGAAGATGACATGACTTCTTCCATTTTGGAATGAATAGTGTTTTGTAAATGATTTGAATTTCATTTGGGAATATTTCAAATTCAAAACTTTATGCAACTCAATGATTTTCATGAGGGAAGATAAAATGACTTCTTCAATTATATGAAATATGAGTTGGAAGTTAAAAATATATCAAATTGAAAATCATTTGAAATTGCTGTGAAACCCTCTTTCAAAATTGAGTTTTGGTATTTGAATTCAAATTTTGGCAAGTGGAATTCATTTCAAAATTATGCCTGATAAATACTTGATCAAAAGTATGAGAGGAGTAGACATGACACTCCAAAAATATCAGAGGAAAACATTGCCAAAAGTTTTGGATTCAAATCTGAATTTTATTTGAATTTGAAAAAAATGAATTTTTATAAAGTTTGGATTTTGCCTTTGGAAAAATGTTCAAATGATAGGGAATATTCCCCTGATCATTTTGGTATATATATACCCTATATAAAATATTTATATATATTAAGTTATACACTGTTTTGTTTTGTTTTAAAAAAATAAAATTTAAAAAAGAAAAAACCCCAGGCGCCAGCCAGCTACCCCAGCCGGCGCCAGCCAGCCTTTGGCCCAGCCACTGCCCACACAGCCAGCCCAGCCGGCCAGTACCACCAGCCTCCCACTTTGAACTCCCTCCGCCCGTCGCCCTTCGCCCTCTCTCTCATCGACGCCTTGACCCCACCTCGTCCCTTTCACTTGCTCATTAGGAAACCACGTGCCCGCCTTGTGAGACCCCGGGATCCTCCCCGATCCTCCTGGGATTAGCTTCACAGCCAACGCCTCCGCCCTATAAATGCCCCCCACTCACCCCATTTCCCCCTCACGGACCTCTCCTCTCCCCGCAAGGCCTCACCGAACAACCGAAGCCCGCCGCCGCCATTTGTGCCGCCCAGCTCGCCGGTCTTCCCAGGCTCGCGAGCTCCACCAAACCCACCCACTCATTCCGTCACCGGGAGGTCCTCACGCCACGCCCGACCACGAGTCGCCGGAACCATCGCCCGGTCGAGCAGCTGGCCCGCCGTCGCCCGGTAAGTGTCGCCGGGACCTCCTCGCCGTTAGATCCGACAAGCGTGCAGTTAGGATTAGATCTCCAGAAGGTACGTTTTATTTAGGTTAGTTAGTGAACTGTTTTACCTTGCTAGTTACGGTTTATTTTAGTTAGGGTTTTTATTTAAACCGCCGACTCAATTTAAACCACTAGGGCCCGTTTAGTTATATTACGCACAAGGTGTTAGTTAGGCCCATTTAGCCCGTTTTCTTTATTTTCATTTTCTGCTTTAGCGTAATAGTTTCAGATTTGAAAAATTCATATCTTTTATTCTACTTAATATTTTTAAATGATTCTTTTTTTGTTGGTTTGCAAATTTCTTATAGTTTCTGCAGAAAATATAATTGGCTATGTTAACATTATTTAGAATTCCTTTATTTTAGATTTAGTCAGAATAGTAAATCTGCTATAAAATGAGTTAGGAAAATTATTTTTATATGATCCTTTTTGTCCCAACTTAGTTTTGTCATTGCCTAACCGTAGGAATTAATTTGGGTATTTTAGGATTAATAAAAAATAGTTTTAAGCAGAATCTTTTTAATCCTGATTAATTAACTAGCTACTGTTTTCCTATTATTTTAATTAGTAAATAAATTTATTTTTAACATGTGATTGATTATTCTAGGATAGTTTCTGTCACTTAATAGGATGAACTTTTATTTATATTAAATAAAACTTTTTATTTTATTTTCTTATTATAAATTGGATTAGGCCTAATAGGAGTTTCATAATAGGTTTTAAATTAATTCTTTTTGCTCCTAGTTGCTTAATGCATCCTTTTACATTAAGTTAACCTAAAACCTTGATTAGGTTATGTTAGAAAATTTTTGTTATATAAAACTATTCTAGTTGTTGTTTGAAGTAGGAAACTTGAGTTGATTTTCTTTGAGTTTTCCATTGGGTTTTGATTTGGTTGTTTTGATGTGTTATGTTGCTATTGCTATGCTATTGTGTTATGTGGTCCTATGCTATGTGCTTATTGTGATTAATTGTTTGTCTCGGTAGAATTTTCCTGAGTCGAAGCTTGCTACTACGAATCCCTAGTTTTGAAGATCGTCAACAAGGCAAGTTCACTTTGACCATGCTTTCTTACCTATGTTTTATTGCATTTAGTGGCACCTTTGCAACCACCCCTCGGTAGTGTTATTGAATCTTTGTAGTTGAGTAGTATGCATGAGGTAGGAACCCATCACCCCGTTACCAAGCCCGGGACGTTATTTATTTTAATGCTACGCTATAGTAGGCGGGGTTTGGTATGAGTGCCTGCAGGGAGTGGTGTGAGAATGCAGGATCTACGTCAATGGCGACAACTCCATGATGGAATCTGCAAGGACGCATCTTCAAGGCCTCAAGACTTCAAGACTCGAGACAAGAATTCAATACACACTCTTGGGTGAAGGATTTGTGGGCACCCTGGAGAAACCGGTGGTTGGCGGGATGCATGGAGAAAGCGCCATGACATCTTGCGGAGCTTCACCCAGACTCAAAGAGACGGAAGAATACTTCATGCCCGAAGCTTACCTGTGCAACCGCAAGTCATTATGGGCTCTGGCTTGGTTGACCTTAGTTGTGACTCTGGTGGGGACGGTACTAGCGGATGTAGAACTACGGTAGGATGGGATGAAGTCTTGGGCCGGTGGTGAGAGGAACTTTTGAAGACCATGTTTGATCGTCTTGTTCTCAAACGCTCAAGTGCGAGAACGTAAAGAGAGGATCGAATCTTGTGGGTAAAGTGTACAAACCTCTGCAGAGGTTATAACCTAATCGATTAGCCGTGTCCCGATTCTACGGACAATTTGAGCATCCGGACTTGGATCTATCTCGGAACTCTCAACACGGATACCGATAACTTAATTGTGGGGTAACTTATGATGAATTTGGGCTATGAGACATCGGTTGGCGGAACCATGTCATGATAGAAAACTCCATAGTACAGACTCCGTGAAACCAGCTTTTACGCCAAACAAAACCCGGATCTGAGCCACAAAAGCCATCGCATATAGTATAGTTTATCATCTATTTTCTCTTATTGTGATCTTGCTTAGACATTCAATGTAATCGTCTTGACCTACGGCCGCAACATATCATGTTGCAGATATTTCTCGACGAGTAAGAGTTACGATACGAGGTTACGGTCTACACTCAACTTCGCCGATGGGCGTTGATGGGACTCCACACCCGTTTGATTGTTTCCACTGAGTATTATGAGGTATATATCATTTTACGTTATTTATACATGTGATTGCACTTTGATATATACATTGATGTCTTGTGTGTGCCGATACATCTTGATCCGTGGATACTTACAGATACACGTAGGCTTCACGCGTCAGGTCGGTCGCCATGAGAGATGGTATCGAGCACATATTGGTACTGTAAACGTGACCCTAGAAAATGACTTAGTAATATGAAGACCCCAATAGGAATGACCTTGTTTTGTACTACTCTCGTAACACACTGATTCCTTTTCTTGAACCTTCCTTATTTCACCCTATGGATGGAGAGCTACATTACGAACAAAAGAGAACACTACGAGAAGGTTCTTGAAGGCCCCTTCCTTGTGGAGCTAGACAGATTGCTGAAGTTACCAATACACGAGATCAAGGCAACTAAGAGGACGTCCGGATCGTGGGAGTCAAGACCCAAGTTTTTGGTCGTAAAGAAGCCCCCAAGACTGCGGACATCAACTTCGGAACTATAAATGGTGACCGTGATATGGGCATCAACACCGCCGTCCATGATGCTATTGCACGTTTATGCTATCGACATCGTGCGCACTAAACCCACACTTCTTTAGAAGGATTGGATGGCGAAGTGCGATGGAGCAACTATTGCCTTGACGGAAGCACAGAAGACGAAGTTTTCTCCACTTTTAGTGTACAATCAGGATCTGGAACAATACGTCAAAAATCTTCAGATGGACCTCCTGGAAGCCATGTTCGACAATGAAGCACTACGAGAGGAGGTCAAGACTCGAGAGGCGAAGGTAAACAAGCTGGAGGAGGAGAACCTCGAGATCTCGAGAATGCGTCAGAAGCTCAAGAACAGCAGGACCATGTCTCATGCAAAGGGCGTTGAAATCCGAGCTCAAGGAACAACTTCAGACATACGAGTCGTCACAAGAAACTCCGAGTCGATAGGGAAAATCTAGCGTAAGAAGCGGAAGAGATCAAGTCCACAGAAGAGACCCGATGAAATTAGTAGTATTCCACCATGAGAGAAATAAAGATGAACGCCATCTCGATTTAAGTATCGACCATACCAACTTATGTGGGTGGCGATCTTTGTAGTATTGATTGAATAAATGAATGCTTGGTTGCTATTATTTTTGTGTGTTTATTGAATGGTTGGATAGATGCGATATTCGTAGGTTTGTATTTATTTCAACCATGAGAGGCGTAAATTCTGGGAAGAATGGTAGAAGGCCTTCATATGGGAACGACATCGAGAATTGGAAACTCCCGAGCATTGAAGACACGAAGAAATGAGGACTTAGAAAGCGAAACCATAGTAGAACGGCCCATTACAAACGATAATTTTGTTGATGAGTGGGTAATTGCTTTCTCTTTCTATCTCAACCAGACCCCGAAATCTTGAACCCATGGACAACTGAACACCAAACCTTTCTGGAGACAATTTCAATATTCCCATGGAGATACATTCCTTGTTACGAGCACCCTCTTATCCTACACATGCAGATGACAACCCTTTATGAGTCTTTCCTTAAGGGCCTGAAGCGATCATGACCACGACAAGTGATCATGATTACCCCAAGATCTGAAGGACATGATGAAGCATATTCACCTTGAAGGAGATCACGATCTACAAAGGCTACCCTTTCATGCAAAGGAGTGGAACTTTGGTATGTGGAGGTACACCTCCACCATTTGAAAGGAGTTTTCCCAAAGAGGATGGGGCATTACTTTTCATCTCACGTGTGCCACAAGCAACTTTCTTCGACGCTGTTCGTGAAGCAGCCATGGAAGCCATCGCCGGATCGGAGAAATACTTGAAGCAAAGGCTCCGTTATACTCGGGGAATACCTAAGCGAAGTGCATGCGAGAGATGATGGTGATGAAGCTCAAGGCCACCACGATGAAATGTAAGATTCAAGATTTCAAGGCTCATGTCGCACACTCGGTGGGACTGAAGAATCCTCGAGGAGGAAAAATGAATAAAGTGGAAGTAATGTCGACCATACCAAATCATGTGGGTGGCAGCATTTGTAACAAAATACTTTTTTGGAATTTGGATTTACGAAAATGGTTAAGGATGTAATGAAAGATTGATATGAGATTAATGAGATTTTATGGATAAACTTGTGCACTTCTTTTGGTCATAGTACTCTATCAAGCCCGCAGGGATCAATGAAGAAAGAAACGTGTTATTCATGACGGCCATAGAAGGAAAATTTGGACAAAATAAGTTGGAGTTTTGTTTCGATATGATGGTATGAAGAAACAGTACTACTTTGGATTTAAAGGAGGTGTAACATGAGAGTTACTCCAAGGATGAGTTAAAAGCTGCACTAGTGTTGAAGTGGGCCATAAACCCACAGGCCCGTGGATTTTGAAAAGAGCAGATGTAACCTTGATGAAGGAAGAAATTTGGAAGAATCGGTGATTCAATCGATACGTTTCGTAGGAGGTTACGCAAAAACCTGAGAGTGGTGAAGTAACGATAGATGTTTTGTTCAGCTTGCAGAATCCATGGATTTATTCGAACTCAGTTCGTCAACAAGAGAAATTCTGCAATGCTTGTGAGTTTGCCCAAGTGTTAGAATACGTGATTCACTGTTTACGTATGTGGTAATGATTCAAGTACGGGATGGATTGGCCCCATCAAGAAGACTTCTATCATGAACTATCATATGTTGATAGAAAATCGTAGAGCCTTGAAAACCTTAGAAGAGTGTAAATAGCGATAAGCCATAAAACCATAGAATGGTAGGACGATGGAACCCTTTACAAGCAAATTTGCCAATCGTAGGTTATACGGTGAGTTCAACCCAGATCCGTTTTTTGCAGGAGAAACCATTAATTGTTGACCACCATGAGATTTTCGATAGTTGTTTAGTATTGGCGTGAGACCCATCAGCTAAGAAGATCCGGTCTCAGACGAACTTCAACTTTGACGAACCGACCCAAGCTTACGAGGAAAACTCTATGCTTCGGCGGAAGAGCGCTAATGAAGGAGCTATTGTAAGATATGTGAAGGGACATACATTGTCAGCCCTCCAGAGGAAGTATCTGAGTTTATTGGAACCATGACCTTGTTTTTAAGTGTGGTAGCACCCCTGATCTTCCGACCAAACAATTGCTAGCAGACCCCCAACCCCTAACCTTTTCTTGCTAGCCTCTTCGAATCTCGAGGACGAGATTCATTTTAAGTGTGGTAGGTTTGCAACATCCCAAAATTCTAAATTTTGGAATGTTATAATAAATAAATAGTTTTGATTGATTGATTGTTTGTTGTGTGTGAAATTGAGTGAAATTTGAAACTTTCTGAAAGTTGAATGAGAGGGAATGAGATGACTTTCCCAAACCTTCCATTTTGCCTTTTTGGATCCCAATGAACTCAAGTTCATTGCAACACCAAACCCTAGAGTGAAGATGACATGACTTCTTCCATTTTGGAATGAATAGGGTTTTGGAAAAAGATTTGAATTTCATTTGGGAATATTTCAAATTCAAAACTTTATGCAACTCAATGATTTTCATGAGGGAAGATAAAATGACTTCTTCAATTATATGAAATATGAGTTGGAAGTTAAAAAAATATCAAATTGAAAATCATTTGAAAGTGCCTTGAAACCCCTTTCAAAAATTGAGTTTTGGTATTTGAATTCAAATTTTGGCAAGTGGAATTCATTTCAAAATTATGCCTGATAAATACTTGATCAAAAGTATGAGAGGAGTAGACATGACACTCCAAAAATATCGAGAGGAAAACATTGCCAAAAGTTTTGGATTCAAATCTGAATTTTATTTGAATTTGAAAAAATGAATTTTTATAAAGTTTGGATTTTGCCTTTGGAAAAATGTTCAAATGATAGGAATATTCCCTGATCATTTTGGTATATATATACCCTATATAAAATATTTATATATATTAAGTTATACTACTGTTTTGTTTTGTTTTAAAAATAAAATTTTAAAAAGAAAACTGGGCGCCAAGCCACCCTGAGCCTCAACACAGACTTGTGCTCACTGCCCAACAAATTGCCCACTGGCCAATCGGTAGCTCAAACCACCACTGGCCTCCCTGCACCTGAACTCCCTCCGCTTGCCGCCTGGCTCGCCACTCTCTCTCCTCACCGACGCCCGACCCCACCTCGTCCCTTTCCCTCGCCCGCCTCGCCCCTCGCCGGAAACCATCACACACAAGACTCACGAGACCCCGGGATCCTCCCGATCCTTCCCGATTCGCTTCCAAGACGCCGGCCGCCGCCCTATAAATGCCCACACCCCTCACCCCATTTCCCTCGCGGACCTCTCCCTCTCCCCCATAAGGCCTCACCGAGCAACCGAGCCGCCGCCGCCATTTGCCAGAGCTTCGCCCGGTCACCCCGAGCTCGCCTGAAACTCCACCAAACCCCCACTCGCCCGTCACGTCCGCATGGAGGTCCCAGCCGACGCCCCGACCACGGAGTCACCGAACCATCGCCCGCCGAGTCACGCCGCCATCGCCCGACCGGTAAGTCGCGGACCCCTCCTCGCCGTTAGATCCGACGCGTACGGTTAGGATTAGATCTCCCAGAAGAATGCGTTTTATTTAGGTTAGTTAGTGAACCGGGTTTTACCCGGTTGAATTACGTTTATTTTAGTTAGGGGTTTTATTTAAACCGCCGACTCAATTTAAACCACTAGGGCCCGTTTAGTTATATTACGCACAGGGCGTTAGTTAGGCCCATTTAGCCCGTTTTTCTTTATTTTTCATTTTCTGTTTTAGCAGAATAGTTTCAGATTTGAAAAATTCATATCTTTTATTCTACTTAATATTTTTAAATGATTCTTTTTTTGTTGGTTTGCAAATTTCTTATAGTTTCTGTAGAAAATATAATTGGCTATGTTAACATTATTTAGAATTCCTTTATTTTAGATTTAGTCAGAATAGTAAATCTGCTATAAAATGAGTTAGGAAAATTATTTTTATATGATCCTTTTTGTCCCAACTTAGTTTTGTCATTGCCTAACCGTAGGAATTATTTTGGGTATTTTAGGATTAATAAAAAAATAGTTTTAAGCAGAATCTTGTTAATCCTAATTAATTAACTAGCTACTGTTTTCCTATTATTTTAATTAGTAAATAAATTTATTTTTAACATGTGATTGATTATTCTAGGATAGTTTCTGTCATTTAATAGGATGAACTTTTATTTATATTAAATAAAACTTTTATTTTATTTTCTTATTATAAATTGGATTAGGCCTAATAGGAGTTTCATAATAGGTTTTAAATTAATTCTTTTTGCTCCTAGTTGCTTAATGCATCCTTTTCTGTTAAGTTAACCTAAAACCTTGATTAGGTTATGTTAGAAAATTTTTGTTATATAAAACTATTCTAGTTGTTGTTTGAAGTAGGAAACTTGAGTTGATTTTCTTTGAGTTTTCCATTGGGTTTTGATTTGGTTGTTTTGATGTGTTATGTTGCTATTGCTATGCTATTGTGTTATGTGGTCCTATGCTATGTGCTTATTGTGATTAATTTTTTGTCTCGGTAGAATTTTCCGGAGTGCTAAGCTTGCTACTACGAATCCCTAGTTTTCGAAGATCGTCAACAAGGCAAGTTCACTTTGACCATGCTTTCTTACCTATGTTTTATTGCATTTAGTGGCACCTTTGCAACCACCCCTCAGTAGTGTTATTGAATCTTTGTAGTTGAGTAGTATGCATGAGGTAGGAACCCATCACCCCTGTTACCAAGCCGGGACGTTATTTATTTTAATGCTACGCTATAGTAGACGGGGTTTTGGTATGAGTGCACTGGAGTGGTGTGAGAATGCGTGATCTACGTCAATGACGACAACTCCATGATGGAATCTGCAAGGACTGCATCTTCAAGGCCTCAAGACTTCAAGACTCGAGACAAGAATTCAATACACACTCTTTGGGTGAAGGACGGTTGACGGGCACCTGGAGAAACCAGTGGTTGGCGGGATGCATGGAGAAGCGCCATGACATCTTGCGGAAAGCTTCACTCAGACTCAAAGAGACGGAAGAATACTTCATGCCCTAAGCTTACCCGCAACCGCAAGTCATTATGGGCTCGGCTTGGTTGACCTTAGTTGTGACTCTGGCTGGGACGGTACTAGCGAGATGTAGAACTACGGTAGGATGGGATGAGTACCGGACGGTGGTCGAGGAACTCTTCGGAAGACCATGTTTCGTCGTCTTGTTCTCAAACGCATACGAAGTGCGAGAACGTAAAAGAGGGATCGAATCTTGTGGGTAAAGTGTACAAACCTCTGCAGAGGGTTATAACCTAATCGATTAGCCGTGTCCCGATTACGGACAATTTGAGCATCCGGACTTGGATCTATCTCGTAACTCTCAACACCGGACTGATAACTTAATTGTGGGCAACTTATGATGAATTTGGGCTATGAGACATCGGTTGGCGGAACCATGTCATGATAGAAAACTCCATAGTACAGACTCCAGCTTATTCCTTTGATGTAGGGAAAATAAAACCAGCTTTTACGCAAACAAAACCCGACATACTGAGCCACAAAGCCATACCGCATATAGTATAGTTTATCATCCTGTTTTCTCTTATTGTGATCTTGCTTGGTACATTCAATGTAATCGACCTACAACTGCAACGTATCATGTTGCAGATATTTCCTCGACGAGTAAGAGTTACGATACTGAGGTTACG
Organism: Aegilops bicornis; assembly: GCA_021605145.1. Lineage (NCBI taxonomy): Eukaryota > Viridiplantae > Streptophyta > Magnoliopsida > Poales > Poaceae > Aegilops > Aegilops bicornis. The sequence goes on from CM038669.1 coordinate 361,816,523, forward strand.
GTCTACACTCAACCTGCCGATGGCGTTGATGGGACTCCACACCCGCTTGATTGTTTCCATTAGTATTATGAGGTATATATCATTTTACGTTATTTATACATGTGATTGCACTTTGATATATACATTGATGTACTGTGTGTGCCAAAGATATCGATCCGAGGATGGCATGATACGAAGGCTTGACCGTCTGAGGTCAGGTCGCTACAGATGATCCCTTCAATGACATTAAACTGATTAAAAGCTTCCAGGGATAAAGGCCCGTGGAACAGTTGGCTGAGGTCCTCAAGTTGTTGCACATAACCAAGTGTGATTTCTTTGTTGATTGCAAAAGAGAACAGTTCTGGATACTGAGTTTGCAAAGGGGTGTCTTGCCAATTGTCTGCCCAAAATCTAATTGTGTCTCCAGTGCCAGCTTTGCAAACATGCAGGAGCCTGAAAGTGGGTAGAAGTTTGAGCATTGCTTTCCACCAGAAAGATCCAATCATTCTCTCACTGGGTAAAGAGTGTTGATAATAAGACTCCCAGATAATATTCACCCATGGAATGTCAGCTCTATTGAAGAACTTATATAAAGACTTCATAAGCAGAGTTTTATTATGGGTGTGCAAATCAAGAACACCAAGGCCTCCATGTGATTTAGGCTTGCAGACCTGTTCCCATGATATAAGTGCAGCATCTCTGTCCTGTGTACCATATTTCCTCCAGAAACAATTCATGAGGTAGGAGTTGATTTGCTTGATCACTGTCTTTGGAATCATCAGTGTGCACATGAAGAATGTTGGCATGCTGGTAAATACTGACTTTATGAGAGTAAGTTTGTCACCAGAGGAAAGTAAGGTGGAGCAGCCAAGCAGCCTGTTTTCAATCCTTTTTAGCATAGGCACAAAATCTTCAATTCTTGGTTTGGCAGTGCAGAGGGGCATACCAAGTTATTTGTGTGGGAGAGTACCAATATTACAACCCAACAGATTTGGTAACTCTTGCATCTTCTCAGGAGGAGTGTTGATGGATACCAAAGTGGATTTAGAGTAGTTGATCTTGAGCCCAGTGTATTCAGCATTTCGCAATTTTAGTTCAGTAAATGTTTGATTTGTTGGGCCTGTCTGATGTCAGCCTGAGCCAGCAAAATGGTGTCATCTGCATACTGAATAACAGGGTAGTCTGGGCTTGAGGTGTCCCTTAAAGGGGAGCTGATGATAGAATTGTGCATTTCTTCATTAAGCATTGACTGAAGAATATCAGCAACAATGACAAATATCAAAGGAGAGAAATTGTTTGCCAGGGATCCCATTGAGCAGGACTGAAGAAAATCCAGAACCATAAATCATCTTAATCCACTATATCCATTTGTCTCCAAAACCTTTAGCCTGAAGGACTTGTATAGTAGTATCATGGCTGAGCATATCAAAAGCCTTCTCAAAATCCAATTTTAACAGAAAAAGTTCCTCTCTGCTTTGGAAACACTGATGCACATACTCATAAGCCCAGGCCAAGCAATCTTGAATGCATCTGTTGTTCAGAAATCCATATTGATTCTTATGCACTAGTTTTAAGATAACCTTCTGTAATCTGTTGGCCGGGAGTTTATTGATGATCTTGAGAGTACAATTCAGCAGAGAAATGGGCCTGAAGTCTGATGGAGTGGTAGCATTGTAATTCTTGGGAATGAGAGTAATAAAAGAGTAATTGATGCTCTGTAAATTTACATTCCCAGCATGAAAGTCATTGATGAGATTGTAGAAATCACTCAGGCAATAATATCCCAAAGAATGCTTGAGGAAAGCAGCATTAAAACCATGAGGTCCTGGAGATTTATCAGCTGGCATATGTTTGATCACCTTGTCAATCTCTTCCTTAGTGAAAGGAACTTCCAATTCAGCAGGGTCCTCCAGGGGATTCAGAAGTTGGTGAAGTAACAATGGATTCTGAGTGTCTGCCTGAGTGCCCAACCTGTCTTTAAAAGCTCTGAAGAGAATAGCAGCCTTGGCCTGGTGATCATGATGTTCAAAGCCTGATTCATCTTTTAACATGGCAATGCGGTTATTTCTAAATTTAATGGTGGCTTTTGCTTGGAAATATTTGGTGTTGGCCTTCCCCATCTTGATCTTTCTAATTGTGGCTCTCTGTTTCCAATATTTTCTCTGATTTTCCAGAGTGTTTGCCAAGTGAGTCTTTAGGATGTCTCTGCCATTGGCTTCTTCCTCAGAAAGAGATCTAAATTCCTCAAGATGGTCATAGCATAAGATCAGGAAGTTAGAGTTGTCAATAATCTTTTTTAAGTCAGACATCTCCCTTGACCAGTTTTTAAGTCCTTTTCTCAGCCTCTTAAATTTAATAGCAATGATCTTGGCACTGTCTAGTTCATTAACTGGCTGAGTCCAAATATTTTGAACAATATCTCTGAATTGGTGATGTTCAAGCCAGAAGTTTTCAAATATGAAGATATTGGATTTAGGGATATGAGAACCAATGCAGATTTTGATGGGGACATGGTCAGAAGTGGTTTTAGCAAGAGGGAAGGCAAAAGTAGCAGGGTATTTGAGTGTCCATGCTTCAGAAGTGAAACACCAAATCAACTTTTCAAGAAGAGGAGCATCCTGCATGTTACTCCAAGTGAAATTTCTGCCTTTGAGAGGGATTTCAATCAGTGCTTGTCTGCTAATGGCCTCATTAAATGAAAGCATATCATTAATGTTCCCCCCATCTCTGTTCCTATTATGTGGATATCTAATGTAGTTGAAGTCTCCCAAAACAATCCACTCAGTATTATCTGGCAATTGAAGGTTTGAAACCATTATGGACAGCCTTGATTCATCACGGAGTTGAGAACCAGCTAGGGCCCCAAAACAAGATCAAAAGTACTATTAGATGAAGCAAAGAGCCATTAATCGCCAACGTTCTATCACCTTATTCAAAAGCCCGTCCATGTGTTGTACTAAGCAGCCCAGCCGGTTGCTGGGATTTTTTGTCCAAAAGGACCCCCTGGCCAATAGAATTATCAAAAAGGACTATCCGTGGATATATTTGACAAAAAGGACCCCCTGGGCCGTGGCGGTAGGCGCGGCAGGTCACATGTGGCACCTGCCGCCACGCCAGGAGGCGGCCGGCCCTGCCGCCACATCAGGAGGCGGCCGCGCGGGGTATAACGGATTAGGTACAGCGGCAGCAGCCGGGACGTAACGGGCCAGGCATGGTGGGCCACGCCGCCACCGGGCGAGGCGGCCGCTGCTGCCCATGTCGCTCGCAGGCCGACAAAAGTAGCTGCACGAAAGGCGAGGTGCGGGCCAGGCCGGCACCGCAGCTGGCGGCACCGCTAGCTGACATTGACACTCTGGCAGATGGCGCTCATTCCCATGCTCTCGAAAATTGCTGCTGCAGCTGAGGTGACAACACCCAAGAGCGTGATTTCCGCTTTGTTTGGCTTTCTGCAGCGGAGGTGACACCGATGCCTTGTAATTTGGAATCAGATTCCCGCCTGCGTGATTTCCGCTTCCTGCCGCACACCCAAGAGCGTTGTAGTTGTTGCGTGTGATGAGACACCGCGATGCTGGAATCTGAGGCTGCAGTAGGTGAGTTCTAGCTCGTTCTGCCGACTATACAGTGCTCCTCTTCTTTTTATACGCACAACCGCGGCTGCGCATACACACTCTCTCGAATATCTCTGGTTGCCTTCACTGCCTCTCTGCTCTCTCTAAGTCTACAAGAATACACAGAAGGAAAAACTTGGTAGCCACTTTCACTCGTGATTTTGGCTGATTTAGAGTTGGTTTTCGAAGATGGTGAAGTTGAAGAAAAGATAGATTAAGGTAAGATCTATCCATTTTTGTTTGTTTCGTTCGCATGCATGATGTTTTTCTTCTGTTTGATTAGTTCCTAAGTGTGTATTCTATGTTGTTTTAGGCATTATTTCAGCACTTGGAGGAGTCATTTGGAGTTTCTGGAGTAGGATTTGTCGTGCAAAGTGAAGTACGAAGGGGGAGATCAAGGTATGAGCTTTGCAATACATGGATTTTTTTGCGCATGCACGGTGGTAATTAGTTAGTCATTTAGCTCGTCATTAGGTATGCGATGTTAGTGCTTAGAGGTTAGGAAAAATTTCAGATGACAGATACAACATTTATACTATTTTTTTGAGAAGAGTAGGTTGAAGATGTTGTATCAATGTTAGCTGCTTCCATTAGTATTGACATGCGAGAAGCTCTTAGTACGGTAATTAAGAAAAAATTGCACTGTAATTGTTCATTGCATGTGGTATGTTATTTCATGTGGTATGTTTATTAATAAGTGTATGGTTAGGAAACCGTAAGTCTACTTTTTTATGTCGCAATAATCTAAATTTTATATGTTAAGATTAGGTGCTAATGTACTTAATGATGTATGTAATTAGGTAAAATAATTCATCTTAGTAGCAAACAAGGAGGAGATCAAATGATTGAAGAAATTGTGTTTCCATCTTTGCTGTCCCTTTTGAGGTCATGACCACATACATGCAAGTGTCATTTTCATACTTTTGATAGCAGAAAGAAAAATCCGTGTGTAATATTGATGTTCATGTGATAATAGGTTGACTCCGTTCATATATTACAGGTGACGGATATTTATTCGAACTATTTGGACGCTTAATTGCATTCGCAAGCACATCCATATTGGAGCTAAGGTATAAAATGACGCCGTAATTTTGTTAATATTTTTTATATTGATGTACTGTTGTGAACAATGTGCATGCCGCTGCAAATATTATTATTTGTAAATAAATGATTTTTATCATACGATATGAAAAACATTATATAAAGCTGGAAGAAATTAAATGTTTTACTCATATGATATTAAAATGTTATTATCGTACTATTATGTTTAGTGGTTGTTTGGATAGCGAGTAATTACCCTCGGTTTTGTCAAAACCTGTTGCAAGAAAATTTTGTAGAAAACCAGTTTTTACTAATAGTCATTTTTCCAAAAGCTCAGTTTTTGCATGTTACGAGAACCAGTTTAGGATATTTTTGGGGTAGTTAGAGAACAGCAAACAGAGTTTTAGTTTGTTACGCTCGTAGACGAGTTTGAGAAAAAATAGATCTTTAAATACCCGTTAACCAAACAACCCCTTAAAGTCTAAGTAAATGATTCTAAAAACAAACCGAATATTTGTAACGAAAATACGGTTATTATTTTAGTCGTATGATATGTAAATGTTGTCATTGTTACTAAATGTTCAGTTACTAATTATTTGAAATGTAAACATGTATGTTGGTTAGGTACTATGGAAAATTTAGTAGTGTACTATGGGGAACGCTCTTACGAACGTCCTTTCGGGGTGGATGTGTCCTTCTTGAAATGCATCGCATTTGTAGTGAGAGACATGGTCAACGGGGGTTACGCAGCAGTTAGAAGGTGCATCCGAGCGGTGTTTGGCCCAGGGATGCAACGGGGAAAATGACAATGGAGGCCTTCGTCGTTGACGAAGGAAATGATGGGACAGTTGCCCATTGGGGTTTGCGGCCTGTCACAGGTGATCAATCGTGGGGGTCGTACATGAGGTTTGCAAGCAATCCCAATAACTCAACGTATGGCCAGCTGATGGTGTATGTGGAGTTCATTTCAGTCACTGATGTTGCCGGATGCAATAGCAGGGGTGGTGAGGTCGAGTTGGCCATCACATCAGCCTCTGGCATCAGCCTATCGGAATTGACAGGCGGCCAGCCTGTGTATGACACAGCATATTGGTCTGCGGCCGTTGACATGAGCGAACACGCGGAGGGATTGCCGGAGGCGCTAGATGATTATGATCATTCTTCTTCATCTTCGGAGTCAAGCGAAGAAGAAGATGTTCCTCCTCGTGAGGGCGGTCAGTCGCGCAGACTGCAACCTGGTATTTACAGGATATGAGCATCACAATGAATTTCACTGCATTTCTAGCCTAGGGAGCGGGGATCCACGGAGGTTGGGCAAGTTTTCCAGACAAGAAGTCTGCTTACTGTGCAATGGGTAGCTATGCAATCGCCATCCACCGCCAAAGCATAGAGTGAAGCAAATCTGATAAAAACAGAGTTGAAGGTCATATGCATACACACCGCGAAAGGTTGCCGAGGAAGAGTTCTCGCTAGGAAGCTCGGTATGTCAGTCATGGCATATCACAAAAATAGTGGAGCATAGTCTGTGAGCAACCGACTCTTTCAAATCAATGCAACGTGACAAAGAAGATATGTAGCATGTACGATGGAAACGATTGTACAGTGGAAGTCTCAACATTAGTGTAAGGGCTCTGCAAAAAGATGCAGAAGATCAAATTGGCTTTTGTTGGGGAGCGTAGTAATTTCAAAAAAATTCCTACGCACACGCAAGATCATGGTGATGCATAGCAATGAGGGGGAGAGTGTTGTCTATGTACCCTCGTAGATCGTAAGCAGAAGCGTTATGACAACGCGGTTGATGTAGTCGTACGTCTTCACGATCGACCGATCCTAGCACCGAAGGAACGACACCTCCGCGATCTGCACACGTTCAGCTCGGTGACGTCCCACGAACTCACGATCCAGTAGAGTGTCAGGGAAGAGCTTCGTCAGCACGAAAGGTTAAACAAAACAATCGAAAGGAAATATGATTATCAGATTAAACATAACAATGGAAAGGAAATATTATTATCAGATTAAACAGAACAATGGAAAGGAAAAAAGTGTTTAAACACATATTTCAGGGGTATATCCTTCCCAAGGACAAGCAAAGCATGATATCTGTGACAAGATATAATGTAGAAAACCCTTTAGGCAAGGGGAGAGAAATTTCATGACATTACCCATACAACGGTGTTTGGATAATTGAGCACGAAACATTTAGCATTGGGCTTCAATTGCTATTGTTGAAAATCGGAGTACCACAAACATGCTTCGAGATAGCATTGACATGGTCATTGGGTAAAGATCGGACTTTGGAAACACAAAGGATCCATCAGGAACAACTTATAGAATAAGTCTTACAATTTCCTCATGGAAGAATGGATAACTTTGCTGAAAAGGAATCTATAACAATAGGGCCTCCGGCCGGGTGTGCTAGGCACGACATCACCTTAACGGGTCACATAAAGACCAATGTTACGACTTTTGGAAAATGTCCCAACCATCATATCCTAATCGAGATTCGCCTCAGATTGATGTCGGGATACCTCATACTCGTGGATACCGAGAAGGAAAGGTGCAACACAAATTGACGAGACGACATTGTAAGATTCTCGGTAAATGAACTATGGAAGCAAGTTCAATCATGAGTTCATTATTAAATCAAGGAGAGAATGAGGAGGTGGCTGATTAACTCAAATGACAATTCATCGAGATTTCCAAAAGATGGATTTCCACAATTATGTGAACAAGGAGATAGCTTTTGTCAGTTCAAATGATATAATGAGGTATGCTCGAGGAAACATACAAGATTAAACATTGGTTGACGGTGCACCCGAAATACGGACTTAGGTAGCACAAACAATGTTAGAATGGCGATACGATAACCAATGGTCTAAGAATGAAATGTTGACCATTAACTTCAAAGCAATAAGGTTGCTAGAAGTTTCAAAATTACTAGTCCATCTGTCGGTATTCTTGTTAGGAACAACACGAGGACCAAGAAAAGAATGGTGATGGTGAAGTATCACTTATATCAAGAATTCTCAAGAGGTGGTGAGATTCTCACAACATCCTTGACAAAAAGGCAGTAATACTACAAGGTAGATCATAATACAAGCTGGATAGCAAGTTGCATCCATAACATGAACAAGTTTGTGATTAAAGGAAGGTAAGGATGTTGTTGATGGTAACTCAAATTACCAAGGAACGAGGATGGCACTTATCATCTAGAATTCCATTGATATCCTGGAAGGAGTCAAAATGTTGATGATGATCACGGCAATTTGTTGTCGAGAGGATCCATGAAGAAGCAATTGAACAGCGACTGCATCACGCAAAATGACTGATGCAACTAAAGATTATTGGACCCACAGATACGACACAAACTCGAAATCAAGCATACTATTTTCAAGGCGAAATTATGAGGAGGAAGATCGACGTAAGGTTAGCTCATCGTCAAAAGAAGGACTAGGTAGCACAATTAAAGTTTAGCACAATAATGATATAGCCGATCATGCTAGGAATGACTTGAAGGATTATTAAACTCATAAGCAACGAATATTACTTAGAGTTATCGAACCAGAGTGCGGAATCGGTTCACTTATCGGTGTTCTTGAGTGTGTAATAACTCAGAACCCCGGGGAAATCTGAAAATGGTGAGAAGCAATACTAGATGAAGGCTCATAGGAAGCAACACAGTTCTTTGATATTCTCGAGATACCATAGGGTATATTCTAAGGTAGAGTAGAATAGAGGTTGGATAGGTGTATTGATCTGTAGAAGACAAGTACTTCGACTTGTCCAAGAAATGGGATCAAGGAAGAACAATATGGTCGGAACAACAATTGCAAAAGACCAGATCCCAGATATAAGATGAACTTACACCAAGGAAATAATTAATTTTAAGAGAAGCTTCCATGATAAGATCTACATCGTGTCCATGGGCATGAACACAAAGTTCAAGGTTGATTCCCACTTCTCCAATGCATAACCTTTCATTCACTGCTCAATTCAAAATGATTTGTGTGCGAAGACCTACCTAGTGAATTACTAGAGGAGTATGAACCTTGGAAAACTTTCGGGTTCATACAGATTAAGGAAGGGCACAGGTTTAACCCATCGGGGCATCTTACAAACATATACCATAAGCTTCAAGAGTAAATATCACCAGCTCGAAAGCAGATCATGGTTGGCCAAATCAGAGAATATGATTTACCAATGGCATTATATATCAGGGAAAGAACTTCCAAAGTGATTGAATATGAAGGACGTTGTCGGATAAAATCCAACAGCGGATCTGGTGGTCCTCAAGGGATCTGATGTGAGCATCGCACTCAACCAGAGGAAGAAAGAATGCAAGGAGATCAAATTGTACAAACAATCGACTAATTCAAAGCTCAAATGCAAAAGAATTATGATTTCCAAATCAAGGGATCAGAAGCAAACACTCTAATTAAGGATGGATTAGTTGAGTAGGCTTAGGGGTACAATCGACGGCGATTCGATTGGTCGAGATCTAGCTCATGTTAAAAATGACATCTGAGCCAGAAGGATGAATTCTAGGATCCGATTGAGGATTTTGAGCATTCGCAACATATTGAATCAAGAGACTCGAAATGATAATGACAAAGGATACTAAATGAATATTGCTGGTCTTAAGGAACACAACCAAAATGCAAGCACACAATTGTAGAGCAATAGCCGGCAGAGGATTACCGGAAGATCAGATAACATCTCAATGCATCTTGTGCATCATATGAACAATGGGGGGAAGAACGGATACTCGGTAAGTGCAAGGAATTATCCGTAGGGGGTATTCATGAGGCAAGAACTGCAGGGCAGTAAGCTCAAAGGATTCTCGGAACAACGGAGAGCAGTTCGGGGCATCTTCTAATAACAAGAACGGTGGGTTTGAATGTAGGAAAGCGAGTGCAGTTATCCATACAGATATAATAGTAGTAGGGGATTTGTAAAGGCGGTGGGCACAAGCGTCTCGGGGAAACATCAAATAGCATCTTCGGAACCTTCTGGTGAAGCAGTCGATCATCTGGAATGAAGGGGCTCTCTGGCAGGAAGTGGTAACGACAACTTAGAGTTATAATTAGTAAAATCATTTAACCCGAGTAGAAGAGAGTTCAGAGTCCCGGAGTAAAGATCGAGGAGTAAAATATCATAATACCACCCAATGGCGACGAGGGCCCGTAGAAGACACACAACCATGTTAGTAAAAGTTTTTTGCAATGTCTAGACTCCGACTTCGCCAAGGAGTGTGCAAGGGGATTCCCTACAGTAGTCGGTTTCGATACCAACTTGTGACGCCCCAATTCAATCAGACACTAATCATGCACGCAAACGCTTACTATCAAGATCAAAGACTCACGGGAAGATATCACAACACAACTCTAAAACAAAAATAAGTCATACAAGCATCATAATACAAGCCAGGCCTCGAGGGCTCAAATACAAGTGCTCGATCATAGACGAGTCACAGAAGAAACAATATCTCGAGTACAGGACATAAGTTAAACAAGTTTGCCTTTAAGAAGGCTAGCACAAACCGATACATATCGAAGAGGCGCATGCCTCCCGCACTCGATCCTCCTAAACTACTCCTGGTTGTCATCGGATGACTGCATCGTAGTAGTAGGCACCTCCGGTGTAGTAGGAGTCGTCGTCGACGGTGGCGTATGGCTCCTGGGCTCCAACATCTGGTTGCGACAACCATGAAGAAAGGAAAAGGGGGAAAAGGGGGAGCAAAGCAACCGTGAGTACTCATCCAAAGTATTAGCTAGCAAGGATCTACACTACATATGCATGGGTATATGTGTAAAGGGCCATATAAGTGGACTGAACTGCAGAATGCCAGAATAAGAGGGGGATAGCTAGTCCTGTCGAAGACTACGCTTCCGGCAATTTCCATCTTGCAAGATGTAGAAGAGAGTAGAAGGTAAGTTCACCAAATATCATCGTGATAGCATAATCCTACCCGGCGATCCTCTCCTTGTCGCCTCGTTAGAGAGAGCCGATCACCGGTTGTATCTCGCACTTGGAAGGGTGTGTTTTATTAAGTATCCGGTTCTAGTTGTCATAAGGTCAAGGTACAACTCCAAGTCGCCCTGTTATCAAGATCACGGCTATTCGAATAGATAAACTTCACTGCAGGGCGCACCACATTACCCGACACGCCGATCCCCTTTGGCCGACACACTTTCCTCGGGCATGCCCGCCTTGAAGATCAACACGCCGCAGCCCTACTCTAGGCACAACAGAGAGGTCAACACGCCGGTCTAAATCCTATGGTGCAGGGTTCCGCCCATCGCCCATTGCACACCAAGACGCTATGCGAGGGCGGCCGAAGCGCACCTAGCCTCCTAATACAAGAGCGAGTGCATTCCAGTCCAATCCGGGCCAAGGCCGCCCGGGCCGACGTCACGAAGGCTTCGGGCCGATACCACGACGTCGTTGACCATATCTTGTCCCACGTGGCATGTTAGTGCCTATAAGGTCAACGACCCAACTCAGATCAAATACCAAGATCTCGTAATGCGTGTTGTTATAAAGTAATCATGGACGCCGAACGAGGCCAGCCCACCTCTCTCCTAGGTGGTCTCGGCACCCTTACTGTCGCCTCACTCCCTAAAAGTAACAATCGGGGCCTTTCGAGAACCCAGCCCACCTCTACCGGGATGGAGCCACCGTTTCTTCCAAATTTCACATCGAATCACTTGCGGGTACTCTACGAGCCGACCCGACTTTGGTCACCACATGTATCATATAATATGTATGTAAGTATTTACCCGTGATCACCTCCCGAGCGATCACGGCCCGATAGTATAGCATGGCAGACGGACAAGAATGTAGGGCTACAGATGGAATACTAGCATCCTATACTAAGCAATTATGATTGCAGGTAAGGGTAACAACTGTAGCAACAATCACAGGCGATGCAGCAGAATAGGATTAACCGAAAGCAGTAACATGCTACACTATTCTAATGCAAGCAGTAGAGAGAAGGAATAGGCGATATCTGGTGATCAAGGGGGGCTTGCTCGGAAGCTCAGCCGAGAAGGGGTCACAACATCAGAGTCGAACGAGACAAAGAACAAAGATCCGGTATCGTAGTCTACCAGAGAGAAGAGGGGGAAGAAACAGTAAATACAATGCAAACATAAGCATGACGATGCATGACATGACAATGAGCGGTGCTAGATGTGCCCTAATGCGAGTAGGTGATACCGGCGACGGGGGAAAACATCCGGGAAAGTATTCCCGGTGTTTCGCGTTTTCGGACAGATGAACCGGAGGGGCAAAGTTGCGAGTTTGCTATGCTAGGAATGTGTGGTGGACGAACGGGTTGTGTATTCGGATGTGTCTCGTTGTTCTGAGCAACTCTCATGTACAAAGTTTTTCCATCCGAGCTACGGATTATTTTATATTGATTTTTAAAGATTTAAAACATTTTAGGATTTATTTAATTATTTAAATAAACATTATCCAGAATAGTGTATGCTGACGTCATCATGGCGTCAGCAGTCAACAGGGCGTTGACTGAGTCAAACTGACATGCGGGGCCCGCATGTCATAGGCTGTTTAATTTGCAGGTTAATTAAATAGAGTTAATTACTTTAGCTAGTGATTAGGTTCATCTAAACAGAATTAATTTAGTTAATTAATTGATTTATTTATTTATTTAATATTTATTACCATTATTATTTCAAATCCTTTTTTTACAAAAACGTTTCGGGGCGTGGGCCCCCCTGGTCATAGGCCCATCGGAGCCTAGCGGATCGGGCGAAAGGGGCTGGGCGGGCGCCTCAACGGGTGCGACGGCGTTCGAGCAGTGTAATCTCGGTTGGCCCTGTGCGCTGCCGGGGCGGAGGAGAGCGCCGGCCGCAATCGTGGGAGGTAGGGCGGTGGGGAGTGGAGGCGCAGGCCGGGCGGCAATAACAGGAGGCGGCGACGGGCGTTAAGGGCCAGCGTGGTGGTATGTGCAAAGGGCAGGAGCAGCGATTTATTGGTGGGAAGGTCAGGCGCAGTGAGCGAGGCAAGGCGCGATTGGGGCTCGCGTGCAAGCCGCAGCAAGGGGTGGCGGGGCCAGAGGGCGGCCGACGTGGAGTTGGCGGTGCGGGGCGCGAATTGGGACGACGGTGAGCGGCGCCGCAATGACGAGGCGGGGCGCGCAGTCCAGACGCGACGCGGGGAAGGAGGCTGCGGGCGCAGCACAGGGATTCGGGTAGCGCGTGGCGGAGGGAGGCCGCGACGGAGCGGGATTGGCGCAAGGCCAGACGAGCGAAGCGCAGGTGGCCGTGGAGGCGAGGTGCGGGCGGCGACGGGCGGCGCGGTGACTGTGGGGCGACGGCACGGCCAGACAACAGCGAAAGACGTGGCTGTGGGCGCTGCCCGACCACTTGCGAGCGCAGGGTCGAGCGCGACGCGTGGTCGCGCCGGAGCGGAGTGAACGGGCGCGACCGGAGCGCGGCAAAGCGGCCAAGGGTGCCGCGCGCGATGGTCGCGGGAGAGGGAGGGAGGAGGACTGGGTCCTCACCGGGGGTTCGAGGGGACGGGGCAGCGGCATGTGAGGAGTAGGACGGAGACGGCGCGTCGTTGAGGAGGCAGACCAGCGAGGAGGAGGAGGCAGGTCGGCGATGTTATGGGTCCCGGGCAGGGTGGCTTCCGCGATGGCGCTGAATCGGGCGGCGTTAGTTTGCACTCTTCCCGATCCAGATCTGGATCGGGAAGGAGTTGAGAGCTACGCGGGGGTGGGGAGTGGAGCGGTCGTGGGTTAGGGGTTTCAAAGCCTGGGTATGGGAGTGAGGGGCGCCTGCTGGGCCCTGGCTCAGCTAGCAATGGGCCGACTGGCCCGGGGGGGTTCTCTTTTTTATTTTTATTTTTAGTTTTGTTTTCTGTTCTTGTCCTTTCTCTTTTTCTTTATTTTCTTTTCTGTTTTCTCATATTTCCTAAATATTATAATTTTGGAAAAATGCATAGGTTGCACCTAATTTAGTAAACTTAATTAAGTCACATTCCGAACATTTTTGTTTTGACATTTGAGAAACTTTTATTGTTTGGAAAAAATTAGAATTTTATTTTGAAACATTTTGACCTAACGTGAGGGTTAGCAACAGTAACAGAGGTGATGTGGCATCATTAGCAGAGATTACTGTAGCTTAATTATCCGGGCGTCACACAGTTGAATCAAGTGATTGTTATACCCAGACATTTTCAGTATATGCTCACTGACACAACTATTCTTCTCCATCTTGCAGCTATAGAACTTATTGGAGACTTCATATCTCTCAATCCGGGCATTTGCTTGAAATATTAACTTCAACTCCTCAGAATATCTCATATGCACCATGACGCTCAAAACGCCGTTGAAGTCCCGTTCTAAGTCAGTAAAGCATGGCACATCGAACTATCGAGTAGTCATCAGCTTTTGCTCGCCAGACGCTCATAACATCTGGCGTTGTTCTAGCTGGTTTGGCACCTAAGCGGTGCTTCCAGATTTAATTCTTCCGTGCAAAGAATGAGGATAATCCTCAAGTTACGGACCCAGTCCGTGTAGTTGCTATCATCATCTTTCAACTTTGCTTTCTCTAGGAACGCATTAAAATTCAACGGAACAACAACATGGGCCATCTATCTACAACAACATAGACATGCAAAATACTATCAGGTACTAAGTTCATGATAAATTAAAGTTCAATTAATCAAATTACTAGAGAACTCCCACTTAGATAGACATACCTCTAATCATGTAAGTGATCACGTGATCCAAATCAACTAAACCATTTCCGATCATCACGCAAGATGGAGTTGTTCTCAATGGTGAACATCACTATGTTGATCATATCTACTATATGATTCACGCTCGACCTTTCGGTCTCAGTGTTCCGAGGCCATATCTGCATATGCTAGGCTCGTCAAGTTTAACCCGAGTATTCTCGCATGTGCAAAACTGGCTTGCAACCGCTGTATGTGAACGTAGAGCTTATCACACCCGATCATCACGTGGTGTCTCGGCACGATTTAACTTTCGTGAACGGTGCATACTCAGGGAGAGCACTTGTACCTTGAAATTTAGTGAGAGATCATCTTATAATGCTACCGTCGAACTAAGAAAAATAAGATGCATAAAGGATAAACATCACATGAAATCAATATAAGTGATATGATATGGCCATCATCATCTTGTGCCTTTGATCTCCATCTTCAAGGCACCGTCATGATCACCATTGTCACCGGCGCAACACCTTGATCTCCATCGTAGCATCGTGGTCGTCTCGCCAACTATTGCTTTAATTTAACTATCGCTACCGCTTAGTGATAAAGTAAAGCAATTACATGGCGATTGCATTTCATACAATAAAGCGACAACCATATAGCTCCCGCCAAGCTTGCCGATAGCTCTGCATACAAAACATGATCATCTCATACAATAAAATTTAGCATCATGTCTTGACCAGATCACATCACAACATGCCCTGCAAAAACAAGTTAGACGTCCTCTACTTTGTTGTTGCAAGTTTTACGTGGCTGCTACGGGCTGAGCAAGAACCATTCTTACCGACGCATCAAAACCACAACTATTTTTCGTCAAGTATGTGTTGTTTTAACCTTCACAAGGACCGGGCGTAGCCACTTTTCGATTCAACTAAAGTTGGAGAAACCGACACCGCCAGCCACCATGTGCAAAGCACGCCGGTAGAACTACCTCTCGCGTAAGCGCACGTAATGTCGGTCCGGGCCGCTTCATCCAACAATACCACTGAGTCAAAGTATGACATGTCGGTAAGCAAAGATGACTATTATCGCCCACAACTCACTTGTGTTCTACTCGTGCATATAACCTCTACGCATAAACCTTGCTCGGATGCCACTGTTGGGGAACGTAGTAATTTCAAAAAAATTCCTACGCACACGCAAGATCATGGCGATGCATAACAACGAGGGGGAGAGTGTTGTCTATGTACCCTCATAGACCGTAAGCGGAAGCGTTATGACAACACGGTTGATGTAGTCGTACGTCTTCACGATTGACCGATCCTAGCACCGGTAAGGCACGACACCTCCACGATTCACAGACGCTCGCTCGGGTGACGCCCCCACGAACTCACGATCCAGTAGAGTGTTGAGGAAGAGCTTCTTCAGCACGACGGCGCAATGATGGTGATGATGAAGCTACCGGCGCAGGGCTTCACCTAAGCACTACGACGATATGACCGAGGTGGATTACGGTGGAGAGGGGCACCGCGCACCGCTAAGAGATCAAGGATCAACTTGTGTGTTTATGGGGTGCCACCCTCCCCCGTATATAAAGGAGTGGAGGAGGGGGAGGGCCGGCCTTCCTATGGCGCGCCCCCCCCATGGGGCCACCGGGAGTAGGATTCCCCCCTTCCCTAGTTGGACTAGGAGTGGAAGGAAGGGGGAGGAAGGAGGAAGGAAAGGCGCCACCCCCTCCCACCGGATTGGGCTTTGGGGGGCCTCCTTGCTCCCTTCTCCTCTCTCTCCCACTATGGCCCAATAAGGACCATATACCTCCGGGGTTCCGGTAACCTCCCTTGCATCTCTAAGATATGCCCAATCTCATCCGGAACCATTCCGATGTCCAAATATAGTCGTCCAATATATCGATATTTATGTCTCGACCATTTCGAGACTCCTCGTCGTGTCCGTGATCACATCCGGGAATCCGAACTACCTTTGGTACATCAAAACACATAAAACTCATAATACCGATCGTCACCCAACGTTAAGCGTGCAGACCCTACGGGTCCGAGAACTATGTAGACATGACCGAGACTCATCTCCGGTCAATAACCAATAGCGGAACCCGGATGCTCATATTGGTTCCTACATATTCTACAAAGATCTTTATCGGTCAAACCGCATAACAACATACGTCGTTCCCTTTTTCATCGGTATGTTACTTGCCCGAGATTCGATCGTCGGTATCTCAATACCTAGTTCAATCTCAAGCACGGCAAGTCTCTTTACTCGCTCCAGAATGCATCATCCCGCAACTAACTCATTAGTCACATTGCTTGCAAGGCTTATAGTGATGTACATTACCGAGAGGGCCCAGAGATACCTCTTCGACAATCGGAGTGACAAATCCTAATCTCGATCTATGCCAACTCAACAAGTACCATTGGAGACACCTATAGAGCACCATTATGATCACCCAGTTACGTTGTGACGTTTGGTAGCACACAACATGTTCCTCCGGTATTCGGGAGTTGCATAATCTCATAGTCATAGGAACATGTATAAGTCATGAAGAAAGCAATAGCAATATACTAAACGATCAAGTGCTATGCTAACAGAATGGGTCAAGTCAATCACATCATTCTCTAATGACAACTCATGTCTATGGTTAGGAAACATAACCATCTTTGATTCAACGAGCTAGTCAAGTAGAGGCATACTAGTGACACTTTGTTTGTCTATATATTCACACATGTACTAAGTTTCCGGTTAATACAATTCTACTATGAATAATAAACATTTATCATGATATAAGGAAATATAAATAACAACTTTATTATTGCCTCTAGGGCATATTTCCTTCAGCTTCCTTGTCAGCTACAGCAAGGCTAGGTGTGCGAAGGAAAATATATTCAAGAACTTGTATGGTACCTATGAGGAGGTCATTGATCACCAGATTCGCAAAATCCTTGAGGTTCAACTCAAGGTGCTGCTGGTTCTTTCCCACCGATCCACGCCTCTAGCTTGCTAAGATCTCACGGATTTAACTCAACTAACTCCAAGAACACAAGAGACACAAGTTTTATACTAGTTCGGGCCACTGCTGTGGTGTAATACCCTACCCAAATAGTGGTGGTGGTGGGTTGCCTCTTGGGCTGATGATGAACAATACAAGGGGAAGAACAGCCTCCTGAGGTTGAGGTGTTCTTGTGCTCTGTGTGTGGGTGAGATTTACTCTGGATCAGGTCGAGCTGCCCCCTACGGTGGTGGCTAGTCCTACTTATATAGGCCCTGGCCCTCTCCCCAAATATTGAGCGGGAAGGGAGCCAACAATAGCCAATTTGGAAGGGGACAACTAGTACAACTTATCCTGACAAAAGTGGTCTTCGCCTGCAAAAGGCTCTGGCGGTGACGCTGCCTTGGGCTCCATGGTGACCTCCGCCTTGCCATCCTGCTGGTCTCAGTCACGTTACATCGATATGGAAACCTTTGCTTGACGCCTCGGTACTCCATGCGCTGCTACCGCTTCCCTTAGCACCAAGGCAAACAAGGACAACTGCTGGCGTCTGGCGCCCACCTGATCTTGATCGTCATGGCTCATGTCACGAGAACCTCGCGAGGTTTGCCCTGCCTTGATCCCTCTGCTCCTCGCGAGCCAACCTGGTGAGGCCGCTCCTGAGGAGGTCTTGTGTCGTCCGCCTCGCGAGGCTCGGCCCCTCGCGAGGGTCTTGAATGCCTTGTTTATGAAGATGGGCTGTATGGCTCATCGCAGCAGCCACGCTGCCAGGCCGCAGGTAGGCAAGTCTGGGACCCCTGCCCCGTAACGCCGACAAGAGCCCCCGGGCCCAAGGCGCGCTGGCTTGGTTTCGAGGCGGCCAAGGGTCAAGTGCGGAGCGCCAGGGGCCCCAAAGCTCAAGGGCCTTGGTCGACGCGGGTGGCGGTTGATTGGACGCGGGCGCCTCCGCTTCCCCACGCCGCCAAGAATCGCCTTCGACGGACAAGTCCCTACGACATGCAAGGAAAACCATCATTACCGTGATCGCCGGGTTGGCCTTCTCCGTCAGAATGGGGAGGGGCGTAGCTCCTGTCGCCCATCTCTTCCCAGTTCGCTTGCTTCCTCCTCCTTGCTCCACCGCTAGTAGTAATTCCCATGGCGCCAATCCGAAGGTTCTCCCTCGAGGAGAAAGGAAAGGCTCCCCGTGACGAGCCAGGGCCGCTTCCGCCGAAGAAGAGGCCAGTCCACCGACGCAACATTGTCATGAGGGCGGACTCTGGAATCCATGTTGCGGACTCCTCTCGCGAGCTCGTGCTGTGGGCGGTGATGCCCCCAAGCACCTGGATCCGCTTCCCGCGGTTCTTCTCCGACGTGATGCCGCCGAGGGACCCCTTTGAGCTCGCTGCGTTGCAAGATGCTGATCGCGACACCCCGGCCGGATCGGAGCAGAGGTTGATGTGGTCTCCTCCGAAGATCTTCATGACCCAAGGCCGGGTGTGAGCTTGTGCGGTTTGCCGTGGCCGACGCGCCTCGCGATCCACTTCGATTATGATGGTGCCTCCAGGCTGTTCTTCAAGGTATTCGATGTGGAGGGCCACCGCTGGAGGCCGCCTCAAGGGGTGCGCCAGACGACAAGGCGCCTACCGCCCGCGGCTCCTCCAAGATAGCGCGACTCTTGGGCATCCAACGGTTCTCCTGAGCTCTACGAGACTCCGGAGATGAGCGACAACAGCTACGTGCCCCCGAGCTCTTGCCACGCCCGGAGTAGGGCTGCGGCACCAGCCGTCGCTTATCTGGATGGGGTTGGCGCCGGCCTTCCGCGGCCCACTGTTGATGATGGCGCCGGCCACGGGAGGGTGTAGATAGGATTCCTGTTCTCGCCTTTTGTTCCCCGCGAGGAATCAAGAAGTACCCCGTGGGGGGTGTAAAGGCCCGTAATGTCTTTTGTTGATACTATCTTTGTTATGAAAATTTGCGAATATACTGCTCTGCTTAGGCTCGGTCTCCCTTTTCCAACCTCGCGACGGCTCGTTGTTTCACGCTGACAGTCCCGGTCCCCGTGCAAGCTACAGCCGTCAACCGGTATGCCAGTCGCTGCGGCCGTGGTCAAGGCCAGGAGGTGAGCGGCCCGAGGTCCAAGAAGAACTCCCCGAGGCGCGATGCTCAGAGGTCCCCTTTAGTGCTCAAGCAAATGTGGTAAGGTAAGAAAGGAGGCGACGTTGCCGCAATGTGGCTGCGGCGAAAGCGTGACCCTTAGGCTCCAACGATTAGCCAATCTGAAAGCGAAACTTATCTTGGCGGTTTGGGGTTGATTCCTGCGATGGCGCGCCGTGTTAATGCGTAGCTAGGTTGTGTCCATGCGAGCCTCCCCTCTTCTCCATGCTCTCCTTTATGCTCTACGCCCCTTAGGTCCCGCCTCGAGCGAAGCTCAGCCGCCACCGGTATGCTGTGTCGCGTGCCGTGGTCAAGGCTAGGGGTGAGGGTTGGAGAGCCACCGGAGCTCCTGAAGTCGCGATGCTCAGTGGAGCCCCCCTTTAACGCCAAGCAAGCGGATTGCATGGGAGAAGAGGGAGCTCATGTGCCGCCATCGCTATTCTCTCGAGATTCCCCGCGAGCCAAAGACAAGGAGAAACACATGGGCCATTATTATGGTCGCCAGCCTCCATCGATTGCTTTGGCGAGGAGACGAAGGCACCGAGGGCTGGTGAGGTGACGGCGCGAGGCGCAGTCATGAGCTAGAGCTCGGCCGCCTGATTTGTCGACGCTATGTGGACGGACTGCACAAGCGCCGTTGCCGTGAGTAGCCCCCGTGGGAGGCGAGAGTCAAACAGGTGATAGCACAGATAGATTAGGCATGGGAAGCAAACTGACTTAGGTAAATGCCGGGAAGATACATGCCACCGGGTGTGGCCTGAGCGGCTTGGGGATGAGGCAGCCCGAGGGGCACCCCCAGCAAGGTAAGCTAAAGACATAAGAAAAAAAGGGGTACATGCCACAGGGACGGACCCACGCGGCCTAGGAATGATGCAGCCCGAGGGGCGCTCCCAGCTAAATAAACTTGGAAAATGTCACCTGGTTCTGTTGATGAAGGGATGTCGGAGCAGCCGGAGGTACGCGGTGGAGGGCTCTCTCCTCACAAGCCACCGGGGCCCTGAGCCTCGGGAGGCTCTAGGGGTCCAGGTGGTTCCTTGAGGACCATCTCCATCTCCGTCAGGATGGCATGATGCCTGGCCTCCTCACTCGCCAGGACGCGCCGCAAGTTGCGCGGATAGGCGGACGACACGCTCGGCAGGCCAAAAGGCACGCGAACGTAGCTGTGTAGTGGACCCTCGCAGCGGCCCACGCGCGAAGGCCAGAAGGGCTCCGGAGATGCGGCCCTGTTGAGCCCTCGACGCCGATGCACGCCGCATCCCAAAGATCCTTGCTGGATGGGGAGCCACGCCGTGAGCGGCGGTCACCGCGCATGGCCCTTGCGTCTTGTAGTTCCTGAGTGGTCCTGGTGATGAACTCCTGAGCGGTGGGCGCTCCTCGCCCTGTGTTCTCCTGAGGGAAACGTGTCGTGAAGCACGCCTCCAAGTGGTGCACGAGCACCTCCCTCTTGATGTTGGCAAGGTCTGAGGCCCTCCAGAAGAGAGCCCCCGAGCCCTGCCAGAGAAGGACGCCGGGCGGGCCTTTCTATGCGATGGAGGGACGCGCCCCTGGCGTGGGCGCTGATCCTGACGAGGTTCCGTACCGCGATGCCACCCTCCCCGAGGTCTTGTGCACGGCGCAATCGCTTTCTTCTTCTTGGGGGTGGCCTCGAGGGCACTCACCCTTGCCGCTTTGGGTCGCCGATTGTCGCAGCTTGAAAGGCATGCTCAAGGGATCACACCGCATCTCTTTCTTCACATGGGACCGTGATGATTCCGCCGCTTCCCGGCATCTTGAGGACATTGTAGCCGTGATGGGTCACCGCCATGAACTTGGCCAGGGCTGGATACCCGAGGATGGCATTGTACGGCAGATGGATGTGCGTGACATCGAAGGCGATGAGTTCTGTGCGATAGTTTTTGCGTTCTCCGAAGGTGACGGGAAGGTGGACCTGCCCGATCGGGGTAGTGGAGCTGTCGGTCACTCCTGGGAAAGGCTTGGTGGGCTGATCATACGGCACTTGGAGGTTATTGAACGTGTCGACGAACAGGACGTTGAGCCTTGCGCCGCCATCGATGAGGGTCTTGGTAACTTGCACGTTGCTGATGACTAGGGAGCAAAGCATCGGGAGGGCGCCATGTGGCCGCGCAAGACTTGAGCTGATCCGGCCGAATCAAGGTGATGGCGCACTTGACCACTCCGAGCGGGCGTGTGGCCTCAAGCTTGGGAGGACTGCATTCACTTCACGAGCAAACTGTTTGAAGATACGCTGCGAGGTCGGGGCCTCAGCCCGCCCCAAGATGCAAAGCGATAGCATCGTGGCTCCTAGAAGCCCCAGCCTCTCGCCTTGATGGTGGTCGCCATTCCTTCTTGGTGGCGGCGGTAGTGGAGGAAGACCGGCGTTGCCTCGAGGACGATCCTCATGAGGCCGGGTCCTCCACGCCTCATGAGGTCGATCCTACCAAAGGTCCCCACGAGGCTCGTCGCGCCACCTCGGGCGCTGGCCACTGCCGTCCTAAGCGCCCACCACCACGCCCTCCTCTCGGCCGTAGCCCCGGTCGTTGCGCCGGGCGCCGACTGCCGCCCTTCTCGAATGGCTCTGAGCTCTTGACAGTTGCTAGTGTTGTGGGTATGCAGGTTATGTAAGGCGCAGAACGGTCGGCTGCTCTTGGATGACTCACGCTGATCTCTGCCGCGCTTGGTGTCCGGCTCCACCGCAAGCACGGCTGCTCCCTTGCGCTTCACGTCCTTGGCCTTGGCTTTCTTCTCCTCCGGGTCCGCAGCCGGGAGCTCAAGGAGGGAGAGGCGCCTTCCTCGCTCTTGGCGCACTTGGTCGCCAAAGTTGAATAGCTCCAGGATGTGCACATCTCCTCGTGGATAGCGAAGCCTTCCTCCTTCATCTTGACGCCACGGACGCCCATCGGAGAACACGGAGATGATGGCCTCGTCCGTCACCTTGGGGATCTTGAGACGAACCTTGTTGAAGCGCCAGATGTACTTCGAGGGCTCTCTCCCCGGTTGTTGCTCGACGCGCCGCGCAGTCACCCGCAGCAATGGTGGGCGGTCGCGAAAGTGCCCGGAAGTTGGCGACAAAGCGGTCGCGCATCTTCGCCCTGTGGAGGATAACGAGCTCGAGGCAGGTTCAGAGCCACGAACGGGCGCTCGCCTTTGAGCACCATGGGGAACCAGTTCGCCATGACCTTCTACGTCATTGCCGTTGGCCGCCTCGATGCTCAGCTCAGAGCTACTGTGAGAACTCAAGGGGTCGTGGTGTCAGCTGTCGTAGCGAGGAGGCAGATCTGGCTTGAACTTGCCCGGCCAGGCAATGCTACGCATCTCGGGGGTGAATACGCGGCAGCCGGCCATGGTCGCCGGGGCCCGTCTTGGAGGTGGAGCTTGGTCTTGGCGCCCACGCATCGCTACAGCAAGTGGCGCGGGACCTTGCCGCAGCTAACGATCCTGGCGCGGCGGTGCGAGGAGTGGCGGAGCGTTCTCTTGTGGTCGAGGGACTTCTTGACAGCCTTTTCTTTTCACGCGGGCGCCGGACGCGGTGGGTCGCGGGCCGCTGAGCCGCACGCCTTGGAGCCAGGGCGCCGTCTTGGTGCAGAGGTAGTGGAGGCGCTCCGTGAGCTATGTCGCCCGTAGCTGGCGGAGGGCGAGGCAGTGAGAGGGACGGCGCGGAGGAGCCCCATGCGGCGCTGACGAGCTCGGCGATGCAGTCGAGCCAGTCCTCGTAGAGGTCACCGACCGGACGGTAGCACTACAAAAAAAAGACACATCCGTGACATTTTGGGCCGAACGAAATTTTTTTCTGTCATACATATGACACTTCTATGACAATAATTGTGACAAAACCCGGTATCATCATAGATGTGGTGGGCTACTACTTCTATGACAAAAATCATGATGTAAAATGGGCTTTTTCCCCCTGGCGGGCCGGAGACGCAGCTGCATGACATTCTTTGGGCCGTGCATGACGGAAAAAACCGTGGTAGAAGCGAGGGCGTGGAAAATATCGGGGAGTCCCCGGTTAGGGTGGGTGGTCGAGGGCCGAGCGATGCGCGTTTCTCTCGTGACGCATACCGCCAGCGTCGCGGCGTTAGGCGCTATTCTAATCAACCCAAGCGGCGTTGGGCTCTAACTAAACCCGGCGATTGCACCGTAGGCTACCCGTTATCGAACCCGAGCGATCGATCGATGGCTGTTAACTCGAACCCGACGAAGCGATTCCTTCGCCATCGCTGCTAACCTCAAGCGATCGATGCTGCCTCGATGAACAAAGTGAGCGCCATGGGAGGAGGGGGGGTTGATGAACAGTTCCGGTGGGGTGGATGAACAGGACCCCGTGGTGTTGCCTCTAGATGAATAGTACCCCGATCGATCGAGCCAGTTGGGGCTGGATGAACAGGATCCCGTGGAGGGCTGGATGAATAGGACCACCCCGTGGAGGGCAGGATGAACAGTAGCTCGTGGAGGGGTGGTTGAACAGGAGCCCGTGGAAGGGGCTGGTTGAACAGTAGCCGGTGGAGTAGCGCGCGGTAGAGGCTGGATGAACAGGAGCCCGTGGATGAACAAATGCAGTGCAGGCCGAGGAGGTCGACGGTGGATGAACAAGAGCACGTGGAGGCCGGAGGGGTCAATGGTGGAGATGAACAAGATCCTGCGGAGTCCTGCTTTGCGGTACGCCACACCCTCCCCGGCGAACAGACCCCATTTCACCGTGAGCGCCCAACACAAGTCCGCTTCCTCACTTTTGCGGTATGCCACACTCCTCCCGATCAACAGGACCCTGCTTCGACCGTAGGAGGTCTGCTTTCTCCGCTTTGCGGCACGCTGCACTTCTCTCGGCGAACAGGATCCCGCTTTAACGTGGCGGTCGAACACAAGGCTGTTTCTCTCCGTTCATGCGCTGCACGCCAGCCTGATTTCCATCGCCTGTTCCGCCCAAGCCTCCCGATGAACACGACCACGCATTCCGCTGCCTCCCCATGAACACGACGATGACGTTGTTTCTCCGCTCCGACCCAGCCATGTACACGAGCCCCGGCTGTACGTGATGCGAAAGTAGGCGTTCGAGACCCCGCCCATATGTACACATACGTGGTCAGATTTTCTTTCTTGCACCCCTAGCCATTTGACGTGACGTGTACATGCTACGTCGCCGCTTCTACTACGACATGTGCGCACCTCTACATCGACCAAAGTATGTGGGTCCCAAATTTGTCGGTGGAGGAATCATTATTTTCCGCGGTAATAAGGAGGCACTTCCTTGCTGCGCGTCAGGACCCACCGTCGACCTCTCCACGCATACCCACGTCCGATGGAAGTCGTTCCTTGACCACGCCGCTGGCCGAGAGCACTGTATGGCGATGGATGACGGCGAGGCCTAGGAAGGGACGACGGGAGCTGTGGAAGACGCGGCAATGAAGCCCGCGCGGAAGGAGTACGAGGGTTCACCGGTTCGGCCGCGGTGTGAGGTCGCGTCAGCCGCAGGCCTGGCCAGCGGTGGGAATAGTAGGGGTGGTGAGGCCTCCACGGCAGACACGCCACGAGAGGCGGGAGCATCTTGACACGACCAGCGCTGCTTTGGGCGGCTGGAGCAAGAAGACCAGAGGTTGAAGAAGCAGTACGGCATCGTACGGTCACTCGAGCTAGAATCATTCATATTGACTAAAGTTGATAAAGGCCCCCATCCCAGTCAACTTTGTAGGCCCTCAAGTCAGCCTCCCACCATGGTGGATCCCAGCTAGCAGGGGGAGTATTCATTTTTTGGTGCGTAATAAGGAGGCACTTCCGATGGGTCCGAGCTGACAGCGGGGGGAATGTTTCTTTTGCGAAATACGCTGGCCCGTCCGGTGGGTCCCAGCAGTCAGGGGGAAACGTTTTTTTTCGTGAAATAAGGTGGCCCGTCCGGTGGGTCCCTCGCCGTCGAGGAGGAATAATTCTTTTTGCGCGTAATAAGGAGGCACTTCCTTGCGTCGCTGGACCAATTGCCGCCTCTCCACGTACATTACTCTTCCGATGTAAGTCGGTCGTTGACCACGTTTACCATGCCGCGCCGAGAGCACCAGGGCGGTGGACGGCGGCGAGGACTAGGAAGGGGACGACTCGGAGCCGGGGAAGACGCAGCAGTGGATGCCCACATGAAGAGGGGAGTACGAGGGTTCCGGTTCGGTCTAATTGTGTGAGGTCATTGTCGCCATAGAATAACAGGGGGTGTGGGTGAGTAGAGGGATGGCCTGGCCAGCGGTGGGAGTAGTAGGGGGCGGTGAGGCCTCCGCTGCATCATAGCCGGCCACGGGAGGCAGGAGTACGCGGCACGACCGACGCTAGTTTGGGCGGCTGGAGCAAGAAGACCAGAGGTTGAAGAAGCACTACGGTCGTTGGATGAACATCGTACGGTAACAGGAGCTAGAATCGTTCATATTGACTAAGTTGACAAAGCCCTCCGTAGCCGTCAACTTGGTAGGTCCACACGTCAGCCTCCGACTATGGGTGGTTCCAGCTGTGTGGGGGTGTTTTCTTTTTTTGTGCGTAATAAGGAGGCACTTCCTTGCGTGCGAAGATAGCTGGTGGGTCCGACATGTCAGTGGGGGGCAGGTTATTTTTGCGAAATACAGAGGCCCTTCCGGTGGGTCCCAGATGTCAGGTGGAGGAATCATTATTTTGCGCGTAATAAGGAGGCATTTCCTTGTGTGCGGCCGTTGACCCTGTCGACCTCTCCACGCCTGATCTACTTCCGATGGTGTCGTTCGTTGACCACATTGACCACGCTTGGCAAGCGCATCCAAGGTGGTGGACGACAGCGAGGCCCCGGACAGCAACGAGCCGGAGATGGGAAGACGCGGGAGTAGAGTCACAGACGGAGAGGTTTATGAGGGTTAACTGGTTCTGGTGCGGTGTGGTTCGGCAGTCGGTGGAGAAGAACATGAGGTGTGGAGGGGTGGAGGGATGGCCTGGCCAATAAGGGAGTAGTGCTTCATAGCGAAGCATGCTAAGCAGAGCTGCTAGCAGCAGGAGGCGGAGGTGGTCCAGCCGGCTGGAGGAAAAAGACGAGATTGAAGATGGATGCCGTCGTTGGATGTAAATCCAACGGCTAACATGTCGTAATCATTTGTTAACTAAATTGACAATGACTTATGCTGGCTTCACCTATTGGCCCATATTTCAGCCTCCAAAAATGTGGCAATATTCAACCCATTTTTTCAGAATTCTACTTTTTTTTTATGCTGTAGAATTTATAGTCAATTTGATCTTTTTTTGAATTACAGCCATTAGCTGGGCTGGGTGAACAAATAATGTAGCGTCCATGCGCCCGCTCATTTTATTTCCTAAAAAATTACAGGCCATTTGCACTTCCTCGAAATCTGAGGATTTTCTTGGGCTGATTCTAATTATAATGTTGGGTTGGGCCAGCAATGTTATCAAAAAATAAAAGGGGCTGAGCATTTTGTTATAAATATATTTAAATAATAAGTGATATTATTACATTCGTCCTTAAATCTTACCAAGCTTTTGTACACAATCACTAGGATTTTCGTGCCAAAACAATCCAGGATTTTATTTGTTAAGAAATTATTTTTATAAGTTAATAAGATGTGGGATATTATTTTCTTACATATGTAAGTATCTCTGTTAAATATATGATGACAATAAAAATAATATATAATAACATATAAAATATATTTTTTAGAAAAACAAGGAGCATCTCCCCAGTTCCATTGCTGAGAACGAAACCACAAGATATTCTGATACAGCAGCTCAAAGAGCAGTTCGAAAGCAAAGGTAGAAAAGCTACAAACTAGGGGGGGTGGATGAACAAGTTCTTTGAATAACACAAATCACCCGAGCGGTGCCAAAGGCAGAGCAGATAGAGCACTCAAATGACACTAGGAGGGTCCAGCGAAGCCTTCATGGTCTTCAAACCGAGGGGCCGTGTCGACTGCGGCAACCAAGAACAAAGCGGGGACACCGGGCTGGAAGGCGTAGCATGGTGGATGTCCCTCTTTTTCGGTGCCAGGTGCCCATCATCTTCATCAGAGATCATGAGACGAGCCCACGGGTCCAGCCCCAGAGCAGGTTGAGCCTTGTTCAGCCACAAATGATAGCCAACGGTTTCTGGAGGGATCTTGTTAGGGTTTCCACGAAGCTCATCAACTTGTCCTTGTCCGATCCCGAGGAGAGAATCGCCCAGTTCCTCACCATGTTCCTGATCAACCTCAAGACTCATGAATGGAAATCCAGGAGGTGTTACTGAAAATCATAGCATTTCTAAATTTCCAGAGGCACCAAAGGACAGCTGAGCTAACAGTGTTTAAAACTGAGCACTTTTAGGTAGCAATCCAGAATCTGGCGACAGATTCGAAGGATGAGCCAATCTGACTAGAGAAATATTCCTCAATGTGGGCCAGAGATGTTTAGCAACTATACATTCAAAAAGGTGAGAACAAGACTCTTGTTCCAAGCAGTAAACACAATCAAGGGGTTTGATGATGTGTCTCTTCCTAAGGTTATCCCTAGTCATCAATATGTTTTTGGAGAGAAGCTAGAGAAATACATGAATTTTAGGAGGAACTCTCAATTTTCAGATAGCAGGGATAAACACGGGTTGAACCCCACTAAAGTTGATAACATGATAGAGGGAGCCGGAGGAATACTTCCCTGTTGTCCAAATTTGCCAAATCAGGCATCCGACTAAGGCGATAAAGGTAATGCTTTTGGCAATTTCCTCCAAGCTGGAACCATTGTTCCATGAGACTACCACTAAAGTTCCTTCTAAAAGAGAGTTTTAGGCATTGACCATCCCAAACTTCATTGACACTTTTGTTAAGCTCATTGCGACAGAGAGTAAATAGGCCAAAATTGGACTGCTAGGGGATGTGCCAAACCAAGTATCTTCCTAGAACCTGGTTCTGCTCCCATCCCCTATGTTCCATCTCAGAGCCAAATTTCAGAGCATGCATAATAGATTTTAATCCTTTCCGTAATCTAGAGGTCTTAGGGTTGGAGGAAGGGACAAAAATATTAGGTTTATTTCCTAGGTATTTATGGGCAATAAGAAGCTTCTGGTTTCGTGTCTTCCTCATAGAATCTTTTAATCCAAGACGCTAGAAGATAGATGTTAATTTCTTGGAGGTTAGGTATGCCTAGGCCTCCAAAATCTTTTTTCATAGAGACTAGGGCCCAATTAGCAAGGTGTAGCTTCCTATTTCCCTCAAAATCATTCCACAAGCAATGAGGCATCTGAGAATTGATGAGGTTCACTGCCCATTTAGGGAACTTGAAGAAGGAGAGAAGATACACTGGAATGCTAGCCAAACAAGCTTGTATGAGGATCAATCTACCTCTATAAGAGAGAAGTTTGCCCCTCCACCCAGCAATCCTTTTAATGATTTTATCCAGAAGGGGTTGGATATCCTCTCTCCTCAATTTATTATAGTGGAAAGGGATACCTAGGTACTTAATGGGGGAAGTTACCTTTATTACAGACTAGAATAGAGAGGAAGTCAGCTAACTCCTGATCATCCATGTTGATAGGGATGAGTTCACTTTTAGAGTAGTCGATTCTCATGCACGAGACTTGTTCAAAACAGGTTAGAACAGCTTTCGATTGCTAGCATGTGTGGAGTCATTGTTCAAGAAAGGATGGTATCATCTGCATATTGAAGGCATGATGCCACCAGTAAGCGAACCTCGTGACAGAGCCCTGCAATCAGACTATTATCAGCAGCTTTGCTCGGCATTTTAGGAAGAACGTCCACTACTAAATTCAACAAAAGCGGGGAGATGGGGTCACCTTGCCTAAGGCCTTTACCTGCAAGGAAAAAATCACTTTCACAATTATTTAAGTTGACCCCAAGAGACTTCCCCATGAGTAAGTTGTCGATCCAACTCTCCTCTATGAAAGGCTTGAAAAGATCTAAGAGATCATTTTCACCAAGTCCCAAAATGCTGGTAAAACAAGAAGGGAATCCCATTAGGACCAGGAGCCCCATCAGATAAGAGCTAAAAATGGCTTCCTTCACCTGCATCTCTGAAAAGGGGCTTCTAGCAGCTCATTTTCAGCAGGAGAGACTTTTTCGTAAGCAGAGAAAAATTTGTTTTGTAGAGAGAACCTTAAGGGTTTTCTTTCTTAAACAGGTCTTTGTAGAAGTCACTAGCCACTTTCAAAGATCTCATCTACACCTCAAAGAATAAGGGCCATTAGGGCCATCAAGGGAGTGAATGAGGGTTTTCCTCCTCCTCTGGTTAGCTCTTGCATGGAAGTAAGCGATTTCTATCACCCTCCTTAATATTCCTATCTCTAGACCTTTGTTTGGCTTTGATTTCTTCTTGAAGCCAAATTTTCTTGAGCTTTCCATGGACAAAGTTTAATCTATTAGTCTCAAATTTCAGAGAATTCAAGTGGTTTCTGCCTTAATATATAGAAAATCAAACTCAAGGAGGAGAAGCCTTTTGTATCTTCTAAGATTAGCTTCCTCATTGGAGTTCCACCCGTTGGTAGTTCTTCTAAATCTCCTCATTTTGATCTGCCAATTTTCTAGGGGGCACTGCTCAAGATGAGCTCATTCCAGATTTTCCCGACTAGCTCAAGAAAATCTTCTCTAAGCAACCACCACTAATCAAATTTAAAACTATTGCTCTTTCGAGTTTGGATAAGACCAGAGTCCCAGAGCAAAGGAGTGTGGTCACTACCACATCTGGGCAGAGCTCTACAACTAGAAAGGGGAAAGAAACTATCTAATTCCATGTCACAGAAAATTCTGTCAATGGTAATCATAATCCTGGAGCAGCACTTCCAACATATCTAGCAGAACTGTGGGTTTTCCTTCTGATAGGGCAATTCTCAACTTTATGGGTAACCATTTTGCAGATAAAACAACTCTTGGGCTTGACACATTTATCCAAATGATGCCCTGGTTCCCCAAAGTTGTAGCAGATCACCTCAGAGTATGCCATAAGGCCCGAAGCAGGGGTAGGAGTCGTCGATGTCCTATCTCTTCTTTTGCTGATTCTTGCCTTGAGATTTCCACCCGATCCGAGAGTCGTAACCACCAAAGCAGATTGATCTTGGGCAATTACTGAGCCTGCCCAGATTGTGCCCCCATTTGGAGCGGAGGTGGGACGTACCATTGCCCAACCAGCGCTCCCCCCCCATTGTGATAGGGGAAATTCATCGGAGTTCCTGGTTCCTTCTCATCCTCCAGCCAGATGTTGTCTCTCGTAGCGTAAATAACCACCCAGACAGTTCGATTGAAGCAGATTGCAAGCCTAATTTCAATCTTCTACAGGTTTGGGGGAGAGGTAAGGTAGGGGATCCACCTGTTCGCTCCGTGGCATCTTTGGTGGGGCGGAGTCCATCAAGCATTCCCAACTCGCATGACGACGTGGATCTCCTGAATTCACTTCTCCTTTCGCCCATCGAATCTAACGCAATCGGCGGCTCACCGGGTGGGGCATCCTGCTTCTCCGAGAAATCTCCTTTGAAGTAGATCCGCAGGGCTAGATTCAGCAGCCTCCCAATCCACATGATCCTTGCACATCCGAGCATACCTGCCTTGAGTGAGAGAACGGATTCGGTCCTCCTCGGCTTCCTCCTCGCAGCTTCCTCCTTCCGCTTCCCTCCATTCGCTGCGCACCGGGTCCAGAGAGAGCGTCGTCAGTGATCCGCATCGCCCGCTCCTCTCCATCTCCTCCCTCGAAGTCTCCCCGCAAGACCGCCGACGCGATGGAGTCGGGCGGCTGGAGCATCCAAGGGAAAGCTTTGTAGACATGTGGGAAATGCATCTTGTACATCTGCTTCGCTTTCCAGCCATTCCCTGTGGATATGGCCGGCGACTCCATGGGGCGCCATGAGCGGACTTCTGCCGAGGGGGGCAAAGCGTGCCCGAGTCGAGGCGGGGTGGCGAGATCTATGGCGGCGGCGAGGTGGAGGTAGTGGCGGGGGCGGCGGCGAGGGTGGAGGTGGTGGCGGGGTTGAAGGGGATCGCGAGAGCGGTCATCTATTTGCCAATTACTCCCTCCTTTTCGGTTTGTATGGCTCAATTCAAAAATCTCACCAACCAAGGTAGATGATGAATGGTGGAATACTTTTTGTAGTTTGCAAAAGCACCTAATTAATGCACTTGTTTTCCTCACAAAATTATGTTCATCAATGCATAAATTGCAATGCATGCATTCATAAAGTACATGCATTGGTCAATTTTCTCTTAATACTTGCATGCAATGATTTAATGCACCTTGGAATCTGAACATGTGATGGAAAACAACCAAATTGAGCCTTATAAAATGGAAAAACTAAAATTTTGAGATAAGCCCTATAAAACCTAAAAGGAGGGAGTATGTGAACTAAACAGTCAACATATAAAATAATTTAAATATATATAATATAGTTAGAAGGAAACATAAGTTGGACCTCATGCTCCTATTCTTATATAGAAAATAGAGCAGACCTCTGCTTTCTTCAAAAAAATACAAAATTGGGCTGCCAAAATAAAACCTCGGATGGGAGGTCCATAGGCGGTCGATACATGACGGCCCTGAGAAAATACAAACAGGCCGATGGATCTCCCATCCGAGGTCGTGGGCTGCGCATGTTAAAAATGAAAGCCTAGACGGGGCAGCCCAAAACCACGTCCAACACTTGCCAAAACTTCATCCCTCGTTTTCTCTGTGTTTCGCACACTCGACATTGTGTGGGCATTTTGACTGTGCATCATATGAAGATGTGCTATGCATGAATGTTGATCAGCATGATGTTAACTGTCTGGTAGTTCCAGTTTAGTCCATGAATAAAATTTACAGCATGATTTTAACACTTTTTGAAAAAGGACGTTTTAATATAAATTCCCTGCCTCTTAAAGTTGCAGTTTCTTATCTGAAACTGAACTTGCAGCTTATCTCAAACTGAAACTTGCAGCTTCTTCTCCGAGAATCACATTGTTCCGCACTTTTATACTCCTATGAAACTACATTCTTTTAAGTGGTAAAAATAGATCTCTAGAATTCATAAAATACTTCATATGCTCAATACTACAAATCTGAAATTCAAAAGACATTCATATCTGAAAGTACTCTAAAATACACAACACAAGACACAATTCACAACCTGCAAATACTGACAACCCTAAGCTCCTCCTGACAATTCACAACCTGCCCGACTATTGGGCTGGGGGGGGAGCCCCCTCCTATTCCATGGCGGTAGACAGCCGCCCCATGAGACGATGTGAACGGCGAGGGAGATGATGGCGGGGAAGCATCGTCGGGCCAACTGCTTTTCTCCTCTTGCAGTTGGGTTCGGTCGACGAAGACTCCACCGGCTCGCTCTGGCAGGACACCCTCACAAACGGCACCATGTAGATGCTCGATCCTTCAATCTCTGGTGGATGCTCCATCTAGGATCGATACTCCCACCACCACTCCCTCACGATCGGATTCGGTGAATCTGTTTGCGCCATGGCCCAGAGGAGCAGCTCTATGTACTCCCGCGCGACTCCCTTCGGGAGTATCGCCACCTTTTCGCTCTGTTGCGGATATTTGGCCATGGATGTCGCCGTCGCCGCTTAGTTGGTCCCTGGTTGTCGAACCAAGACCGTATCTCCAACATCCTAGCTAGCTTCACAGGTTGCCGCCCTGCGATCCTCACGTATCGGTTGTACTCCTCCATCGATCTACTTCTCCATAGCACCTTCACTCGCTGGCGGTGGTTTTTGAATGGAAGAGGAGAGGAGCAGCGCTGGTTTTGGATTAGAACGGGAGAGGAGCGACGCTGGTTTTGGACTGGAACAGGAGAGGAGGGGCGGTGGTTTTGAAATGGAAGAGGAGAGGAGCGGCGCTGCATTTAGACTGGAACAGGAGAGGAGCGGTGGTGGTTTAAGAGGAGAAGAGCGGAAGAGCGGCGCTGGTCTTGGAAGTATTTTTTGTTGTTTTATGTATTTTGGGTCAAAGTTTGACCATGTAATCGTATTTGACAAGCAAAATGTGAATGCATGTCACCAAAAATTGTATCGTTTGGTTCAGATTCCGAATGTACTTTAAAATTATATTATTTTGCAACGTATAACATATATTTTATGTGCGAAAATCATGGTCAATTATGACCCGTAATAAAAGGGAGACTAGTTAATGTGGGTCGCTTTATTAATTGAAGGGTAAATTGATTTTGATTTTGATCCAAATCCAAGGCCGTCGGCCCTCTCGTCTAATCCTAAATTGCCGGCCAAGACGCCTCCGCTCCCTCTTCTCCATTGCAAAACCACCTCCTCTCCTCTCCATCATCTCCATTCCAAAACCACCGTCCCGCCTCCCTCTTCTTCTCGATCTTCTCCATTGCAAAACCACCTCCTCTCCTCTCCATCATCTCCATTCCAAAACCACCGCCTCGCCTCTCCCTCTTCTCTAATGCAAGACCACCGCCTCTCCTGCATTTTCTAGACACTTTGCTCCATGGCCCAGGCGCAATCCATGGATACAAAATTAGTATATCTGTATACTATTTAAAAGTCGAGGGCGGGGCTTTTCTCTGCTGTAGGCGGCGGGGTAGTTCCGCCTAGTCGGTTCGACAGAGGACGTGAGAAGACGAGGGAGTAGGCTATCGCAAACGAGGGTCAGGTGTGATTTGACAAATGAAGTTATCTTTGGGACAGGTGGGGCCCCGTGATTTGACCTGCCATTATCATTTTAACTATGGCGCTACGACTGGCGTGAGTCTCCCAGATTCCTGACCACCTCCATACAGGTGCCTCTCCCAATGCTCCACCATGTAGTAGAGGCTGGCTCTTGCATGAGAGCCCACTTTTCCACTTTTTCCTTGCCTCTCTTTCCTCCACATATGCAAAATGCCATGTAAAGCGCACTATTGTACTTACTTTTACTTGCTCCTACAAAGCTTAAGCTTGCCACATAGGCATAAAGTCTCGATGTGGCAAGTTAATCAAGAAGAGAGAGAATAGTTTGGTGACCCAAGGAAGAAAGCGGTGCTAAGCGCTGCGTGTACCTAGGTGAAAAGACAATTTTGAGCCTATAGCTAATTAAATGAAGCAAACTTAGCAACACCATTTCATTGGAAGAGGTCACTCCTTGGGAAATGCAATAAATACTAGTACTTTATGTCCCATAATATAAGAACGCTTTTGGCACTACACTAGTGTCAAAACGTTCTTATATTATGGGACAGAAGGAGTACGAAGAAAGAGATAGAGAGAAGTAAAAAAAATACACTTATAGCCAACCTTATAGCATAAACCTTGTTGTAGTATGAGTGACAAAGTGATGACTATGTATGACATGCCAACATCAGATAGCCTAACGCACCGTGTTAAATCTCCAAGGGTGCGACCGCACGAGCGACGCGATGGTCGTGGTAGGTGCAACCACGACACGGGCTGCTGGCAGCCCTTGGATCTGAGATCAAATGGTCGCATGCTTACTTGCTGAAAATTTGCAGAATAACCCTCCAGGATAGGATATTCACCCATAGGTCTAGAATCACGCCATGCAACCGTTCGATCTCAGATTCAAGGGCTCTCGGAAGCCCGTATCATGGGAGAATGGAAAGCCACCGCCTTTCAGCTGCTCGCGTTACCGGTAGTTCGCCTCCTACTGCCCCCTCGCACGTCCTTTAATACTACGACGGTTCGCTTCCTAGTCGTCCCGTCCATTCACATTACGGCAGCTTCCACTAATCCTAACCCTCCTCCCAAATCCATGGCATCCCAAATCTCCACGATCAGCGGTGAGTACAAGGTTAGAACCATCATCGGGCGATGAGTTCGATGTCATCTACACCCGTTCTTCTCGCGGACGGTGAAAGGATGCCTTTCTCGCTTCGTGATGCATGTTCGAAAACTTCGTGACGATGAGTGGGTCATTGGGCTAGATGTTGAGTACACCACGTCCTCGGGACGAGAGAAGGATCTAAAGGACGAAGAGAGGAAGAAGCCCGCCGTGATCCGTGTTTTGCGTACATAACGCTTTGCTTGGTCTACCACAT
This sequence comes from Aegilops bicornis, assembly GCA_021605145.1. Classification (NCBI taxonomy): domain Eukaryota; kingdom Viridiplantae; phylum Streptophyta; class Magnoliopsida; order Poales; family Poaceae; genus Aegilops; species Aegilops bicornis. Next base: position 361,851,957 of record CM038669.1, read on the forward strand.
ATGCCATGCCGACGTTGAGTGCCGGATTTTAAGAACTTCCTCAAGGACAAAACAGTGAAATTCGTTCATCAGAGACTATAAGAACGACGAAGAAGTCCAGGGTCGGATCGCCCTCAAAGTAGGCAACACCAAAGACCTCCAGAAGAATCAGCTAGTGCCCTCTCGTTAGCCTTCAATGCTGACCCTGGCAGGAGCCATGGTTCATCCTTCATACGGTAAACTGGAGAAACCTCATTACACGTTTCATTGTCATGCATGGCAGCGGAATGTACAAGATATTAACCACATCCACTACGCTGCAATGGATGGCTACCTTTGCTTCAATATCTACAAGGGTTGGATGAAGAGCAACAACCAAGTGTGCGGTTCAAGCAAAGAAGTATCGGCCAAGAGGAAGAGGGACAAGGACGAAGTCGAGGGACGTGGACGAGGACTCCGAGTAAGGTATGTTGTCGCTGTTGCTCATGGTGGTTCTAATGCGGTGTCTACCGGAATAGTTGCAAAGTTTAATTTCGGTGTGCTTAATTTAATTTGAGGGTGTGTTGTCTTGAGCCCCCAATGTAACTATGTTATGTTTCTTCTCGTTACTTTAACTCTTCAAGATGTACATACTAGTATTTCTTACATTTCATCTTTTAGTTGGTATAGTACTACCACCTGCTTTCTTCACATTATATAATGCATAATATATATGGCCAACATCATATAGCCGGCAGTTTAGTTGTCAAAGAATTTCGTGGTGCTTAGTTTTGTCAAAGAATTCCGTGATTATTGTGACTAGCCTTTTAATAGTACTATATGCATAATTTGGCTATTTAGCGCTCTCTATATGTACCACCTTTTTTTAATTTCAAGTTTTGCTCCATGGCGCAATCCATCGATACTCTTTCGCTGTACAAAAGTATACATTTTTGAAAGGCTAGAGGGCAGGGGCAGTCTAGCTTGGTCGGTTTCACGAGAGGCGAGGGCCTTTGTGATTTGACGGCTCATTACTGCTGGAAGGCGGGCCTTGTGATTTGACCGTCAGATAAATGCAATCGACGACCTGATCGAGGAGGAGTAAAGAACCGTGCGGTATACTCAAGTTTTCCAACGGAGTAGTCTTTGCGACGGAGGAAACCTGGCTCACGGCAGCCCAAAGTGCCATATGGCGATAAAAAATGATCTAATTTGCTAGTCATCTCATTGTTAGCATTGTTCTATTCATTCCCTAAAAAACCATTGTTCTATTCATGCCTCGCAGAGAACGTGACACGTCTTGTGCGTAAACACCAAGCAAAGATGAAACACATGAGCAAAGAAGAAGGAAGATTATCACCCCAAATGATCTAATTCACCGGAGTCGTAATCGCTTCTTAATCGCCTCCACGACCTCCATCTCCCTTGCGTCTCCTCCGCCATCTTCATCATTGTGTCCATGACGCGGCATTTCTCGACGCAAGCCTTCATCATCATCTGCTCCACGGCCATATTACGTACCTTGTGACGAGCCGGGTGCTCGATGCGGAGCTTCGCCAACTCTTCCTTCGCTGTTCCATGATGAGGGCCTCAGTAGCATCTTCATCGAGGAACTACTATTCTCATGCAGCTTCTTCCAGCCGGCGTTCTTCTCCTTCAACAGGTCGATCTCGTGGCAGAGCTTCGCATATTCCTCCCGAAGTCGCAGGATTTCGCCGGTCGCCTTCTTCTCTGAGGCAATGCTCTTCTTCAGCAGCATCACCAAGTCGGCGGTCAACTCCCCCTGCTGATTGAGCTCAGCGGGCATGTCGTCGAGGCTCTCCTTCAAAGAACTCCATCAAGCCTTGGATGAACTCCTTTCGCTTATTGAGCTGATCGGCATGCCGCCGAGGGATAACGACTCCACTCCGCCCGCTCGGCATGTTCGCTTCACGGCTAGGGCGCTCCTAGGAGCCATCGCTTTGCCCGTGAGAGATCTTTCAAGGTCTCTGCGTGGCCGGCGAGCCCTCTTTTTTTCCGCATAGCCTTGGTTGCTACTCCCTTGTTACGCGTAGTTCTCACCCTAGAGCTCTGCCCACCGGCCATGGCTACTACGGACGACGAAGAAGCACTTATGAGGAGGAAAGGTAGAGTAATTTTTCGTTAGGTAGTTCCCCTTTTATAACCTAAGTACTAGCACTAGTACTAATACCTGCATAGTGGGAACACGCTCAGGTTTGGTACGCACTAGTAGGTGTGAGCAGGCTTTCGAATGTGATGGGAACAAGGTAAAGATTAATTGATGGTTTTGGTTTCGAGGCCCGAACGGCTCACGATGAGTTTAGCGGAACATAAATTTCAAGTACTAAACTGCTCAAATGCGTAAATATTATGTTATCACAAAAATTGGCACAAAATACGAAGGAGACCAATGGAAGTACTACTAGAAACCCACGATTTAACTACTCGCATGCGTGCAGTGGAGTAATATGTCTTTCTTCCGCCCTCACGTCCACTCAATTTGCATGCGCTGTATTAATTGAACATCAATGGAGTGAACGACTTTACACGCGTCAAATTATCACATGGGGTGGATCTTGGTACAAATTTGCGTCCGCACGTGTACCCAGCGATGCAGCGTGCGAGGAATGAGTGCGTATGGCGTGGCGTGCACATCTTCGCTTCAGGCATGTACCGCCAAGATGGCTCGGGGAGGACGAGTACATTCTTCCGAACCAGCAAAGACGTCACCGTGATCAATCCACGCAAGGAGGTCGCGAAAACGCCTCCACATGTGCCACATGGCTTCATGAGCTGTAAGAGAGACAACGTAGTGGCGTGCCATTGGTATTCTAATTTACGTGTTTTGCACATACCAAGTACTAGTAAGGTACACGTGCATTGCACGCATCGATTTTGCAACCAAATTATGAATAAATACCACACTATAGCATGTAAGCTCGAGTCATATATGCCCGATGTAGCCCTTCGCTTAATTCATATAGTTCATCTCATTCAAAATCAATTAGTTTTATAAAAAGCTAAGAACGCGGGAATAGGAAAAACATGGGATTATAGTGGAATGTCGCCTTGAATCCTACAGGATTGTACGAGTGTTTGATTGTGCATAGAAAAACGCAGAATTCTGCTCAAAGAGGTTTGAGTGGATGGGATGTTTCCTATGAAATGTAGTGCAAATGAATCATATGGAAAAATTCCTATGGTTTACAATCCTACGAATCAAACAACCAAGATAGGAAAAATTCCTAATGATTAGAATCCTCCAAAATTCCTTTGAGAATCCTTTGAATCAAAAGAACCATTAATCTATTTTATGATTCATGGAATTGTGCGTTGTAAAGCATAAAGTAAAAAACAAATAATGGCAATTCAACTAGAAAATAAGTTTGGGCAGTTATGATACGGAAGATTCTAGAACAAAAGAGAACCACTGTTGTTTTGAGGTTTGTGCATTATGCTTAAGTTCAACCATGGAGTCTGCTAGATTGTACATGTGGGAAAATCCGGTGGGGCTAGAAGATGGTGCGAGGGGCCGAGTGGAGGAAGACTATGAAGGAATGCACAAGTGCGAGATCGATATTTAGAGAGAGGGCGAACACGCAAGGCCAAGGCAGCCAGTATGGCCGAGCCATGAAAAATAAATGAGCTATGGGGCCAAGCATTGCTAATCCTTTACGAGGAGGGTCAATTCATGAACTTAAACCATTTTTAGCAGCAATTGTCTAATGATCACATTCGTATTAGCCTCGATATATAGTGATGTTATGGGGGAGGGGGGCAGGGCCCTTACTGCCTCCTGTCTTCGCCATTGTGTACGCGTGTGAGAGATGAAGCGGAAGGCATGGATGATGAGAGCGGGACGTTGGATATATAATTAATGTGGGTATATTAGCTATATATGTTAATCCTATATAGAGAGGTATAGATTGATCGATGTGGACGTGGGAAAGAGGGTGAGACCTCACTTTGGATATATCGATTGATCGGTTTGTGTGGAAAACTATGAAAGACCTAGCTATATACACACATACATAGAGGAACATCGATCGTTGCGCATGCACGTGTGAGAGATAAAGATTGCCCGATATGATGGAGAGGGGGATGTGTGTGGGTGTGTGCCTTCATGGGAGACCGACCTTAAGAAAAAGATTGCATGCGTGCGATGGATAATGCCGACTGGTAGTGTGTGTGCATGCATGCACGAGAGAAAGTTAGTGGTACAATTATAAATAGAAGACTACTGTGTGGGTGTAAAAGAATAGCTGAATAGGTGAGGTCATAATCAATGTAAAGTTGAATTCAAATATTTGAATAAGAGATCCCGATGTTTGAAACCCATGCATGGATGAATATAACTTGGAGATCTGGCTGTGTGGTTTGGAAATGAGCATGTAGTAATGTATACACATTGAACACGGTCAGACTGATTTAAATTTGAGATACCGATGGCATACATCATTTGGCCACGTCGCATCCGTGCATGGACACACTATTCTAATTGGAGATGATGGGCGGCTTTTGCATCACATATCTATATCTATACCCCTATATATATATTATACTCTATATTTTTTATATTGTGTCTGGGTAACTTTAACTTTGAAAGATGGTCGTTGGATGAGGCGAATCCGATGGTCCAAAGATGGCAAATTTGATCACTACTGGTCGTTGTATTTCTTCTACATTCCACCAGTTTTCGCATCATGTTTAATCTTTATGACTCCATGGTTGAACTTAAGCATTCTGCACAAACATCAAAACACAAGCACTTCTTATTTGTTCTAGAATCTTCCGTATCAGAATTGCCCAAATGTTTTTCTACATGATTTGCCATTATTTGTTTCTACTTTAAGTCTTACAACGCACAATTCCATGAATCTTAAAATAGATTAGCTTTCTTATAAAAACTAGATGATTTTGAATGAAATGAACTATAAGAATTAAACGAACATCTACATCATGCATATATGACTCAAAGCTTACATGCTATAATGTGGTATTTATTCATAATTTGCTGTTGCCAAATCTCATGCGCAACGCACGTGTACCTTACTCTAGTCTATATGGTGTTTGTGTGTGTGTTGTGCGTGTTTAGGTGCAAATTGTCTTTTTTGGGTACACGTTAAGCTTGTTCTTCCGAAATTTCAAGCCGCGCCTTGTTATGCCGAAAATTCAAGCTAGCGTCTCTGTCTATCGTGCTGCGAAACTCCCGCCTCTTCAACCCGCGCCTTGTTAGCCCAAAATATTTAAGATATATCTTTGTCTTGTTGTGCTCCGACAACTCCCTCCATCTCAACCCGCGCCTTGCTATTCCGAAATTACAACGCCAAGAAAAACTCACACCTCCTGTGAAATCCTCGACACGCTTGAAATGCCCGTGGTACCCTCGAACCGAAAGAACTGGCCAAATCGGTGGGGGTACTTTCGTAACTTACCCCACATTTCGGACAAGCGCGTCTCTAAGCCATGGTTCCCCATCGCCATCCCATCCGCCCACCCATTCAGACACCGAGGCCGCGAAAACCCGATTTAAACCCCACACCCTCGCCTCCGTCGTCCGCCACCGAGGGAGTCCTGGATTAGGGGTGTCCGGATGGCCGGACTACTATGACCTTTGGCGGACTCTGGACTATGAAGATACAAGATTGAAGACTTCGTCCCGTGTCCGGATGGGACTTTCCTTGGCGTGGAAAGCAAGCTTGGCGATACGGATATGTAGATCTCCTACCATTGTAACCGACTCTGTGTAACCCTAACCCTCTTCAATGTCTATATAAACTGGAGGGTTTTAGTCCGTAGGACGAACAACAATCATACCATAGGCTAGCTTCTAGGGTTTAGCCTCTCTGATGTGGTGGTAGATCTACTCTTGTACTACCCATATCATCAATATTTATCAAGCAGGAGTAGGGTTTTACCTCCATCGAGAGGGCCGAACCTGGGTAAAAACATCGTGTCCCTTGTCTCCCCGTTACCATCCGCCTAGACGCATAATTCGGGACCCCCTACCCAAGATCCGCCGGTTTTGACACCGACATTGGTGCTTTCGCTGAGAGTTCCTCTGTGTCGTCGCCGCTTCGAAGGATGCCTCATCCGTCTTTTTAAAAGGCAACCTTTGTTGCTAAAGAAGCTTTGGTTGTCGGCCAAACTCTCCGGCTTAGGCGGTTTTCTTATGACCACTGTTTCAGCCACCGCCGACGATCACTTCTCGGGTCATCGAAAGCAATCTTCACGTTAACTCGGAACTCGCCGAGAAGTTAGATCCGATGGAGCTCTCTTCTTTAAACGAGCTCTTGGATCGCATCGCCGCCCTGGGAGTCGCTACAGACTATGATCAGATTGGGCCTAAACCCGATCTGAGAGAGATTAACTCTCCCCAGGTTACCCACCACGTTGCTGTGGTAGAGGAACAATACGACGACCCTTCTTCTATCTTAAGGACTAGCTACGTCCGGATTCCCGATCCCTCCATGCCGGATTCCCGCGGAGGAGAGGATCGCCACTCAAGCCCTGAACCTAAAGTCGCAATGGCTAGATTCATTGGACAACACCCAAGAACCCAAGCTTCCAAGTTCGGAAGCTCATTGGCCCTTAAGTCTCAGATCGGGCGAGGTTCCGGATTCAATTCCACCCGCCCACCCAAACATAAGCGACCTATCTCAAATTCGGCAAGAGCCCGCAGAAACAGTACACCATTATCGGGCCGATTCCTCCCTGTTATGGACAGGAAAAGGATCGCCGCGAGGAGGACGCAATCTCATTCTTCTCGCAATAATTGCATCGACAACGGGATCCTCAACGCTATAAGTCGTCGTGACATTACACGCTTTGCCGACTTGGCGTCCATAGTAATGAAAATCTTTAGGCTGTGGAAAGCGCCTGAAAACCAAAGCAAGATTTTGGGACAATCCGCCTTGAATACAAACCCATCTCAAATAAAAGGGTGCATCATCACCAGCACCGGGTTAAATACCAAAAAGCAAAAACCCTCTATAGGGCATGGAACCGTGATCGAGGGATGGCTCAATGGACGCCTGTAAAATTCATAGTACAGTAGGGCGCCACTCCAACTCATAGCCTCGAGCATGTTGGATACTACGGCCGAGGTGGCCAAAAGTGGCGAAGAGCTTCTAGCTCTAGAGCACCAAACTGTGGATACCAAGACGGTATTAATAGTCTTCGAGACTTTCGCATCAAACAATATGCGAAACGAACACTCCGTAGCCTTGTCAAGTTTACCAAGTAGCAACAATAAACCCATGGAGTGACACGGCTATTACCTTTAATGCCAAAGTGATTTAACCTAAATTCGAACAGCCCGAGCACCAGCCGCATTGGTCCTCGGCCCAATAGTGGACGGCTTTCGCCTTACCAAGGTACTCATGGACGGTGGCGTGGATTGAACCTCATTTATGTGGAAACCCTCCAAAGATGGAAATAGATCGGAGCCGCATTGAGCGAAGCAGCACAACCTTTAGAGGAATAATCCCCAAATGACAAGCATCTGTCAGACAGGGAAAATCACATCGATGTGGTGTTCGCACGCCGGATAATTACAGGTCCGAGGAGGTCACGCCCAAGTGGCCCCGTTCAGCAATGCAGATACCACGCTCTATTAGGGCGAGAGGCATAAACAATTTTTCAAGCTATACCCCATTATGGGTACATGAAGCTCAAAATGCCCGGCCCAACGGAATCATCACTCTTTCTAGTGACTCCGGACATAGCACTCGCTACCGAAAATAAGATGTCAGCCTTAAGACAAAGCCCTTGAGGCACTATCCGAAGCCCTAGCGGCGAGGAACTCAACTGTATTCGCCAAGGCTCCACGCAGGATAGGGACGATGTGATACTCGATAAGAGATCCAAGTCCACCTCCTTTAAACCGCGGAAGAAATAGTCAAATTCCAAGTCCATCCAACGGACCCTACAAAAACGGCGTCCATCGGGGCACAATTAAATCCTCGATGTAGATGCCGACTAAGAGAATTCCTACGAAAATTGGGACATTTTTTCCTGGCACCCTTCGTGACATGCCAGGAATCCCATCGCTACCGGGCCGAAAGTACGTACCTTAAACATCCTAAAGGATTCAAGCACTCAAACAGGCTCTTCAAGCTTTCTCGAACCCAAGAGACATGCCATGGGAGAGGAGCTAGCCAAACTATTGGAGGCCGGATTCATCAGAGATATAAAACATCCGGATCAAGCTAGCAAACTCCGGTAATGGTACCAAAGAAGGACAAATCCTAGCGCCTATGCGCCGATTTCAAGGACCTCAACAAGGCTTTCTGCCCAAAGGATCCCTTCCTCTCCCCGCATCGATCAAATTATCGACGCCACCGCAGGACACGATTCATTGTGCTTCCTCGACGATACTCCGCTACCACCAAATTAAGATGCCAGAGCGACCAAGCCGCAACGGCATTCATCACTCCATACGCCCATTCTCGCTTCAACACAATGCCCTTCGGGCTCAAAAACGCCGGGCACAAGAACATATCGCCGCATGATTCGTATATGTCCGCAAAACAGATCGGCAAAACAAAGGAGGCATACATAGACGATGTGGTCGCCAAAAGCAAGCATGTCGAAACTCTAGTAGATGACTTGAGGCTCACATTCGATAATCTCCTGACATATGACATCAAGCTCAACACGGAAAAATGCTGCGTTTCAAGGCATCAAAAAAAAAAGCTCTTGGGCTTCATTGTATCCGATGTAGGAATTGAAGCAAACCCAGCCAAGATCCGAGCTCACACAATTGGATATCCCAAAAGACCTCAAACAAATACAAAAATTGATCGATGCTCGGGCGGCTCTAAGCCGCTTATCTCCGCTTGGGGAGAAAAGGCATTACCCCTTTATCGCCTCCTCCGACGCACCGAACACTTCGAGTGGATGGATGCCGCCACGGCCGGACTCGAAGAAATAAAAGCCATATCGGCAACAAACCCGGTCCTGGCCGCGCCCAACATGGGCGAACCAATGCTATTATATATCACGGCAACGCATCAAGTTGTAAGCGCGGTGCTCGTTGTCGAACGAGAAACGGACAGACACAAGTTCCCCTTCAAAACCAGTTTACTACGTGTCCATCGCCCTAACTCCATGCAAGTCATGGTACCGCATTATCAAAAGATAGCATACACACGGTGTTTATGGCATCCCGGAAGCGGCGACACTACTTTCAAGAGTGTTCGATAACAAGAGTCTCCGGCACCTCTTAATGACATTATAAACAACCGTGACGCTGATGGGCGGATTGCCAAATGGGCCATTGAGCTCCTCCCGCTCGACATAACCTATAAGCCACGGCGAGCTATTAATGCATGCAAGTTTTGCCGATTTCACTGCCGCCGAATGGACCGGCCGAACTCCCTAAAGAGTACGGGCGATATTCCAACCGGATAATGCACTTTGACGGGCCGCAAAATGTTGGTCGGCTCGAGCCGGGCGTCGCTCGACGCCCCCAACAGGAGATACAGTACAATACATACTCAAGATAATGTATAAGGACTCGAACAACGTAGCAGAAAACGAGGCCCTTCTACAAGGTCTCCGGATGGCGCCTCCATGGGAATTCAACGCCTAGAGGTGCGCGATTCAAACCTCGCGATATCCCAAATAAATGGAGACTTTGATGCCAAGGATCCAAAATGGCAGCTTATCACAATGTCGCCCTAAAAATGTCAGCTCGGGTTTGAGGGGCTCGAATTTCACCATATAGCCCGAGATAACAACCAGGCAGCAGACGTGTTGCACGCATCGGTGCAAAGCGCGATGCCGCCCGCCCCCAACATCTTCCTAGAGAGGCTGTTCAAGCCATCCAGGTATGGAGGGAGAGTCCGGAATAACATCCCTGACCCAACCGCACCGCCTCCATTAATCAACATTCTCGACACATTTGGTGGTTCTCGCCAATCTAAATAACACCCTCAAATTTCACGTAATAATGGCAGTCATTGCCCTGCGGGATGTAATCCATTCCTAGCCTACCTAACCCTGTGCAGGAACTCCCCGAGGACCAAAAACGAGGCCCATCAGAGCATAGTGCGCGTGATCTAAAGCCTATAAGGTCCATGAGGGAGAGCTTTATAAGAAAAGCACAACCGAGTCCTTCAAAGGTGTATCTCCGAAGAGGAGGGGCGGAATCTTTCTCGCTGAAATTCATGCCGGACTCGGGACGGGCACCACGCCGCAGTTCGCCCTTGTAGGCAAGGCCTTCCAGACAGGATTTTATTGGCCGACGGCCCAGCAGTATACTCAGACTTAGTCCAACGATGCGCTCGGATGCCGCCTCTTTGCTAATCAAAGCCACATGCCACCCAATCGCCTCAAAACTATACCCATCACCGCCTCTTCATGTCCTGGGTGCTTGACATGGTTGGACCCCTTAAAGGGGGAACCCACAAGCAAAAATACCTAATGGTCATGGTGGATAACTTCACCAAATGGATAGAGGCCAAGCTCGTTAAGACGGGTCAATTCGACCGGTGATAGACTTCATATCGTGGGTCAGACATCGTTACGGTGTCCCCACAAAGATCATCACCGAAAACGGCACGAACTTTACTACCGACGAGGTCAAACTTTGGTGCAAAACATGGGCATCAAGCTCGACCACGCTTCGCCTATCACCCTCAAACTAACGGTCAAGTCGAGCGAGCAAATGATCTAATTATGAGCGGCATCAAACCCGCATCAAAGCGGTCCCTCAAGGAATCGAACACGCATAGGTAGAGGAGCTCGACTCTGCATTTTGGGGGTCAGGACCACTCCGAATCGCATCTAATCGGATTCTCACCATACTTTATGGTATACGACGCAGAGGCAGTTCTGCCCTGCGACATATATCATGACTCATCACGCGTGCACATGTACGAAGAAAGAGAAGCCGAGCTCGATCGGCAGGACAGTCTGGACGCCTTGGAGGAGGAGCTTGACATAGCAAAAGCCCGTTCCGCATTCTATCAACAAAGCGAGCTCAAGATATCAAAGGTAGAAGTATGGGCCCAAAACATACAATGTTGGCGAAGCTAGTTCTACACCTGCCGGACAAGAAAAGGACAAACTCAAGCCCAAATGGGAAGGTCCCTTTATCATCGACCAAGTCCTCGACCCGGTGGAGCTGCATCAGTCTGCGAGATGCATCGGATAACCGACTCGAGCCGAACCCATGGAACGCATCCCGCCTCCGAAGATTCTACGCCTAGCGCCGGATTCGTAGTTCGCCTTCCTCTGCCCATATTTTACACTTTAGGTGTCTTCTATTTTTCTCCTTCTCCTCCTTTTCTTTTCCAAATTTTGAAGGCTCAAGAGCGCATTGTTCCCACACTTGACGCGCTATCCGCGCTCATTGTACCGGGGCTTCTTTCACGTAGCTTATTTACAAGGGCTTCATGCCCAATACATGTGTCACACTTCCGCATCGCATCTTTTATTCACCATTATATGCATCGATATGACTTAAGTTTTGGCCAAGCTGGGTTGCTGGCTCTGTGCTTACCCCTACGTTCTCGACTGCTCGCTAGGTGGTAAAGGGAGCACCTCTGATTGTTATCGCCGGGTCACCGATGTGTACCTCGACCGGGTGAAGCCGAAGCTAGCGTTTTAAGAGAATAATATTCGTCGGTGAACTAAAAGAAGATTTCTTACTTATTTATTTATCTCGCCCCAGATGTTTTTTCTCGCTTCCGCAGTCCCGACATGCACTTTAGGGCATGCCTCCCGTGGAAAGGAACCCCTAACGGAACTATTCTCCTTGGAAGATGTTTCTTACTAACCATGTAATATAACATAACTAGTTGGGCACTTGTCCGATAAAGCACTAATGACCCCTACGCTCGGTCTCCACGCATGCCCCGGTTTTTATATAACCGCCAGGGTATTCGGACACACTCCCGACTACCGGGTCCCGAGGTTGAAGCTTAAAAGGTCCGCTTATGACAAACGATCTACAATCCGCTAGAAGGCATTTTACATATAACCTTAAATTACATAGTCAATTTGACTGATTATATTCCTCTTCAATGCCATCTAACAAAGTTGTCTAGTTTACAGTATCTATTTGGGAATACTTTTGCGCCAATTCTACCGGGCCGCACACTAAGCTCACAGGATCTCCTTCCCATCGGGCCCCACAGTCCGACCTGCCATGTGGTTTGGGTCAGCCTTCGTACCGTGTCTTCACCATGGCCCAGCCTCCTCGGCGCCTTTGACGGCAGGCCGATATCTTCCATAATCGGGAAGCGCCGCTCCCGGAGCCCCTCCGCAAGCTCCCAAGGCCTTCGAAAGGGAGAGATGATGGCCACAAGGCACTGGCGACGCTTTTCTCACCCCACGAACTTCGTTGATGCGGTTATAAGAGCTCGGGAAGAAGGTCACCAGAGAAACCGGGCATTTCCTCTGCAGGACGGCCTGTGGAGCATACCTACAGACATAACTCGTTAGTCGACTTCCTCGCTGAACTCTTTTTCAAAGTTCGCTTAAGCACTTACTAAAATGCCGCGTCGGCCGTGCCGATTCTCCTTAACGGAGTCGCATACCAAGTGAGCACCTAACATCTTTTAGTTCCTCACCCACCGGGTGTTGGCATCTTGGAGATTATTTTTCTCCTACCTCACCCTCGTAAGCATGTTCTTGCCGGCCTTTAACCGGGCGCAAGAGCTGTTGCTTGTCCGATCTACCCAGCGCCATCCGCAATGTTATTGTCGATTTATACACACGCCGCAACATACTTATCTTTTAAAAGTGTATATTACCGTGAGGGGTCTCTATAGCTTCCCACATCGCCGGCTTGTCAGCGGCCTCAAGTTGGGCTCTGCACTCTTCAAGCTCCCCGACAAGTTGGGTATTCTTTTCGTAAGATCTCAAGATAATAAATGATCCTTAAATCAGCTTATTCTAACTATTTCAAGTCTCGGGGCTCTTGGCATATATAATCGTTAAATTTCCTCACTTTCGTATGTCTTTTACATACTTTCAAGTGGCTCAGCTAGACCATCTTGAGCGGCACGGAGGTGCACATCTCCCGAATTGAAGGCGTTCAAGGCCTCTTGGGAGAAACATGTGTCACGAAGAATTGTCCCGGCTGCGCATGTGATTCATGGCACTCTCCACCTCGGAGTTGGTGGCGGATAACTGTCGGCATCCTCTCGTCGGAGGAGCATCCAACGACGCCTCGTGTTTATATTCCGCTTCGGCTCGGGCTTTGGAGCCTGGTCGGGCGAGGCTTCGATTGGCAACCTCTCCGGTATAGTCCGCGAAGCGCTTTTTCTCAAGAGAGCACGAAAGCGTTAGTATGCCTTCCGAATAAAACACAGGAATAAGGTGACACGCCATACCGCTATACCGCTTCAATCCGGAGCGCACTTCTTTTTAGCTCATTGGGCCGCCGCCTTTTGTTGGCTAGTCATGCCGCAGCTCGGTCTTCCGCCTCAAGGGCTCCCCCTGCCAGATACCGTTGGTATACGGTGATTAAAAATAAGCATGGATGAATCATTCTCAAAGTACTGGGGCTGCGGTCTCAGTTACCTGTGAGGCTGGAAGTATTCCGGGGTAATCGGTTGTAATGGCAACCAGGGCATTATCAATGCTCAGTTGGTGAAATACCCCGTCGATTAGCTCCACCGATATGTCCGGATCCTCTTGGGAGGCCGGATCGAGGAACCGCCTTAGGATCTTTCGGGTTGTGGAGGCGAGCTGTTTATATCCTTTACGGCCCGCATGGCAGTTCTCGCCGAAATCACAAAATGAGATACTTGACTATGGGAATATGGATCGGATGGGCAAAAAGAAATGTCCGCTTACCCAGCTTGGAGGATTGTTCATAAAAATCCGTCCTGTGGATTGACGCGAAGAAATTCCTCCTCTTCTCCCTTGTACAATGCATACAAGGTCTTCGTCGGATCGGCGACCGATCCCGGCCACTTACGGCCATGGCGGGTGGCATCATCCTCCACGTTGAAATCCCACATGGGGTGGCCTCTATACTGGAGCGGCTGCACCCCCCGCATAATACATGTGGCCATGACCCCGATCATGGTCAGTCCTAATGAGCCAACAACCTTATTCGCTCATCGTAAAGGACGCCCCGTCATTTTCCCTCCGAGGGCTCCGTGACGCCAGCTTAGGCGCTTTCTTCAAAGGAGCATTATTGAACTCCGGAGGCCGATCCGAACAGGTCCGCAGGGGACATCTTCTATATAAAACCATTCCGGTCTTGGCCAGACGCTTGCCGGGTTCCGGATAGATATCCGGTCCCGGCGATGCGCTATAGTTCGCTCCGCCCACTTGATATATCGAATTCTCCCGAGAACGGGGTACGAGGCGTAACATCCTCTTCCACCGCTGAAATCAGCCTCGTTGCCCAAAAACAGCTGCAAAGGGCCGCAAGCCCGCAATATGCGTAATGGAGGCAAAGCGTAAGGTTGTGCAACCTGAGGCTATAGAACTCCGTGAGCCCCGGAGAAACGGATGAATTGGAAATCCGAGTCCTCTTATCAAATAAGGGACAAAGCATACCCGCTCTCCTTGGGAGGGACTGGGGATGCTCTCTGCTTGCTTTCCGCCCTTATAGGTGGCGAGTCCGGCTCGAACCGGAACCATGAAGGCTGGGAGAAGAAATCCCTTGGTTTGGAGCGTCACTAGCTCGCTGTGCAGGAGGGAGCATCTCTCCCAATCTCCAGGTTGAGTACTGGGAGGGCGAGAGGAGGAGCCGTGTCGATGTCCATGATGGAATTGATTTCTGTCAGATGCGCTCCGATGAAAGCTCGCGAAGGGAAGATGGTGCGATTTGGATCTAGATCCCCGTCTCTTATATAGGCAGCTCATTTGCGCAGCTAGGGGGGTAAATTTAAAAATACCCTGGCTTTTTGCATTCATTCAAACACGTGGAAGATGCCCATTATTGGGCGTGGATTCAACAGGTACACAGGATTTGGAGAAGAACCCGCCTTGCAATGCCGAAGACAATATGCTACGCTGACTCTGTCAGCCATTGAAGCCTAGTTCGGGCTACCGAGGGAGTCCTGATTAGGGGTGTCCGGATGGTCGGGACTATGACCTTGGCCGACTCGGACTATGAAGATATAAGATTGAAGACTTCATTCCAGGTCCGGATGGGACTTTCTCATGTGGAAGGCAAGCTTGGCGACACGGATATGTAGATCTCCTACCATTGTAACCGACTCTGTGTAACCCTAACCCTCTTCGTTGTCTATATAAACCGGAGGGTTTTAGTCCGTAGGACGAACAACAATCATACCATAGGCTAGCTTCTAGGGTTTAGCCTCTCTGGTCTCGTGGTAGATCTACTCTTGTACTACCCATATCATCAATATTAATCAAGCAGAGTAGGGTTTTACCTCCATCGAGAGGGCCCGAACCTGGGTAAAACATCGTGTCCCTTGTCTCCTCGTTACCATCCGCCTAGACGCACAGCTCAGACCCCCTACCCGAGATCCGCCGGTTTGACACCGATGTACCACCCAGCCGGAGCCTCTTCCACGACGACGTCAGTCCACAACACCTCGGACGTCCCTCATCCACCGCATCGATGAGGATCCGCCGTCGATCTCATCGTCCCCGCCGGTTCAGCCATCCCGCCGCCCACCTCCAAGGAGCTGCCGCCCGACGTTCCCCTCGCCTTTCATGCCACCTCCATTCCCACACCGCCGTCTTCACCTGCACCACCGGAAGAGCATCATCATCACCGCTTCCTCGGATGAAGTTGCGCGCCTAATCAGCGCCACCAAAGAGGCTGTACACTAATCGCCGCATTTTCTTCTTGATTCGATCTCACGGTGCCGGCTGTCGGCCGTCCCGAAATGGCACGGCGCAGCTCCATCCACGGCAAAGCATCGCTGGCCACTTCCTCCACGGGCGTCGCTCCCTGGGGCGACGTCCACATTAGTAGGAGCTGCCGCCGCTTTAGCTTCGCGCCGCCGCTTTGCTTCTGCTCTTGCTCTCGGTCCCCTCGCTCGTTCGCTCTTGCTCGCGTTGTCGCTCTCGCTCTTGCTCTTGCTTGCGATGCTGCTCCGATGAAGCTACACTTGCCGACTGAATTGACTTTTGGGTCATCGATTTTCGGCGGGGGGCTCGCCGAGGTGAAGGAAGAACGAGCCGCAAGCTGGGACCCCACTATATAACTTAGGGTTCGTGATGGGGCGGTGGTCGCCATGCGGTGGCGGGCGCTGGCGGGCGGTGGCGTGGGGATCACGGAGAAAAGCTCGCAGTTGGGGGCCAAGAGGATGGCGCGTGGCGGCTGGCGGACCGCCCGGTGGGGAAGTGTTTTTCCAGGCGGCGGGGCGCGGGGGGCTCATTTGTTTGGCAACTTCGAGGGTGGAGGTTGAAGATGAACTGCAGCCCTTGATTTCGTATCCAACGCTGCACAATCGACCGACCAGAGATGAAAATGAGTCAACCGACGTGTAGCCTCACCTTGCTAGTGCGTTCAGCCGACAAAGAAATTCAGTTTCGACAGCCAAAATTCAGTTTCGGCAGTTAAGTTCAGTTTCGGCAGTTAAGTTCGGATTTAGAGTTAAATTCAGTTTCGATAGCTTAAGTTCAGAGATGAGCGGGTGATGTATTTTACATCTAGCACTTTGTGGTTATGTATTTTACGTCATGTATTGGAGATGCTATTAGAATTCCACTCAGTTAACGTTGTTCGTTGTCTCTCTTGTCCGCTTCAGCCTCGGCATCGCACAACTCACCCGGAGCTGCTCCAACGCATTTAACCCTCCATCACAGCATGAGCAAGACCTCGGCTACATCTCCGCATCGCCTAAGATCTTCTTCCCCTCCTTCGACAGCCAAGTCGGTGGGAGAATCCTCACCGCCAACCCAATCACGCCGAGATCGACATGGCTTCGCCAAAGAGGTTGTACACTTGTCAGATCTCTTTTTTACTCTACATGTTATATATATTGTCCACTAAGCACTCGTAGTAACGGGAAATACGATTATTTTATCCTACTATATGACAAGCAGTGAGGTACCAGGCAACTTAGCTATTCATGATGGACTCTCTTGAACGCCATCATTATTTATCTCTGCTGCTTGAGCTGCATTTGTCGATGGGCCCGGGAGTTGAGCTAGTATGGTAGTGGCCTCCGGGTCCAAAGTAATAGAAGTAGCACAAAACATTTTTTAGTGTAGGATTTTCCTTGCTCAAGCCTGCCTACTAGAATCGCCAAAGGTTGAAAGGAAAAGTGAATGAAAAACATCGGAATTGGAAAGTTTCCTATGATACTACTTTTCATGAATTTGGTGCAAAGGAATGGAGCAAAGGAAAATCAGAGGATTTATTCCTTTAGTGTCTCCTTGAAAGAAAAACCGTGAGAATTCTAATTTCAACTTCTCCTCCTTTTCATATTCCTATTCATCAAGCACAAGACTAAGAGATAGTAGCATAATAGCATTATAACCGTACATTTTCTTGTGGTTTGACTTAATCTCACCATGCTTTTTGCATCCTGTGATCTTCTAATTGTTGTGAATCAAACACCCAGTTGGCGTAAATCTGTGTTTTTAAATTCTCTGCTTTGCACGTGCATTCCTATCCTATTCCTGTCTATTTCCTATCCCTGCATTGTTAGAATCCTCAAATTCAAACAAGCCCTTACTCAATTACTTCACATCGATATGTGTCAAAGAAAACCTTGTGTGGTTTGTCCCGCCTCAAGGCGATGTGTTCCACCCGCCTCATTTGCTCCAACGACGGAAGGTTCACCACAGCAGGGATCCGCTTCCAGACTGCCTTTTCGCCGCCTCGATCTTCTTCCCTGGCCAGCCGGCAGCCACGAATCGCATTACCATCATCAATCGGCAGATGACCTTGAGGACTACACGGGTCCGCAAGAGAGGTCGCACTCTTTCGCAGGTTCCGCTCACGTTATGCATCGCTTAATATGATGACATGCTACATTATCGTCGTGTTCACCTATTAGACTTCGAGTCAGGTCCAAACTAATGTTGAAACTTGAGTTTTTAAATGGTTGTGGGGTACATATTGGGGCAGCAATCAGCACTATATGTCTACTATCTGGTTAATCTCCGGTGTCTACTATGAGTTTCATGTTGGGTGCAAACAAACATTAAAGGAGCCATTATCTGTATTTTTTAACTAAAGCTATTATCACCTCGCTATCATTGGATTTGGGTCTATCCACGGTTTGCTACCATCACTCTAGATTTGTGCATGCACTCCTTACATAATCTCACTATGTTTTATTCCTATGCATGCCGCTTATTGTACACAATGTATCTGATCATGTAGTGCATAAGAGACGAGCCTTGGGTGGCAATAAAATTTAATGCAGACGTCGTTCCATGGTGGGCGCAAAGGCAGCCCACCCTCCACCCATTTCGGATCATAATCAATATGAAGATAACTGTTATGAGGGGATTCGTATGAGAAGACCACTCCTATTTACCCCATGAGGTCTTCGCTCTAACTTGGCATATTTGATGTTGGTAATATCATGCATATGGTGCCTTGCATTGCTTATCGATACATTAAAGATGTCATCCGCTTAGTTTAGACATGCTTTATGTCAATGCCATCTATTTAGTTTCTTTTATCGTGATATGTGAATCATGCAATGCCATCTTGTCTAGCCAGGCATCATATATGTGAATTTTGCAATGCCACCCTGGTTAGCCATCATCTTATATGTGAATTATATCATGCCATCATTTTTTATTACGTGTTAAATTTCTCAACAATTTTAGTACATTCAATTACTCTTCCTGCATCACCATTTGGCACGGTCATGGAAAAACTGGAGGGAAACAAGGTCTTGAGAGCGCATAATGCTATCTCGACAAAGCACATGTCTTGTCGGTTACCGATAGCTCCTCGGGGAGGATTGAGAGCAGATGACCAGTCATATTCCCCGAGAGGTGCATGCCCTAACTTGGCAGGGTTATGTTGCTCATATCGTGCGTATGGTATCTTGCATTGTTATGTCATTTGCTTAGTTTATACATGCTTTGTGTGAATACCCCCTGTTTAGTGTCTAATTACCATATATGTGAATTATGCAATGCCATCTTGTTGCAAGACATTATACATGTGAATTATGCAATGTTATCTTGTTGCAAGGCATTATGTATGTGAATTATGCAATGCCATGTTGTTTAGGCAAGCGTCATATATGTGAATTATATCATGTCATTCTTTTTTTTGTATTTCTCATTGCTTTTGTCGACAATGTTTGTATATTCAATCGCTCTTCCGTGCATCAGCCATTTGAATTGGTGATGGAGAAATGGAGGAAAACAAGGTCTTCAGAAAGGCATAATGCTACCTGCTGAAGCAGATATCTTGCTGGTTACAGATAACTCTTCAGAGGAGGATTCAAAGGCAGATGACCGGCCCTATTATCCCCCTGAGGTGTATGCTCAAACTTGGCAGTGTTATATTACTCATATAATGCATATGTTGTATTGCAATGCTTAGTTTTTACATCATATACACAATACTGAATGACATCTCCTTAGTTGACACATCATATATGCGATTGCCCTCTGCTCACTTCCTTAGTATATAAATCATATATTTGAATTATGTCATGCCATGATGTTTACATAGACAACATGTATCAATTATGGCATGCCAACCCATTTTCTAAAGACATAATATAGTTATATCATCTCATCCTCGCTTACATAGTCATCATATTTTAAATTATGTCATTCTATCCATGAATTATATCATGCCATCATGTTTCCATCGACGGCATGTTTGTGATTTATGGCATGCCAACCACTTTTAATAGACACATCGTATAGTTATATCATGTCATCCTGTTTACATAGTCACCATATTTTTGAAGTATGTCATTCTATCCTGCTTAGTTAGCCATCATACATGTGAAATTGTGTCATGCTATCCTGTTTAATTAGCCATCATATATGTGAAATTATGTCACGCTATTCTGCTTTGCTTAGAAAACATAAATGTGAATTATTTCATGCCCTGCTTTTCTTCCCTACTATCCATTGCACTGTCTATCTTACAATGTCTCAGACATTCAATTATTTTTCTTGTTTATCAGCCATTTCAATTGGAGGGAGTGATGGCAGTATTTGTGGGAGTAAAACACGGTCTTGAAAAGATCGTGCTACACATCGATGCAGATAGAACCACGGTTGTACTTGCCCAAGAACCAGCCCCACCACACATAACCCACACTCATGCAGATTGTACCCCTACCCAGTTGGACAGAGAACCAGCTACACCCCTTCTAACCCCAACCCCAGCAGATAGACACCTAGTTCCCGTTGACACAAAGACTGCCTCCACCACAGAGCAACCAAACACGAGCAGTTAGTAAGGCAAGCTGCGGTGCCCAAATCACGAGGACCACCACTCCTAACTCAAGTCAACGCTAAAGCGTAAGAAGAATTGTTCTCGTGTCAGGTTACGTAGCTATGGTTCATACTACTTTGCTCTTGCATCATCAGATTTCTTGATACCAACTAATTTCAAATTTGAAGGATGCAATTGAAACTCCAATGGGCGCAATAGGTATGTTTCAAACCTGTTTCTTCAACGTGTTTGGCTGTTTGTCGTTGTAACTTGCTCTATGTTGATTTCAGTTTCAATTGAATAAACAGTTATGTTCTCATGCCATGCACATTACAAGTGTTGTTATTGTTGTGTAGTTTCCTCACACTTATATTCTCGTCTATGCTGCTTTGTCTTAAGTAGATATGATTCGAATCAGTATCTATCTTGATTTGGCAACATAAACTAGAATGATATAGACCATACAAAGGACCATACTACATAGATATATGTTTGTTTCATGTCGTTATCCTCGTCTACCTTACTCTTGAACTCGTTTACCAAAATGAGTTTCATATACTACATTGTAAACCCGAGATGTGTTTGTTTGTTTCTCTTTAGAACGCTGGATAAAATATTGGAGAAGAGTACCTGTTATGCAATGGTAAAGGAAGTAATGCAGATAAGGTTCAAGAAAGTGAGACATCCCCTGTTGGTCTCCAAGAAAGTCGATAAAAACTATCTTGAAGACACCGAGACAACCCCAAAGTCCCGCCTTGATGTAGTGTTCGAAAGCATCGCTACCACTATCGGGCACCAGCTCTTCGAACTCGTTGGTCAATCGGGCCGGCTTCCTACGAGTCTCAACTTCAAGTTGAAAGAAATCGACGGGATGTTATGCGACAAGAAGTCGAAGGGACCGAGAAGTCCTTGCGTAATCTGTGATGCATACTTTCGTGCAACGAAGCGCCTGGAGGACTTAAGCGCCAAACAAGAGAAAGTTAATAAGCTTGCTAAGCATCTTTCCAGCATTATTGGTACCCAGGATATTGTTTCTTGAGCTCTTCTGAAGTGGTTTCAGTCCTGGACTTGTTTTGCTGCGGCGTTTATATGTCTTGTGTTCCCTATATTTGCACTTTGGTGGCGAACGTTGATGCCAGTGGATGTAATATGTGTAATAGCCGTGATAGCCTAGTGTAAGTTGCTTGCTTATTTATTTCCTTGTTGTCTTGTTTATTTGTTTGCTTGTAGTCGATGCAGTTCTTTTTTCATGCGGTTTGCTAGTGGCTGCAATAACCTATTTTTTAAACTAGGCCACAATAACCATGGGCTAATATTCTTTGTAGTGACCTTTGGGCCTCCCTACGGGCCGTGAACACGATGGGCCTTCTACGGGCAGTATAAGCGATGGGCCTTCTACGGGCCGTAGTAGAAAGCGATGGGCCTTCTACGGCCGTAGAAACAATGGGCCTTCTACGGGTCAGAGAAGCAATGGGCCTTCTACGTCAGTATCATCAATGGGCCTTCTACGGTCAGATCATCAATGGGCCTTATATCGGGCCGTATGATCGATTAATGAAACATGGGCCAAACAGACGCCATTTAAAACGGGCTAGAGTTGGAATCGTCTGGTTCATGGGCCGACCATAACGGCCATCGTTAATAGGCCGTATTTGATGACGCTATGAAAAAGGCCCAACGTATTAACGGACCAAAACGGGCCGACTGAACCATGGGCTGAATTTGGCCCACAAGCAGAAAATGACAGTAACGAGCCGTAAGTAAACGAATGTCGAAAATAGCCCAAGAATAAACGGGCTCACGAGAAGGCCGAAAGATAACATAAATTTGAAACGCATTAACGGAATATGGGCCGTTAATGGGTATAAAGTGATACTTTATTCTTTACGGGCCGATTTCACCACGCAGCCGTTAATGGGTGTAAAGTGATACCTTTGTTCATTAGGGGCTAGTTTCACCACGGCCGTTAATAGGCCAATAGTTACATAGGGCCTCATATGGGCCGAAGACGTCATGGGCCATACATGGGCGGCGAAGTGGCAACGGGTCGAATCATATTGGATGGCCCAGATGACGCCATCTTGGGCCTAATTCAATAGGGCGTAACGGGCCTTGGGTTAGCGGGCTGTAAATGGGCTATATGCGAGCAGGCCGTTAACGGAACTTTCCATGGGCGGCTTCGCCGACTTTGACCAAGTCAAGCGGGCGGCCTTTTCATAGGAATGGGCCTCTGTTACCGTACACGTGTCAACCTATCATAGGTGCCTATCTCGACCCAGCAGATTTAGTCGACATCGTGTTTCGTCTACCAATAAGAATTTTACACGTGAAAATTTCCCATTGGTCGGGTACAATCAAGTTATCGGATCCAAAACCCACCCGATAGCTTAACGGCTGCCCGTAATCTGTGGATGCCACGTGTCGGTCACCCTTGACGTAAAGCAGTTCTGCGGACGCGATTTATCGTCATGGAAGTGGACACTTCCGTGATGATAATTTTGGTAATGTCATGGAACACTTCTACGACAAACAGTATGACTATCTTGATTCTCGTCATAAATTTGTCATGGATGTACATGCATGACAAAAAACGCGACCTACTGTGACAAACACGTATCATCACGGAAGTGTATTTTTTTTGTAGTGTAGCGCAAGAGCTCGTGCGCCATGAGGAGCGCGCCTGCGGCGTCCGTGGAGCGCGACGGCGTGGGACGCACGAACCAGTGGAGTCGGCGATGAAGTGAGCAGCGGTCTGGCCCCGTCGCACCGAGGGGTGCAACGAGGACGCTTGTCGCCGTTCCCCACCGGCCGGTGGCGGCGCTGGCGAAGGCGATGGAGAACTACGGGGTGGCCCGTCGACAAGGGTCGTCTGAGCAACGCGGGTTGCGAGGGCAGCCCGACGCTCGGCGCGGGCGCGGCGTGCGTCCGCCATGGAGACGATGAAGCGACGTGACGCGGAGCGTCGGAAGGGAAGCTTCGGTGCACCCCTACCTGGCGCGCCCAATGTCGGATCACGGGTTCTGGCAAAACCCTTGAGGTTCGAAATCTGGGGTGCGCGCGAAGTTCTTTCCCTACCGATCCATGCCCTAGCTTGCTAAGATCTCACGGACGAACTCAATGAACTCGCAACACAAGAGACACAAGGTTTATACTGGTTCGGGCCACCGTTGTGGTGTAATACCCTACTCCAGTGTGGTGGTGGTGGATTGCCTCTTGGGCTGATGATGAACAATACAAGGGGAAGAATGGCCTCCTGAGGTTGAAGTGTTCTTGTGCTCTGTGTGTGGGTGAGGTTTACTCTACATCAGGTCGAGCTGCCCCCTACGGTGGTGGTTAGTCGTACTTATATAGGCCCTGGTCCTCTCCCCAAATATTGAGCGGGAAGGGAGCCAACAACGTCCAATTTGAAAGGGGACAACTAGTACAGCTTATCCCGACAAAAGCGGTCTTTCACCGCAAAGGGTCCGTGGTGACGCCGCCTTGGACTCCATGGTGACCTCCGCCTTGCCGTCCTGCTGGTCTTGGTCTCATTGCACCGATATGGAAACCTTTGCTTGACGCCTCGGTACTCCGCGCCTGCGCTTGCTTCCTTAGCACCGAAGGGGAAACAAGGACACTACGCGTGTTGGCGCCCGCCTGATCTTGATTGTCATGGCTCACGTCACGAGAACCTCGCGACGTTTGCCCTGCCTTGATCTCTCCGCTCCTCGCGAGCCAACCTGGTGAGGCACTCCTGAGGAGGTCTTGTGTCATCCGCCTCACGAGGCTTGGCCCCTCGCGAGGGTCTTGAACGCCTTGTTGATGAAGATGGGCCGTAAGGGCCCACGCGTAGAGCCACGCCATGGGCCGCAGGCAGGCAAGTCTGGGGACCCCCGTTCCGACAACACCGATAGAGGCCTATTCTTATGCCCCCAGAATGCTTCATCAGATAGCATGTGCTAATAGGGGGACTCAAGTTTGGCAGAGAGAATGTCCAAACCCAATGAACCCGGGTGAGCTAATCCTGGACCGCTTATTCTGGGCATTCGCCCAGACTATACAAGCCTTCAGGCACTGCCGCCAAGATATCGGATTGATGGTACCTTTCTCACTGGAAAGTACAAGGGCACACTATTGGTGGCGATTGCAGCGGATGCAAATAATCAACTTCTTCCTATTGCATATGCACTGGTCGAGAGCCAGAACAAACATAGCTAGTTGTGGTTCTTGAGCTGCGTGAAGATGGGTGTCGTGAAAGAGTGTGAAGGTGTTTGCATCATCTCTGATCGCAACACTGGATTATTAAGCGCTCTTGAAATAATTAAGGCGTCGGAACAAGAGTGGGGCTGGCCCGATCTAGAGGGAAGGTGGTGCATGAGGCATTTGGCAGCAAACTTTTACTCCAAATTCAAAAACAAGGATTGGTTCAAGTTATTCAAGAGGATGTGCATGCAAAAATCGAAGCCAAAAAGAATGCGATCTAGGCGGTATCAATGGTGAGATCGACTGCATGCCTTGACGCAGTAGAGAAGACCGAGGGGTCGAGGGACGCCCATAAATTTGAGCTAGTGGATCCGCGAGAATTGCCCTCATTTGGACAAGTGGGCGCAGGCTCACGGCCAGCCGGGCCTTCGGTATGGAATAATGACCAAAGAACATGTCAGAGCTGTACAATGGTGTTCTTAAAGGGGTGCGAGCACTGCCTATCACAACCCTAATTGAAGAAACTTGGAACTGGACCCTGTCATACTTTACAGACAGTGTCACCATCGCCAAAGCACAAGTTGAATTGAACAAGCCATGGTCCGAGAAGATGCAAAGGCATCTGGATGAGAAAGCAAAGAAGTCCCAAAGTCATGGCTGCAGGAAAGTGGACGCACTTAGGAATAAGTGGGAGGTCAATGTGCGAGCCAAGTACGTTAAGGGTCACCACAGAGGATCAAAAAAACCAAGCTGTCACCCTGGGCCAAACGTCCTGTGAGTGCACTTGTAACAAGCCCAAGCTTGAGGGCTACCCTTGCAGTCATGTGCTCCGGGCGGCTGCTGATCAAAAAATCAGTGTCGAGCCATACATATCATTGTACTTCAACATGTACAATCAGACAACACTTGGAACTAGTGAGTTACGGGCTTGGGCATTGATATGAACTATAAAATGTTATGGCCAGATAATAAATGGGTTCTGAACGTCGACTTGATGAGAACCACAAAGGACGACGTCGATCTTGGCGTCATCGAAATGACATGGACCATAGCCGATGGGAGAACCAAGCGATGCCGCTGCTTGCGGTGTGTCCCGATATTCATGCAGAGAATGCCCGTATCGAGCCAACAACACCGCATGATGTTGATATATCTATACTCGCTATGTCTATTTATATTTCTACTCGTTATGTGTACTTATATTAAATTTAAATTGAATCCCTTTGTATTATTGTACTCGTGATGTTAACTTCAGATAATTAATGTATATTGTATCTCTTTGTATTTTTTAAGTTAATTTTGATCTGCATTTGTATTTGTGTCTTCCTCATAATTTATATTTGTATGTCCGTAGTGCGTGTTATGGTGAAGTGCCGTTGCTTTGCAGGGGCCCCATGACGCCGGGCCACCGCTACAACCTATTTTTGAACCCAAATACTAAGCATGATTATCGGCCTTTCAGACTTCGAACCATAAAGAAAACATGGCCAATACACAATTCTTTCCTTTCTCACCTTGACGGTTATGGACTACAAGGTTTTGCTAGGCTCACATCATGCGACGACCAATTACGTTTGGACCCATCCCTTTTGACATCCCTCGTTGACCGGTGGAGACTTGAAACCCACACCTTTCACTTTCTTTTTGGGGAGCTTGCACCTACACTGAAAGATGTTTCTATGATCACTACTCTACCAATTAGAGGTGAGCCGTTAGTCTCTCCACGAGTGTCTCCATCTTGGGCATTAGATATAGCAGCCTGTCTTGGGATGGCAATGCCGTAATCACAATGTTCGTGGCCCTCGAGCATCCCACTCGTCTGGCTTCGTGATAACTTTCGTATTTTATCTAGCTTCGCCGATGAGGAGACGAGAAAAAGACATCTATTTGCGTATTTGTTGCGGCTCCTCGGGACTCTGTTTCCAAATTCATATGGGGACGTGTTCTCTCAGGTCTCATCTACATTGCAGAGAATATGGTAGATGAACCTTTACCTTGAGAAAGCGTACCAAAATACAGCTTCGTTCTGCCATGCTATGTCATACATATAGAGGCTTGTGTGATGCCACACAAAAACCTCTTTCACAAAAAGCTCCATTACTTTGTGTCGCCTACGAAGTTTCTGGTTGTGGTCACTGAATACCTCCTCAGAGGATCGACCTCGTATAGTAAATCCCGTGACACCCATACGACTTTAGCGAGGGCAAAGGCAACTATGGCCACCAGTGGACAAAGGCACTAAACATTGGTCTCCAGATATTGCTAAAATTGTTACCCTATGTACCACCAGCAGTTTGAGATACTTGATGAGGCGAAGTCACATGGAACCCGTGGACTCGTGGACCAGAGCATACAAATGGTCTTTGATATTCACCCATCACAAAGCAGGCATCTTGAGCAATAGTGCATTCTGGCTGACTCACTACAACTTATTGTTCCTGTGGTGTGTTGAGCCTTACAACACCAGAGCGTGTAATGAGACAGTTCGGTCTCTATCAAGAGATTCCACCATCTTTTCCAAGATGTATCGATGAGGAAGCCCATAAGTAAGATGTGACCTCCCTAAATAGTTAGTGTCTTTTTTAATTTACTAAACCCACACTTTGTTATTGTAACATCCCAAATTTTCAATTTGGAATGTTATACATAGGTCATTCATGCATATCATATTTTATTACGTTTCCGTTTGCGATCCTCGAAATTCTAAGCAACTCAAGGACTCTCGGAGAGAGTTGGGGATTTCACGATTTTCATATTTGAATTTTATCAAATATTGAAACAAGGATCATTCTAGTTTTAATGATTTTTCTCTCCGAAAATATTTCGAATTTAAAATATATGAGAGGAGATAATATGACTTCTCCAAAATAGATGAAATATTGGAGGAAAAATATTAAAATCAAATAAATAATTTTATTTGGATTTTGTTGCAATTTTATTTGAATTAGGAAAAATACGCGTTTTTCAAAATTGCATTAGAGTCCTAAATAAATGTTCACCTTGTCCGGTATATTTTTAAAGGACGGGGAAAATTAATTTCAGGATTTTTGGAGTCCGTTTGGTATTCCTATTCTTCGTTTTTCTGCGCGGATTTTTTTTTAAAGTCAACCGACCTAGCAGCCGCGTCTAACTAGGACTTCGCCCTGACCGCCTTTTAAGCGGAGGCCCGAGCCGCCTCCCAAACCCTAGCCACCTTGTCCAGATCACTTGCCACTACGCGCTAGCCATTCTTGGCCAGCCGACGTCAGTCGTGCCTTGGTTCTCACACATGGCCGAGACCTTGATCGCCGCCCATTGCCATCGCCGCCGACCCATACCCGAATTCCGCCACGCCGTCAAGGGTAGCCATGGGTTTTGGCCGGAAAACCCTTTGTTTTTTAGTAAACCCACGGTTATATTATTTTAGATCGGTTTTTTTTCGGTTTAGTTATTTAGCGAACATTCGTTCGTACGTTCGTTTTAACGAACGCCGTTCACCCGTTAGCCGCAGACTGTGAACGTTCGTTCGTTAGCCTGTTCGTCAGTTTTTCTATTTCCAGGGTTTTTCCATGATTATTTTTTATCGCGATTTCTGCCCCGATTTTTGTTTTAGTTTATCTTTTCGCTCGTTTATCAGAATCAGGCGATTCAAGCGCCTAGATCTTCTTCTCAAAACCCTCTTTCTGTTTAACCAACTTGAACAAGATTTTGATACTGAAAAAAATTGACTTTAGTCCAGATTAGTAACCAGATCTTGTTTCTTTCGCAGTTTGAGTTTCGTTGCTCCGTTTGATTTGATTCTTTTGGCAAACCGGAGTTCTTCAGTTGAACTTTCTGGTTAGATCTTCTTATTTGAGATTTACCCGTGTATATCTACTTGATTGCTTATGTATGCTATTGTTTGTTTCCGGTAGAATTCTCGGAGTGCGAAGCGTGCTACTACGAGTCTCTAGGTTTTGCGGATCGTCAGCAAGGCAAGTAACACATTGATCATACTCTTTTCATACCCAGTTTTTATGCATTAGTTACAATCCTCAAACATTGCATGATTACGATGTGTTTAACTTGTGGGTTGGGAAGTAGATGATGAGGTAGAACCTATTACTGTTTTATTATCAAACCACTCGAGTTACTTCTACGTTATGCTTATATTGCCATGCTATGCTCGTAGACGTGGATTGGGTTTGAGTGTATCCATGATAGATGTGAGTTGTTAATTATTGGTTCAACTTAAGGTGGCAACTTTAATACACATCTGGGTGGATTGTTTGTTTTGGGCACCTGGGGAATCCAGTGTTGTCCTAGGATATCTGGGGTTATACCATGTGATCATCCTACGGTCCGCCATTCAGGCTCAAGATCATAAGATTATTCATGCTAGAAACTTCCGTGTGCAGCCAAAGCCATTATGGGCTCTGGCATAGTTGAGTATGTTGTGTGACCTCTTTCAGTGGTGGGCTAGCAGATGTAGAGGGAAGTAGGTGTAATCGCCCACCCGGAGTAAAGAGTTAATGCTTCGAAGATCGTGTCTCGCCATCCGCTTTCTCAAACACCATGTAGTGCGAGAAATCAAACGGAGGAGATCGAGTCTTGTGGGGAAAAGTGCGCAAACCTCTACAGAGTGTATAAACTAATCATGGTTAGCCGTGTCCCCGGCTTTGGACATCTTGAGTATCTGGTACTTGAATTATTGATTTGATCTCATCACTCTAAATTAATTTGTCGGGTTGTTAATGATTACCTTAATTGGGACTGAGATGGGGGTACCATTCTCAATGTTCAACCACCATGATAGTTAAATAAGATTTAATTCCTTTGTTGTAGGGAAAAATTGGCTTTTCACAAAAAACTATATAACCATAGAGCTTCCACCAGCCATATATGCATGTAGTGATAGCATTTATCTGTTCATTGCTCTACTGTGTTATATTGCCAGCATATTCCATGTGCTGATCCATTTTCGGGCTGCAACGTATTATGCTGCAGACTTTTCAAACGAAGAGTAAGGTTCGATAGGCCGTTGTCGTGCACTCAGCTATGCCGTTGGAGTTGATGGACTCACTTTATCTTCCAAGCCTTCCGCTGTTATCTTAGTTAGATGGCCTTAAGCCATATTTATTGTAATAAGTTCTCTTTTGGAGACATTAGATGTAATAAGTGCGTGATTGCTACTCTGTTATAAATCCTTCGAGTACTGTGTGTGTCAGCATTACCGATCCAGGGATGACACTGAGCATAGAGACTTGACCGCCTGAGGTCGGCTCGCTACAAGATGGTATCAGAGCACACGCTGAATGTAGGACACGACAACTAAGAAAAGCCATAGGTCACTCTTCTCTACTCATTTCTGACTCCTCTCCATTTTCTACTCTTTAGTATGGCGGACTCGAGGAACAAGTTTGCACAACCGGATGAAGACACCCCTTTGGACGACACTTGAAGGAAGTCACTAGATACCGAACATTGGAATACCAAGCTTCACCGGGACCTACAACGCCACATTACCAGAAGAGGAGCGCTGGATGATTTGAGTTCAAGTTCCAGGAAGGACATTCACGCCAGTCACTGAACCTATAGAGTTTTCCTTTTATGCCCCAACCTGGAGTCTAGGAAAGAGCATGTCAGCTCACATCGCCATGGGGCGCATTGGCGAAGTTTACCACAAGGATCTCAAGGATACTATCTACCAGATATGTGGGCGCCGAGATGAGCAACGGGAGATAGTCAGCACCAGGAGGGACGGGTCCATTGAAGCATTCATCCAGGAGCTAAACCAGCACATTCGACGCCAAGAGAACCAGATGTGCGCAAGCATGATAGATTTGAAGAAGGCGATGACCAGGATCACCAAGCTAGAAGAGGAACTCAAGTATACACGCGATGGATATGAGGAGGAAATTGCAATACTATTGGAGAAGAATGACGACCTAATAAGGAAGATCGGAGTATTCATGGGAGATCCCGCTCCAGGAGGAGAAGACGATGAACCCAAGGAGATTCGTTCCGAAGACTACATCATCATCGACGACACCGACTCCGACCCTAATGATAGTGATGATGATTATGAAGACGAAGCTGGAGCAGATATCATGGAGTCTTCCACCGATCAAAATTTCTTGATGACCACCACATGACTAGTAGTATCTCCCCTGTATATAGTAGTAGTCTGAGCACTTTTAACGATAGTTCTAAACCGATTGTATGCCCTTGCTTGATTGATTGAGTGATATGATTGTGTTTGTCTCATGTGCATATGGGTAGTGCTTTCTCACTAGACCTCTTTCTATTCTAATCTCTCCCCTCTAAACCCATCAGATGCCTCCGAGACGTGACACCGGATTTGTCTTATCACCGGAGATCACCCAGTTGATCCAGCAGCAGAATGCCTTGATGCAGATATTAGTCCAGAACCAAGGCAGCAACAACAACAACAACAACAACCCTCCTCCAGTTGACAACTTAGCCCGTTTTCTGAGGTTACAAATTGGCTGGTGTTTTGCAAGAGCACCGAGCCCATAGTTGCGGATGACCTGGTTACGCAAGATTGGAAGGAGTTGACCACCGCAGGTTGCACCGATGTCGAGAAGGTGCTTCCGCACACCAATTGGATGGACCAAAGCAGCGTCATGGTGGGAGAATTACACACCACTTTCCTATAGCCAATATCACTTGGGATCAGTTTCAAAGAAGCTTTTCGCACAGCCCATGTCTCAACCGGAGCTATGAGCATGAAGAAGCGTGAGTTTCGGTGAACTTACGCTTAGGGGAATCGCATCTTGTGGCTCAAAGGCGTAGATGAGTTTAGTAAGTTGTCTCGCTATGCCCCCCGATGATGTGGCCACTGATGCCGCAAAGGTGAGAAATTTATGGAAGGGCTAAATGATGAGATGAGCATGCAGTTGATGGTGGCAACATTTAACAACTACCAGGAGTTGGTATACAAGGCTCTTATGATTGAAGGGAAGCAGCAGCAGATTGAGAGCCGCAAGAAGAAATATGGACAAGGCATGTACAATTCTAGAGCTCAGCAGAAGCCTCGTTTCACCCCGAACTCGGGAGGACTTATCCATAACCATGGAGGCCACGCCCACAATGGAGGAAGTTCTCACAACCACAGTGGCCCCAAGAATGGAAACGAGAATGGAGCAGTAAAGTTAATCGAATCCGCTTTAACCCGCCTAATAACACCCGCCAAGAAGGACCAGAGTCACACTACTTGTTTCAAGTGCGGGAAGACTGGGCACTACGCCAACGATTGTCCAAAATTGAAGAACGGTAATGGCAATGGAAGCGCTGGGAAGAAGCCCAACCCTTTCAACAGTGGACAAGTGAACCACGTGAACGTGGAGGAAGTTGAGGAGCAGCTAGATGCAGTAATCGGTAAGTTTTTGGTTAAATCGTTTATTGCAATCGTTCTTTTTGATACTGGTGCATCGCATTCATACATATCAAGGGGATTCGTGGATAAGTATAAGTTGCCCACCAAGGTACTTAGGACACCTATGTTAGTAAGTACGCCAGGAGCGGAGTATATGGCAAGACAAGGATGTTTTCAAATGCCATTGACCATTGGAAACCATGTTTTCCCCTCAGACCTGATAATTTTGGAGTCACAAGGATTGGATGTGATACCAGGAATGTATTGGCTATCGATGTATGGGGGAAACATCGATTGCGCCAGTAACTCGATTTTGCTTACCACCCGGGAGGGAAAAAGGATTATGATGTATCCAAGATGCGCCGAGGAGGACTCAAGTAAATTCTCTCACGGGAGTTGTTCAGGAGGAAGTGCCGGTAGTAAAGGATTACCCGGATGTATTTCCAGAGGAGTTACCAGGCATGCCGCCAGATCGAGACATCGAGTTTTTGATAGAACTATTGCCAGGCACCGGACCAATATTTAAGAGACCATAACGGATGCCCGCGAATGATCTTGAGGATATTAAGACGCAGATTAAGGAGTTGTTGGAGAAAGGTTACATTCGACGAAGTTCATCACCATGGGGAGCCCTAGTGCTTTTGCTCGCGAAGAAGGATGGATCGTTAAGGATGGTGGTTGATTATCGTGCGTTGAATGAAGTAACAATCAAGAATAAGTACCCACTGCCAATGATCAATGATTTGTTTGACCAGCTGCAAGGAGCTAAAGTGTTTTTGAAGATCGATCTGCGATCAGGATATCACCAGCTGAAGATTAGGGAAAAAGATATACCTAAAACAGCTTTCACCACAAGGTACGGGTTATACGAGTATACGGTTATGTCCTTTGGACTAACTAACGCCCCTGCCTATTTCATGAGTATGATGAATAAGGTGTTCATGGAATTCTTGGATAAGTTTGAGGTGGTGTTCATTGATGATATCTTGGTATACTCGAAGAATGAAGAGGAACACAAGGAGCATTTGCGTTTAGTTCTCGAGAAGCTCAGGGAACATCAGTTATATGCCAAGTTCAACAAATGTGAGTTTTGGTTGAAGGAAGTTGGATTTCTTGGACATGTTATATCAGGAGAAGGTATAGCGAAGGATCCCACCAAGGTCCAAATCGGTCACTAAGTGGTTGGCACCCACCTCAGTTGGAGAGATCTGCAGTTTTCTTGGACTCGCGGGATATTATCGGAGATTTATCGAGAATTTGTCCAAGATTGCGAAGCCTATGATGGCATTTTTGAAGAAGTACACCAAGTTCCATTGGACTGAAGAATGTGAAGCAAGTTTCCAGGAGTTGAAGAAACGCTTGACTACAGCCCTCAAAGGTTGATTCTCGCCGGATATACGCAAGGATTTCCAAGTGTATTGCGACGCCTCTCGCTTAGGACTTGGAGGAGTACTTATGCAAGACGGAAGAGTTGTCTCGTATGCCTCACGGCAGCTTCGACCGCATGAGTTGAATTATGCCACGCACGATTTGGAGTTAGCAGCCGTGGTGCATGCACTCAAGACCTGGAGACACTTTCTAATTGTAAACCGTTGTGATGTGTATACGGATCACAAGAGTTTGAAGTATATCTTTACTCAGAAGGAGCTGAACCTCAGACAGAGAAGATGGTTGGAGCTCATAAAGTATTATGATATGAAGTTGCACTATCATGCAGGCAAGGCCAATGTTGTAGCAGACTCTTTGAGCCGGAAAAGTTATGTCAATACCCTCGTAAGCGGAGGAATGCCAAAGGAGTTGGTAGAAGATCTCAGGGAGTTACGCTTTGGAGATAGTCCCTAGAGGATTTGTTGCAATATGGAGAAGTTCACCTACATTGTTGGGAAAGATTCGGGAAGCTCAAGGATGATAAGGAGATTGCCGAGATAAAGGAGAAAATGGTCGAAGGAGAAGCCAAAGGTTTTCGTGCGAATGAGCACGACACCTTATGGTTTGAGGACCACGTTTATGTGTCCAATAATGCAGAGATCAGGAAGTTGATACTTCATGAGGCTCATGACTCACCATACTCAATTCACCCCGGAAACACCAAGATGTATTTGGATTTGAAGGAGCGTTTCTGGTGGACTGGTATGAAGAAGGATATTGCCGAGTATGTAGCCATATGTGATGTATGTCAGAGAGTGAAGGGAGAACATCCGAAGCCAGCAGGATTACTGCAGCCTATGTCGATACCCGAATGGAAGTGGGATAAGCTTGGCATGGATTTTATCACCGGATTACCCAGGACCAGATCGGGATATGATTCTATCTGGGTAATAGTGGATCGCTTGACCAAAGTAGCTCACTTTATCCCAGTGAAAACCACCTATACCAGTGCGAAGTTGGCCAAGATATACATGACCAGGATTGTATGTCTGCACGGAGTTCCGAGGACCATCATATCAGATAGAGGAACACAGTTTACTTCAAAGTTTTGGCACCACCGCACGCATCTTTGGGTACCAGTCGAGTTCAGTACCACTTTTCACCCGCAGACAGTTGGACAGACCGAGAGAGTCAATCAGATTCTGGAGGATATGTTGAGAGCTAGTGCGCTAGATTATGGATCTATTTGGGATGACAATTTTCCCTACGCGGAGTTCTCGTACAACAACAGCTACCAGGCTAGTTTAAAGATGGCACCGTTCGAAGCCCTGTATGGAAGAAGGTGCAGAACACCGTTGATGTGGGATGAAGTTGGAGACCGTCAGTTGTTTGGACCGGATTTTATTAAGGAGTCCAAGAGAAGGTTAAGCTGATTCGAGATAGATCAAGGTAGCTCAAATTCCGGCTGTAAGAGCTATCTTGCATTCAAAATACAAGGAGGTAGTCTATGAAATCGAGATGAGCGTGATCTACTCATGAGTGTCACCTCTTCGAGGAGTTAAACGTTTTGGAGTTAAGGGAAAGTTAGCCCTGAGATTTGTGGGACCGTACCGTGTTATGGAACGCATGGGAGAGGTTGCCTACAAGTTGGAGTTACCCGAAAGACTGTTGGGAGTACATGATGTGTTTCACATTTCCCAGTTGAAGAAGTGCCATGCAGAGATGGCCGATATTCCTCTAAGAGATACAGTGCCCCTGGAAGCAATACAGTTGGATAGTGATTTGACATATGAGGAGAAAGCTGTCAAGATTCTTGAGTTTGCCAGCCAAGTTACTTTCATGACAAGGTTATCAAGTTTTGCAAAGTTCAATTGGAGCCACCATACCGAGGATGAAGCCACACAGGAACGAGAGGGATGATCTACGCAAAGACCACCCGCACCTATTTTCTAGCCAACCCAAATCTCAAGGGCGAGATTCATCTTAAGGGGGGGTAGGTTTGTAACATCCCAAATTTTCAATTTGGAATGTTATACATAGGTCATTCATGTGTATCATATTTTATTGCGTTTTCGTTTGCGATCCTCGAAATTCTAAGCAACTCAAGGACCCTCGGAGAGAGTTGGGGATTTCACGGTTTTCAATTTGAATTTTATCAAATATTGAAACAAGGATCATTTTGGTTTTAATGTTTTTTCTCTCCAAAAATATTTCGAATTTAAAATATATGAGAGGAGATAATATGAATTCTCCAAAATAGATGAAATATTGGAGGAAAAATATTAAAATCAAATAAATAACTTTATTTGGATTTTATTGCAATTTTATTTGAATTAGGATAATACGCGTTTTTCAAAATTGCATTAGAGTCCTAAATAAATGTTCACCTTGTCCGATATATTTTTAGAGGACGGGTAAAATTTATGTCACGCTTTTTGGAGTCCGCTTTGGTATTTCTTTTTTCTTACGCTTTTTCTGTGGAATTATTTTTTAAAAAAGTCAACCGACCTAGCCGGGCTGTGCCCCACTAGGACTTCGCCCGGCCGGCCTTTTTGCCGGAGGCCCGAGGCCGCTCCCAAACCCTAGCCTCGCCTTCGCCCAATCCATTGCCGTCATGCCCAGCTTGCCGCCGCGGACGCCGTTGCCTTGGCCGTCATTGGGCGCCGCTGTCGCCGCCCGATCTGCCGCCGCCGGACGCCGCTTCGCCGCTTTGCCGCCAACCCCGCCCACCGGAATTCCGCCGCGCCGTCGCCGATCACGAGGTAAAGGTGCGGTTTTTGCCGAAAAACTCTTCGGTTTTTTTAGTAAACCCGCGGTTATTTTATTTTAGATCGTTTTTTTCGGTTTAGTTATTTAGCGGACGTTCGTCCATACGTTCGTCTTAACGGACGCCGTTCAATTCGTTAGCGCGCGCGGTGAACGTTCGTTACGTTAAGCCTCGTTTCATCGGGTTTTTCTTTTTCCAGGGTTTTTCCGCGATTATTTTCGATCGTGATTTCTGCCCCGAATTTTGTTTTAGTTTATCTTTTCGCTCGTTTATCAGAATCAGGTGATTCAAGCGCCTAGATCTTCGTCTCGAAACCCTCTTTCTGTTTAACCAACTTGAACAAGATTTTCATACTGAAATTTTTGACTTTAGTCCAGATTAGTAACCGGATCTTGTTTCTTTCGTAGTTTGAGTTTCGTTGCTCCGATTGATTTGATTCTTTTTGCAAACCGGAGTTCTTCAGTTAAAATTTCTGGTTAGACCTTCTTATTTGAGATTTACCCGTGCATCTCTGCTTGATTGCTTATGTATGCTATTGTTTGTTTGCGATAGAATTCCCGGAGTGCGAAGCGTGCTACTACGAGTCTCTAGGTTTTGCGGATCGTCAGCAAGGCAAGTAACACATTGATCATACTCTTTTCATACCCAGTTTTTACGCATTAGTTACAATTCTCAAACATTGCATGATTAGGATGTGTTTAACTTGTGGGTTGGGAAGTAGATGATGAGGTAGAACCTATTACCTGTTTTATTATCAAACCCTGGGAGTTACTTCTACGTTATGCTTATATTGCCATGCTATGCTCGTAGACGTGGATTGGGTTTGAGTGTATCCATGATGTATGTGAGATTGTTAATTAATGGTTCAACTTAAGGTGGCAACTTTAATACACATTTGGGTGGATTGTTTGTTTTGGGCACCTGGGGAATCCAGTGTTGTCCTAGGATATCCCGGGGTTATACCGTGTGATCATCCTACGGTCCGCCACCCAGGCTCAAAGGGATCATAAGATCATTCATGCTAAAAACTTCCGTAATGCAGCCACAAGCCATTATGGGCTCTGGCATAGTTGAGTATGTTGTGTGACCTCTTTCAAAGGGTGGGCTAGCGAGCGTAGAGGGAAGTAGGTGTAACTGTCCACCCAGAGTAAAGAGTTAATGCTTCTGAAAGACTGTGTCTCGGCCATCTGTTTCTCAAACACCATGCAGTGCGAGAAATCAAACGGAGGAGATCGAGTCTTGTGGGGAAAAGTGCGCAAACCTCTACTGAGTGTATAAACTAATCATGGTTAGCCGTGTCCCCGGTTATGGGCATCTTGAGTATCTGGTACATGAATTATTGATCTGATCTCATCACTCTAAATTAATTTGTCGGGTTGTTAATGATTACCTTAATTGGGATTGAGATGGGGGTACCATTCTCAATGTTTCAACCACCATGATAGTTAAATTAAATTTAATTCCTTTGTTGTAGGGAAAAATTGGCTTTTCGCAAAAACTATATAACCATAAAGCCTCCACCAGCCATATATGCATGTAGTGATAGCATTTATCTGTTCATTGCTCTACTGTGTTATATTGCGGCACAAGATATTCCATGTGCTGATCCATTTTCGGCTGCAACGTATTATGTCAGCAGACTTTTCAAACGAAGAGTAAGGTTCGATAGGCCGTTGTCGCAGCACTCGGCCTATGCCGTTGGAGTTGATGGACTCACTTTATCTTCCAAGCCTTCCATTTGTTATCTTATTTAGATGGCCTTAAGCCATATTTATTGTAATAAGTTCTCTTTTGGAGACATTAGATGTAATAAGTGTGTGATTGCTACTCTATTATAAATCCTTCAAGTATTGTGTGTGTCAGCATTACCGATCCGAGGATGACATCGAAAGCACAGAGAACTTGATCACGCTTTGAGGCTCAGTCGCTGAGCTTATATAATTTGGTAAAGTAACCAATATGGGCGGGGGTTGGAGTTTATACGATTGGAGGGAACACAACATCCAATCGGTACACAAGTGGGAAAATGAAGCGCTAGCAGATATAGTGCATCAACTTAGTTATATTTTATTTACATTATTTTATTACGATGCGTGAAGATGCTTTGCTTTCATCACAATGGTTTATGTAATTATTTAATTTTGCGCACTGCATTTACCTGGAAATGCAGATCAGCGTACAAGCGGTGATGCTGTATCAACACATACTAGCACAGCTACCAGCCACACTACTATACCAACGCATCTCACACAGGAGGAGCGAGCACCGAGACATATTGAGTCGCATGCAGCTTACTATCGTGACGAGATGGTAATCACTTGTAACTTTTTAGGTCCATCATTTCATAATCATTTGAACCAAATAACATCCAAATATTGTTCAAATTTGAAAGTTGCAACAAAGTAGGGCGGAATGGCTGCGGAAAGAATGCGCCCGTGAGGCCCAGCTCGCAAGTCATTCTAGAAACGTTTTCAAGAATACATGGCAAACAAAGTTCGATGCGGTAGAGGCGACGATGTTTTCCTTTGGGCGTACAACATGCCGATGGCGAGGTCACCGGACCAAGTGCTTGGCGCCGTCAAATCCGTGATCGAGCGAGGCGCATATGAGCCATGGGTAGTGGGGGGAGGGTCCGAGTACTAGAACGACATTGGCACGACATGACTCATCTCTGCCACTTCATCGCTCTTCTTCGGTGCAGCTTCGTCAGGGCAGACATCTCAGGACCATGGCATCTGCTTGGATTCAATGCCCGAAAGCGGACTCTTTCCCCTAACCCATATGCGCATTACCGCAGGATATGACGCATACACCCAAGGTGAGGGATCTCGGTCGTATCTCTCCACGCGAGGGATCTCCATGCCCGAGGAGACTCGGTGGTACAGATTTAAACCAAGTACCACGTACAATAGCCGATAGTAATAATGCAGTGAGGGATCTGATCAGGTAGTCATGTTTACATTTTAATGCATTTACAATGATATCATATATTATCCTCTAACATTTTGTTACAATGTCTCTATGTGCAGGACATACCTGATGTTAATTGGGGCGATGAGGACACCCAACTGTTGGGGAACGTTGTAATTTCAAAAAAAAATCCTACGCACACACAGGATCATGGTGATGCATAGCAACGAGAGGGGAGAGTGTGTCCACGCACTCGTAGAGATCGAAGCGGAAGCGTTAGCACAACGCGGTTGATGTAGTCGTCACGTCTTCATGATCCGACCGATCAAGTACCAACGTCTGACACCTCCGAAAGTTCAAGCACACGTTCACTCGATGGCGCCCCTCGAACTCCGATCCAGCCGAGCTTTGAGGGAGAGTTTCGTCAGCACGACGGCGTGATGACGGTGATGATGTTGCTACCGACGCAGGGCTTCTCCTAAGGACCACTACGATATGATCGAGGTGGAATATGGTGGAGGGGGCACCGCACACGGCTAAGAGATCAAGAGATCAATTGTTGTGTCTATGGGGTGCCCCTGGCCACGTATATAAAGGAGTAGAGGAGGGGGAGAGGGCCGGCCCCTATGGCGCGCCCTGGAGGAGTCCTACTCCCACTGGGAGTAGGATTCCTCCCCTTCCAAGTAGTAGGAGTGAGGGAGTCATGGATTAGGGGGTCCTCGGACAGCCGGACTATATACTTTAGCCGGACTGTTGGACTATGAAGATACAAGAATGAAGACTTCGTCCGGATGGGACTCTCCTTGGCGTGGAAGGCAAGCT
The DNA here is from genome assembly GCA_021605145.1 of Aegilops bicornis. Taxonomy (NCBI): domain Eukaryota; kingdom Viridiplantae; phylum Streptophyta; class Magnoliopsida; order Poales; family Poaceae; genus Aegilops; species Aegilops bicornis. The sequence goes on from CM038669.1 coordinate 361,891,641, forward strand.
TGGCAATACGGATATGTAGATCTCCTCCCTTGTAACCCACTGTGTAACCCTAGCCCCTCCAGTGTCTATATAAAACGGAGGGTTTAGTCCGTGGGGACAACAACAATCGCACCATAGGCTAGCTTCTAAGGTTTAGCCTCACGATCTCTCGTGGTAGATCAACTCTTGTAATACCTCATATCATCAAGATCAATCAAGCAAGAAGTAGGGTATTACCTCCATCAAGAGGGCCCGAACACAGGTAAACATCGTGTCCCCGCCTCCTGTTACCATCCGCCTTAGAGCGCAGCCAGTTGGGACCCCCCTACCCGAGATCCGCCCGGTTTTGACACCCACATTGGTGCTTTCATTGAGAGTCCCACGCATCAAATCCACCGTAAGGCTTGATGGCTCATTCGATAATCGGCAACGATGCGATCCAGGTGAGGTTTTCCTCCCGGACAGATCTTCGTATTCGTGGCTTCGTACTCTGAACGCCAACTTCGCTTGGCCATCACTGGAGTCGAGAGCTACGCCCACAGCCATCAGGGTCAGGTTTGGAAACTTGAACTATCTCACGACATCCGCGGAGACTTAATATTTGGACGGATTCGAGCCCATGTCGAAAAGGCCTTACGATCCACGACGATTTAGCATGATTTAGCTCTGCCGTCGAACAGTGCTCGGGAGATCACACCTGTGACTACTCCAGCCCTCAAACCGGAGCAGATTGTGTCATCCGAGGATGGGTGGATGGACCCCGCCTCGGAGGCCGCACACTCAGTGGCGATAGGGCCGAATACTGACTTCACCTCCTATGAGACCCATGTTGCCGAACCGTCAGATTCTTCCCCGGCCGCGGGCCCCGAACCGCTTGTGTCGGTGCCTACTGAATCTGATCGGGCACCGATCTTGGAGTTTTCCTCCGCGGATATCTTTCAGCACTCGCCCTTGTGCGATGTGCTAAACTCATTGAGGTCTCTCTCCTTGTCAGGAGACCCTTGGCTGAACTATGTCCGGCTAGAATGGGATGCGGACGACGAAGAAATTCGTTCCCCACCCACCACCCACTTAGTAGCCACTGTCGACGATTTAACCGACATGCTCGATTTGACTCAAGACATCGGCGGTATGGGCGGATGGATCACGACGCGAGACAGAGCCATCGCCTGCTGTTGGACAGCCACTTCATCACATGATATATACATGGTGGATACACCCAAAGAAAACAATGATGAGGAACGGGTGGAGGCAGCGAAGGATAACCCCCTCGAGAAGCAACCAAAGCGGCGACGCAGACGCCGCTCCAAATCCCGCCTCGGCAAAAACAGCGATAACAACGCAAGAAAGAATGATACCCCGGTCGACTCCAAAGCAACAGAAAGGTGATGAGCCACGGACGGCGAACATAGTCACTGAGCCACCTTTGTCGATCACGGGACACCGAGGGTAGAAATCATCAACCTGTCTCCTGAGAGGGAGAATAGTCCGGATGACGATATACACATCATCCCTGAAAGGAAGTTGGAACAAGAGAACCTCCATAGAAGGCTTATTGCCACCGCGAGAGTCTTAAGAAGCGAAACAAAGGCTTAAGGCAGCGCCAAAACACACTCATCAAGAGATGGAACAAAGTCTTTGACACCTTCTTTGAAAGAATGCGGTAAGGCGATCGCCACACAAAGAGTTACCCAAAGCACAAAGGCTGCTTTACGAATTCGATGACGAGGCCTTAGAGCCTACACAGCCGAAAAATAAAACGGCTGACCGGTTGGATCGACCACCTCGTGGCCACGATAGGGCGGCTAACGAGGCCGCACATAAGTCAACACACGATTCACGTGAGGACTTACATCAAAAAGCCGACATGACCAGATCCATCTACGGATCTAGGAAGCGTGACGCAGTCAAGAATCAAAAACCGAACACTACAACCCGTCCGAACGCCATGATACATCCAAATACAGGGTGCCGCACACCCACTATGCTTCACCGATGAGTCTTGGATCATGAATTTCAGAAGGATTCAAACCCGTGAACATAGAGGCGACGATTTTAACGGAGCAGACCACAGGGTCTGATTGAGCACTTCATCCTCCATATCCATATGGCTCATGAGACGATCTCCACGCCATCAAATACTTGCCTCAAGTTGAAAGGACCAGCTCAACATCGGTGAAGAGCCTCCCAAAAATTCAATTGGAAGTTGGGAGGAGCTTAAGGATGCTTTTAGGGCTAACTTTCAAGGGACCTATGTCCCGACCTCCCGGGGCCTTGAACGATTTAAGTCATATAATTCAACAGCAGGAGAGTCACCGAAAGCTTTGGAACAGATTTCTTACTAAGAAGAATCAAATCGTAGATTGCCCTTGACGCCAAGCCTTAGCAGCTTTCAAACACAACATCCAAGAGATGAATGGCTACTTGGAACACCTCGCCAAGAAAACCGAGGACAATGGCAGCCCTAACAAGCCTCATGACCCACTTTTGCATGGGCGAAGATAGCTGGCTGGCCCGTAGTAGCACCAGCGACCCAGGCACATCTGAAGTGAGGGATGGCAATGGAAAACCACGACGCAGTAAAAGCAAGAGTCGAAATAACGAAGACAGCCCAGACAACACGATGGTAAACGCCGGATTTAGGGGCTCTCGACCCGGTCAGCGGAAAAAGCCTTTCAAAGGCAACAGAGACGGACCGTCCAGCCTAAAAAAGATTCTAGACAAATTATGTCAAATTCATGGCACCTCCAATAAACCTGCAAATCACACCCACAGAGAATGCTGGGTCTTCAAGCAGGCCGGCAAGCTAAACACCGAACACAAGGGGAGGGAGACACCAAGTGAAGACGAGGATGAGCCTCGCTAGCAAAACACTGGGGGACAGAAAAAATTCCCACCAGAGGTCAGAATAGTGAACATGATTCACGTAACAAAAAGAAGGAGCAAACATGCACTCCGAGACATATACGTCGTAGAGCCCGTCAACCCTAAGTTCAACCCTTGGTCGGCCTGCCCGATCACTTTTGATCGCAAGGATCCCCTGACAAGTATCCGGCACGGAGGATTGGCTACCTTGGTGCTAGACCCGATTATCGACGGATACCACCTCACCCAAGTCCTCATGGACGGCGATAGTAGTCTTAATGCGATATATCGTGACACGATCCGCAAAATGAGGATAGACCACAAGAATCACCAAAGCAATACTACCTATAAAGGGGTAATATTAGCCCGGGAGGCCCGCTAGACGGGCTCTCTAGTACTAGAGGTTGTATTCCGTTCTCCCGACAACTTCCGAAGTGAAAAGTTAACCTTCGACATCGCTCCATTCCGAAGCGTCTATCAAGCACTACTCGAAAGAACATCTTTCGCTCATTTTAATGCAGGACTGCACTACGCTTCTCTTAAGCTTAAGATGCTCGGTCAACGTGGCATCATCACAGTTAGAGGAAATGTTGAGCGTTCCTTACGCGCGGAAGAACGTGTGGTGGCTTTAGCAGCCGAACACTAAACGGCCTCTCCAACCAAGAGTAAGCGATCGGTCGTCAAGACCATGAGACAACTAGACGAGTCCCAAGACACCACTAGTCAGTAATAACTTAGATAAACACGAGATTGGTTTGATGGATATACCCCATAGGCGGTACTAGGGGCTTCCAGCGTGTAAAAAGGACTACAGCTCGCTCGACCTTACTTATCTTGAATTTTAATGGTTTATTGAGAATAACCAATTTTTCGCATGCGACAACTTTCACCTATGTTCTTCTCTTTTACGGATGATAATCGTGCTACACCCTTCCGAGGATACGGCTGCTTACGGAGACACAGCGCAGACGTGCAATGAGGCCCCGCTCAAAGGTTTCTTTTAGATTAAGACCATGTGTAAACCTTTTTTATCGCCTCTTGCTGCTTCACATCCTCCGGACACTCAAGATAACCGAGAGGGATGTCGACGCTTATTGGCATTTCGCCACGCCGTAATGATGCACGTGCACAGACACTCGGGGTTCACTATCAAGGGCGTTACTCAGCCCGTTATATGTTGTAAAGACCGAATACCTTAGGGAGTGTTTGGCGTCGCGAGTTTGGCCTTATATGCATCAGCTCCGAATCATGTCTTTGGTCAAATGTTGGGTTTTCCCGGCTCCGCATTTTGCTACCTTTACGTTCCGCTCTATCGGCTAAGGTGGCACACAGAGAACTATCGCGATTGTGCCTCGTTCATCTGGATGAGCACCTCGATGAAAGCCAGCCGACCGTCATGATAAAGCGAGGACCGGGTCACCCACTCGATGACTTAGCGGAATCTTGAGGTTCCTCCACATTAGCGAAGGCTAGTTTTCCGGTCATGTACGTCACGCGCCCCATTACTCGAATAAGCGCAGAAGTACCAGGGGCTATATAGTAGCCCCACTGTCAAACTCCTATGGTTAAGTGAAAGTGTTAAAGCAATATAGTCTGATTGCCTCGTTCGCCACGCTACCACCTCCTTAATGGACCAAGACGTTGGATCAAGTGTGAACACACGCTTTTGTGAACACCCCCGCATTATATGCGTGGGGGCTGAAGCCGACGACTGCAAACTTTCAGGTTATATACATATATACATAAACGGCCGCACATGAGGCATCATAATACTTTTAGGCAAAAGTATAAACACAGCCTTTATAATTTAAATAGCATTGTTTTTACAATCGGGATACATGTCACTCGAACATGACACTCTTCGAGCACTGAGCCTCTATTAAACGAGCACCTTCTAGGACTTCTTCAAAATAGTGCTCCGGATGAAACTCGCCTACGGCCGGATTCTGGTTGCAATAGCGGTGGCCTCCATCTCTGCCTCAAAGATGTCTTGACACGGGCAAGAGCCATCCACAAGACCTTCTATGCATACCGACCTCTTTATAGTGTCGATATGCGGCACAAGACCAAGGAATCGCTGCACAAGACCAAAATAACTATTCGGCCTTGGTCCTTCCGGCCGAAGGCGATCCACGACGACACTCATGGCAAGCCCGGACAACCTATGGAGCTCGGCCCACTCGGCCATTTGCTCATTTAATGCGGCGGATCCGCCGGAGCATTGAATCACGATCGTAACAACTTGTCCACTTCGTGATCTTTTTGATCTTCGAAAAACTTGGTCGCATCAGCAGCACTCGCTGCCAAATCCAGGTACGCGTTTGCAAAACTCCATAATTGATCCAGAAGTGCATACTTAGGATCTCCGAACTTCGTCTTAACAAAAGGGCTTCCCACCGTGATATTTCCGCTTGACGTAGCTCCTCCTTCGCCGCCCGATTTTAGAGCGGGTTTACTTAGCTTCTACCTTTGCTTTCTCCAGGTCCGCCGTCTTCGTTTGACTTTCCCTTTCGAGAAGCTCATAACGGTCGGCGGCCTCTTTCAACTCAACAGCCATCTTGGCTATTTTCTCTTTGCTCTCACAATGCGCGGCCTGTTCGGCTCTTAATTCTTCGACCGCCTTTAGGGTGGCCGCATCACTCCTCCTGGCTTGTTGATTGGCTTGGGCAAGTTCCGCCCGAAGGGTCTCCACGACGGCAGCTCCATCTGTAGTCACAACATATTCTAGATACTAGCATCATGCCCCTCTTAATATATGTTGACCATCGGAGAATACATACCCTGTGCCTCGTCAAGCCGCCTGTTTACAAGCACGATGTCGGCATCCGCCGCATCAAGTTGCCGCTTCGATTCGCCAAACTCACCATCCGCTTAGCCATCGGACCCTCAGCCACCGCACATGAAGGAGGCATGATTATTACAGGACTATGATCCTCTGTTTGCCACCTTTTTTCGACAAAGAATCCGTAGTCTCGGGGCTACTATCCATACAGTATAATAACCTAGCGCAGCGTAATGGCCAAAAATATACATATTACTGCGTGCCTCAAAGCCTCTCAGCGGGCTCATAAAAGCTTCATGCAACCCGCTTTCGGCGGATGAAATCTTCTCAACTACCGTACCCATTAACGTATGATGCACTTCTGAGATAGCCGCATCCTCCATAAGATTCCTCAGTGAGTCTGGTCGCGCACCGGACAGTTCCGGACTCTTTCTGTTGCTCCCCTTAGGAGCCGAATACTCCGGACTCCGGGTGGCCGAAGAGTTACCTTCCGGCCTTGGCGGATTAGGAGAAATCCTTCATGACGACACCTCAGGGTCGTCCGCCTCAAGAGGCGGGCAGGCATGGGGAGGTGTTTCGCTCTCCATCATCTCCGGAAGAAGATCCCCAGAATCCCGAACTACTCACGAGAAGGGCACGATCCGATCTACAAGACATACGTCTCGGTTATTGTCCTCGGAAATAAAGCAGGATATATTAACTATAGAGTACTTTTGTTTACTTATAGCTCGGTGGAGGGCTGATCCCCTTGCGGGCAAAGTGTGGTAAGGATCCCTCCGGGGTAGGCCCCCCTGACAAGGATTTCTTCCCTTGTTTGGAAACCATTGTTTCCAAGTCTTCAGAGGCAGTCCTCTTCCTTCCTTGGGGAGAGGGGATTTTAGATCCTTCTCCCCAGTTATCCTCCTTCGCAGAAGCACTAATTCCCCCGGTTTGGATGAATAGTGAGTGAGGCCCGCTTTCGGCTTCTTTATTCCACCCTTTATCTTCCCCTGATGGCGCTTGATAAGGCGCGAGCTCAAGCATTCTCCGCCAAGATCTTTGATCCTATGAGCCTTCGAGAAGGGGGGCCAAACGCCTGATCATCTTCGCCTTTTTACCCAGTCCTGGTCAAAGAGCGACTTTTCAGAACGATGTTGTGATGAATAAAGAGATAACATGTTCGGACGAAGAACTACTTACTTGGGTGTCTGGACGATTGCAGTTTAGACCCGCATCCTCGGTGGTGTCCGAACACTTTATTCGTGATCCGAAGAACAATCTGTACATCTCTTCGAGCGTCACGCCGAAGAAGTGCCGAATAGTTCGCGGGCCTTCCGGGTTGAACTCCCACATATGGAGAGGTCGACGTTTGCAAGGCGAGGCTCGATTTAACTAGCATAACTTGCATTACCTTGACAAGGCCTGACATCTCTCTCGAGGAGATCTTGGATGCGGCTCGCAATGTATCGGCACATCATTTATCGCCCCCGATCCAGCCCTTGTCAACCCATGACGCCAGCCAGTATGGGGGCCGAGCGAAGGCAGCGGCGGCTACCCACTTAGTACCTCGGGAGCTGTGATGTAAAACCACTCGTTGCCATAAGCTGGACACCTCCGGAAGGAACCTTTGGCGATGGAGCATCGGCGCCTTTGCTTATTATGGCACCTCCGCATTCTCGCTGTCGCCCATTAATCATCTTCGACTTCTACATTAAAAAAGGTCTTGAGCCATAAGCCGAAGTGTGGGGTGATGTGGAGGAAGGCCTCACACACGGCGATGAACGGCATTTAGATGTGAAGGATGGAATCCGGGGCCAGATCATGGAAATCGAGCCCGTAATAGAACATGAGCCCTCTAAAAAGGGATCTAGACTAAAGCTTAGCCCTCGGAGGAAGTGGGAGACGAATCACGACACTCGTTGGGCTCGGATCGGGATGACCTGCCCTCGGCGGCAGCCTGTCGAGATTTCGGTTAGATACCTGGCTTCTCTTAGCTTCTTGATGTCCTCCTCTGGATGGAGGAGGGCATCCACCAACCTATGAAGGTTGGATCCGGACATGATTGAAGGTCCGGGCGCCTAGCCCGAGCCTTGGGTGTTGGAACTCGAGGTGGGGGAAGGATTCGATTGGCGAGAAGAAAAGGACAGCCTTGGCCCCTTTATAAAGAGGGTGAATATTAAGCGTCCTCCGTGGTGGCCGTTTGGAACTTGCCTAAAATCGAGGAGTCATACCAGCAGCGCGATTCGGTTACCCATACCGTATTGGTGATGAGAATCCCGTGATAAAGAGGGGACACGATCTGCTTCGACAAGACGTGCCAATAAAACCGCCTCATGAAACATGCAAAGGCGAAATTTGGGAGAAAGCGGTTCGGATAATGACCAGGCCGTGGTGTGATGTCACGTTATGAAAAGTTGTCAGCAGATTAGATTTGTGGAAATATTGTTCTATCTACGGTGGTATGTGGAATTTGTTTTGCAGAGCCGGACACTATCCTTGTGTTCAAATCTTTTATGGGATATTCGGAGAAGGAACCCGCCTTGCAATGCCGAAGACAATCTGCGCGCCGGACTCATCGTCATTGAAGCCTGGTTCAGGGGCTACTAAGGGAGTCATGGATTAGGGGGTCCTCGGAGAGCCGGACTATATACTTTAGCTGGATTGTTGGACTATGAAGATACAAGAATGAAGACTTCGTCCCGTGTCCGGATGGGACTCTCCTTGGCGTGCAAGGCAAGCTTGGCAATACGGATATTTAGATCTCCTCCCTTGTAACCGACTCTGTGTAACCCTAGCCCCCTCCGGTGTCTATATAAAGCAAAGGGTTTAGTCCGTAGGACAACAACAATCAGGACCATAGGCTAGCTTCTAGGGTTTAGCCTCTACGATCTAAGTGGTAGATCAACTCTTGTAATACTCATATCATCAAGATCAATCAAGCAAGAAGTAGGGTATTACCTCCATCGAGAGGGCCCGAACATGGGTAAACATCGTGTCCCCCGCCTCCTGTTACCATCCGCCTTAGGCCGCCTTGCAGTTCGGGACCCCTACCCGAGATCCCCGGTTTTGACACCGACAAGGAGTAGGAGACAAGGAAGGGGAAGAGGGAAGCGAAGGAAGGGAGGCGCCGCCCTCCCCTAGTCCAATTCCGGACTAGTCATTGAAGTGTGACACGCCTCTCTCTCCCCCTAAAGCCCAATAAGGCTCATATACTTCTTCCCCCATATTCCCGTAACTCCCATGTACTCCGAAAAATACCCGAACCACTCGGAACCTTTCCGATGTCCGAATATAGTCGTCCAATATATCGATCTTTACGTATTGACCATTGCGAGACTCCTCGTCATGTCTCCGATCTCATCCGGGACTCCGAACTACCTTCGGTACATCAAATCACATAAACTCATAATACAAATCGTCACCGAACGTTAAGCGTGCGGACCCTACGGGTTCGAGATCTATGTAGACATGACCGAGACACGTCTCCGGTCAATAACCAATAGCAGAACCTGGATGCTCATATTGGCTCCCACATATTCTATGAAGATCTTTATCGGTCAAACCGCATAACAACATAATGTTATTCCCTTTGTCATTTGGTATGTTACTTGCGAGATTTGATCGTCGGTATCTCAATACCTAGTTCAATCTCATTACCGGCAAGTTTCTTTACTCGTTCCGTAATACATCATCCCGCAACTAACTCTTTAGTTACAATGCTTGCAAGGCTTATAGTGATGTGTATTACCGAGTGGGCCCAGAGATACCTCTCCGACGATCGGAGTGACAAATCCTAATCTCGAAATACGCCAACTCAACAAGTACCTTCGGAGACACCTGTAGAGCTCCTTTGTAATCACCCAGTTACGTTGTGACGTTTGGTAGCACACAAAGTGTTCCTTGGGTAAACGGGAGTTGCATAATCTCATAATCATAGGAACATGTGTAAGTCATGAAGAAAGCAATAGCAACATACTAAACGATCAAGTGCTAAGCTAACGGAATGGGTCAAGTCAATCACATCATTCTCCTAATGATGTGATCCCGTTAATCAAATGACAACTCATGTCTATGGTTAGGAAACTTAACCATCTTTGATTAACGAGCTAGTCAAGTAGAGGCATACTAGTGACACTATGTTTGTCTATGTATTCACACATGTATTATGTTTCCAGTTAATACAATTCTAGCATGAATAATAAACATTTATCATGATATAAGGAAATAAATAATAACTTTATTATTGCCTCTAGGACATATTTCCTTCACCAACGTGGCCTCAAGACAGGCGTCCGGGGAGCATCACATGATCATGGTGACACGGTTACATCATTAGTTACAGAGTTCTTCGGAGGGGACGTTATTGGCCCATATTTTATCCCCGTGGAGTCACAACCATACGCCTACAATTACGCTTCAGGTTCGCAACAAGGATTCCCGACTCCACCACCTACGCAGGAGTCACATACACATGAAGCCGAATTGGAGTACGACCGTGGTCTTCGTGTAACTCGGCCACCTAATCGCTTGTCGCTTCCTGGGTCGTAAGGAAAGGCGGTGGTCGCCGTAAACTAGGGTGATTCATCTATCCACGTCAGCGCCGACCCATTGTATCTCATATGTTAGTATCGAGTTTCGATTTAAACATCTATGTATGCTGAAATAAAAATGCACCAACAAAGAACAATTTTTCCGCCTTATATCTCCCGCCATACTATCCCGCTTCACTCTTGACTTATGTTAGGCGAAATGATTTTTTAATTTTGGTCGATGAATACTGTGCAACCATTGCCCATCTTAGACATTGAAAAATATTTTAAGCAACCCTTTCCCTCAATATTTTCACCTTAACGCTTTCTCTCCATATGTTCCCGCCACCCGTTTCCCGCCAACCCCTTCACTCGCCATATCTTCCCGCCACCGTTTCCCGCCAACCCCTTCCGCCATATATGTTCCGCGTCAACCCTTTCCCGCCATATCGCAATGTTTCTTTCCCGCCATTTTCTCCTCTCTACCTATAAAACCCCTTCGACAGAGGTGGATAAGCATTCGAGTGTAGTGTAGTCGAGATGTCCCGTTATCCTTTCGATCGTAGTTTTCACCCTGGGATGAGCAGGACTCTTGTGAGGCTAGCTACCGATTTCAGGATGGACAATAGGATAGTTCCATGGGACGAACTCACCAGTAGTGACACCATAATGAATGAGTTAGCTCACGAATTACGAGAGGTCTCAAGGTGGCCCGAAAGGACCTATGAGGAGGTGCGTAAAGAACTTCTTAGGTTGCATGCAAGGTGGAAGAAGGTAGTGGAGCGAAGAGTGAAACTTTCGGAAGGATCGCGTAAAAGCATCCATTTTTATGGACCGAGGAGAGCAAGGGCGAAGATGATATCTTGATGCCACCGCTTAGGGTTACGCATCGTCAAAGGGCAAGAGTTACTGTGATCGTCCAAGGGCAAGAGTACTGCATCCTCGAAGGGCGAGAGTTCTGCATCATCCAAGGGTAAGAGTTCTGCATTCTCGAAGGGCACGAGTTCTGCATCGACGGAGAATGACGATGATGCCTTCATGTAGTTTTTAAGTTGTATTCCAGTTCTACCGTTTAATTCAGATATACTTGCATTATTAGTTTGTACTCTCTTATTGTAGGGCATTATGTTCTATCTTAATTTCATTTTGTAGTTGTTGCACGATGTTCGATAATTAGTGGAGGGAAAGAAAATGCCACTAATTTATTCTAAAACTATATATATTTTTCCATTACGACCGCAGTGCAATTTGAAAATAAGATACATCGTGAAATTGAAATAAAGCTACATTTAACTCTTGAAATAAAGCTACATTAAAGCTGCAGAAATAAAGATACAAATGATTACAAAATTTAAAATACTACCACGAGGAATCTTGAGTCCAGTACGTGGATATTTTCCTTTTCCATTGCCAGCTTCTTCTCTTGCCTTGGCTTGGCGAGCCCTTTCTTTCTTTCTCTGCCTCCGCCTCCACGAGCCTCCTTTGTTGTCGTTCATTGCTCCCTCCATGCGACGAGCCTCTTCCCTGTTTTTCTTTCCTAAATCCTGAAAAAAAACGGTGTTGCTCCGCATAGTATTCTTTTAACTCTCTCTCTCTCTCTCTTGCTCTGCTTTCTCAGCTTCCGCCTTCTCGCGTCGCTCTTCCGCATAGAAACTATTCCACGCACGGCGACTTCTTTCACGAATCTCAGTCACTGCCCAAGCCGGCATCTCCGTGTCAATCCCACGATAGTACATGCACAGAGGCGGAGGAGACTACAACAAGAAACAAGAATGTTATGAAAGAATCAATCAAAATAACAACAATATCTATTCGTGATGGTTAAAGCATACCGGAGGCTTGTCATACTCTGAAATAGCTACGGGTGGATCTTCCTCATAATTGGCGCACATGAAAAACTTCATGCCCAACCTATCTGAAAAATCCGTAACCTCCTTCAACTTGCAAAGATCGTCACACCAACACCGCAGGACTGCCACCCCCGGAGGCAAACTTGCATTCTTCATTTTCCTCGGTCTAATGCTTTAATCCGAGCAAGGCAAACTCATACCGACTGAAAAAATGTGTTACACACTTTCTTGTGATGGCGATTTCGAGGATGGTACGGGCGAGAGCCTCGGTGTCTCCTTTTATAGGCTCGGACGATAAATGATGGCCCGAAAAAATAAGCGTGACAGACGAAATTAGGCGGGAAATTTTAGGATCCACAGCAGTGTCGTACAACAGGTTTCCCTTGATGTCGAATTCCCACAATGAGTGGCCCGATTACCATGATGCCGTCGCATCCGCTCAAGAAATAGCCGGAGCGATTCTCGCAGTGCCGTCGCATCCGATGAGGCAAAAGTAGCAAAAGCAGGACTGATTCCCGGGCGAAAGAACCAAAAGCAGGCATCAGCATCCATATTCCCGCGTGTGGGATTTACCGCCATCAACGTCGGCTGTCGGCGCTACCGGGAATCGGTGCGTCGCTGGTGTGGTGTCATTGTCGCGCCCGAAGAAGGCCACACAGGCCGGTGGTGGCGTGGCTCATCGCCTAGGCCCTCAAGCGGCGGGGCTTGTCGGCCGAGGGAGAAGCGACTGGCCTTCGCCGCCTCGCCCGATGGCGGCATGGCCCAGGCGAGCTGACCCGTTACCACCATTGCTGCCCATTGTACCCTGTCTGTTATACCATGTGATGCGCCTCCTGCTGGCGGTAGTGGCGGGGCCACCGCCTCTGGCGTGGCGGCAGGTGCCACGTGTCGCCTGTCGCGCCTGCCGCCACGGCCCAGGGGGTCCTTTTTGTCAAATATATCCACAGGTAGTCCTTTTTGACAATTCTGTTGGCTAGGGGGTCTTTTTGGACAAAAGATCGGTTTCTGGAGCTACTCGCCGTGGAAGGTCATCAACGTGCCGCACCTCGAGGATCAATCAAGATTTGCAGATTAAGTATGTCCACCATCTCACAAGCTCATACTCTCTTAACAGAGATCCAACACATGTTTGCAAGTCGGTCAAGCACTCGCAGTAGCTCTGATCTCCAAAGTAGAGTGAGTATATAGTAGCAAAAAACTACCACATTACAGGCTAGGTCAACAAAAAAGTACCATTTTTTTACGTTTCAAACACCTATCACTTTTTTGGTTCGATGTTCCAAAAAACTCAAATAACCATGCGATTTAGAATTAATCCGGTTTATGACAGGTCGGACCCGCTCCTAAACAAACGTTTGTTGACTGTTTGTTTGATCGTTAACTTACATCTAGGTCCCACATGTAAGTGCTCTCTCTCACTCTCTCCCTTATCTTTCTTCTCCTTCTTCTTCCCTATCACTCTCTTGAGCAGCACCACGCCCGGCATAGCCACGGCTGCCGTCGCTAGGGCCAGCCACCACCACGCCATGGAGACGGAGAAGATGGAAGGAGGGCAGCGGATGGGTGGCTCAGAGCAGCTCGCTGGTGGTCGGAGTCGAGCCCGTACTCCATGCAGCACCCACGTCGCCGTCGCCTGCTTCTCTCTGCGCCGCCGCAGATAGAAGGAGAAACTCCGACAGCCGGGACGCCACCAGGCCAGCGGCTACCTTAGCTCCGCACCGTCAGACGATTCAGCCTTGAGATCTTGGCTCTGCTTAGCTCCATGCAGCCGAGGAGGAGGAGCTCAGCCTTGTAGCAGCTGGAAACGCAGGCGAAGCGACTGAGGAGCACGGCCGGTTCCGGCCACTTGCGCGCCTCCTTCCCGTCGGCCTGATTGTCGCAGCATCCGCCAGGCGACCATCTACTCCGGGCGTGGTCTTGGCCAGCAGCGGCAAGCTTCGCGACATGGTCTTTCAGGCGGCTCATGGCGGCGAGCTTCTTTGGCGAGGACCCGATCGCCTTTTCTATTATCTTTTAGGGACCTGATTGCTTTTTTAATATTTTTTCAGAACCTGATTGCTTTTCTTATATTTTTTCAGGGACCCAATTGCATGTCAATAAATATTTGGGCCCCACCCGCCATAAGCTGTCAATGATCAACCTAACGGTCAACCGGACGGGTGGACCCGAGCTGTCATAATAACGTTTAAAGTTAACCAACAAAGTCATCAGTGCGACATAATAGTTTTTTGAAACACCGAACCAAAAATGTGGTAGTTTTTTGAAAAAATATAAAATTGGTAGTTTTTCGGACAAAAGCCTGTAACGTGGTATTTTTTGCTATATACTCAAGTAGAGATGGTGGTAAAGAAAATGAGAAGAGAAGAGGAGGAAAGCTTTCGCAGTAGTAGCTCCGATCTCCAAACTCACGTTGAGATCGCCAGCTTGACAGCAAGGCTCCGTTGGAAAAGGCAATGCCTAGGAGGCGCTTAGGCGCTAGGCAATGGCCAAACGCCTCGCCTAGGGCATAAGCGAAAACCTAGGCAGGGCAAGCAAGAAATTGTCTATCCGACCGAGAAATCTTGCCATATTGCACCGATATGCCTAACATGCCATATTGAAATGGCAATAGCTGGTAGTTAAATTATTAATGTGACCTAAATTACTATTGACACACATATAATATCACAAATACACCTTGATAGTAAAAAAAATATTACCGCCTAAGCCACGCCTAGGGCTCTTAACTCTTAAGCACCGCCTATGCACAAGGCGAAGGCCAACCGCCTCGCTTACGCCTATCACTTGCAATACGCTCACAAACAAGCCCAATGCTAGAGTAGTCTCACTTGCTGCCGGCCGGGGTCCCTCCCATGCACAAATATCTGAAAAATATCACCAGAATTACGGTCAGCAATGGGCGTGGATCAGAGCTTTTAGAGACGTGCAAGGTTTTTGGAGGAATTAGTTTAGCTTAGGGTTGATGATGCCTTGTTGACCGCTTGATATGTTTAATCTTTGACCCCACCGGACCAAGAAGAAAGTGAGAAGCTGATGCGAACTGAAACTAGGCCGGTGAGCAGATCGGACAAGTGATCTCCTTCCACCAGTACAAGTTGATTGAGGTGGTGGGAACTGACCGGATCACCGACAGGCGGCTGCTCGATCACGGCGGCGGCGGCCACAACTCGGATGTACTCTCTCCGTTCTAAAATAAATGACTTAATTTTATATTAACTTTATATATTTTTTGAAACGGAGAGAGTATTTATTTAGCTTCTAGTTCTGGATCCATCCGTGCACGGGTCATTGCCTCCTGCTTGGCGAGCTGACCGCGTCATTGTCAGGTGAGTCAGCTCCAACGCAGCACGGCGTACGACAGGAGACAGTTGGTGTTGGTGGTTTTGTCCATCTGGATTTCCCGTGGGCGCGTCGCTCCATGTGCCAATAAACTCATCAGTGACCACACAACACTAGCTAGTGTTCGGCAGATGATTATACTTATAACCTAATCTGACGCAGAGTAGTAGCGTACTTACGTATAATCTACTCCCGAGTGGTGCTAACGTGTGGTGTGGATATACGATACCGATACGCGCTCCTGCTTTTGGAGCAACCACACGCACGGCACGTCGTCAGCACATGCACTACGAGTACTGTACTCCATTACTACAGCTAGCAAGCAACGTGGTATTCATTCATCCAGAACGTTACGTACGTAGCTGGTGCGAGTCGCCAAATTATACATAGCCGAGAGAAGTGAGCGGCGGCCGGCCGTGGCAGTGCCATCGCACAGGCAGAGCCGAGCGGAACGCAACATCGCCGTCGACGTCGATCCATCCATCCATCCTAAGCGGGCGCCACCAGTGGCATGCAACTTGACACGGCTGCACGCATTGGACCAAATGATAGGATATGCACGACACGAGACGCCGACGCCGACGCCGGTGATGATAAGGAGGTCGACCGGGGATCGGATAGCCTCGCCCGCATCACAGGCTTGTTCGGCTGGCGACAGCCAAGGCCTCGCGATCGTCGTACGTACGTAGCCAGCCGCTGGGTCTAGTCAGGTTGATGATGGGGGGACCTTTCCCTGGCTTGGCTGTTCGTCGAAACGTAGGTAGGGGGAGGCGGATGGGGGATAGGGCCCGAAGCGTGCGTGTCGACAAGCGGGGCCGCTGGTGGATGAATTCCGCCTGTCGTCCTTGCCCGTCCTGATCGCTCATGGGACCGGTCGGGTACGTTTCGGGAGAGAGCTCAAGTGGTCGGAACTGCAACGGTTTATCGCCACAATCAGCTCAGACACTTTCGGAACAGTCACAGGTCTACCGCATTCTACTGCGGGCACTTTTTGTACTGCAGCGAAACAAGGGAGACGTGCCTGTTCACGTTTTATGTCAATCTTGATGACTTGCTGATCTACTCTGGATTTGTACTCCAAGACCAAAACATTCACACGAGGAAACAACAGAGCCATCTCCAAAACCAAAAGATTCTGGCCTGCACTACAAATGGTTTTGATCTTCTTCTCTCTTTCTTTTTTCTGAGAAAATTGTGTGAGCTTTTTTTTTATGGGTACCAACTCTTTATTGATTTATTTGGACATTAAGACGGATACAAGCTGGGTCATGCGGGAAAATGAGCCACAAGTGGCGACCCCGATCAAGCAACACAGAGTGTTTGGCAAGGCTGTGTGCATCAACATTCCATGCTCTACTTTCACAAATAAAACTACAGCTCGTTTGCGAGGCCTCTGCCCATAATCGATTATTGTAGAATAAGGAGTACAATTTTGTTGTTCGCAGTAGCAATGGGCTAATGGCAATAACCTATACAAAAAAGTAGTAATGGCGAGACCACTTATTTGTCGTCTTTAGAATTGAATCAAATAGTTGAGGAAAAGCCGGTTCACCTGCATAGCGGTCGGTCCAGTTTAGCGCTGTGAGTTCAGTCACTTTTCTGTGATTTTTTCTTTGGTCTTGCTCCATTTTTTATTGGTTTATTGCTTTTATATATAAGAACTAAGGATTTGTCACATAATGTAAAAATACTGACATCATGTATTTAAAATGTTTGAACATTTTTTAAAGGTGGACGAACACTTTTATAAATAAGTGTCTTTCAAAATGCGTGGACATATTTTAAACTGCATGAATACTTTTTTGTAAAAAATCATCACGTGTTTAAAATATGTTCACCATGAATTAAAAAAATGTCCATAATTTCTTCCTGCAGGTTGAAAATTTTCATCATAGAATTAAGAAAATACCATGCTATATTAAGAAATATTCGTGGTGTACTGAAAAATAATCATTGTGCATTCAAAACATCTTCATCTATATTAGAAAAACTGCTCACCTTTTAGTGCTTGAAAAAATGTTCATGTATGAGCAATAAAAATGTATTTTACTAATTAAATAGAAAGTAAAAACATACTTGAATGTGCAAAACTACCCTAAATAACCAAGCAAAGGAATGAAGGGTGGTTTCATTCTTCTTCTTTTAGCAATAATTCATCATCATCAGGAATGACATAAGTAATTTATACTCCAAGATGACCAATATGTTTCCCACAAGAACACGAACAATAAATGATTTTGTCTTTGCTATATTTTGCTTGGAATGTAAATAATCGTACTTTGTTTTGTATTTTAACAGGTCGTCGATCCTTTCATATAATTTCCTACATGCATTGTTTTTTAACTTTTGATAAAGGTAGACAATGCCAATCTTCAAAATTGACATTATATGAACGATTTAATAGTTTAGGGTTCAGGTTGAAACCAATCCACCCATCTCAAGTTTAATCATGAAGAATCACATTGTTTAATTTGTGTGAGCATTTGCATGTCTTGTTAACGCGCCGTCAATTAGTTCAAAATTACAACTAAAAAATCGACCCCACAAACTTACCAATCAACCAAGGACGTATTGTAGCTTTCAACGCTGCTGCCTAGCAGTTGTGATCCAGCCGAGTCTTACGATTTCACACTTATCCTGTGTTAATCTTACACTTGCCGCACCCCGTGAAAAAAGACGCGGACTCGCACCAATATATGCTTTGGATTGGCGTAGTACACACGACGGTGACTGCAACTTGGTAGTGATTTGTCATGGATTGCGGTGTCGCCTTCTCTGAATTCGCCTTCTCGCCGTCTGATGGCGCTAGTGGAGGCCTGCTAGTTGCTTGGTCTGATGCTGTTGCTGTCAATTCTGTGCAATGCTCCAGAAATTTCATTTCCCTCAAGTGCTCAAATAAGATTACTAGTGACTCTTGGCAACTGATTAATGTGTATGGTCCACAGCCTCACAATGAGAAGATTTCTTTTCTTAATGACTTACAACCGTTATGCATGAACTCCCCTGATCCTCTGATTTTAGTGGGCGATTTCAACTTGATTGCTGCTGCTGCTGACAAAAGCAATGGTAATATCAATAGAGGGTTGATCAATGCATTCAGAAACTTTATGAACCGGTTGGAGCTCAAGGACATGTATTTGCATGGTAGGAGATATACTTGGAGCAATGAGCAACTGCACACTATCCTGGTCAGGCTCGACAGGGTTCTTTATAATCAACCTTGGAATGAACTTTTCCCCAATGCTCTGTTACAAGGCCTTTCCTCCGCTGATTCAGATCATTGTCCACTCCTACTTTCAAGTAATGCTCTGTTCAAGCCACAGAGAAGATTCATGTTTGAAAATATGTGGAGTACTGGCTAGAGGGGTTCAATGAAGTTATTCTTGCAGCCTTGGGATAGGGCTACTAAGTCGAAGCAATCCGTACACCAATTTGCATAACAAATTGTCCTTCACCGCCAAGAAGCTCAAGTCTTGGGCTTCCTCTCTGCTTGAGTGATATTCGATTAAGGACCAATTGTCCACGAACTTATCTTCTACAGCTGGATATTGCTAGAGATAACAGGATGCTCACCCCAGAGAGCACACTTTCGTGAGGCAAGTTAAAGATGATGAGCCTCGGCTTTGCTGCCTTGGACGAGATGTATGTTGCGTCAGCGTTCCAGTTCTCGAGGCTCAAGGAGGAGGCGCAACTCTCGGTTTTTTCACTTGAAGGCCCTTTGCTAGAAGAAGGAAAAATTTCATTACTTCTATCTTAGTTCAAGACACCAAGAATATCTTGACCGACCAAAACAAAGAGGAGCATATCGGCAACATTTTAATGATCTTCTTGGCATTTATCAACCCAGGAACTCTTCTTTAAACCTCGAAGCTCTTGACCTCCCTACCTGTGATCTAGCTTCCCTTGACCTTGCATTTTCGGAGGAGGAAATCAAACAGGCTGTTTTTGGTATGCACCCAGAGAAGGCCCACAGTCACGATGGTTACCTTTGGCCTCTTCTTTCGCGCGTGTTGGCATCTTGTCAAATATGACTTGATTGCCGCTTTGAGACACTTCCAAGGGCTGAACACATAAAACTTATTTCTGCTTAATAGTCTTTGTTATTGCCTTGCTTCCAAAGCACCAAGGTCTTTATTAGGCCTCAAGATTTTAGGCCCATTAGCCTAATCCACTTCTTCGCAAAATTAATTGCCAAGATGATGGCTGCCAGACTACAACCATGGATGAACAAGCTAACCTCCCCATGTCAGAATGCATTCATTAAAGGGCGAAGCATACATGATAATTTTGTCTATGTTCAGGCAATGGCTAAGACCCTAAGGCAGAAAAAAATCCCCTCTGTTATGCTTAAGTTGGATATATCCAAAGCCTTTGATTCAGTTTCATGGGAGTTTGGCTTAGCTACTTGCAAGGTGCAGGTTTTGGGCCGAAGTGGAGAGGATGGATATCAGCCCTCTTTTTCTCTGCTTCCACAAGAATATTAGTCAACTCCAAATGCACTCAACAAATCCTCCATCATAAGGGCCTCAGGCAAGGAGATCCCCTCTCCCCGCTGCTCTTTGTGCTTGTGGTGGACTGCCTTGGAAGGTTGATGGACAAAGCACAAAGGAACAACATCCTATCCCCTCTGGGTAACCAACTTGTTAAACACCGTGCATCTATTTACGCAGACGATGTCATCATTTTCCTCAAGCCTGAGATGCATGATTTGGGGGCCGAAGTCTTTGAAGATTTTGGTGAAACAACCGGTCTCATCACTAACTTTGGCTAAAAAGCAAGATCCTTCCTATTCGATTGTGACGGCCTTGACCTTACTCCCCTGCGGTGGCTCTTGGATGCCACCGCTAGCTTCCCCTGCACTTACCTTGGGATGCCTCTATCGATAGGCGGTTGAAGCTCGTTGACTTCCAAGACACAGCTTGACAAGTTAATTAAGAAGATTGCGGGTTGGAAGGCTAGGTGGATCTCCTCCACTGGAAGAATGGTACTCGTGAGGTTTGTACTTTCGGCAATGCCAATTTTCATGCTTCTGGCTGTTCATCAACCGAAATGGGTCATCAAGCAAATCGATAAGCTACGTCGTGCTTTTTTATGGTCTAGCTCTGATGCTGTCTGCGGTGCCAAGTGCCTTGTCCGCTGGACCCAGGTGTGCTCACCCATCTCTGTAGGCGGGCTTGGCATCCATGACCTTCAAGCTCAGGGGCGGGCGCTTAAAAAATCTGGCGGCTTTGGCAAAGCATCACAGATCCGGATAAACCATGGCAAGGTCTGCAGCTCCCTGTTGACAAGCACATTAAGGCTCTTTTCATTGCTTGTACCTCCATCAAAATTGGTAGTGGTATTAAGATATCCTTTTGGCACGATCACTGGCTCAACGATGAGATTCCAATTTGTTTCGTTTCCTAACCTTTTCAAGCATAGCAAGAACGAGAAGAATATCGTTGGTTGAAGGACTCACCAATAGAAAAGCGGGTCACTCTTCTCAAGCGCAACCCGGCACGCAGGAGGTGTTCTTGCCGAATACATTGACTTCGAGCACAGATCCGGTGTGGTCGCTTTGTCCAACCCGGAGGATGAGTTCATTTGGAAATGGTCGTGGATGGAAGATATAATACTAACTCGACTTACCTATGTCAATTTCGGGCAAGATTGATTCTCCTCTTCACGAGATCATTTGGCATATCAAGGTTCCACCAAGAATAAGATTCTTGATTGCCTCTTTGTATGCGAGGCAAATGTTTGTGCATGACAACCTTGCGAAGCGAGGTTGGCCTCACAACCCGATCTCATCAATTATGCCACTTAGGGTGGGAGGATGGCACTGCACCTTGTATCTAGCTGCCTTCACGAGGTGGAATGCGGGGCTATTGCACGGGATATATAATTTTCCATTCAACCTCTTACCTGTATTGCTCATCTGGCTCTATATTGGACTGGTGGTTAAAGGCTACGGATCGTCTGAGGCGGGGAAAAAGGACCTATCATCACTTATAATGGCGGTGTCTGGCGGGTTTGGAAAGAAAGAAGCAGCCACATATTCAACAACAAGGCAAACCACTTCCTGAAGGTCACTGAGAACATTATCAATGAGCTGAATTCTTGGAGAATCGCTGGATTCAAAGGAGCACAATGGATAGGCGCGAGATAATTTCTTTCTTTCTTTCTTTCTTTTCCTAGTGTACATTTGTATAGCTTTTCCTTCCCCTTTCTGGCTTTCAGCCGTCCTGAACCTTGACCTGTATTTCTTGGGGTGTGTCTCATCCTATCTTAATGAATGAAATAAACACATTGCTGTTTTTCGTCAAAATGGAACAGTTGGCAATCTCCTTCTCCCTTGTCGAACGGAAGAGTTGGGAGAAAGAGGCATGTAAGACTCTCCGTTTCAAAATATAAGTACATCATTTTTTGTGAAAGTCAAATGTACATTTGATCAAGATTGTAAAATATCATCATCTACTAGATAAATAGTAAATAGAGTCCGAAAATACATTTCATGATGGACCTAATACACGTACAATTTTATTATTGTGGATATTGATAATTTTTCTAAAAATGAGATCAAACATGCACAGATTCAAAAAGAAAGTGTTAGTAATCTCCACGTCAGCTCAAGATTCCCAAAGGAACATATTAGTTTCTTAAGTTTTGTCGTACGCAAAGCCATTCCGTGCCATGCTCCAGTTGCCACACACTCTACCGCAAAAAAGAAAAAAAAATGGAAGAAGTCTAAAATAAACCTTCAACTTGTAGACGAAAGATAAATCAAACCCTGAACTTCGAATCCCTGAAATTAGCACACCAAATTCTCTGATCCCGGTCTATTTTAAACCTTAAGCACGCTCCCAAACAAGGATTGTTGATTAAACCCGGGATAGTTGGTTGCGCTCGACGCTACTGGGCCGGCCCATCAGGCATGTGACACGCAGGTTAATAAAAATACGAAAAAAAGAGAGACGGCTAGGAATCGTACCTGTGACCTAGCGTTGCTTAATTAGTCTTGCTAACCACTCTAACAGATGGCTCCTGTTGTTGAGCTAAAAGCGCGGAATTGTTAATAACCACATAACGCATCCAGATTTGAAAATTATCTGTTCTTTTCCAAACATTTTCTTGAAAATTATCAACAATTTTGAACTCCGAACATTCTATGGATATTTTTGAATTATGAACCTTTTTGAAAAACACAACCAAAATTTGAAAACGTGAACCATATTTTTTATATCTCCAAAGATTTCTTATGTGGAAACACTTATTGAAAAAGCCAAAAAAAAATTAAACCTGAACAAAATTTAAAAGTTCGAACACTTTCTAACTTTTTAAAAAATGTTCCAATTTTTTAAAAAGTTAGAAAGTGTTCGCACTTTTAAATTTTGTTCAGGTTTACAAAATTGTAATTTTTCCAAAAATATGTTCATGTTTTTCAAAGAGTGTTCGTAATTCAAAAAATGTTTGCCAAAAAATGGTCGTAATTACAAGAATTGTTCCATTTTTTGCAAAAACATATTTCGACTTTTATTTTACCTTTTGCTTTAAGAATATGTGTATGTGAAAATTGTTGACAATTTTCAGGGTAATGTTTCAAAACAAATCAAAAAAACTTCAAATCTCGACATTGCGGTAAGTTGTTAGACACTTCTGCGCTTTAGTAAACTCACCAAGAGCCACTAGTTAGACTGGCTAGCGGCCTGAGATCAAAACGATCAGGTCTCACGTTCGATTCCACGTGAGCCTATGTTATTCGCATATTTTTAGATGCGCGTTATAATAAAGAAAAATGTGCTTCGCTTCTGGTGGGCCGGCCCAGTCGCATCACGTGGACAAACCCCTTAGAACACAATCAAGGTTTAAAATAGACCGGGATTAAATAGTTGGGTGTGCTGATTTCCAGGATTCGAAGTTCAAGTTTGGTTCAGCTTTCGTCTACAAGTTAAAGGTTTATTCTAGACTTTTTCCAAAAATAATTAACAACGTACCAGTGCTGCTTAGATGCCTAGCTGGATAGATTTGGAGGCACAAGTCCCATCTACCGATAACCCTCTACAGCACCCACCAACATAGACCGCGCCAGTGAAAGAATCCGCCACGCCGTTCGATCGACAGAGAAAAAGAAGAAGAGCCAGGCACGTTTTTTTTCTTAAAAAAGGAGGATGCACCCCCGGCCTCTGCATCTGGACAATACATACGGCCACTTTATTAATTATTAAGCAAAAAAACCTTACAAAATAGTACATCAGTAAGCCTTAAGCCATCGTCTAGACAACATCTGTCGCTACTCCTACCCCCTTGATGCAGTGGTGCCGAATGTCCGAGCCTAATACCAAACAGATATCGCACCAAATCCTAACATCTAATGCCGGATGCCCCATCCTAGCCACATACCGGGATTGGGTCACACGCCGTCCGGCGCTTAAGCAATGCCGCCGCCGCCTTCTTCCAGCGATCGATCTCGAAAGGTCTGAAACAGACCTTGCCGGGCACCGCCATCGACGCCACCATGGCGCCAGACATTTCGACCACCTTGCGCTCATCCATCCGGTAGCATCCGCGTCGATATCTGTACGCATGCCGCCGCCCACTGCGTCGTCAATAGCCTTGATGAATACAACCGCCGCACCTTTCGCAACCTCCACACCATCGCCGCTGCTTTGGAGCTACTCGAGCCCACCATCCACAACATCTCTCCCCGAGCAGCAGTTCCTCCCAAAGACGGCGCCTCCATGGAGGATACACGACGCCTTGAGACGCCGCCGCCCGCCTAATCGGTGAATTTTGGACTTTTCGTCCGGGAGGGTTCGGGGTGGATAGAGGGACCTCGACTTACGCCTCGAGAAAAGAATAGCAGCGTCAAGTAGCGTCGCCGATCTTAAATTTCGACAGCAAACCAAAGTTTCCTCCGTCCCCATCCTATGCCACCAAACCTCCTTGTACTCTGGATCCGGCAAGCCACGATCCGAAACCCGTGAAGATGAAAGAGCCATGGGGCTCCACCCATCAGAAAGGAGGCTCGATAAGAACTCCTTGTAGATCTCGTATCAGCCGTCAACGATCCGACGTGGCAATGACGATCATCACCACCTGCGCGGCCGACGGAGTTCAAGAAAGGATCCAGATGGATCCGACCGATCCGGCGGCACCGCGATCAACCGTCGCTAACGCAGCCACCACCTTATGACACGCAGGTCGCCACCGGGCCGCTGCAGCACGACGATGGGGAGACTCCGCCGCAACGACCCATCGTCGCCTCGGCGTTCCTTCTCGATCCCACCGCGCCCGCCACCAAGACGGAGAGAGATGGAGTTCGGCCGCCGCCAAATTCGCCCGGCGGCGCTATGGACGCCAGCGGCGAGAGAGGAGGAGGAGACTGCGGCGGTTAGGGTTTTTTCTCGTCACCATGGGCGACGCGAGGGGCGACGCCGAGTGAGGAAGGAAAGGCCCACTATCAGGAAGGACTGCTGAGACGCGAGAAGGGTCGGCCACGTACTGACCAAACTCCATGATGACCCGTCCATGATGTACTCCGTTCGACCCTTACCTCGACACGGGATGGTACGTGGCATGACGTGTTATAAACGGAACTCTGACACATGTAGATCGGACATGCGGTGCGTGGCGGGAGCTGCTTGCGGCGGACGGTCCCGATTGGCGGAGACGGGGACCAGCAGAGGCCCTGCCCCCCTAACATCAATGATTTGGTACTAAAATAGCAACAAACAGTGTAGAATTTAGAGAATAATACATGCATTAGTATAGTTTGGTCCCTGTAATTTAAAGTTTGTGTCATTCGGCCTCCTTAATCTTTAATTCCCGGCTCGGCCACTAGTCCCGAACGTGCCACGCTTCGAGCGATCAACGTATGGTTCCAACTTCCCGTTTCAGAAAATAAATGAGCCGCAACAAATTGCGAGTTTGCTTTTGCCGGATGGACAAAAATGGATTCCTGCCTGCCACTACAGTGGCGCGAACAGATCGACGCGGAACTGAGGCGCCACGTCGATGTCCGATCAGATCCGAAGAGCGCATACATAAATATCGAGTGCAGACGTACACGAACATCACACGTCTGAATGATTAGATAAATAAATTTGATTAGTACGTAAAAACAGACGGATATATACTGTACATATGACATGTCATCGTCCCGTTTTGTCGTACGTAGCATACCCCGAGCCGACGTCGAGAACCGAAGATCTCCACTTCTCCAGCTAGCTGCCTCTGTCTGACAGCACACACAAAGAGCTTGCCTGTGCCAGCACAAAGCTGTGGGGGACGTCGACGGTCGACGTTCACGGCCTGGGCCCGCATGCAAATGTCTCTGTCGTCCTAAAATATCACCCTGCCACGCCGCAGCCGATGAGAGCGCGGCCAGTCGGACGTGGATCCGAGTCAGCGCCGACGTGAAACAAGGGACGTGGCGGCTGGCTGCCGGCTGCTGTATTGCGTAAAAGGTTTTGGGGGAGATTATCTTAGGATGATGACGATCATGATCTTAAGCATAAAACTTTGGGATGATGATGTGTTGTTCATTGATGCTGAGTGCTTGGAAGTGAGAGCATTTTTTGTGAATCTTGGCGTTACATGCTTGGATAATTGATGCGAAAAGTGAAACCACAGGATGTGTTGGAAAGCATCTATGATTAAAATAATTCTTAGGTTAGGCGCTCAATGTCTCCGGCAAAGATTACTTCTTCCCGACACCCGGTCAGAAACTCCAATTTTGACAGAGACATGCATACTCAGAGTAATTACTGTAGCTCATAAATTCCGTTGTTGTTTGTCAACAGTCGTACAACACGGAGGAGGCGGAGGACCGAGTAGACAATTTACAGCCTTGTTCCCCTGCCGATTTGGTTGAAAAATCGCCGGTCACGCTCCCGCGTTGCAAGTTGCACCGCGTTCAAAGCAAGTGGCCTAGCGCCTGCCGTCACCGAGGCGAGTTGATGGAAATTGACCCGGCATCGCCGACGACGACCCAAATAAACCACCGTGCGCGCCCCATGCCCCGCCTCTCAGCCACCGCACGGCCGCCAAATTTCGTGTTTTGACCCTTTTGGTGTATAAAATCGGGATACAACCCTGGTCTGATTTTTTTTGTTGAGATTTGACCCTTTTACTACTGCACGGCACCACTTGCATGGGGATCATGACCGCCATGACGGATCAGTGGTAGCCCACTCATCCATCGCCGCCCTAAGTAGACGGAACTGCCTCCTGCCGTCCACCCTATCACAGAGCTCACGGCGTTAGGCTATGTAATCCCATCACGTAGACTCTAGCAGTAGGATTGGCTATATAAGCCAGCTGCCACGCCTCGTGGGGCCCACTCACCAACCAGCCATCTTCTTCTCCTACCACACGCCAAGAAGAACAGAGAGCACAAGCTCTCTTTCATCCCCTCCACTCCCCCCCTCCGATCTTCTTCGTTTGACCATCATTTTTGCGGATCGAGATGGCTCCGAAAGGAGAAAAGTAAGCTCTCTCAATCCCTCCAATTAGTTCTACTCGAAACGCTTTCGATTCGATGCATTATTTGGTGCAAATAAACCTATCTTCTTGCTTTGTTTTTATCCTAGGATTGCTTAGGTTGATTCTATATGATGTATATGGTTGAATATGAACTCTAATAACTAGTTGGGGAGATTATGTGTAGTTTTGATATGAACCCTAGTTCATCACGAAGGTAGTTGGAGATTAACATTATTTTTGAACAAGTGGTGATGTGATTGATGTTCGAGGGATTGTAAGT
Source organism: Aegilops bicornis (assembly GCA_021605145.1). Classification (NCBI taxonomy): domain Eukaryota; kingdom Viridiplantae; phylum Streptophyta; class Magnoliopsida; order Poales; family Poaceae; genus Aegilops; species Aegilops bicornis. The sequence goes on from CM038669.1 coordinate 361,918,707, forward strand.
AGTTGCTTACATGTGATTGAATTATGTATGTGCATTTTTTTGAACAAATGGTCATATGATGGATTTTGGTGAATAATGTATATGCAATTTTCTAATTGTTTCAATATACGATAAATGATGAATGTTGGTGAATAATGTATTTACATTGATCATTTATATTGGTTGAATATATGATAAATGATGAATGTTGGTTGAATATGATTCATTTATATTGGACTTGATATGTTCATGTTTGTTCAAAATGATACAAGTTGGTTGAAAATGACATAATTTCTAATTGTTTAATTGTTATAGGCGGCCACCCCTTGCGCAAGAAATCGGCATGAAGTACACCATGCTTGATCATGCTTTCGACAACGGTCACCGCGCCTGTTTTATGGAGAACGGGGTGGTAATGTCTATCGTCAATTTGATGTATTGTTTATTATGACAAAATTAGTCACTAACAATTCAGTTTACATTTTGACAGATGCTCCCCCCATTGCGGATGAGGGGCCACACGAAGGCCGTGCAGATGCAGTACAACAAGTGCTACACTCCGTACTTCAGGAGAGCACAGATGTTGGGTTTCGTTCTTGATTCAAAACTGACCATGACGTTCGTGCACTCGGCTCTTACGGCATTAATCGACCGGTGGCGCCCCGAGACGCACAGTTTCCATCTCACTTGTGGTGAGATGACAGTGACTCTCGAGGACTTCGGCATGATCACGGGCCTGCCGCGAGGGACATGCTTCTGGCCCAGGCGAGTGGAGGGCCAACTAGCAGGAGAGGGTGATCGCCCTGATCGGCGACTGCCCGCCCATGAAGGGGAACAGAACATCCGGTGTGCGGCTCAAGTGCTCCTGGAGAACCGGTTCGTATGCCCACAAGATGCCGATCAGCGGACCGTGGAGCAGTACGTGAGGGCCTATTTGTGGTACCTTCTGACGGAGGTCGTCTTTCCGCATCGCTCGAGGGATTGCGCCCTATGGATGTATCTCGGCTTCCTGAAGGACTGGGATGCGGGGTACAGCTGGGGGTCCGCCGGCCTAGCTTACCTATACCGCTCGGTAAAATAAATATATCAATATTCGTTTTTTGACCTACGTATGCTGTTTGAGGTTGTGCTATATGATCATGATCACTTCATGTTTGCAGCTGGATGACGCAACGCAGAGGACCGAAGAGACCTTCGGCGTGTGTGGATTTGTTTGGGCCCTTTCAATTTGGATGTGGGAGCGGTTACCGGTCGGCCGTCCAGAGAGAGTTTGCTCACGGGCATGGACGGATTATGGCGAAGAAGGAGATAGTGCTCGGTACCCGACCGTCGCGTACGCCTGGGACAAGGTGAAGGTCTACACGGGCAAGGCCACTATGCTGTATAAGCTCTTCAAAGAACGAAATGGACAACCTATCGATTTCGGTATACCAAGTAGCTTATCAATCGTTCCGCAACTTTCATTCTTCTTAATGATCCTTACAGAGGTGAACTGGTTTAGTACCACGACCGAGAATGGGGTTCGAGCTCAACTCGATGTGCGAGGAGGATCGGCTTACTGGCGGTGCATTGTGCCCTTGATATGTGTGTATGCCGTCGAGTGGCACTTATCACAGCGTGTGGCCACACAGTTTGGGATCTTGCAACATACCCCACCGGGTAAACCCACAGACACCGGCGGCTCTGACCTTCACTGGTGAGGACATATTGTTCTCTACTTGATGTGTTTTCGTTTGTGTTTGACATTGTCATGACGTTCGCTGCTTCCTATGCCTTGCAGGAAGAGTAGAAAGAATTGTCAGTCCATCACAGACTGGGGGCACGAGCACCAGGAGTACGTGAAAAGCGTGGGACGAGAGAAGGTATCGCAAAGACAGCGAGAGGAGCGTGGTTAACTGGGACACCTACCGTGAACGCCACCTGAAGTGGTATGACGATGGTGTCAAGTACCGTGTACGCCTGGGGCCGCAGTGGACGGAAGACGATATCGCCGAATTGGAGGAGGATGACAGCGAGGACGAAGCTTACCGTGGCCGGCTCAGAGATCTCGAAGGTGATTTCAGGGAGTATGCACCCCTGATGAACAGAGTGGTAAGTGGTGTTCTCATTTGTTTTGAGCCATGAGCGGTTTTGAGCCTTTAACATATTGGTTACATGTGCAGGCTTCAGAGCTCAACAGAAGCATTATTGATGGCTCGAACGCGCTTTCGTATGAAGCCGGAACCGTGGAATCCAACACCAAGATGAGGGATACAATGAAGGTAACATCGAGCTCCTTAGCCATGTTATACTATTGCAGAAGCTTGAGTTGATCCTTATTATGTTTTTGGTTGTTCACTATTGCAGAAGTTCATCACCCGTTGTCGTAAGATAGTGGGTATGCTTGGGTGCGCTCGCGCGGCCAACGTACATGATCCTGCTCATGGAGGGTCCATGCGTGCCATTGCTTCATCGAGCCACGCCGGTGGAGCTTCCTCTACCCATGTCGCCTCGTCATCCCGCGTTGTTGAGCAGCAAGAGGAAGAAGAAACAGAGGAGGAACAGGAGGAGGAGGAGGAGGAGGAGGAGGACGACGACGCAGAGGAGGAGTACGACGACAATGACGGGCCTCAGCCGCCGCAGCCAAGCTAGGGGAAGAGGGTATCTCATCCACACCAGGATGTTTTGAGCCCATCCCGTTTGAAACCGTTCCTCGTCGTCGCATGCGAAGAAGCGGACGAAACCCGCTTCGAAGAGAAAGCGAGGACCGTCGCTAAGAGGAGCAGGAGCAAGTGACCACTCATGTTGGTGATGTCGTTTAGTGCAACTAGTTGTGAGCAAGAACTTGTATGCTATTCTAGCGATGTCTATTTGGTACTTTCAAGCTTTGTTGGTGATGTCGAATTGCTACTTTCAAACCATGTTCAAACTATTTGAAATGTTAATTTGCTATCTACAATGTGTGCGATCATCCTATTTCGAATTACAAGCAATATCTGTTGTGATGTTTTTTTTTTTGTGATTGATAAGACGAAGAACCAGTTTAGAGGTTAACTGGCACATACCCTACCGCCGGACGACACGGAGGTAGGTGCAGACAGCCTACCGCCAGGACCATTGGCGGTAGGTTGTGGTACCCTACCGCCAGTGGATCACGGTTTCTTCGTCACAGCACAGAAGGCATGTGTGCACGACCCTACCGCCAAGGACTATGGCGGTAGGTTGTGGTACCTCACCGCCAGTGAACGCCTTCTTCATTATAGTATCAAGGCACTCACGACACTGGCCGAGCCTTGTGGCGGTGGCCAGTAGCTAGCCATCATGGCCCCTGTGGCGGTAGGACCGTTACGCCACGTGGCCTCACACAACGGGGCTGACGACGGCTGCCGTTAACCTACCGCCGCTCCCTGACGGCGGTCTATGGCGGTAGGGAAAGGGTCAAATCTTAAAAAAAATTCCAGACCAGGGTGAGATCCCGATTTTATACTCCAAAAGGGTCAAAACACGAAATTTGGCCCCGCACGGCATACACCACTGTTCTCTACCCTCCAGATTTCAGTGGGCGCGTGCGTCGGCCCACCAACCACGGGCACCGCCGCCCTCTCCTAGTGTTTCCGGGCAAACCGTTTTCAGACGCGAGATCTATTTTAATCTTGATCTGGGTGATACACCCATACGCGCCCCAGCAGCTCCCTGATGCCTCTGATCTGTACATATGCAGCTGAGTTATGCGGATGATTAACCAATAATGTAGCGTGCACCACGTGCATCTAGTTAGCAGAAGGAACACATCTGTGCGGGCAGCGTTGCATTGCTCCGGTGAGGTGGCTGGTAGCATTTGTGTATGACCAAACCAACGCGGGATCCGGAAGCGACGTATGATTGTCCCAACGCCAACGGAATTAGGCAGATCGTGAGATGAGTCCATCAGCAATGCCTGCCGCCAACACGGTTAGCATGCATGCGGCCTGAGTTAGACAGTTAGTAGAGTGAAATTTGTGAGAAATGCTAGCCACACCAGAATAACGACCCACTGCTAACATGTACTAAGAGGGAAGTTGGAATCGGAAATCCGTTTTAAGAGCATGGGCTTAAAGTTATCAGTGATTTTATATATACTTGAGGTTATGTCGTTCTGTGGTTTGGCAGAATTCGTTACTTGTTGATGTCGTCGTCTCCAGCTTGTTTCGCCGGCCGAGGTAGTGGTGCTTAGTGCTATTGCTATGTGCACACTCCGGTCGACTCGCCGGGATATTTCCCACTGCACCAGCATACGCACGCTGAAGCTATCGCCCCAAACGCTTTGTCCGCCCGATCGACTTGCCGGATACAGCCGCACGCAACGCGCGTGGAGCTGAACGGCGAATGATACGGTGACATCGGCAGCCAGCAGCGGCAGGAAGATAGCTAGGGCGATATGCGCGAACTAGCTATAGTATGTATACCAGCGCGACCAGATAACCTCGCTCGCATCACAGGCACACGCAGTACCACAGGATTGCTGGTGCCAGCCGCGCAAGTTGCGTGCGTGGCAACAAGCGAGGACTCGGCCAGATTCCGCTTGTCCTCGTGCCCAACCTGATAGCTCGTGGGGCTTGGTGGATCGGGTACAATTTCATGCAAGAGCTCACAATACTTTTCTCTTGCTCGTACCATCGCCTACGCCTACGTGTATAATGTGCAGTAATAACTACTCCCTTCGTCCCATAATGTAAGACGTTTTTTGAGCTTATGAGACAGAGGGAGTAATAATGTAGATCAATCAAGATTTGTAATTTAAGTACGTCCACTAGCTCGCAAGCTTATTCCATAAACATAGATCCAGTGCATTTTTGTAAGGGAAAACGCTAACCTTCAGCCAGCTGATGCCCGCACAACATCCGCCGCCTGCATAGTCGTCAGATTGATTTTGATCCAGCGCTCGCACTGGCGACAAGTCCCGTGCAGTTAGTTTTTTTTTCCGCAACCAGCGTCTTGTTTCAGAAGCTTTCTGCAACAAAGATCTTGTTTCAGAAAAAAAAGTGTTTGATGGTGAAGTTTATCTTTCGGCAACAAGGTCTAGTTTCAGAAAATTTCTACAACAAAGATCTTATTTCGGAAAGAAGAAAAATGGTTCGACGATCAATATTTTCACTTCTGCAATTCTGCAACAAGGGTATTGCTTCGGAAACATAGCCCGGTTGCAGAAAGCGCAGAATGAGCGCCCCGCGTTAGAGCGTACGAGGGCAAGCATTGCAACAAGACGCATGTTTCAGAAACATAGATCCGCTGCGTAAATCGCCAGAGAAATGCCCGTCGTGAGACTTCATCGTTGTCGTCTTTGAAGTAAGCATTTGCTCGGGATCTTTGGTTCGGAGGAGCGCGTCAATTCCGGGCGGCCGGCGACACTCCATGGCCGAGACACTCGAGCCATGGTAAACGATGATCTTTATCTCGATGGACATTTGCAACAAGGTCCTTGTTGCAAAGCCATGAGCGCAACAAGCTAGCTGTTGCGAAGGCGCCCGGTTGGCTGGGACGGTAGATCGGACGGTGTTTTGGGCGACATCCGACGATTGCCGAGGCGGCTGATCTTATCAGTTTATCATCCGGCGAACGCGTAGCATTGCCCTTTTGTAAGTCGGTCAAGCATTCTTGACCAGAAAAAAAGTAGAGTTGGTGGTGAAAAAAAATGAGAAGCGAAGAGGAGGAAAGCTTTCGCAGTAGCTCGATCTCCAAACTTACGTCGAGATCGCCAGCTAGGCTTTGCCAACTTGACAACAAGGGGACAATACGCGTCACAAACAAGCCCCATGCATGCTAGAGCCTCACTCGCTGCTGCCGGCGTCCCTCCCATGCACAAATATCGCAAAATATCACAGAATTACAGTCAGCATTGCGCGTGGATCAGAGCTTTTGGAGACGTGCAAGGTTTTTGTAGGGATTAGCTTAGCCTAGGGTTGATGATGCCTTGTTGATGGCTCAATATGTTCAATCGTTGACCCCACCGAACACAATAATTTACGGGAAAAGCTTACCTTCAGCTGGCTGGTGCATGCGCGAGTGTCCGCCGCTTGCATAGCCGTCAGATCAATCCTGATCAAGCAGCCACGCTGGCCATAAGTCAGTCCCCCGCGACCAATCTATTTCTTACAATAAGGGTCTTGTTTCAGTAGATTTCTGCAATGTAGGACTAGTTTCAGAAAGAAAGGAAAAACGATTCGGTGGTGAAGGTTTTTTTTTCTGTAACTGGGGTCTTGTTTCAAAAGATTTCTGCAACATATCTTCTGTTTCAGAAAAAAAAGAAAATATTTCGGTTGTGAAGGTTTTATTTTTTGCAATAAGGGTCTTGTTTCAGAAACATAGCTCGAGTTGCAACGGCGCAGAAGCGCCCGACGTTAGAGAGTGAGAGGTCAGACATTGCAACAGGAGGCATGTTTCAGAAACATAGCTCCGGTTGCAGAAAACGTTGAAGAAGCGCCGGGCGTGAGAGATCGTCACCATCATACTCGATTGGAGCTAGCAGCTGCTCGCGGAGCTGAGACGGAGGAGGAGCAGCAACTCCGGCGAGCACGGCAAGGACTAGTTCCCCCGGCGCGTCGGCGGCAGCGAATTTGCGGTGGTAGGGGCTGGCGCCGTGCTGGGCGCAGCTGTGTTAAGATGGCGGACAAAAGAATCTGTTTCCAAAACTGAGCGGTTATTGCAGGAAGTAAGAAGGTGGTCACGCGCGCGGTGGTTAGTTCTGACGGCTGTCAGAATGCTGATCCAACGAAGCTCCATGTATATTTCGATGGACGCGTAGCGGCTCCCATAATTTACCCAAGAAGAAGTGAAACTAGGCCGCTGAACAGATCGGGCAAGTGAAAGTTGATTGAGCTGGTGGGAACTGACCGGATCGCCGACAGGCGGCTGTTCGATCTCGGCGGCCACAACCCGGATGTACTTATCTAGCACTCGTAGTTCTGGATCCGTTCGTGCAGGACTCATTGCCTCCTGCTTGGCGAGCTGACCGCGTCATTGTCAGGTGACTCAGCTCCAACGCAGCACGGTGTACGACGGGAGACAGTTGATGTTGGTGATTTTGTCCATCTGGATTTCTCGCGGGCGCGTCGCTCCATTTTATTCGAAAAGGGGGACTCATCGACCTCTGCATCAGAACAATGCATACAGCCAACTTCATTAAAAAGCAAATAGGTTTAACAAAGGTCTTAAAGTCATAATGAAAGTAAAGAAAAGCTCATACGGAGCCTAAAAAAAAGTAACCATAGTGCCACAACAGGCCGGCATAAACAAGATAAGAAAACTAATTGTCTATCCTATTGCATGACCGCCATACAAATCGGTTGAATATATCCCGTGCTACCATCTCCCACCGGATAGATCCAGGTAACAAACGGCTCACCATTCCGGAAAGTGAGTAAGCGACCACATACGGATCAATGCAGTGGCTCGGAAGATAACCTGCAAAAAATGAAAATTTATTGTTCTGTTAAAACCAAGTCATTTTTGCAGTTCCAGACTGCCCACAATAAAGCACATATTTCTACGCGAATGTGTCTCGCTGTTCGGCCTCTATCCCATTAAGCCACGTTCCAAATAATGTGATGACAGAATTTAGAGGAGTAACAGTAAAGCACCGTCCGCCATAGCACTTTTGCTAGCGGGCAGTCAAGAAAAAGGTGTTTGATAGTTTCATCCCGATCACAAAAACTACACCTAATAGGTCCTGTCCAGTTGCGCTTTGCCAGATTGTCCTTGGTTAAGATGACTTGTTTATGTACAAACTATATAAATACTTTAATTTTTAAAAGAATTTTGACTTTCCAAGCATGTTTGAAACTAGGAATGGAGCCAATGAACTCATCAGTGACCACATAGCACTAGTGTTCGGCAGATGATTATACTATAACCTAACCTAACGCAGAGGCAGAGTAGTAGTGCACGTATAATCTACTCCCGCGTGGTGCTAACATACTGGTGGTGTGGATATACAATACCGATATGCGCTCCTGCTTTTCGAGCAACCATACTCACGTCGATCGTCACTGAGCACGTGAACTACACCATTAGTAAACACACAGCTACTCCAGAATTAACGTACTGTACGTAGCGTGTGCGAGTCGCCAAATTATACATAGCCGAGGGAAGTGAGCGGCGCAGTCGGTGCCGCTGCGGTGACCGGGCGTGGCAGTCCCGTCACACAGCCGAGCGGAAAGCAGCATCGCCGTGGACGTCGATCCATCCATCTTAGGCGGGCGCCACCAGCGCCATGCAACTTGACACGGAGGATAGCTAGATAGGCACTGCACTCAGGAATGACAAAATCTTCAGGATGGCAGCCATCAGCATTGATAACTGGAAATTCTACCTACAAGAAGGATTATGGGCATGCCAACTGACGGCCAAGCAAGGAAAAGCAGACAAGATTCGAGCCTGGATTGAATTAAACTTGTAAACTCATATGACGATGTTTCCTAGAGCTGGTATTGGTTGAAGGACTGTATGGCTATGTTTTGTAATCTTCAAATATTTATTAATGAAAACAAATACCATAAAACAATTGTTCTACGGTCACAGGGTCAAAAAAAAAAGATAGGCACGGCACGGGACGCCGACGACAACACAAGCAGATGATGATAAGGAGGTCGAGGAGGGATCGGATAGCCTCGCCCGCATCACAGACTGAGACTGAGAGCTGGTAGAGGTACGGCTTGTTTGGCCCGCCGGGTGCGTGCGGCTGGCGACGGCCAAGGCCTCGCGATTGTCCTACGTACGTATCGCCCCGGACCCGGATCGGGTGGAGTCAGGTTGATGAGGGAGGGGGGGGGGACCTTTGGATGGCTGTTTCGTCGAAAAAACGTAGGTAGGGAGAGGCGGATGGGGGTGGGCGTTGGCGGCTAGGCCCGAAGCGTGCGTGTTGACAAGCGGGGCCGCTGGTGGAAGAATTCCGCCTGTCGTCCCTGCCCGTCTTGATCGCTCATGGGGCCGGTCGGGCACGTTTCGAAGAGAGCTCAAGTGGTCGCAAATGCAACAGTGTATCGCCACAATCAGCTCAGGCACTTTCGGAACCGTCCGCATTCTACCGTGGGCACCTTTTGTACTGCAGCGAGACAAGGGAGGCGTGCCAGTTCACATTCTAGCTTTGACGCTTCTGTTTTACTCCCTCCGTTTCAAAATAAATGACTCAATTTTATATTAACTTTAGTAGAGAGTATCTTTCTTGCTCACTCACCCTTCCCAGGTTGTGTTCAGCTGCTGCATCCGGCAAGACCGCAAGAGCGGTACCCATCTTCATTTATGTCAATCTTGATGACTGGCTCTACTCTGGATTTGTACTCCAAGACCAAAAGATTCGTACGAGGGGACAATAGATCCATCTCCAAAACCAAAAGATTCTGGCCTGCACCACAAATTTTTTCTTTTGAGGGGGGCCTGCACCACAAATTGTTGTGATCTGATCTTCTGCGACCTGTTTTTTTTTTCTTGTCAGAAAATTCTGCGACCTTCGCGAGGCCTTGGCCCATAATAGATTCTTGTAGAATAAGGACTACAATTTTGTTGTTCGCAGTAGTAATGGGCTAATGGCGAGAATCCCTAAAAAAATAGTAATGGGGAGACCTCTCATTTGACGGGCTTTCCTATATCTCGCCTTCAGCCAGAGGGTAGGAACCCTCGCCGAAGGGGAGACCATGATGGGCCGGCCAGGAGCACGGGAGGCAACAACCTCCTTTTTTCTTTCTTTTTTTATATTTTCTGTTTCCTTTTTTACTTTATTTTTTAATTTTAATTATACTTTAAAAAATTCTAAATATATATATTACGAAAACTACTCTATAAAAATATTTGGAGGATCTTGACCAAGCATTTGATAAATGTTAAATATGTATAAAAAAATGTTTATCACGTATATGAAAAATGTGTATAAAAATTTTGATCATGTTTTTTTTAAATGTTACTCAAGAATTTGAATTTTTTGATGAATTATTTGAAAAAGGTTGATCAAGCATTTCAAAATGTTAAATGCGTACAGAAAAAATATTGACCATGAATTAAAAAAATGATGATTTTTTTAATGTTATAGGTAAAAATATTAATAAAGAATTTGAAAAAACGTGTTGAAAAAGTATTTGAAAAATGGTGATCAGGCATTTGAGAATTGTTAAATGTGTATAGATAAAGTGTTGACCATGTATTAGAAAAATGATGAAACTTTTTTATCATGTATATAAAAATGTGAATCAAACATTTGAAAAAAATGTTGAACAAGTATTCGTAAAATGTTGATCAAGCATTTGAGAAAAATGTTAAATTTGTATAAAAATGTTGATCATGTATTTAAAAAATGATGATTTTTGATAATGTATATAAAAATGCTAATCAAGCATTTGGAAAAATGTTGAACAAGTATTTGAAAAATAATAATCAAACATTTGGAAAATATCAAACGTGTACAGAAAAAATGCTGACCATGTGTTAAAAATTGTCGGTATTGCATTTAGAAAATGTTAATCAAGCATTTTAAAAATGTAACAAATGTGTATAAACATGTTGACCATGTATTAAAGAATGTTAAATTTGTATTGAAAAATGTTAAATGTATATTAGAAAAATGTTGTTGACATATACAAAAAGGTAGAAATGAAAAAAAAAAGAAACAAAGAAAACCCAAAAAAATAAAAGTAAAATAAACCCAAGAAAAAATAAAATAAAAAATAAAGAAACAGATGAATAAAGAATGGAAAAACCGGAGAAGCAAAAGGAAACAAAAAAAGAAAAAAAATCCAGAGAAAACCAGCTCGACTTGCTTCAAGTAGGTCGCGCTGCCGCTGCTTAACACGAACAGTTTGCAGGCGTGATGGCTAGCAGGGATCGTTGTCTTTCTAGAGCTCTACGATTCAATTCCTCGTTCTCCCTATTGTAGCCGCTTCAGCGAGACATCCTATGATCTCGCTTAAGGCGAGATTAGTAGCCGCGTCATTTGACGTCTTTGGAATCAAATCAAATAGCTGAGGAAAAGAAGGCGCAACTTCATGTCGGTTAGCCCAGTGAAGCGTTGCACGTTCATTCACTTTTTTGTGATTTTTTTCTCTGATCTTGCTCTAATTTTTTGTTGGTTTATTACAATTCTATATAAGAGCTAATCTTTTGTCAGAAAATGTAAAAAATAGTGACATGATGTTTTTAAAATCTATGAGAAGTTTTTAAAAGTGGACGAACACTTTTCCAAGCAAGTGTTTTTCAAATGTGTGGACATTTTTTCAATTGCATGCATATTTTTTGTAAAAAAATCATCATGTGTTTATAAAATGTTCATAATGAATTAAAAAATGTTCAGAAGTTAAAAAAATCATCATGCATATTTTTTCAATTGTATTTTGAAAATGTTTATGATGAATTAAGAAAATATCATGCTATATTAAGAAATTTTCTGTGTACTGGAAAAATCATTGTGCATTCAGAAAATCTTCACCCGTATTAGAGAAATGATCACCTTTTATGTTTAAAAAATTTCACGTACGCACAACAAAAAATGTAATTTACTAGTGAAATAAAAATATTAAAGGAAATAAAATTTTAAAAAATCTATAGGACAAAACAACAAAATAATAACTTAAACTATAGGAAAACAAGAATCTAGATGATGAGAAAAGCCAGAAAACCCGCACCATAGGTGTGTGGTGGACGCTGAGTGGGAACACACAAACTGGGCTCAACAACGTATGTGTTTGCTCGCCAATTAGAGCAACGGGTCACGAATGTCAAATAGGGTTGCCATTAATGGACTAATGTTCCGTCAAACTTTTAATGGTGCAATGGGCTTTAGTACCGCGTCCATAACGCGAGCTCCCTCGAGCAAACGCACACCCCGCGGGCTCTATTGGGTTAGTTTTCCTGTTTTGTGAAATTCCTGCATAAATTTTCTTTTCTGTGATGTTTTCAACAGTTTTACATCTGTGTCTTTTGAGTTCATATTTTTATTTTTATTTATTTTTATATTATTAATTGGTGAATATTTCTTAAAACGGAATTATTTTTCAATTCATTAAGCATTTACAAATCATTAATACGTTTTCAATTCATGTCAAATTCATGCGCACTTTTAAAATTCGTGAACATTTTTAAAATTCATGAACAATATTGAAACCTTGTTATAATTTCAAATTTATAAATATTTCAAATTTCACAAAGAGTAGAATTCGTGAATTTTTATTGTAATTCGATAGATGTTTTTAAATTCCTGAACAATTTTTTAGAATCTATAAAATACTTTTTGTTGAAAATCAGACTGACAAAAAAATCTCGGCTAAAAATCCAATCTTAGAAGAAATCACCAGCATAATATGCATGTAGGGCTGAATGGACAGTTGCTTGATGCGCGTTTGCTCACTATCCCGCTTGTTAGGAGGTCTCCGCGGATGCAGTACTCTTAGCATAGGGTCGCCATCGGGAACCATTCCTGAGCTGGCCCAGTTACCACGTGGAAACGCCAGGTTCAAGTCATGCACTTTTCTTTTGAATGTTTTGCTTTCGTGTTTTGCTTAATTTTTTTACTATTTTTTATGTTTCGAAATATATTTCAAAATAACACAATGCATAAAATTCTGAAAAAAATGTAATCATGGATTTGAAAAATCTTAAACATTGTAAATACAGATGTTTTTGATGTATACGAAAAATGTACAATGTGAATGAAAAAAAAGGAAATATTAATCATATCTACTGAAAATGTTCGTGATACTTAAAAATGTCACACATTTAAAAAAAATGTGCTGATAGTTAAAAAAATGCTTATGCAATGCAAGAAATGTTTGTACATTTGTAAAAATCTACATTACATTAAAAAGGTTCATGAGTTTTAAAAATGTTTTTATGTCATTTTCAAATAATATTTGCGTAATGTATAAAATCTGTGTGACACTTCAAATAAATATTCGCACGTTTCCCAAAAATGTTTGTGATTTTTTTCTAAATTGTAAAACAATGTTCACGTAGGCAAAAGATGTTTATTTCCAACTAAGAAATTAATTATATTAAAGAAAATATTCACCTGTTTCAAGAAATGGTATATAGTAATTTTGAAAATGTTTCTACAATGTAAAAGAAGTATTTATACTTTTAAGAATATCTATTAGAAATGTATAGCCTATATTTTGGAAATGTCACCGTGTATTTGAAATAGTATTCAAAACATGTATTTTTTAAGAATTGTACATCATGTATTTAAAAACAATTCCAACATGTATTAAAAATATATTTGTCATGTGCAATAAATATGTACATTGTATACTGAAAAAGGCAGACATGTGTTAAAAAAGATAAAAATGAAAAAAAGCAAAGAAATCCGAGAATACGAAGAAAATCAAGAATGAAACAAATGAAAACCAAAGTATACGAAGAAAGAATGAAGACCGAAGAAAACCAGTGAAAAACAAAAGTATATCAAATAAAAAACAAACCCAAAGAAAGTCGATGATAAAAGAAGATAAACCAAAGAAAATGTAATAGAAAACGAGAAAGAGAAGGAAAAAAAACGAAGCAGAGTGAACGAATCTACAGCGACACAGCAGCAGCATTAAGCGATTGTGATAATGGACTGGTCCGATAGTTGTCCGAAGCAGAGTGAACGAATATCTACAGCTCTCGGGGGTTCTTTGGTCCAATGCACTGGGCCAACACGTTAACTTTTACCAAATCAACACCCTTGAAGAAACTTTGATCCCCCCGCAAAAAAAGAAGAAGAAGAAACTTTGATCGAACCCATACTGCAAAAGCCACAGACGACACAAGCACGCCAAAACCAACTCCAATTCAGCTCTAGGATTCAGCATGATGCCGTGGAAGTAAATTTCATTGGTTCATTTTCTATTACCTCGGGATTTTGTATATCCCTGGTCTGCTATAATCTGGTGCATTTATTTTATTTTATTTTTTACAAATAAACTTTCAATCTATTCAATCGCAATCATGGCAGTACAAAAGACACCAAAGATAACAAATATTACAATCAGATCCATGGGAATGGCTGGCGGCCATTAAAGACGAAATTTGGAAAGCGGAATGCCATTGTATTATCGCTTCTTCCTCACTGGAGCCTAGCAAATCTTGTTGTAGTAGACAGTCAAAAAGTCATCGTGCTAAGACCCCATAAGACAAGCACACCATAGGAGTAAGTATCGCCAATGAAGAAAGTCGTAGATTTAAAGGATTAAACCTGTAAACACCCAAATAGAGACGAACGAAGTCCGGCTCCAAACAGATCCATCGAAGACCAATACCGACTGAATCCCGTGAGATCCGACGAAGACACACCTACACACGCCCTTCAGTGTAGCTAAACGCACAATCAGAACGAGGATAGAACGTGGAAGACATTATTCATACTGTGGGGCATCGCCGCCGTCGCACAGCCCCAACAAAAACGTTGAACCTAAAAAAACGAGAACGGGATCCCTTCCGTCGGCGAGGAGCCGAGGTCCTCTGCACCTCCATGGCTCAAAGGCCATCGGAGATGAGGCAGACCGGGGGCGGCGCCGACGGAAGGAGGAAAGACTTTTCTTGTGAGAGTGGAAAGGATTTGACTTGAGAGAATTATCTTTTTTTGTGCGGGGAAATAATCAGATGCATCTCCCCTTATAAATCTGTAGTTTGTACCATATACTACATGGAGATAGGTCAAAAAATAATAATATTTCCTGACAGTGTTAGGAGATGCGGAATTCTCCACCTAATAACCTAAACAAGTGTCTTCTTGAACAAACACCATAATGACACGTCATAATCCTACATGTAAAAGTTGTTGAGCATGTTCCTCTTCCTAACACACCACTCCATTTTTGAAGCTTACGTGACGTGATTAAGATCTTCTATCCTTTGCTCAATCCGTTGCACCACACACATACCCATACGACCAATATCCACGAAAAGTCATCTGCGCACGCGCATCACCGAGCGCGTCTTCCCTTTCCTCTCCTCCTCCTCGTAGCTTCTCTCCCCGGTTCTTCCCTCTCTCCGTCCCGTGGTCGGCCATGCCGGGCGCCAGCTCGCCGAGCGGCCGCGCCGGCAGGAGGTGGTGCGCGCGCGGGGACCTCCTGACGGTGGCCGTCGCCGCGATGCTCTGCTCGGCGACCTACTGCTTCTCCATATGGCACAACGGGCGCAACGCGGCGGACAAGATCGTCATCGGGCCGGCCCCCTTCGTCGTCGCGGGCGCCGCGCTGTGCGGGGGCGACGCCACGGAGCTCGACTTCGAGGCGCACCACACCGCCGAGAGGGCCGGGCTCTCCGTGTCGTCCTCGTCGCCGACGGTCACGGGGCGGCGGGCATTGCGCGCGGCCACGGTGCCCATGGACGGTACCGGGCGCCGCGGCGTGGTGTTGGCGGGGCACTCGGCCGACGGCAAGGAGTGGGCACGGATCAACGGCGACAAGCTCCGGTCAATACACGCCGGCGCCATGCGCGCGTAGGCCGTCACCGTCTCACGTCTCGTCCCGGCGATAGCGACGACGGAGCCACGCTATCCTGCCGGTCTTGGCCGGGGTTCCCAAGACGAAGACGTGGTCGTGCGTTGCATTTGGAAGCTATACTAGTAAATAATTTACTCAAGCTGCAGTCCTTTTTGGATCTATGTTTGTGAAGATAAAATAATCCGGGGATTCTTTCGCGTAATATCGCTGAAGTGGTAGGGACTGGTTGGCATTTAGGTGTTTCGGATGTTTTGTTCGTCTGATCCGTATATTCGGACGGCAGCTTTGCACTGGGCGGCCAGATCAAGAAAGGCGACGCAGCGGGCAACTACAGCCAGTGACGCCTTCAACCAAAAGAGTTGACCTCGCATTTGCTCTCCATCGTCATCAGTGGAGAAAAACCACCACATGACCACAACTTGGAGTAGTCTGCACAAAAAGAAAAGAAAATGTCGTTTCTCGTGTGAGTTGATGTGGTCGTTGGTACAACAGTATGTTGCTCGTGCAGCCTTGACGTTTACACCTGCGTGTGGGTAAGGGTAAGAGAAGACTACGAGCATGACCAACGCTCTACCGTGGAGCAGTTGTGGACGAGGTTGAGAAAAAATATTACTGCGTGTGCAGAACCTATGTGTGGTATGCAGAGGAAGAAGAGAGTAGTCCACGAGAAAAAGCGGTCATACAGGGGAGAGAAAATGAGCGTGCAGGAAACAAAGCACAAAAATTCCTTGGACGACTGAAGCAATGGACGCCCGAGCTCCATCCTTCGTAGCCGCCGGATTAGGGCTCCTTTGATTCAAAGGAAATTCTATAGGAGTTTTGAAGGATTGAAATCCTTTGAAATTTTTCCTACATTTGTCCTTTGGTTCATAGGATTGATTCACATAGAAATATTTTCTTTGAAATCACATAGAAATATATTCAATCCTATGAACCAAAAATAATAGGAGTAAGTATCGCCAATGAAGAAAGTCTAACATCTCATAGGAGTACTACATTTTATAGAAAATCTAACATCCACTCCAATCTATTTTTACAATTCCTTTGCTTTTTCTCTGAGATCAAACATTCGTTGCTATTCCTATAGAAATCAAGTAAGCGTGACACTTCAATCCTATACTTTTTCTATTCCTACGCTTTTAAAATCCTGCAAATCAAAGAGGCCCTATAAAGTGGCAATAGTGGCGGACCCAGAAATGAAAGGAGGGTCTGCACGGTCGAGGTCTATTTTAATTGGCTTGGAATCAAGGATCAGATGAAAGTTGCAATTGGAGTGAATTTCACTTGATGGTGTAAATGTCGGTGAGGCCTGAATTTCACTACGGAGCGCGGCCTACAGACAGTCGTGCCATCTCCTCGTTTTCTCTCTCTCTCGAATATGCAAAGGTTACGTATCATGTCATTGATAGAAGAAGATAAGAGTGAATACATGTGGTGGTACAACGGATGACACGAACGCAACAGGCGTGAATATGGTGTCCGGAGCAGAGAGACATGTGATGCTCGGCCCAGAGAGAAAAACAACACAGCGAAAACTCGTCTCCCGGGAAGCAACCCAAAACAAAACAACATGACGACCTCATAGCAACTCCATATCTCCCGCATAACCAACTACTACTCCCTCTCTCCATAATGTAAGATTCTTTTGACACTACACTAGTGGCAAAAGCGTCTTATATTATGGGACGGAGGGAGTATCATTTATCAGAAATTGAGGCAAAGAAAGACCATGCACATGTTACTAGTCTATATTACTACCTTCACAGTGAGGAGTAACATGTGTGGTATCATGAAACACTTCATTTATTAACTTGTCGACTCATCTTGTCGTACTACGTGTGATGTTACTCATAGTATGAGACTAGCCACAATGGGTAGTAACATAGAGTAGTAACATGCACAGGTTACTAGTCTATGTTACTATCTCTATAGTGGGAAGTAACATATGTGTGGTAACATGCAACACTTTGTTTATTAGGCTATAGACTCATTTTGCCTTGATATGTGTGATGTTACTCATACTAGTAGTAACTAGCTATGTTACCATATGCCTCTCTTTCTTCATTTATTACTTGACACATCATCTATTTTATCTAGATATGTGTGATGTTACTACCTATGTTACTCCGATTGTGGGTAGTCTGAGACTAGCCAAAGTGGGAGTAATTTCAGCAGTAACGTCGAGTCCAATTCGACAAATTTGCCTATGTGACAATGAGTTAATGAGGACATAGATAGTTTGAGTAAGTTAGCTAGTTACTCATACTGTGATTAACAATACACATACCAATACAATATCAGTCTATAATCTAATAAATAAATCTTTGCATGACACCACACTTATGTTACTATCGACTATGAAGGTAGTAACATAGTCTAGCGATATGTGTATGTTACGACCTCCGTCCAGGTTTATTGGCCCCCTTAGTATTTATGCAAAAAAATTACCATAAATTTAATTAACAAAATGTTAATGCATGTCACAAATTTTGTGACATGCATTAACATTTTGTCAGTTAAATCTATAATCAAATTTTGGCACAAAATATGGAGAGGACCAATAAACCAGGATGGAGGTAGTACTGATACGTCTCCATCGTATCCATAATTATTGATTGTTTCATGCCTATATTCTACAACTTTTACATATTTTTTGTAACATTTTATATTATTTTTGGGACTAACATATTGATCCAATGCCCAGTGCCAGTTCCTGTTTGTTCCATGTTTTTTGTTTCGCAGAAAATCTATATCAAAGGAAGTCCAAACGCGATAAAAAATTTACGGAGTTTTTTGGAATATATGTGATTTTTTGGAATTGGAATCAACGTGAGACGATGCCCGAGGGGGCCACAAGGCAGGGGGCGCGCCCTAGACCCTTGTGGCCACCCCGTAAGCTGGTTGGTGCCCTTCTTCGGCCGCAAGAAAGCTAATATCCGAATAAAAACCATGTTAAAATTTCAGCCCAATCAGAGTTACAGATATTCGGGAAATTAAGAAATGGTGAAAGGCCAGAATCTGAGAGCGCAGAAACAGAAGGAAACAGAGAGAGACATCTAATCCCGGAGGGGCTCCCGCCCCTCCGCCGCCATGGAGGCCATGGACCAGAGGGGAAACCCTTCTCCCATCTAGGAGGGAGGTCAAGGAAGAAGAAGAAGGAGGGGGCTCTCTCCCCTGTGGCGCCGGAACTCCGCTGGGCCATCATCGTGACGGCGATCTACACCAACAACTTCGCCGCCGTCATCACCAAGTCTCTCCCCCTCTATGCAGCGGTGTAACACCCCTTCTCCCCGCTGTAATTTCTACTTAAACATGGTGCTCAACGCTATATATTATTTCCGTTTTGTCCTATTGGTTGATTGATAATCACGATTGGTTTGAGTTGCATGTTTTATTATTGGTGTTGTCCTATGGTGCTCTCCGTGTCGCGCAAGCGTGACTAATCCCCGCTATAGGGTTTGCAATATGTTCATGATTTGCTTATGGTGGGTGGCGTTAGTGATATAAACACATACCCGAGTAAGTAGGTTGTTTGTGTATGGGAGTAAAGAGGACTTGATACCTTATAACGCTATGGTTGGGTTTTACCTTAATGATCTTTAGTAGTTACATATGTTTGCTAGAGTTTCAATCATAAGTGCATATGATCCAAGTAGAGAAAGTATGTTAGCTTATGCCTCTCCCTCATATAAAATTGCAATAATGATTACGAGTCTAGTTATCGATTGCCTAGGGACAAATAACTTTCTTGTGACAAAAAGTTCTCTTCTAAAACTAACATAATTGTTTCTTTATCTAAACGACCCCTAGTTTTTATTTACGTGCTCTTTATTATCTTGCAAACCTATCCTATCACACCTACAAAGTACTTCTAGTTTCATACTTGTTCTAGATAAAGCGAACGTTAAGCGTGCATAGAGTTGTATCACTGGTCAATAGAACTTGAGGGAATATTTGTTCTACCTTTAGCTTCTCGTTGGGTTCGATACTCTTACTTATTGAAAGTGAAGGAAATATGCCATAGAGGCAATAATAAAGTTGTTATTTATATTTCCTTATATCATGATAAATGTTTATTATTCATGCTAGAATTGTATTAACCGGAAACTTAGTACATGTGTGAATACATAGACAAAACAGAGTGTCCTTAGTATGCCTCTACTTGACTAGCTCGTTAATCAAAGATGGTTATGTTTCCTGATCATAGACATGTGTTGTCATTTGATGAACGGGATCACTGATACGTCTCCAACGTATCTATAATTTTTTATTGTTCCATGCTATTATATTATCTATTTTGGATGTTTAATGGGCTTTATTGTGCACTTTTATATTATTTTTGGGACTAACCTATTAACCGAAGGCCCAGTGCAAAATGCTGTTTTTTTGCCTATTTCAGTGTTTCGCAGAAAAGGAATATTAAACGGAATGAAACCTCCGCGAGGATCATTTTTGGAACAAACGCAATCCAGGAGACTTGGAGTGGACGTCAAGGAAGCAACGAAGGCGGCCACGAGGCGAGGAGGAGGCGCGCCCGGGGTAGGCGCGCCCCACCCTCGTGGGCCCCTCGTAGCTCCACCGACCTACTTCCTTCGCCTATATATACTCTTATACCCTGAAAACATCGAAGGGAGCCACGGAACACTTTTTTCCACCGCCGCAACCTTCTGTACCAGTGAGATCCCATCTTGGGGCCTTTTCCAGCGCTCCGCCGGAGGTGGAATCGATCATGGAGGGCCTCTACATCAACACCATGGCCTCTCCGATGATGTGTGAGTATTTTACCACAGACCTTCGGGTCCATAGTTATTAGCTAGATGGCTTCTTCTCTCTCTTTGGATCTCAATACAAAGTTCTCCTCGATCTTCTTGGCGATCTATTCGATGTAATACTTTTTTGTGGTGTGTTTGTCGAGATCCGATGAATTGTGGGTTTATGATTAAGATTATCTATGAACAATATTCGATTCTTCTTTGAATTCTTATATGCATGATTTGATATCTTTGCAAGTCTCGTCGAATTATCGGTTTAGTTTGGTCTACTAGATTGATCTTTCTTGCAATGGGAGAAGTGCTTAGCTTTGAGTTCAATCTTGCGGCGTCCTTTCCCAGTGACAGTAGGGGCAGCAAGGCACGTATTGTATTGTTTCCATCGAGGATAAAAAGATGGGGTTTGTATCATATTGCATGAGTTTATCCCTCTACATCATGTCATCTTGCTTAATGTGTTACTCTGTTCTTATGAACTTAATACTCTATATGCATGCTGGATAGTGGTCGATATGTGGAGTAATAGTAGTAGATTCAGAATTGTTTCGGTCTACTTGACACAGACGTTATGCCTATATACATGATCATGCCTAGATATTCTCATAACTATGCGCTTTTCTATCAATTGCACGACAGTAATTTGTCCACCCACCGTAGAATATACTATCTTGAGAGAAGCCACTAGTGAAACCTATGGCCCCCGGATCTATTTTCCATTATATTAATCTCCCGTCAACTAGCTATTTCTGTCGCCGTTTATTTTGCAATCTTTACTTTTCAATCTATACAATAAAAATACCAAAAATATTTATCTTACTATCTTTATCAGATCTCACTTTTGCAAGTGGCCGTGAAGGGATTGACAACCCCTTTATCGCGTTGGTTGCAAGGTTCTTGATTGTTTGTGCAGGTACTAGGTGACTTGCGTGTAGTCTCCTACTGGATTGATACCTTGGTTCTCAAAAACTGAGGGAAATACTTACGCTACTTTGTTGCATCACCCTTTCCTCTTCAAGGGAAAACCAACGCATGCTCAAGAGGTAGCAAGAAGGATTTCTGGCACCGTTGCTGGGGAGATTTGCGCCAAGTCCAGTCAAGATTTGGTCTCCCGACAACTAGCCATTTCTGGCGCCGTTGCCGGGGAGATCTAAGCACAAGTCAAGACATACCAAGTACCCATCACAAACTCTTATCCCTCGCATTACATTATTTGCTGCCTCTCGTTTTCCTCTCCCCCACTTCACCTTTGCCTTTTCTTCGTCCTCCTTCCGTTCGATCTTGTGTTACCATGTGCCTTCTTTTTGCTTGCATCTTCGCTTGCTAAAAGTTTATGGATCCTCATCCCCTTGCTAATCTTTTTAAGAGATCCAATTATCATGAAGCAATTTCTAGTGATTTGAGTGCACTATATTATCTTTATGAGGTTTTGCTTGAAATCCGTGAATCTGAAAATTGTGATGAAGTGCTTTATGAAGAGATTCACGATAGCTCCTTGAATAAAAAGCATGATTGCAATGATTTTACTTAAATTCTATTGATGTAAATTGTGCTAATAATATGCAAAACCCTAAGCTTGGGGATGCTAGTTTTGCCATGTCTACTAGTTGTTGCAATGATCATGATTGGGGTGATTCTTCTTATGATCTTGAAAATCTATTTAAGCCCCATGATGAATATGAGATTGATAATAGTGTTTGCAATAATATTGAAAGTGGGTTTGGAAGAGTGTCAACTTTAGATCCCACATATTCGGAGAATGTTCAATCTTATGGTATTTTTATAAAAGTGGGTTTGGAGAGGTCATGACTTTAGTTAATGTTAATCCCACTATTTTGGAAGAGTGTCAACTTCGCATGCATGTGGATCGTGTTGAAAATATTTTATATGATAGCTATATTGTTGAATTTTCTTATGATCCTACATGTAATTATTATGAGAGGGTAAAATATGGTTGTAGAAAATTTCATGTTACTAAATTACCTCTCTTCATGTTGAGATTGCTATCGTCTCTTTCTTCTTCCTTGCATATGCTAGTTTTTGCTTTCCTTGATAACTTGTTTGCTTATAAAATGCCTATGCATAGGAAGTATGTTATACTTAGATGTTATTTTCATATACTACATGATGCTCTCTTCGTGTTTCAATTGCTATCTTTCATGTGAGCACCATCGAAACTATCAATGCCTAGCTAGGGGCGTTAAACGATAGCGCTTGTTGGGAGGCAAGCCAATTTTATTTTTGTTCCTTGCTTTTTGTTCCTGTTTAGTAATAAATAATTCATCCAGCCTCTGGTTAGATGTGGTTTTATGTTTTAATTAGTGTTTGTGCCAAGTAGAACCTTTGGGAAGACTTGGGTGAAGTCTTTGCGATCTTGCTGTAAAAAACAGAAACTTTAGCGCTCGCGAGATTAGATGCGATTTTGTACTGGAGAATGCTTTTAGGTTGATTCTTTTTCAGATGATTAATAGATAAATTCCTCACGTCCACCAATTATTTCAGAATTTTTTGAGTTCCATAAGTTTGCTTTTGATACAGATTACTACAGACTGTTCTGTTTTTGACAGATTCTGTTTTTCGTGTGTTGTTGCTTATTTTGATGAATCTATGGCTAGTATCGGGGGGTATGAACCATAGAGAAGTTGGAATACAGTAGGTTTAACACCAATATAAATAAATAATGAGTTTATTACAGTACCTTAAAGTGGTGGTTTGTTTTATTTCGCTAACGGAGCTCATGAGATTTTCTGTTGAGTTTTGTGTTGTGAAGTTTTCAAGTTTTGGGTAAAGATTTGATGGATTATGGAATAAGGAGTGGCAAGAGCCTCAGCTTGGGGATGCCCAAGGCACCCCAAGGTAAAATTCAAGGACAACCAAAAGCCTAAGCTTGGGCCCTCTTTCGTCTTCGTCTATCGGTAACTTTACTTGAGGCTATATTTTTATTCACCACATGATATGTGTTTTGCTTGGGCGTCTTGTATGATTTGAGTCTTATCTTTTTAGTTTACCACAATCATCCTTGCTGTACACACCTTTTGGAGAGACACACATGAATCGGAATTTATTAGAATACTCTATGTGCTTCACTTATATCTTTTGAGCTAGATAATTTTGGTCTAGTGCTTCGCTTATATCTTTTAGAGCACGGTGGTGGTTTTGTTTTATAGAAATTATTGATCTCTCATGCTTCACTTATATTATTTTGAGAGTCCTTTAGAACAGCATGGTAATTTGCTTTGGCTATAAAATTAGTCCTAATATGATAGGCATCCAAGATGGGTAGAATAAAAACTTTCATATAGAGTGCATTGAATACTATGAGAAGTTTGATACTTGATGATTGTTTTGAGATATGAAGATGGTGATATTAGAGTTGTGCTAGTTGATTAATTGTGAATTTGAGAAATACTTGTGTTGAAGTTTGCAAGCCCCGTAGCATGCACGTATGGTAACCGTTGTGTGACAAATTTGAAACATGAGGTGTTCTTTGATTGTCATCCTTATGAGTGGCGGTCGGGGACGAGTGATGGTCTTTCCTACCAATCTATCCCCCTAGGAGCATGCCGTAATGGTTGGTTTTTGATGACTTGTAGATTTTTGCAATAAGTATGTGAGTTCTTTATGACTAATGTTGAGTCCATGGATTATACGCACTCTCACCTTTCCATCATTGCTAGCCTCTTGATGCAGGTGCATTGCCCTTTCTCACCTTGAGAGTTGGTGCAAACTTTGCCGGTGCATCCAAACCCCGTGATATGATATGCTCTATCACACATAAACCTCCTTATATCTTCCTCAAAACAACCACCACACCTACCTATTATGACTTTTCCATAGCCATTCCGAGATATATTGCCATGCAACTTTCCACCGTTTCATTTATTATGACATGCTTCATCATTGTCATATTGCCTTGCATGATCATGTAGTTGACATCGTATTTGTGGCAAGGCCACCATGCATATTTTTTCATAAATGTCACTCTTGTTTCATTGCCCATCCCGGTACACCACTGGAGGCACTCATATAGAGTCATATTTTTTTCTAGTATCGAGTTTTAATCATTGAGTTGTAAATAAATAGAAGTGTGATGATCATCATTAATAGAGCATTGTCCCATGAAAAAAAAGAGAAAGGCCAAATAAAAAAATAAAAGCCAAATAAAAAAAAAGGAAAAAAAAGAAAGGCCAAATAAAAAAAGGAAGGCCCAAAAAAAGAAGGGACAATGCTACTATCCTTCAAAGTAGCACCATGATCTTTATGATAGAGAGTCTCTTATTTTGTCACTTTCATATACTAGTGGGAATTTTTCATTATAGAACTTGGATTGTATATTCCAACAATGGGCTTCCTCAAATGCCCTAGGTCTTCGTGAGCAAGCAAGTTGGATGCACACCCACTTAGTTTCTTTTGTTGAGCTTTCATACATTTATAGCTCTAGTGCACCCGTTGCATGGCAATCCCTACTCCTTGCATTGACATCAATTGATGGGCATCTCCCTAGCCCGCTGATTAGCCGCCGTCAATGTGAGACTTTCTCCTTTTGTCTTCTCCACACAATCCCCATCATTATATTCTAATCCACCCATAGTGCTATGTCCATGGCTCACGCTCATGTATTGCGTGAAAGTTGAAAAAGTTTGAGAAATACTAAAGTATGAAACAATTGCTTGGCTTGTCATCGGGGTTGTGCATGATGAGAGCATTTTTGTGTGACGAAAATGAAGCATGGCCAAACTATATGATTTTGTAGGGATGAGCTTTCTTTGGCTATGTTATTTTGAGAAGACATAATTGCTTAGTTAGTATGCTTGAAGTATTATTATTTTTATGTCAATATTAAACTTTTATCTTGAATATTTCGGATCTGAACATTCATGCCACAATAAAGAGAATTACATTGAAAATTATGTTAGGAAGCATTCTACATCAAAAATTCTGTTTTTATCATTTACCTACTCGTGGACGAGCAGGAATTAAGCTTGGTTATGCTTGATACGTCTCCAACGTATCTATAATTTTTGATTTTTCCATGCTATTATATTACCTGTTTTGGATGTTTAATGGGCTTTATTACGCACTTTATATTATTTTTGGGACTAACCTATTAACCGAAGGCCCAATGCAAATTGTTGTTTTTTTTGCTATTTCAGTGTTTCGCAGAAAAGGAATATCAAACGGAATCCAAACGGAATGAAACCATCGCGAGGATCGTTTTTGGAACAAACGCAATCCAGGAGACTTGGAGTGGACATCAAGGAAGCAACGAGGTGGTCACGAGGCAGGGAGGTGCGCCCAGGGGGGTAGGCACGCCCCCCACCCTCGTGGGCCCCTTGTAGCTCCACCGACCTACTTCATTCGCCTATATATACTCTTATACCCTGAAAACATCGAGGGGAGCCACAAAACACTTTTTCCACCGCCGCAACCTTCTGTACCCATGAGATCCCATCTTGGGGCCTTTTCCGACGCTTTGCTGGAGGGGGAACCGATCACGGAGGGCCTCTACATCAACACCATGGCCTCTCCGATGATGTGTGAGTAGTTTACCACAGACCTTTGGGTCCATAGTTATTAGCTAGATGGCTTCTTCTCTCTCTTTGGATCTCAATACAAAGTTCTCCTCGATCTTCTTGGAGATCTATTCGATGTAATACTTTTTTGTGGTGTGTTTGTCGAGATCTGATGAATTGTGGGTTTATGATCAAGATTATCTATGAACAATATTTGATTCTTCTCTGAATTCTTATATGCATGATTCGATATCTTTGCAAGTCTCTTCGAATTATCGGTTTAGTTTGGCCTACTAGATTGATCTTTCTTGCAATGGGAGAAGTGCTTAGCTTTGGGTTCAATCTTGCGGTGCCCTTTCCCAGTGACAGTAGGGGCAGCAAGGCACGCATTGTATTGTTTCCATAGAGGATAAAAAGATGGGGTTTATATCATATTGCTTGAGTTTATCCCTCTACATCATGTCATCTTGCTTAATGCGTTACTCTGTTCTTATGAACTTAATACTCTAGATGCATGCTGGATAGCGGTCGATGTGTGGAGTAATAGTAGTAGATGCAGAATCGTTTCGGTCTACTTGACACGGACGTGATGCCTATATACATGATCATGCCTAGATATTCTCATAACTATGCGCTTTTCTATCAATTGCTCGACAGTAATTTGTTCACCCACCGTAGAATATACTATCTTGAGAGAAGCCACTAGTGAAACCTATGGCCCCTGGGTCTATTTTCCATTATATTAATCTCCCGCCAACTAGCTATTTTTGTCGCCGTTTATTTTGCAATCTTTACTTTTCAATCTATACAATAAAAATACCAAAAATATTTTTCTTACTATCTTTATCAGATCTCACTTTTGCAAGTGGGCGTGAAGGGATTGACAACCCCTTTATCACGTTGGTTGCAGGGTTCTTGATTGTTTGTGCAGGTACTAGGTGACTTGCGTGTAGTCTCCTACTGGATTGATACCTTGGTTCTCAAAAACTGAGGGAAATACTTACGCTACTTTGCCGCATCACCCTTTCCTCTTCAAGGTAAAACCAACGCATGCTTAGGAGGTAGCAATCACATCATTAGAGAATGATGTGATAGACAAGACCCATTCGCTAGCTTATTACTATGATCGTTACAGTTACATTGCTACTGCTTTCTTCATGACTTATACATGTTCCTCAGACTATGAGATTATGCAACTCCCGAATACCGGAGGAACACCTTGTGTGCTATCAAACGTCACAACGTAACTGAGTGATTATAAAGATGCTCTATAGATGTCTCCGAAGGTGTTTGTTGGGTTGGCATAGACCGAGATTAGGATTTGTCACTCCGTGTATCGGAGAGGTATCTCTGGGCCCTCTCGGTAATGCACATCACTGTAAGCCTTGCAAGCAATGTGACTAATGAGTTAGTCACGGGATGATGCATTACGGAACGAGTAAAGAGACTTGCCAGTAACAATATTGAACTAGGTATGATGATACCGACGATCGAATCTCGGGCAAGTAACATACCGATGACAAAGGGAACAACGTATGTTGTTATGCGGTTTGACCGATAAAGATCTTCGTAGAATATGTAGGAGCCAATATGAGCATCTAGGTTCTGCTATTGGTTATTGACCGGAGACGTGTCTCGGCCATGTCTACATAGTTCTCGAACCCGTAGAGTCCGCATGCTTAACGTTCGATGACGATTTGTATTATGAGTTATGTGATTTGATGACCGAAGTTTGTTCGGGGTCCCTGATACGTCTCCGTCGTATCTACTTTTCCAAACACTTTTGCCCTTGTTTTGGACTCTAACTTGTATGATTTGAATGGAACTAACCCGGACTGACACTGTTTTCAGCAGAATTGCCGTGATGTTGTTTTATGTGCAGAAAACAAAGTTCTCGGAATGACCTAAAACTCCACGGAACATCTTAGAAAAAACAATAAAAAATCCTCGCCAATGATGAAGACCAGGGGGCCCATACCCTGTCCACGAGGGTGGGGGGCGCGCCCCCCCCTCTAGGGCGGGCCCCCCTCCCGCGTGGGCCCCTCGAAACCCTCCGGCGCCAATTCCAACTCTATATATCTGCTTTGGAGAGAAAAAATCAGAGAGAAGAAATCATCGCGTTTTACGATATGGAGCCGCCGCCAAGCCCTAAAACCTCTCGGGAGGGCTGATCCGAGTCCGCTCGGGGCTCCGGAGAGGGGTTCATCGCCGTCATCATCATCAACCATCCTCCATCACCAATTTCATGATGCTCACCGCCCGATGCGTGAGTAATTCCATCGTAGGCTTGCTTGGACGGTGATGGGTTGGATGAGATTTATCATGTAATCGAGTTAGTTTTGTTAGGTTTGATCCCTAGTATCCATTATGTTCTAAGATTGATGTTGCTATGACTTTGCTATGCTTAATGCTTGTCACTAGGGCCCGAAAGTGCCATGATTTCAGATCTGAACCTATTATGTTTTCATGAATATATGTGAGTTCTTGATCCTATCTTGCAAGTCTATAGTCACCTACTATGTGTTATGATCCGCAACCCCGAAGTGACAATAATCGGGACCACTCCCGGTGATGACCATAGTTTGAGGAGTTCATGTATTCACTATGTGCTAATGCTTTGTTCCGGTACTCTATTAAAAGGAGGCCTTAATATCCCTTAGTTTCCATTAGGACCCCGTTGCCACGGGAGGGTAGGACAAAAGATGTCATGCAAGTTCTTTTCCATAAGCACGTATGACTATATTCGGAATACATGCCTACATTACATTGATGAATTGGAGCTAGTTCTGTGTCACCCTATGTTATGACTGTTACATGATGAACCGTATCCGGCATAATTATCCATCACTGATCCGGTGCCTACGAGTTTTCCATATACTGGTTTACGCTTATTTACTTTTCCGCTGCTACTGTTACAATCACTACAAAATAACAAAAATATTTACTATTGCTTGCACTACTCTTTTGTTACCTTTACCACCACTATCATATTACTGTGCTGCTAAACACTTTGCTGCAGATACTAAGTTTCCAGGTGTGGTTGAATTGACAACTCAGCTGCTAATACTTGAGAATATTCTTTGGCTCCCCTTGTGTCGAATCAATAAATTTGGGTTGAATACTCTACCCTCGAAAACTATTGCGATCCCCTATACTTGTGGGTTATTAAGACCTTTTTCTGGCGCTGTTGCCGGGGATAGCCTAGCTCTATTCTTTGAGTCACTTGGGATTTATATCTGCTAGACACTATGAAGAATTTGAAAGACGCTAAGACAACAATTTATCCCTCAACTATGAGGGAGGTAAGGAACCGCCATCTAGCTCGCACTTGATTCACCTTCCGTTATGAGTAAGTTATGCGACACCTAAACCTGCTTCTACTATTCATTACGATATGTCGCATGTTATTGATGATGCCACTTCGCTATGCATGATACTTATGATGAAAGCCGCTTCTATGCCTGATACTATTGTGCCCCTTAGCGAATTTCTCGATGAACAAATTGCTAGGGCTAGAGAGAAAGAAATTATTGAATCTGAATACGACGATGAAAGTGATGATGAAAATATGCCTGTTATTCCTGAGGGTTATGTTTTTGATATGGAATCTTCTGTCGCTATTTTAGCTTGCAAAGATAGATATGAGCTCAAGCGGTTATTAGTTAAATGGAACAAAGAATCACTTAGGGATAAAATGAAACCCAACCCTGCTTTTGCTACTTCACCTATCTGTGTTCCTGATAAGGATTATGAATTCTCTGTTGATCCTGATATAATTACTTTGGTTGAATCTGATCCTTTTTATGGCTATGAATCTGAAACTGTTGTGGCACATCTTACTAAGTTAAATGATATAGCTGCCCTGTTCACAAATGATGAGAGATCTCGCTACTTTTATATACTTAAGATATTCCCGTTCTCATTAAAGGGTGATGCTAAGATATGGTTTAATTCTCTTGATCCTGGTTGTGTGTGTAGTCCCCAGGATATGATTTATTACTTCTCTGCTAAATATTTCCCTGCTCATAAGAAATAAGCTGCTTTGAGGGAAATATACAACTTTGTGCAAATTGAAGAAGAGAGTCTCCCACAAGCTTGGGGAGGCTTCTCAAGTTACTTAATGCTTTGCACGATCATCCTCTTAAGAAACCTGAAATACTTGATATCTTTTATAATGGACTAACCGATGCTTCCAGAGATTACACGGATAGTTGTGTTGGTTCTCTTTTCGAGAAAGAACACGGATGAAGCTGAAATTCTATTGAATAATATGTTGACAAATGAAAATAATCGGGCACCTCCTGAGCCAGCTCCCGCTCCAATTAATGAGCCTATTCCTAAACCAACTCCGAAGAAGAGAGGCGTTCTATTTCTCATTCCCGAAGATATGCAAGAGGCAAAGAAATCTATGAAATAAAAAGGTATTCAAGCTGAAGATGTTAAGAATTTACCTCCTATTGAAGAAATACATGGTCTTAATATACCGCCTGTTGAAGAAGTATATGATCTAAATCCTTTATTTATTGAAGAACCTCCTGATTCCGATATCCTGACACAGGTAGTAAAGGTAAATTCTCTCTATAGATATGATAAAGCTGAAGTCCCTCCTACTAAAATTGCTAGTGAGTGCTTGGATGAGTTTGATAACTTTATGTTTAAGCAAGACGACTTGAATGCTTATTTTGGTAGACAATTAAAAGAAAATGCTTATAAGATTAGGCGGCTTGGGTGATTATATGGCTATTATTAGAGGTGAACTTAAACTTGTTAGCAAACATGCTTCTATGGTTACCACTCAAGTAGAACAAGTACTTAAAGCTCAAAAAGAAGTGCTTGATGAAATGAATAGTAAGAAAAATGATTATGCTGTTAGAGTGACTACTAGAATAGGTAGAATGACTCAGGAACCTTTGTATCCTGAAGGCCACCCTAAGAGAATCGAGCAAGATTCTCAGAGAAATAATATTGATGTTCCTAGTTCTTCTAAAAAGAAGAAAAATAGAAATGATAGAACTGTGCAAACTTCTAGTGAACCTATTGCTAAACCACCTGATAATCCAAATGATATATCTATGTCTGATGCTAAAACACAATCTGGTAATGAACATGAACCTAGTGAAAATATTAATGATGATGTTCATGATGATGCTCAACCTAGTAATAATAATGATGTAGAAGTTGAACCTGCTGTTGATCTTGATAACCCACAATCAAGGAATCAACGTTATGATAAAAGAGACTTTGTTGCTAGGAAACATGGTAAAGAAAGAGAACCTTGGGTTCAGAAACCCATGCCTTTTCCTCCAAAACCATCCAAGAAAAAGGATGATGGGGCTTTTGAGCGCTTTACTGAAATGATTAGACCTATCTTTTTGCGTATGCGATTGACTGATGTGCTCAAAACAAATCCTTATGCTAAATACATGAAAGATATCATTACTAATAAAAGGAA
Organism: Aegilops bicornis; assembly: GCA_021605145.1. NCBI lineage: Eukaryota > Viridiplantae > Streptophyta > Magnoliopsida > Poales > Poaceae > Aegilops > Aegilops bicornis. The sequence goes on from CM038669.1 coordinate 361,949,839, forward strand.
GATACCGGAAGCTGAAATTTCCACCATGCTTGCTAATTATACTATTAAGGGTGGAATACCAAAGAAACTTGGAGATCCTGGAGTACCCACTATACCATGCTCCATTAAAAGAAATTATATTAAAACTGCTTTATGTGATCTTGGAGCCGGTGTTAGTGTTATGCCTCTCTCTTTATATCGTAGACTTGACTTGAATAAGTTGACACCCTCTTGAAATATCTTTGCAAATGGTGATAAATCAACTGCTATACATTGCCGATATTTTGCGAGGACGTGCTTGTTGTGGTTGCAAAGCGTTACTATTTTAACGGACTTTGTTATTCTTGATATTCCGAGGATGATAGTATGTCTATTATTCTTGGAAGACCTTTCCTTAACACCTGCGGGGCTGTTATTGATTGCAACAAAGGCAATGTCACTTTTCATGTTAATGGCAATGAGCATACGGTACACTTTCCGAGGAAACAACCTCAAGTCCATAGTATCAACTCTATTGGAAAAATTCCATCGATTATATTTGGAGGTTTTGAATTTCCCCTTCCTACTGTCAAGAAGAAATATGATATACTTATTATTGGGGATGTGCATATCCCCGTTGAGGTAACATAGTGTTATTCGAAATTTCTCCCGTTCCATGATTATCGGAATGAGTTTGTTAACAAGACTTGATCAACCTTGTTAGTGGATTCTTTTTGATGAGCATGAGATGGATGAAACTAGAAGCACAAACTTCTGTACCCCCCTCTATACTTTCTGTTATTTAGTAGAAATAAAGTAAAAATAGTATTTTCCTGTCTGTTTCCTGACTTATCCGTGCAATATAAAAAACTCCCGAAAATAAAAGTGCTCAGAATGACATGCCAATTTAATATGATTTTTTGGGGAATATTTGAGGATTCTTGTGCAAAAATTACTGCTGGGAGCTGCCACACTGCCACGAGGGTGGAGGCGCCCTACCCCCCTGGCGCGCTCCCTGCCTCGTGGGCCCATGGTGGCCCTCCTCCACTTATCCCAGCACCCATCTTCTTCCTCTGTCTCACACAAACCCGAAAAACCAAATCAAGCACGAGTTCCAGCCACCTTTGCTGTGATTTTCGATCTCCTTGCTCAAAGCACCTCTCGCAAAACTGCTTGGGGAGATTGTTCCTTGGTATGTGACTCCTCCATTGGTCCAATTAGTTTTGTTCTAGTGCTTTATTCTTTGCATATTTGTGCTGCATAGGTGACCATGTTCTTGAGCTTGCATATCAAATTTATATGGTTCCAAGTAGTTCTAATGCTTGATATAGGCTCTAGGCACTTGTAGGAGTAGTTGCTATCAGTTTTATTGAAGTTGGTTTACTTTTGTTTGAAGTTACTAAAAATTTCAGAAATTTTTCAGAGAAAAACAATATGCTTAAGAAGATGTTCCAAGGTGGTTCGTCCAAGAAGCAAGGACCCAGGCTTGCTATGCGTGATGCCGATGAGGAACCACCAAGAGACGCTCTAGTGCGGCCTTGTGAATGGCCCTCGGAAAATTTTATGGACCGTGCGGGAATTAAAGAAGAATTTAACGCATATTTGTGTAATGCCGGTCTTAAGGATTTTGAGGCTGACAAATGCCCCCAGTATCATGATCTCATAAGTTCATTTGTGAGGAGGTTTGAGTATTCATCTTCGCGTAATTCTCCTTCAGTCATGTTTGATCTTTATGATAAATCTTATACCATGGACTTAGAGGATTTCACTTTTGCTTGTAAACTTCCATCATCGGGCAGTGTTAGGGATCCCCCTAAATCTGAATTTAGAAACTTTCTTGCAAGTATAATTGTAGGGGAATCTAGAGATATAACGCAAGCTACCATAGGGAGCATTCACTTTCCTGCTATACATTATTTTGCTCTCTTCATAGGTAGATGCATAAATGCTAAGGATGAAGCATGTCACATGTGTGTCCCTGACCTTAGCATTCTCAGGAGTGTTGTGTCAGGAGACCAATCTTATCATATGGGAGCCATTGTAGCTCGTAGGTTGCATCATAATAGATACAATGGAGAGTTCTTTGGAGGAATTTATGCAACCCGCTTAGCTAATTTTCTTGAGATAGACGTTCGTGAGGGTGATACGGAGTTGCCTCCTGCATATTTAGATTATAACTCTATGGCTTCGCACCAGTTTGTCGAAAGGCCTGAATCACCTCTCTTATATCGACTAATCGTTGATAAACGACGTGTTTTCCGTATTACTCTCCCTGCTCCTGCTTTCTTTGATTCACAGATAAAAAGAAGATATGTTATTACCAGAGAGGAGGCAGATGAGTATGAGAGGAGAGCGGAGGCAGCCCGACTCCACGCTGCAGCTTAGCAGGCTATAACTGCTGCATCACAGTATGATCCCAACTATTCTTCGTCACAGTACGACCCCAGCTGCACTTACGGGTACCCGCCAGGCTATCCCTGGCAATAGACCAACTTAGGCCAAAAGCCTAAGCTTGGGGGAGTACGTATTTCTCACCGACATTACATTTATGTTCACACACACTCATTGCTAGATGTCGGTGCTCATACTCTTTCATCGTAATATCCATGCTAGTTTATTTTCTTTTTCCGCTTTCTTCTTGTGTGCTTGTTAAACCTTAAGAAAAACCAAAAAAATAGTAGTAGTTTACTTTTTCTGCCAGAGTAGTAGTAATTAAAAAGAAAACCCAAAATATTTCCCGTTCTTCTTTTGCTTGTTGGGAGCTTTCCCGTGTAAATAGTTTTATTTCTTTTCTTTTCTTTGGAGGTCGATAGGAGAAGACCATGATTAAATTGTTGAAGTGGCTCTTATATGCATTATTGTTGATTTAACCCAGAGCCCATATTGCCTTGTCTTCTCCTGCTATTGAATGCTCGCAAATTCCAAATTAGTCCAACGCATACGTGCACTCTTATTATTATTCACATCGCTCGATCGTGCAAGTGAAAGGCAATTATGATGATATATGATGGACTGACCGAGATGAGAAAAGCTGGTATGAACTTCGACCTCTTTTGTTTTTGTAAATATGATGAGTCCATCGTTCTTGATTTAGCTTGTTATGAATAAACCTGTTTGCAATGACAATTAGAGATCATAGTTGCTTGTGCCATGCTTGATTAGCTATGAGTTATAATGGTTTACCTTGTGTGCTGTAGCGACCAGACCCGAATGGATCAAGTCTCTGTGCTCAGGTGTCATCCCGGATCGAATGTCGACACCACACAAGTACTTCAAGGATTTATAGCGAGTAGCAATCACACACTTATTACATCGATTGTCCAGAAGAGGACTATTACAATAAATATGGCTTAAGGCCATCTAATAACGATAACAGCGGAAGGCTTGGAAGATAAGTGAGTCCACCAACTCCATCGGCATCACTGAGTATAGAACCACGACCTAAACTCCTTACTCGTCGTCTGAAAAGTCTGCAACATGAAAGTTGCAGCCCGAAAACGGGTCAGCACATGGAATATGCTGGCAATGTAACACATAGAGAGTAATGAAACAATAAGCCTATACTACATGCATATTTGGCTGGTGGTAAGGCTCTATGGTTCTGATTTTCTGAAAAGCCAATTTTTCCCTACATCAAAGGAATAATTTTGTTTAACTATCATGGTGGTTGTTAAACATTGAGAATGGTTGACAGCATCCTCAATCCCAATTAAAAGTACTCATTAAAACCCAATAGCTTTTATTAGAGGTAACATGTTGAGATTCACATGATATTCAATTACCAGATACTCAAAACGTCCATAACCGGGGACACGGCTAATCATGATTAGTTTATACACTCTGCAGAGGTTTGCGCACTTTTCCCCACAAGACTCGATCGCCTCCGCTTGATTCTCGTGACTACATGGTGTTTGAGAAACGGATGACCGAGACATAGTCTTTCAGAAGCGCTAGCACCTTACATGTGGGTAGACCGTACCAACCTACATCCCCTACATCAGCTAGCCTACCCGTAAGAGTTCGCACAACTTAATCAACTACGCCAGAGCCCATAATTGGCTTGTGGCTGCACACGGAAGTTTCCAGCTTGAATAATCTTATGATCCCTTAGAGCACGGGTGGCGGTCCAAGAAATACAGCAAGTCTCGATAGAAACCAGTGCCTCAATCCACCCAGGATGTGTGTTTAGGTTGCCACCTTAGATAAACCATTAATTAACAATCTCACATCTGTCATGGATATTCACTCACCCAATCCACGCCTACTAGCATAGCATAGCATAATAAGCAAACGTAGAAGTAACTCCCAAGGTTTCATAAGTAATGTGTAATAGGTACTACCTCAATCTACTTCCCATCCCACAATTTAATTTAGATCCTAACCATGCAAGTGTTTGAGGGTTTGATCTAATGCATAAAAACTGGGTAGTAGAAAAGGTATGATCAAAGTGTTACTTGCCTTGCTGATGATCCGCGTGACCTAGAGATTCGAAGTAACAAGCGGCGCACTCACGGGTGATCTAACGCAGACAAACAACAAGCATACAATAAGTACTCATCTAATGCGAAATCTCGAATAAAAGATCTAACCAGAGAGTTCAACTTAAGAACCCTGGTTGCAAAAGAATCGAATCAAATAAGGCATCGAAAGTCGGAACTCGAGAGAGAACGACTCGGTTTAGAAATCTGAAATTAGGTCAAAATTTCACAGTAGCAAAACTCTGTGAAAGTTGGTTAGTCGGAACGGCGGTTTCGTTACGAAACTCGAGGCGTTTGAATCACCTGATTAGATAAACGAGCAAGAAATAAAACAGATTTGAAAATTGGATCGGAAATCGAATCGAGAAAAATAACGGATTAAATCCGATTAAAAGAAAACGACAAACGGTTTAAATAACGGACGTTCGTTAACGTAACCAATCCAACGGCGTTTCATTGAAACGAAGCAGTTCGGTGAACGTTGTTAAATAAGAAAACCGAAAAATAAAACCAATCTAGTTTTTTTTTAAACCGAACACGTTTTTTAAATAAACCGGATCGGTTTTTAGGGAAAACCGGATCGGGAGGCTACTCTCCGTGATCGCCATGGGCTCCGGGCGGCGGGCTAGGGGTCAAGTGGCGGGCCTGAGGGGGCGGCGAGGGGCGGCGGGGCTCGGCCGCGTAGGGACGGCGGCGGGCGGCGTTCTCGCATGCGGCAAGGCGGCGCTCAAGGGCCTGGGAGGCGAGGGGCGAGGGCGGCCTGGGTGAGAGAGAGTGTGGGGGGGCGGCGACATAAAGGGGGGGGGGGTCACGGTGGCTTGGGAGGGGTGGGGCGCCTGGTCTGAGCCGGACCCGGGAGGCGTGGCGGCGGCGGCGGGAAGCCTCCCGCAAGGGCGGCATGCGCCGAGGGAGAGGGAGGCGGGCGCTGGGCCGGGCCTGGCCGGGTCTGGCCGGGCCTTGGCCTGTGGGAGGCGCGATTTTTTTTTAAACAAAACGAATTAAAAAAATACCAAATGAACTCTGATTTAAATAAAACAATTTTTCCCGACTCCTAAAATGAGTCGAACAAAATGAACTTTAAAAGCAGCAAACATGCATAAATTTTTTAAATGCTCATTTTTGCCTAAGCAAAATAAATCTTTCCAAAACCAAATTTTGATTTATTTATAATATCTTCATTTTTCCTAAATATTGGGAAAGTCATATTATTCCCTCTCTTAAAATTTTTATAGGAAAAACTTTATGAAGATAATTAAATAAATCCAAATGATCCTATTTTCAAAATTTGAGAAATCCCAAATATGAAAATAATGAAACTTCCAACTTCTCTCCGAGGGTCCTTGAGTTATGCGTGAAATTTTCTAGGATCGGAAAATGCGAGAAAAATATGATATGCATGATGACCTAATGTATAACATTCCAAATTGAAAATTTGGGATGTTACAAACTCTACCCTTAAGATGAATCTCGCCCTCGAGATTCGGGTTGGCTAGAAAATAGGTGAGGGTGGTCCTTGAGCAAAACTTCCTCTCTTTCCCAGGTGGCTTCATCCTCAAGGTGGTGGCTCCAATCGAACTTTACAAAACTTGATAACTTTCTTTGCGGGTAACTCTGCTTTGGCATAATCGAGAATCTTAACAAAGTTTTTCCTCATATGTCAAGTCATCCTTCAACCGAATTGCTTCCGGTGGCACTATGTCTCTTAACGGTACCTCCGCTATCTCCGGGTGACATTTCTTCAATCGAGAAACATGGAATACATCATGAACTCTCGACAGTCCTTCCGGCAATTCCAACTTATAAGCAACTTCTCCCATGCGTTGCAAAATATTATACGGTCCAACGAAACGGGTGCTAACTTTCCTTTAACTCCAAAAGCGCTTAACTCCTCGAGCGGGGATACTCTGAGATATACTGTCTCGACTTCATACTCAATCGCTTTACGCTTTGAATCGGCATAGCTCTTCATGCAGGACTGGGCTACCTTGAGCCTGTCTCGAATCAACTTAACCTTCGCTCGCATCTCCTTAATCAAATCTGGTCCAAACAATCGACGATCTCAGTTTTAGGTCCCCATGACAACGGTGTCCTGCACCTTCTTCCATCTGAGCCTCGAAGGTGCCATCTTCAAGCTGGTTTGGTAACTGTTGTTGTAGGAAAATTCTGCATACGGCAAATTATCATCCCAGCTAGATCCATAATCTAGTGCACAAGCTCTCAAAGATATCTTCCAAAATCTGATTGACTCTCTCTCGGCCCATCATCGGTGCTGGGTGGAAAGCTGTATCAATTCCAATCTAGTTCCCAATGTCTCGTGCAACCGGTTCCAAAATTTCGAGGTAAATCGGGTTCCTCTATCGTCTGATGCTCCTCGGAACTCGTAAACACACAATTCTCGTCATGTATATCTTTGCCAACTTAGCAATCGCTATAGGTAGTCTTGACCGGAATGAAATGAGCTACCTTTGTTAAGCGGTCGACTATAACCCAAATCGAGTCATATCCTGAACGGGTCTTTTGGCAAACACAGTGATGAAATCCATGCCTAGTTTATCCCACTTCCATTCGTATCGGCAACGGTTGTAACAATCCTGGCGGCTTCGATGTTCTGCCTTTACTCTCGACATACATCGCAAATTGCTACATACTCGCAATATCCTTCTTCATTCCGGTCCACCGTAAAGTGTTCTTCAAATCCAAATACATCTTGGTATTTCCTGGTGAATCGAATAGGGTGAATCATGGGCTTCTTGTAAAATCAACTTCCGATTTACGGGTTATTGGGCACATAAACACGGTCTTCACACCATAGGGTATCGTGTTCATCCTCCCGACATCCTATAGCCTTTCCTTTGCCCAGTTTCTCCTTTATAGAGGCAACTTCCTTATCTGCCTTTTGGGCTTCTCTGATTTTGTCCATCGCTGTCGATTGAATCTCCAATGTTGCTACATAGCCTCTGGAACTATTTCCAAACATAGCTCTCGAAGGTCCTCGGCTAACTCATTGGGTATTCCTCCCATCATTAGGAGTATTGACGTGGCTCTTACGGCTCAATGCGTCTGCATTTGACATTAGCCTTTCCGGTGATAATGCAATCTCATATCATAATCCTTGATAAGTTCTAACCATCTCCTTTGTCCGAGATTCAATTTCCTTCGTGTGAAGATGTACTTGAGACTCTTGTGATCCGTATATACTTCACAATGATTTCCAATGAGAAAATGTCTCCACGTCTTCGTGGCATGCACAACGGCTGCTAACTCCAAATCATGAGTGGCATAATTCAACTCATGGGGCTTAAGTTGTCGTGAAGCATACTGAAACAACTCTTCCTTCCTCGTGATAAGCACCGCTCCAAGTCCTCGGCGTGAAGCGTCATAATACACCTCATAATCCTTAGTCCGATCTCGCAATATCAAAACCGTGAGGTAACCAATCTTTTCTTCAACTCCCTAAAACTTGCCTCACGGTCCTCAGTCCATATGAATTTGTTATCCTTCTTCAACAATTCAGTCATAGGCTTAGCAATCCTTGAGAAATTCTCAATGAATCTTCGTAGTATCCTGCGAGTCCAAGGAAACTCGAATCTCTCCAACTGTCGTTGGTGCTTCCCCAATTAATTCTGGTCTCAACCTTTGTGGGGTCAACTGCTATTCCTTCTCCGGATATAACATGTCCGAAAAATCCAACTTCCTTTAGCCAAAACTCACATTTGCTGAACTTGGCGTATAACAGATGTTCTCTTAGCTTCTCCAAAACCAATCGCAAATGTTCCTTGTGTTCCTCTTCATTTTTCGAGAAAATCAAAATGTCATCAATGAACACCACGATTTAACTTATCCAAAACTCCATAAACACTTTGTTCATCAGGTTCATGAAATAAGCTGATGCGTTAGTCGATCCAAATGACATAACGGTATACTCGTCTGATCCATATCTCGTGGTAAATGCAGTCTTGGGTATGTCTTGCTCGAATCTTCAATCGATGGTACCACGATCGCAAGTCGATCTTGGAAAACACTTTGGCTCCTTGCAAACGATCAAACAGATCATTTATCATTGGTAGTGGGTACTTGTTCTTGATTGTTACCGCATTCAATTCACGATAATCAACAACCATTCTCAAAGATCCATCCTTCTTCTCCTCTAACAAAGCGGGTGATCCCCAAGGTGAAGAGCTTGGGCGTATATAACCTTTATCCAATAGTTCCTTAATCAGCTTCTTGATTTCTGCCAAATCTTGTCTTTGGCATCCCGTATGGTCGCTTTCGATATCGGCCTGTTCACGGCAATAGTTCAATCAATCAAAACTCAATGTCTCTATCCGTGGCATTCACGGCAACTCTTAGGAAATACATCAGGAAAATCCTTCACCATCGGTACTTCTTCACCGCACTTTCCTCGATAAGCAATTTACTTGTGCTCTCCTCGGCTCGTGCCGTGATACATACTTAATCCTTCTTCCTTCTGGTGTGGTGAGCAAAATTGATCTAGTGGAGCCAATCATCTGCTACAATCGGCTCGGTGCTACTGGAGTACACCGGCGGATTTAGTCTAAGGAAACGAGTCAAATGATCCGTAGGTGGTGGTGGTGGGTTGTTGTTGTTGTTGCCCTGGTTCTGCACCAATGTTTGAATCAGGGTGTTACTCGTCACTGGATCGATTGGGTGATCTCTGGCGGGAAAACGAATCGAGGTCGCGTCTCGGAGGCATCCGATGGGTTTAGAAAAGAAGAGAAATTTAGAATAGAATGAGGTCTAAGGAATCACTACCCAAATGCACATGAGCAAATGCACACAAAATCACTTCATTCAATCAAACAAGGGCTTACAACGATCTAACTATCGCAAAAGTGCGTGTACTATAATGTTTACATGGAGGGAATACTACTAATATGTGGGGGACTTCTACTAATTTGAACCGGTGGAAGATTCCATGATGTCTGCTCCAGCTTCGTCTTCAAAATCGGGTTCACTTGGATCCGAATCTGGGTCGTCGATGTTGATGTAGTCGCTTGGACAGTTGATATACTGGTCTTCATTCCTGAGTGCTAACTTCTTCTTGAGTTCTTCGATCTCATACTTAAGATCGTTATTGTGTCTTGCTAGAGCTACGATCTCGTCCATGTAGTCCTTGCGTGTAGTCTTTAGTTCTCCTTCAAGTTCGATGATCCTTCCCTTTGCATTCTGCAACTCCAACATATCATTGCACATCTGGTTCTCCTGGCGTCGAATGTGCCGGTTTAACTCTGGATAAAAGCTGCAATGGATCTATCCTTCTTGGTGCCGACTATGTCCCATTTGTCATCTCGGCGTCCATAAATCTGGTAGATGGTGTCCTTGAGGTCTTCTTGATAAACTTCTCCAATGCGTCCCATGGTGATATGAGCTGCCATGCTCTTTCCTGCACTCCAAGTTGGTGCAATCGAAAACACTATCTATAGGCTTGGTGATTGGGGCGAATGTCCTTCTCGAACGTGAGCGTGAATCTTCCGGCGCTCCTCTTGAGTAGTGGCGTTGAAAGTCCCAATGAAACTTGGTAGTCCAATGTTCGTGTACTTGGTAACTTCCTTCAAGTGAAATCCAAATGGTGTGCCTTCATCCCAGGTTGGGTGTACTTGATCTTCGCCCTTCATCCTAAAGAGTAGAATAGATGAGGAGTTAGAAAATGAGAGGAGAGTAGTGATCTATGGCTTTAACTTAGTGGTCGTGTCCTACGGTCGGCGTGTGCTCTCGATACCATCTCTCAGAGCGACCAGACCCGAATGGATCAAGTCTCCGTGCTCAGTGTCATCCTGGATCAAGAATGTCGACACCACACAAAGATTTCAAGGATTTATAGCGAGTAGCAATCACACACTTATTACATCGATTGTCCGTAAGAGGACTATTACAATAAATATGGCTTAAGGCCATCTAATAACGATAACAATGAAGGCTTGGAAGATAAGTGAGTCCACCAACTCCATCGGCATCACCGAGTATAGAACCACGACCTAAACTCCTTACTGTCGTTGCTCAAAAGTCTGCAACATGAAAGTTGCAGAGTTCGAAATGGGTCAAAGACATGGAATATCTTTGGCAATGTAACACATAGAGAGTAATGAAACAATAAGCCTATACTACATGCATATTTGGCTGGTGGTAAGGCTCTATGGTTACTGATTTGCTAAAAGCCAATTTTTCCCTACATCAAAGGAATAATTTTGTTTAACTATCATGGTGGTTGTTAAACATTGAGAATGGTTGACAATGACATCCTCAATCCCAATTAAAAGTACTCATTAAAACCCAATAGCTTTTATTAGAGGTAACATGTTGAGATTCACATGATATTCAATTACGGATACTCAAAACGTCCATAACCGGGGACACGGCTAATCATGATTAGTTTATACACTCTGCAGAGGTTTGCGCACTTTTCCCCACAAGACTCGATCGCCTCCGCTTGATTCTCGTGACTACATGGTGTTTGAGAAAGCGGATGACCGAGACATAGTCTTTCAGAAGCGCTAGCACCTTACATGTGGGTAGACCGTACCAACCTACATCCCCTACATCAGCTAGCCTACCCGTAAGAGTTCGCACAACTTAATCAACTACGCCAGAGCCCATAATTGGCTTGTGGCTGCACACGGAAGTTTCCAGCTTGAATAATCTTATGATCCCTTAGAGCACGGGTGGCGGTCCAAGAAATACCGAGCAAGTCCTCGATAGAAACCAGGTGCCTCAATCCACCCAGATGTGTGTTTAGGTTGCCACCTTAGATAAACCATTAATTAACAATCTCACATCTGTCATGGATATTCACTCACCCAATCCACGTCTACTAGCATAGCATAGCATAATAAGCAAACGTAGAAGTAACTCCCAAGGTTTCATAAGTAACAGGTAATAGGTACTACCTCAATCTACTTCCCATCCCACAATTTAATTTAGATCCTAACCATGCAAGTGTTTGAGGGTTTGATCTAATGCATAAAACCGGGTAGTAGAAAAGGTATGATCAAAGTGTTACTTGCCTTTGTCGATGATCCGCGTGACCTAGAGATTCAAGTAACAAGCGCGCACTCCGGTGATCTAACGCAGACAAACAACAAGCATACAATAAGTACTCATCTAATGCACAGGAAATCTCGAATAAAAGATCTAACCGGAGAGTTCAACTTAAGAACCCTGGTTGCAAAAAGAATCGAATCAAATAAGGCATCGAAAGTCGGAACTCGAGAGAGAACGACTCGGTTTAGAAATCTGAAATTAGGTCAAAATTTCACAGTAGCAAAACTCTGTGAAAGTTGGTTAGTCGAACGGCGGTTTCGTTCTGAAACTCCAGGCGCTTGAATCACCTGATTTCGATAAGCGAGCAAGAAATAAAACAGATTTGAAAATTGGATCGGAAATCGAATCGTAAAAATAACGGATTAAATCCGATTAAAAAGAAAACCGACACACGGTTTAAATAACGGACGTTCGTTAACAGAACCAATCCAACGAGCGCGTTCATTGAAACGAACGGTTCGGTGAACGTTTGTTAAATAAGAAAACCGAAAAATAAAACCAATCTAGTTTTTTTTTTAAAAACCGAACATGTTTTTTTTAAATAAACCGGATCGGTTTTTAGGGAAAACCGATCGGGCGGGCTACTCTCCGTGATCGCCGGCGGGCTCCGGCGGCGGGCTAGGGTCGGCGGCGAGGTCGGGAGGGGCGGCGAGGCTGGCGGGCTCCTGCCGGGCGAGGGACGGCGGCGGGCGCTCACGCTGGTCGGGAGGCGAGGGGCGAGGCGGCTCAGTGAGAGAGGGGGGGCGATATAGGGGGCCGGGTGGCTTGGGGGAGGGGCAAGGCGCTGGTCTGAGCCGGACTGGAGGCGTCGGGCGGGGAAGTTCCCGTCAAGCGCGGCGAGGCGAGGGAGAGGGAGGCGGGCAATGGTTGGGACTGGTGGGCCTTGGCCCAGGAGCGATTTTTTTAAACAAAACGAATTAAAAAAATACTAAATGAACTCGATTTAAATAAAACAAATTTTCCCGACTCCTAAAAATGAGTCTAACAAAATGAACTTTAAAACGGCAAACATGCATAAATTTTTAAAATGCTCATTTTTGCCTAAGCAAAATAAATCTTCCAAAACCAAATTTTGATTTATTTATAATATCTTCATTTTTCCTAAATATTGGGAAAGTCATATTATTCCCTCTCTTAAAATTTTTATAGGAAAAACTTTATGAAGATAATTAAATAAACTAAATGATCCTATTTTCAAAATTTGAGAAATCCCAAATATGAAAATAATGAAACTTCCAACTCTCTCCGAGGGTCCTTGAGTTGCGTGAAATTTTCTAGGATCGGAAAATGCGAGAAAAATATGATATGCATGATGACCTAATGTATAACATTCCAAATTGAAAATTTGGGATGTTACATGTGCCAACATGCTATTGAGATGATTGTGATGTGGTATGATGGGGTGGTATCCTCCTTTGAATGATTTAAGTGACTTGACTTGGCACATGTTCACGCATGTAGTTGAAACAAATCAACATAGCCTTCACGACATTTATGTTCATGGTGGATTATATCCTACTCATGCTTGCATCCAATGTTTATTAATTTAAATGCACGTACATGGCTGTTGTCGCTCTCTAGTTGGTCGCTTCACAGTCTTTTGCTAACCTTCACCTGTACTAAGCGGGAATACTGCTTGTGCATCCAATCCCTTTAAACCCCAAAGTTATTCCGGATGATTCCACTATACCTTCCTATATGCGGTATCTACCGCTGCTCCAAGCAAATTTGTATGTGCCAAACTCTAAACCTTCAAATAAACATTCTGTTTTGTATGCTCGAATAGCTCATGTATCAACCAAGGTTGTCCTTATCTTCCGTGTTAGGCGGGTTATTCTCAAGAGGAGTGGACTCCGCCTCACTCACGAGAAAATGGCTGGTCACCGGATGCCCAAATCCCATGCTTTATGCAAACTAAATCAAAATTAATTGCAAACAAAACTCCCCCAGGACCTCGATGTATGTTGGAGGCACTCGTTGTTTCGAGCAAGCCATTGATTGATGCTTGTTGGTGGAGGGGGAGTATAAACTTTACCATTCTGTTTGGGAACCGCCTATAATGTGTTTATCATGGAAGATATCGCCATCTCTTAGTTGCTATGTTGACAATGAAAGTATACCGCTCAAAATATAATTTATCTCTATTTCAAAACCGAGCCTCGCACCTCTACGAATCCCTCGCTTCCTCTGCGAAGGGCCTATCCATTTACTTTTATGTTGAGTCACCACCCTCTTATTAAAAGCACTAGCGGAGAGCACAAATTGTCATTTGCATTCATCATTGTTAATTTATATTGGGTATGACTATGATTGGATCTCTTTTACCATGAATTACAATGTCTAGTCAGTCCCTGATCTTTAAAGGTGCTGTGCATTTATGTTTTGCGGTCTCAGAAAGGGCTAGCGAGATACCATCTTGTTATATCATATTATGATTGTTTTGAGAAAGTGTTGTCATCCGAGATTTATTATTATGACTCGCTAGTTGATTATGCTATTGATATGAGTAATTGTGAGACCTGAGAATTATTGCAAATGTGGTTAGTTATGATATTTGCTGAAAACTTGAATGCTGGCTTTACATATTTACAACAACAAGAGCAAACAGAGTTTGTAAAAGTTTTTCTTTCTTTCTTTCAGTTTGTCAACTGAATTGCTTGAGGACAAGCAAGGGTTAAAGCTTGGGGAGTTGATACGTCTCCGTCAGATCTACTTTTCAAACACTTTTGCCCTTGTTTTGGACTCTAACTTGTAAGGATTTGAATGGAACTAACCCGGACTGACGTTGTTTTCAGCAGAATTGCCATGATGTTGTTTTATGTGCAGAAAACAAAAGTTCTTGGAATGACCTGAAACTCCACGGAACATCTTAGAAAAAACAATAAAAAATCCTCGCCAAAGATGAAGACTAGGGGGCCCACACCATGTCCACGAGAGTGGGGGGCGCGCCCCCCCTCTAGGGCGCGCCCCCTACCTCGTGGCCCCCCTGGAAACCCTCTGACGCCAATTCCAACTCTATAGATCTGCTTTCGGAGAGAAAAAAATAGAGAGAAGAAATCATCGCGCTTTACGATACGGAGTCACCGCCAAGCCCTAAAACCTCTCGAGGGCTGATCCGAGTCCGCTCGAGGCTCCGGAGAGGGGGATTCATCGCCGTCGTCATCATCAACCATCCTCCATCACCAATTTCATGATGCTCACCGCTGTGCGTGAGTAATTCCATCGTAGGCTTGCTGGACGGTGATGGGTTGGATGAGATTTATCATGTAATCGAGTTAGTTTTGTTAGGGTTTGATCCTAGTATCCATTATGTTCGAGATTGATGTTGCTATGACTTTGCTATGCTTAATGCTTGCCACTAGGGCCCGAGTGCCATGATTTCAGATCTGAACCTATTATGTTTTCATGAATATATGTGAGTTCTTGATCCTATCTTGCAAGTCTATAGTCACCTACTATGTGTTATGATCCATCAACCCTGAAGTGACAATAATCGGGACCACTCTCGGTGATGACCATAGTTTGAGGAGTTCATGTATTCACTATGTGCTAATGCTTTGTTCCGGTTCTCTATTAAAAGGAGGCCTTAATATCCCTTAGTTTCCATTAGGACCCACGCCACACGGGAGGGTAGGACAAAAGATGTCATGCAAGTTCTTTTCCATAAGCACGTATGACTATATTCGAATACATGCCTACATTACATTGATGAATTGGAGCTAGTTCATGTCACCCTATGTTATGACTGTTACATGATGAACCGTATCCGCATAATTATCCATCACTAATCCGGTGCCTACGAAGTTTTCCATATAATCGTTTACGCTTATTTACTTTTCCATTGCCATCTTGTTACAATCACTACAAAATACCAAAAATATTTACTATTGCTTGCACTACTCTTTTGTTACCGTTACCACCACTATCATATTATCGTCTTGCTAAACACTTTGCTGCAGATACTAAGTTTCCTGTGTGGTTGAATTGACAACTCAGCTGCTAATACTTGAGAATATTCTTTGGCTCCCCTTGTGTCGAATCAATAAATTTGGGTTGAATACTCTACCCTCGAAAACTGTTGCGATCCCCTATACTTGTGGGTTATCAGTCCCGGATTAGATCACGGACATGACGAGGAGTCTCGAAATGGTCGAGAGGTAAAGATTCATATATTGAAAGGTTGCATTCGGACATCGGAATGGTTCCGAGTGATTCAGACATTTTTCTGGAGTACCAGGAGGTTACCGGAACCCCTCAGGGAAAGATATGAGCCTTATGGGCCATAGGAGGGAGGCTAACTAGCCCACAAGGGGCAGGTGCGCCCCCACAAGGGAGGAGGCCGAATTGGACTTGGGAAGGGGGCGCCACCCCCTTTCCTTCTTCTACTCCCTCTCCCTCCCCTTTTCCCCCTCCGGTAGAAGGAAAAAAAGGTGGGGCCGAATCCTACTAGGACTGGAGTCCTAATAGGACTCCCCTCTCCCTGGCGCGCCCCTTGTTGGCCGGCCTCCTCCTCCCCTCCTTTATATATGGGGGTAGGGGGCACCCCAAAGACACAAGTTGATTTCTTAGCCGTGTGTGGTGCCCTCCTCCACAGTTTTACACCTCGGTCATATCGTCGTAGTGCTTAGGCGAAGCCCTGCGCCGGTAACTTCATCATCACCGTCACCATGCCTTCGTGCTGACGGCACTCTCCCTCGGCCTCAGCTGGATCTAGAGTTCGAGGGACATCACTGAGCTGAACGTGTGCAGATCGCGAAGGTGCCGTGCGTTCGGTACTTGATCGGTTGGATCGCAAAGACGTTCGACTACATCAACCGCGTTACTTAACGCTTCCGCTTTCGGTCTACGAGGGTATGTGGACACACTCTCCCTGCTCGTTACTATGCTTCTCCTAGATAGATCTTGCGTGATCGTAGGTAATTATTTTGAAATACTACGTTCCCCAATAGTGGCATCCGAGCAAGGTCTATACGTAGATGTTTTATGCACGAGTAGAACACAAAGAGTTGTGGGTGATAATAGTCATACTGCTTACCAGCATGTCATACTTTGATCCGGCGGTATTGTTGGATGAAGCGCCCCAGACCGACATTACATGACCGCATTCATGAGACTGGTTCTACCGCCATGCTTCGCACACATGTGGCTAGTGGGTGTCTGTTTCTCCAACTTTAGTTGAATCGAGTTTGACTATGCCCAGTCCTTGTTGAAGGTTAAAACAACACACTTGATGAAAAATCGTTGTGGTTTTGATGCGTGGTTAAGAACAGTTCTTGCTAGAAGCCCGTAGCAGCCACGTAAAACTTGCAACAACAAAGTAGAGGACGTCTAACTTGTTTTTGCAGGGCATGTTGTGATGTGATATGTTCAAGACTTGATGAGATATAAATTGTTATATGAGATAATCATGTTTTGTTAAAGTTATCGGCAACTGGCAGGAGCCTTATGGTTGTCTATTTATTGCATAAGATGCAAGCGCCATATAATTGCTTTACTTTATCGCTATGCGATAGCAATAGTTGCAAAAGCAATAGTTGGCGAGACGACCATGTGACGACACGTTGATAAAGATCATGGTGTCATGCGCTTGGACGATGGAGATCATGACGGTACTTTGGAGATGGAGATCAAAGGCACAAGATGATGATGGCCATATCATGTCGCATATTTTGATTGCATGTGACGTTTATCTTTTATGCATCTTATTTTTCTTAGTACAATGGCAGCATTATGAGATGATCCCTTACTAAAATTTCAAGGTATAAGTGTTCTCCCTGAGTATGCACCGTTGCGACAGTTCTTCGTGCTGAGACATCACGTGATAATCAGGTGTGATAAGCTCTACGTTCACATACAACGGGTGCAAGCCAGTTTTGCACATGCAGAATACTCGGGTTAAACTTGACGAGCCTAGCATATGCGTATATGGCCTCGAACACCGAGACCGAAAGGTCGAACGTGAATCATATAGTAGATATGATCAACATAGTGATGTTCACCATTGAAAGCTGCTCCATCTCACGAGATGATCGGACATGGTTTAGTTGATATGGATCACGTGATCATTTAGATGACTAGAGGGATGTCTATCTAAGTGGGAGTTCTTAAGTAATATGATTAATTGAACTTAAATCTATCATGA
The DNA here is from genome assembly GCA_021605145.1 of Aegilops bicornis. Lineage (NCBI taxonomy): Eukaryota > Viridiplantae > Streptophyta > Magnoliopsida > Poales > Poaceae > Aegilops > Aegilops bicornis. The sequence goes on from CM038669.1 coordinate 361,967,476, forward strand.
ACTTAGTCCTCATAGTATTTGCACATCTATGTTGTAGATCAATTGCTCGCGTATAGCTTCCCCGTTTTATTTATGATATGTTCCTAGAGAAAACTAAGTTGAAAGTTGATAGTAGCAATGATGCGGACTAGGTCCGTGATCTGAGGATTATCCTCATTGCTGCACAGAAGAATTATGTCCTTGATGCACCGCTAGGTGACAGAACTATTGCAGGAGCAAATGCAGACGTTATGAACGTTTGACAAGCTCGGTATGATGACTACTTGATAGTTTAGTGCACCATGCTTTACGGCTTAGAATCGGGACTTCAAAATGTTTTGAAACACCATGGAGCATATGAGATGTTCCAAGAGTTGAAATTGGTATTTCAGACTCATGCTTAGTCGAGAGGTATGAGACCTCCGATAAGTATTTTTGCCTACAAGATGGAGGAGAATAGCTCAACCAATGAGCATGTGCTCGTAATGTCCGAGTACTACAATTGCTTGAATCAAGTGGAGTCAATCTTCCGTATAAGATAGTGATTGATAGAGTTCTCTAGTCACTATCACCAAGTTACAAGAACTTCGTGATGAACTATAATATGCAAGGGATGACGAAAACGATTCCCCGAGCTCTTCGCGATGCTGAAATCGGCGAAGGTAGAAATAAGGAAAAGCATCAAGTGTTGATGGTTGACAAGACCACTAGTTTCAAGTAAAAGGGCAAGGGAAAGAAAGGGAACTTCAAGAAGAATGACAAGCAAGTTTCCACTCCCATGAAGAAGCCCAAAGCTAGACCCCAAGCCTGAAACCGAAAGTGCTTCTCTTTGCCAAAGGAAATGGTCACCGGAAGCGGAACTGCCCCAAATACTTGGCGGATAAGAACGATGGCAAAGTGAACAAAAGTATATATGATATACATGTTATTGATGTGTACTTTACTAGAATTCATAGTAGCCCCTGTGTCGGGGATATACCCCGCGGTATCACACGACCAGAGATATGACCCTGCTGGGACTTGGTGTTTCATTGGTAATCCGGCAGATGTTAAGCTGACATATGTTAAACCGGACAGATGATAAGCCAGATGTTAAGCCGACAGATTGTAAGCGGCCGTGATTGTTTAAGCGGATGTTAAGCCAGTGATTGTGTGGCCGTACAGATTGTTTAAGCGGATGTTAAGCCGGCCAGATTGTTTAAGCCGGATGTTTAAGTCGATCGTGATGTAGTCGATCGGGGTTAATAAGCCCAAAACGTTAAGAAGCCCATGGAGAGAAGCCCATGAAGAGAAGTCGTAACAGTTAAGTCTTAAGTCCGAGTTGGACTCTACATGTAACCCGCCCTTCAACTTATATATGAGGAGGCAGTGGCACCCTAAGAGGGACAAGTTGAATAATCTCTAGGCTAGACACGACTAGGAGAGCCGGGTTACTGGCGACTCCCTCATGAGCATAATGAGACCTAGCCACAAACAACATGTAGGATTGTTACCGGATGATGTTTCCCGGGGCGCGAAGCTGTCTAAACCCTTGTCTTGTGTGTTCATCCGCTTCGTGTATCTCGATTCTGATCAACCCCTCTCAAGCTACCCCATAGATGCGTTGGCCTCACGACTAAGTCCTTTCACTAGGACATCTGACGTGACAAATCCACGACTGTTGGTGCCCACCGTGGGGCTCGCACATGGTGGTGTTGAGTTCTTTAAGGGATCTTTCCTAGGGTTCGAGAAAGTTCGCAATTTTTCGGCTCAAAGCCGGCGTGGAAAATTCACATCAGCCGTAAGTTCATCAGTCGAGATTGATGAAGGATTCTACGGTGGTAGATGCGAGATTAAGACTGTTTTAGGGTTTGGTGTTCTGTGCGCCGTCGACACGAGGCAGTCTGTTGAAACCAATGGAAAGTTGATTTTGTTTGTGCGCCGCTGATCCGCCGAATCCAGTTCGAGACCGACAAAAATTTCTGCTGCCTGATTCGCCGAGTCCCGCAAAGTTTCTGCTGCCAAGTTACAGGATCAAGCCCCGTGGTTTTTGCTAAGGATTGGAGTACTGGTCTTGCACACTACATCAATTATTATATTAAGAGCTTCTACTGAGTCATGCTCACGGGAAGGCCACGACCGGAAATGGATCAGGCCACCAACTTGGTCTCCGCCTGGGTCTTCGCTTCAGAGCAGCCGGCCGCGTTCCGCCTCGGTCATGTTCGAGCCGCCGCCAGGAATCCGCCTCTACCACGGGGCTGCGCCTCCGAGCCACCCTGGCCGTCGCTGCACCTTGAGCCGCCCGCTGTCGTTGCTTGCCTGGCCGTCTTGGTCCCCACCTCTGTTTATGCCACCGAAAACGCCCTGGTCCTGCCCTGCGTGCCTTGCACTGCCTTGTGCCTTCGAGCGCCCGTGGCCAGCTGCTTCCATCGCCGCGGGCCGCATCTGCTGTGGCCCGCTGTTGCTGTGACCCTTGGAGCAAGAACCTCCGTCAAATTTGCCGAGTCGCCGCCGGGTCAAGCCCTTTGCGGGTACCTTCCCGCCTCTGTTGTGGTCGCCTTGCCCTGCCCGCCGTCGAGTCAGCCTTGTCTCTGCCATGAGTCGCCGGGACCCTCTGCAGCTCACCGCGCCGACCTCGCCTTGGCCACCCTGCCAGCTCCGCCCGGCGCGCCACAGGCTGCCTTGCCCTGGTCGCGCCGCCTCTCCGCCCGCCGCCAGCGTGCAGTACTTCTCCGCCCTCCACCGGCTCGCTGCTCCGCCTCACCGGGGGCCTTCCCGAGCTGCCGTGACGAAGGAGCCCTGCTCCTCAAGTCACTGCCATGGCCGGCCTTCTCCGTGCTGAGGCCCGCAGCTCGAGCGTATGCCGCCCTAGCCTTCGAGGCCCGCAGCCGGCCGGCTTCAAGCCGCCGTTCCCCACATGCGCCTCGAGCCGCCCGTGCGCTGCTATGAGTCGCCGACCGCCTCCGCTGTCTTGAGCCGCCACAGCCCCGTGCAACCTCAACTGCTCCATCGGGTCGAGCCGCCGTGAGTCGCCGGCCGCCTCTGCGCCTATCCGCGCAGTCTAACCTCGCGGGACTCCGTGCCTTGGGCCGCCTACTGCGATTTCGAGCCACTGTGAGCCGCCATCGCTGCTCTGACCTGCCGGGTCAAGTCGCCGTCTCCGGCTCACATCCATTGCGTGTGGTTTCCTCTGTTTCAAGCCGCCTCCGAGTCAATTCCTCCACTTCGAAACCAACCTCAACCTAGTTCCAATCCGAGTCGCCTTCTTAACTGGTTCCGAGTCACCTTCACTGCATCGCTGCTCCGCCTCGGGCAGCCGCTGCTTGCGCGGCCCCGACAGCCCGTCTTTACCGGTCGCCAACATCGTGGTAGTGTCAAGTCACCACCGCCGGACGCCGAGTACCTGCGAGCCGCCACCAGCCTCGTCGGCGTCGCCTCCAACCCGCCGTTGCAGACTCGTATCCTCTGCGCAAACCATCACAGCAGAGCCGGCCTCGCCAATGCCTCGCCGGTTTACTCCCACCACGACCAGTTGTAAGCGGCCGCCTCATCACTTCGCCATCAAGCAGCCTTGGTCTCACCCTCACCAGGCCTCTCCGCGCCCGAGCTCTTCCTCGACTCCACCACGACCCGCGTTGGCCTTGCGCCTCCTCGACCCGCTAAATCGCCGCTTCGGCCTCGCTTTGAGTCGCCGGTGCTTCGCAGCAGTGGCCGACTCCGCTGTTCTTACCGCTTCTGCCCCGACCGGAGTCCGCTCACCACGAGCCGACCCTGCTACTTCGCTGGCCGCTCCAAACTCGCTAAACGCCGGGTCACTACGGCAGGAGCCATGAGCCGCCGCTGTGGATTCGGGCCGCCCCCGCGCCCGTGGCGGCTCTGCTCCGGAGCCACCTCTTCTGCCCCGGGCCGCTTCTGCTGCGACCATCTCCAGCCCTGCGGGCTCTCGCCGCTCGCTCCACCAGGAATGGTCGCGAGCCGCCCGGCCTCCATGAGTCGCCGTCACCTTGCCTGACCCGCCGCGCCTCACTGGAGAACCGCCGCCTGATTCTGAGCCGCTAGGAGCCACATCCGGGAGCCGGTCGCACCTCGTCATCGCCTCAGCTACATGGAGCTACATCATCGAGCCGGCCGTGCCTCACTATCACCTTCACCGTCCATAACCGCTACGGTCATGCCTTGAGTCGCTGGCTATTTTTCCCTCGCTCTTCCTTCACCCGCTCGTATCGTTCCTGCTCAGCCTTCTGCCCGCTCGCCGATTAGGCCTTGCTGGTTGCCTGCTGCATTAACTACTGCTTGGGCGGTCTTGGGGGTTGAAAAAAAATTGGTTAACATGACTCGGAGGGTCCCTTTTTTAGTCGCCCGGTACCGCACTTAAGCCACCACCTCCACCACAGCCATGAAGAATGGCTAAATCATAGCTGCAGTTACTGGAGGAGATTTATGGACGTTATATACAAATCATTTTTCATCCAAACAAATCAGGTGAAAGTTGTCCAATCAATTTTTATTGATACATTTTTATTTTCTTCGAGAAGAATTACTCTCGTTTGTGCAAATTCTTATGCAGAACAATTACAAAAGTGACTATCAAGCTATGGCCCTTGCGTACGTCCGATGGGTCAATGGATAGGGTCAATTATAACCCACCGAGATTCAACATATTCCAACAATCCACTGGTTATATCATGGTCAAGCATGGAGAGTCTCAAGCCAACTCCTCAAGTAGTCTTAAGACTCGGGGGCTACGATGACATGACTCAGCAAATCTTGCCAGTTTCAGCAAATTCAAGAACCCCAGGACGATGGAGGGAAAGATAACCCGGTCCCGGAGGCTACTGCTATATTGATGAAAATTTAAAGGCCGTCAGAAAATTTCTGGCTTAATAGTATATGAAAATTACAAAATCCCGGCTCAATGAAGGAGTTCCAGGTCATCAGAAAGGATTCCGGTTCAAAATCTGGCTCAAGAGACATCTCTCTCCCATAAAGCGTTGAAGCTCTCACATATCCGGTTTAAAATCCGGCTCAAGGGAAATCAGTCTCACTGAAGTTCTCAAATATCTGGTTTACAATCCAGCTCAAGGGAAATTTGTTTATCACAAAGCTCCGAAGCTCTCAATACCTGGTTTAACATCCGGTTCAAGAAGAATTTATCTTTTACCAAAAGTTAAAGGTTGCCGAAGAGGACCTGCTGCCATGATGCGCGGTTCAAACATGGGTATCCTGCCTTATTGGCTTATCTTATAGTCACTTGGGGGCTTCCTGTTCAAACATAGGTGTATTCACCAAAGAGAACATAGCTGTCGGTACCCTCTTGATCGGCGCAATGCCAAAACTTATATGGTAACTTGGGGGCTTCTTGTTCAAACATAAGTGTATTCACCAAAGAGAACATAGCTGTCGGTACCCTCTTGATCGGCTCAAAGCCACACTTGTAAGCATGTCACTTGGGGGCTTCCTGTTCAAACATAGGCGCATTCGACCAAAGAGAACATAGCGTTACTACCCTCTTGACCAGGTTTGTTCAAACATAGGCGTATTCGACCAAAGATAACATAACCTTTCCGGTCATCCTACCCGTAGCCACTACTTCAACTCCATTGGGTAATCTCGATTGACCGCTTGAACTCTTAACGACCGGTCTTTATAGGCGTATTCGACAAAGATCTCGAGCTTCGTTAAGATTCAAACGGCGGTTTGTCATGTGAGAGTACGGCTTACAGATAGTCAGGATAGACTCATGCTTCGTAAGCCGCCTTCCTTGAAACTTGGATAAATCGGCTCGTGATGTATGTTGTTACTCCTGCCTCACAGATTCTGATAAAGTCTTTGAGCAAGACCGGACTTTATCTAGGGTTCAAATGTCGATTGGGCTGCGTGAGTCGTGCTCACTAACGCATGAACAATCCAGTGGCTTAGGCTAGTTTCATTGAAGTTTTCTGTCATCATACACATACATCATCATATGTTGCATCATCATTACATCATCATAGCATACATCATATATGCATAGATATACTGGTTTATATTGTAGGAATCGGTTTTCAAACCAGGTTATATTATTCAAATCTTTAATAGCCAACATGGCTGGATTTTTATTATGGTTATCAATAACCAATATTATGATTGAGGTTTTCAAAGTCGCTTCAGCGCAATGGCTATTATTTTATCAATGGATATAATTTATTCTACAGTGGAAGGAATAGTCCCGAGTCACTGCAGGCTCACGACCCGACACTCGGGGGCTACATTATTGAAATTGAGATTACATCAAATATGCAATTCCCATGTCACTGCCGGCATGCACCATGGCACTTGGGGGCTAATGCAAAATCATTTTTTGTTCACTTTATTGAAGACCCAACTCATCACATCGTAATGAGCCGGCCTTTGGGAGCTACCAATTGCTCCTGTCAAAATTTAAGTATATATAAAGTCCTAGCTCAATATTATCTTAATAAGCCGGCCCTTGGGGGCAATACTGGTTGAAGTTTTTATAAGTATAAGGCAATTACAAGTCCCAGGTTGCTGCAAGCATGACAACCCGTCACTTGGGGGCTACCTATGTGGAATACTCAGTTCTGACTAGTGATGGAGATGAACAACATGGATTTCTTCAAAGTGGTAATATTTATATTAAAGCAAGTCTTAAGTCATCACTTTGCTCTGCTCAAGACTTGGGGGCTATAGGTAATATGGATATGAGGGAGAGAAATCTTCAAAATTCTTAGTTTTGACCCGGTGTCGGCAACAATTATGACTCGGCATCATCTGTTTATAACCCGGCAATTTTTGCAATGATAAACCGGCAAGTTTTACATCTTCAAGCCGGCCAAAGAATCAGATGAGTATTTCAAAGACCAATATGTTTTAAGCATTGGGAGCTGAGTCAAATGAATTATTCTTCACAATTTTTCTCTATGAGAAACCAACGTCAGCAAATTGATTATGAAGATGGCCTATTGAGCCAGATTTTCTAGAAGAAGGAAATGACAAGGAATTAAGGATGATCAGGTGCCGGCTTACAAAAGTTCTTAAACCGGAGCATAATCTGTCAAAATTGTTCTTGTGTTTGTTTATAGGATCAGTTTAACATGGATAAATCCAAATTAAACTGGGGGCTAATGTCGGGGATATACCCCGTGGTATGACCCGGCCGGAGATATGACCCGGCCGGGACTTGGTGTTTCATTGGTAATCCGACAGATGTTAAGCTGGCAGAGGTTAAGACGGACAGATGATAAGCCAGATTGTTTAAGCGAGATGTTAAGCTGGCAGATTGTGGCCGTGATTGTTTATGCGGATGTTAAGCGGCAGATTGTAAGTCGGCTGATTGTTTAAGCCGGATGTTAAGCGGCCAGATTGTTTAAGCGAGATGTTTAAGTCGACTGTGATGAGTCGCCAGGTTAATAAGCCCAAAACGTTAAGAAGCCCATGGAGAGAAGACCGTGAAGAGAAGTCAGAATAGTTAAGTCTTAAGTCCGAGTTGGACTCTACATGTAACCCGCCCCTTCAACTTATATAAGGAGGGGCAGGGCACCCCAAGAGGGACAAGTCGAATAATCTCTAGGCTAGACACGACTAGGAGAGCCGGGTTACGGCGACTCCCTCATGAGCAAAATGAGACCTAGCCACAAACAACATGTAGGGTTGTTACCGGATGATGTTTCCTGGGGCCCGAAGCTGTCTAAACCCTTGTCTTGTGTGTTCATCCGCTTCGCCTATCTCGATTCCGATCAACCCCTCTCAAGCTACCACATAGATGCGTTGGCCTCACGACTAAGTCCTTTCACTAGGACATCTGACGTGACAAATCCACGACACCCTGGGTATTTGATACTGGTTCAGTTGCTATGATTAGTAACTTGAAACAGGAGTTATAAAATGAACAAAGACTAGTTGAGGGCAAGGTGATGATGTGTGTTGGAAGTGATTCCAAGGTTGATAAGATCACCATCGCATAGTCCTTTTACCTTCGGGATTAGTGTTGAACCTAAAATAAATGTTATTTGGTGTTTGCGTTGAGCATAATATGATTGGATCATGTTTATTGCAATACGGTTATTCATTTAAGTCAAAGAATAATTGTTATTCTGTTTACATGAATAAAACCTTCTGTGGTCATACACCCAAGGTGAATGGTTTATTGAATCTCGATTGTAGTGATACACATATTCATAATATTGAAGCCAAAAGATGCAAGGTTAATAATGATAGTGCAACTTATTTGTGGCACTATCGTTTAGGTCATATTGGTGTAAAGTGCATGAAAAAAGCTCCATGCTGGTGGGCTTTTGGAATCACTTGATTATGAATCACTTGATGCTTGCGAACCATGCCTCATGGGCAAGATCACAGACTCCGTTCTCCGGAACAATAGAGCGAGCCACTGACTTATTGGAAATAATACATACCGATGTATGCGGTCCGATGAGTGTTGAGGCTCGCGGCTGGTATTGTTATTTTCTGACCTTCACAGATGATTTGAGCAGATATGGGTATATCTACTGAAACACAAGTCTGAAATATTTGAAAAGTTCAAAGAATTTCAGAGTGAAGTTGAGAATCATTGTAACAAGAAACTAAAGTTTCTATGATCTGATCGCGGAGGCGAATAATTGAGTTACGAGTTTGGCCTTCATTTGAAACAATGTGGAATAGTTTCGCAACTCACGCCATCTGGAACACCACAAACAGTAATGGTGTGTCCGAACGTCAGAATCAGTACTTTATTAGATATGGTGCGATCCATGATGTCTCTTGCCGATTTACCACTATCGTTTTGGGGTTATGCATTAGAGACAGCTGCATTCACGTTAAATAGGGCACCGTCTAAAAATCCGTTTAGACGACACTGTATGAATTGTGGTTTAGCAAGAAACCTAAGATGTCGTTTCTTAAAGTTTAGGGTTGCGATGCTTATGTGAAAAAGTTTCAGCCTGATAAGCTCAAACCCAAATCGGAGAAGTGCGTCTTCATAGAATACCCAAAAGAAACTGTTGGGTACACCTTCTATCACAGATCCGAAGGCAAGATGTTTGTTGCTAAGACTGGATCCTTTCTATAGAAGGAGTTTCTCTCAAAAGAAGTGAGTGGGAGGAAAGTAGAACTTGATGAGGTAATTGTACCTTCTCTCGAATTGGAAAGTAACTCGTCACTGAAATCAGTTCCAGTGATGCCTGCACCAATTAGTGAGCAAGTTAATGATGATGATCATGAAACTTCAGATCAAGTTGCTACCAAACCTCGTAGGTCAACCAGAGTATGATCCGCACCAGAGTGGTACGGTAATCATGTTCTGGAAGTCATGTTACTAGACCATGATGAACCTACGAACTATGAGGAAGCAATGATGAGCCCAGATTCCGACAGATGGCTTAAGGCCATCAAATCTGAGATAGAATCCATGTATGAGAACAAAGTGTGGACTTTGGTGGACTTGCCCGATGATCGGCAAGCCATTGAGAATAAATGGATCTTCAAGAGGAAGACGGACGCTGATAGTAGTGTTACTATCTACAAAGCTCGACTTGTCGACGAGGGTTTTTGACAAGTTCAAGATGTTGACTACGATGATATTTTCTCACTCGTATTGATGCTTAAAGTCCTACGAATCATGTTAGCAATTGCGTCATTTTATGAAATCTGACAAATGGATGTCAAAACTACATTCCTTAATGGATATCTTAAAAAGAGTTGTATATGATGCAACCAGAAGGTTTTTTCGATCCAAAAGGTGCTAACAAAGTATGCAAGCTCCAGCGATCCATTTATGGACTGCTGCAAGCATCTCGAAGTTGGAATATACGCTTTGATAAGTTGATCAAAGCATATAGTTATATACAGACTTGCGGTGAAGCCTGTATTTACAAGAAAGTGAGTGGGAGCACTGACCTTTTACGATAAGTATATGTGAATGACATATTGTTGATTGGAAATGATGTAGAATTTTCTGGAAAGCATAAAGGAGTGTTTGAAAGGAGTTTTTCGAAGAAATACCTCTGTGAAGCTGCTTACATATTGATCATCAAGATCTATAGAGATAGATCAAAATGCTTGATAAGTTTTTTTCAATGAGTACATACCTTGACAAGATTTTGAAGTAGTTCAAAATGGAACAGTCAAAGAAGGAGTTCGTGCCTGTGTTGCAAGGTGTGAAATTGAGTAAAGACTCAAAACCCAACCACGGCAGAAAATAGAAAGAGAATGAAAAGTCATTCCCTATGCCTCAGTCATAGGTTATATAAAGTATGCTATGTTGTGTACCAAACCTATTGTGTACCTTGCCATGAGTTTGGCAAGAGGGTACGATATTGATCCAGGTGGATCACTTGACAATGATCAAAATTATCCTTAGAAGACTAAGGAGATATTTCTCGGTTATGGAGGTGATAAAGAGTTCGTCGTAAAGAGTTATGCTGATGCAAGCTTTTACACTGATCCGGATGACTCCGAGTCTCAATATGGATACATAATGAAAGTGGGAGCAATTAGCTAGAGTAGCTCCATGCAGAGCATTGTAGACATAGAAAAATTGCATAATACATATGGCTCTGAATGTGCAGACCCATTGACTAAGCTTCTCTCACAAGCAAAACATGATCATACCTTAGTACTCTTTGGGTGTTAATCACATAGCAATGTGAACTAAATTAATGACTCTAGTAAAACCCTTTGGGTATTAGTCACTGATATGTCTCCGTCGTATCTACTTTTCCAAACACTTTTGCCCTTGTTTTGGACTCTAACTTGCATAATTTGAATGGAACTAACCCGGACTGACGCTGTTTTCAGCAGAATTGCCATGGTATTATCTTTGTGCAGAAACAAAAGTTCTCGGAATGACCTGAAACTTCACGGAGATTATTTTTGGAAATAACAAAAATCTTGGCAAAGAATCAAGGCCAAGGGGCCCACACCCTGTCCACGAGGCGGGGAGGCGCCAGCCTGGCGCGCCCACGCCTCGTGGGCCCCCGGTGCTCCACCGACCTCAACTCCAACTCCATATATTCGTGTTCGGGGAGAAAAAACCCAGAGAGAAGGATTCATCGCGTTTTACGATACGGAGCTGCCGCCAAGCCCTAAACTCTCTCGGGTGGGCTGATCTGGAGTCCGTTCGGGGCTCCGGAGAGGGGAATCCGTCGCCGTCGTCATCATCAACCATCCTCCATCACCAATTTCATGATGCTCACTGTCGTGCGTGAGTAATTCCATAAATGAAGCTTCTTTGGGCGGTGATGGGTTGGATGAGATTTATCATGTAATCGAGTTAGATTTGTTAGGGTTTGATCCCTAGTATCCACTATGCTCTGAGATTGATGTTGCTATGACTTTGCTATGCTTAATGCTTGTCACTAGGGCACGAGTGCCATGAACTCAGATCTTATGTTTTCATCAATATATTTGTGTTCTTGATCCGATATTGCAAGTTATAGTCACCTACTATGTGTTATGATCCGGCAACCCCGAAGTGACAATAATCGGGACCACTCCCGGTGATGACCGTAGTTTGGGGAGTCCATGTATTCACTATTTGTTAATGCTTTGGTCCGGTACTCTATTAAAAGGAGGCCTTAATATCCCTTAGTTTCCACTAGGACCCCACCGCCACGGGAGGGTAGGACAAAAGATGTCATGCAAGTTCTTTTCCATAAGCACGTATGACTATATTACGAATACATGCCTACATTACATTGATGAATTGGAGCTAGTTCTGTGTCACCCTATGTTATGATCGTTACATGATGAACCACATCCGCATAATTCTCCATCACCGATCCAATGCCTCTGAGCTTTTCATATATTGTTCCTCGCTTATTTACTTTTCCGTTGCCCTTTGTTACAATCACTACAAAACTATCAATTACTTTTGCCACCTTATTACCGTTACTTCCATACTACTTTGCTACTAAATACTTTGCTGCAGATATTAAGTTATCCAGTGTGGCTGAATTGACAACTCGATTGCTAATACTTGAGAATATTCTTTGGCTCCCCTTGTGTCGAATCAATAAATTTGGGTTGAATACTCAACCCTCGAAAACTGTTGCGATCCCCTATACTTGTGGGTTATCAGTCACATGGCGATATGAACTAATCACATGGTGATGTGAACTATTGGTGTTAAATCACATGGCGATGTGAACTAGATTACTGACTCTAGTGCAAGTGGGAGACTGAAGGAAATATGCCATAGAGGCAATATTTCCTTGTATCATGATAAATGTTTATTATTCATGCTAGAATTGTATTAACCGGAAACTTAGTTACATGTGTGAATACATAGACAAAACAGAGTATCCCTAGCATGCCTCTACTTGACTAGCTCGTTAATCAAAGATGGTTATGTTTCCTGACCATAGACATGTGTTGTCATTTGATGAACGGGATCACATCATTAGAGAATGATGTGATAGCCAAGACCCATTCGTTAGCTTAGCATTATGATCGTTACAGTTTCATTACTACTACTTTCTTCATGACTTATACATGTTCCTCACACTATGAGATTATGCAACTCCCGGATACCGGAGGAACACCTTGTGTGCTATCAAACGTCACAACGTAACTGGGTGATTATAAAGATGCTCTACAGATGTCTCCGAAGGTGTTTGTTGGGTTGGCATAGATCAAGATTAGGATTTGTCACTCCATGTATCGGAGAGGTATCTCTGGGCCCTCTCGGTAATGCACATCACTATAAGCCTTGCAAGCAATGTGACTAATGAGTTAGTCACGGGATGATGCATTACGGAACGAGTAAAGAGACTTGCCGGTAACGAGATTGAACTAGGTATGATGATACTGAGGATCGAATCTCGGGCAAGTAACATACCGTTGACAAAGGGAACAACGTATGTTGTTATGCGGTTTGACCGATACAAATCTTCGTAGAATATGTAGGAGCCAATATGAGCATCCAGGTTCCGCTATTGGTTATTGACCACAGATGTGTCTCGGTCATGTCTACATAGTTCTCGAACCCGTAGGGTCCGCACGCTTATCGTTCGATGACGATTTGTATTATGAGTTATGAGATTTGATGACTGAAGTTTGTTCGAAGTCCTGGATGAGATAATGGACATGACGAGGAGTCTCGAAATGGTCGGACATAAAGATTAATATATTGGAAGGTTATATTCGGACACCGAAATGGTTCAGGTCGTGTCGGATAAGTTTCGGAGTACCGGAGGTTACCGGAACCCCCCGGGAAGTTCATGGGCCTTAGTGGAAAGGAGAGGAGGGCCACAAGGGAGGCTGCGCCCCCACCATGGCCAGTTCGAATTGTGCTAGGGAGGGGGGCGGCGCCCCCTCTTTCCTTCTCCCCTCTTCCTCCTTCCATCCTTCTCCCTCTCTTGGAAGGAAGGGGACTCCAACTAGGATTGGGAGTCCTAGTTGGACTCCCCATGGCGCGCGCCCCCCTTGTCCGGCCTCCTCCTCCTCCCCCTCCTTTATATACGCGGGAGGGGGCACCCCAAAGGACACACAAGTTTCTCTTAGCCGTGTGCGGTGCCCCCCTCCACAGTTACACACCTCGATCATATCGTCGTAGTGCTTAGGCGAAGCCCTCGCCAGAACTTCATCATCACTGCCGCCATGCCGTCGTCTTGACGGAACTCTCCTCGGCCTCAAGCTGGATCAAGAGCTTGAGGGCGTCCATCGAGTGAGCGTCTGCTTTGAGCGTGGAGGTGCCATACGTTCGGTGCTTGGATCGATTGGATCACGAAGACATACGACTACATCAACCGTGTTACTAAACACTTACGCTTTCGGTCTACGAGGGTACATGGACACACTCTCCCCTCTCGTTGCTATGCATCTCCTAGATAGATCTTGCGTGATCGTAGGAAAATTTTGAAATACTGTGTTCCCCAACAGTGGCATCCGATCCAGGTCTATGCGTAGATGTTATATGCACAAGTAGAACACAATGAGTTGTGGGTGATAATAGTCATACTGCTTACCAGCAACGTCTTACTTTGTAGCGACCAGACCTCAAACAGTCTGATCTCTATGCATCAGTGTCATCCCTCGATCAGTAATGCTGACACGCACAGTACTTGAAGGATTTATAACAGAGTAGCAATCACACACTTATTACATCGAGTGTCTCAAAAGAGAACTTATTACAAATAATTTGGCTTAAGGCCATCTAATAACGCTAACAGCGGAAGGCTTGGAAGATAAGCGAGTCCATCAACTCCAACGGCATCACTGAATATAGAACCACGACCTAAAGGCACCTTACTGTTGCGTCTAAAAAAGTCTCTGCGACATGAGCGTTGCAGTCCGAAAATGGGTCAAGACATGGAATATCTTTGGCAATGTAACACATAGAGAGTAATGAACAGAAATAGGCTATACTACATGCCCGTATGGCTGGTGGTAAGCTCTATGGATACAGTTTTGCGTAAAGCTAGTTTTTCCCTACTGCAAAGGAATAAATTTTATTTAACTATCAAGGTGGTTGTTAAACATTGAGAGTGTAGACACCCTCTCAATCCCAATTAAACATCATCATTAAAACCCAACAAAATTAATTAAAGTAACATGATGAGATTCACATGATAATCCAAGTACTAGATACTCAAGATGTCCATAACCGGGGACACGGCTAACCATGATTAGTTTATACACTCTGCAGAGGTTTGTGCACTTTTCCCCACAAGACTCGATCTCCTCCGTTGGGATTCTCGCACTACATGATGTTTGAGAAACGGATGGCCGAGACATAGTCTTTCAGAAGCGCTAGCACCTTACGATCGGGTAGACCATTACACCTACTTTCCCCTACATCTGCTAGTCTACCACTGTAAGAGTTCACACGACTTAATCAACTATGCTAGAGCCCATGGTAGCTTGTGGCTGCACACGGAAGTTTCTAGTATGAATAATCTCATGATCCCTTTGAGCCTGGGTGGCGGTCCATAAGGAAAAACAGGCAATCACTGGAATACCCAGGTGTCTCAATCCACCCAGATGTTTATTAAAGTTGCCACCTTAAATAAACCATGAATTAACAATCTCACATCTGTCATGGATACACTCACCCAATCCACGTCTACTAGCATAGCATGGCAATATAAGCAAACGCAGAAGTAACTCCCAAGGGTTTGATAATAAAACAGGTAATAGGTACTACCTCATCTACTTTCCCAAAACCCACAATTTAATTAGATCCTAATCATGCAATGTTTGAGGATTGATCTAATGCAATAAAAACTGGGTATGAAAGGGATATGATCAAAGTGTTACTTGCCTTGCTGATGATCCGTGAAACCTAGAGATTCGAAGTAGCAAGCGGCGCACTCCGGGTACTCTATCGCAAACAAACAAACAAGCATACAATAAGAACTCATCTAATGCACATGTAAAACTCCAATAAGAGATGTAACCATAAAGTTCAACGTAACAACTCCGGTTTGAAAAAAAAACACATCAAACGATGTGACGAAAGACAAACGGCGAAAGAAACAAGCTTCGTTTACTAATCTGGATCTAAGTCAAATTTCACAGAAGCAAAATCTTGTTTGAGTTGGTTAAACGGAAAGAGGGTTTCGAGATGAAAGTCTAGGCGCTTGAATCGCCTGATTCCGATAAACGAGCGAAAAGTTATACTAAAACGAAAATTGGATCGTAAATCGCGATCGAAATAATCGCGGAAAATCCGAAAAAGAAAAAGCGACGAATAGGTGAGAGCGAGCGTTAACGTCATTGCAACTAAGCGACAAAAACCGTTCGTTAAAACGAACGTACGGACGAACGTCCGCTAAATAAACTAAACCGGAAAAAAAAATAAACCGATCTAAATAAAGAAAATGACCGTGGTTTTTTATATGAAAAAAACCGGGCGGTTGATCGGTGAAGACCGGCGGCGGCGGCGGCAACCTTCGGCGGGGGCGAACTCCGGCGGGCGGCATCGGCGTGCGGCGAAGTGGCGGCGTGGCTCGGCGAAAGCGGCGCAAGGCGGCGGCGGCGGATCGAAGGGCTAGGTTAGGGTTAGAAGGCGAAAGGGGTCGGGATGGGCTCCCGACTTATAAAGGCCGGCGGAGCTAGAGTCCGGTCGGTACCCGGCTAGGTCGGTTCGCTTCTTTAAATAGTTTAAGTGTAGAACAACAAACAAAAGAAATACTAAACGGACTCCAAAAATCCCGAAATAAATTTTCCCTGACTTTCTAAAATCAAGCCGGACAAGGTGAACATTTATTTGGGGACTAAATGCAATTTTGAAAAACGCGCATTTTTTTCCTAATTCAAATAAAACAGCGAAAACTCCAAAATAAAATCTTATTTGATTTTTTTATTAAATCCTCAATATTTCTTTATTTTGGGAAAGTCATTTTATTCCCTCTCACTTATTTTTATAATTGAAATAATTGAAGATAAAATAAATTAAATCAAATGATCCTATTTTCAAAAATTTGAGAAAACTCGAATACGAAAGTAACGAATCCCCAACTCTCTCCGTGGGTCCTTGAGTTGCGTAGGATTTCTAGGATCTAGCCAAATTGCAATAAAATATGATATGCAATGATGATCTAATGTATAACATTCCAACTTGAAAATTTGGGATGTTACAAACCTACCCCTTAAGATGAATCTAGCCCTCGAGATTCGGGTTAACTAGAAAATAGGTGAGGGTGGTCCTTCACAGATCTTCCTCTCGCTCCCAGGTGGCTTCATCCTCGGTGTGGTGGCTCCACTGAACTTTGCAAAACTTGATAACCTTGTTGCAGGTTACTCGGCTGGCATAATCGAGAATCTTAACTGGTTTATCCTCATAGGTCAAATCACTATCCAATTGATTCGCTTCCAGCGGCACTGTATCTCTTAGCGGTATATCAGCCATCTCTGTGTGGCACTTCTTCAACTGGGAAACGTGGAACACGTCGTGAACTCCTGACAATCCTTCGGGCAACTCCAACTTGTAAGCAACTTCTCCCATACGCTCCAAAACTTTGTATGGTCCCACAAAACATCGCGCTAATTTTCCCTTAACTCCAAAACGCTTAACTCCTCGAAGCGGGGATACACGAAGATAAACTCTGTCTCCGACTTCGTAAATTGTCTCCTTGCGTTTAGAATCTGCATAGCTCTTTTGCCTGGACTGGGCTACCTTGATCCTATCGCGAATCAACTTCACCTTCTGTTCAGACTCCTTAATCAAATCCGGTCCAAACAACTGGCGATCTCCAACTTCATCCCACAATAATGGTGTTCTGCACCTTCTTCCGTACAAGGCTTCAAAAGGGGCCATCTTCAAACTGGATTGATAACTATTGTTGTAAGAGAACTCCGCATATGGCAAGTTGTCATCCCAACTAGATCCATAATCTAGCGCACAAGCTCTCAGCATATCCTCCAAAATCTGATTGACTCTCTCGATGCATTCGTCGGTCATGCGCGATGAGAAGGTCATCTTTGAACTCTAGTCTAGTACCCAAAGTTTCGTAAATCGATTCCGTAACTTTGAGGTAAACCGGGTTCCTCTATCGATACAATGCTCCTTGGAACTCCATGCGGACATACAATCCTGGTCATGTATATCTTAGCCAACTTGGCACCGTGTAAGTAGTCTTCTTTGGGATGAAATGAGCTACCTTCGTCAAGCGATCGACTACAATCCATATCGAGTCATAGCACGAGCGGGTCCTGGTAATCCCGTGATAAAATCCATGCCTAGCTTATCCCACTTCCATTCGGGTATCGGCAATGGCTGTAGCAATCCCGCTGGCTTCTGATGCTCTGCCTTAACTCTCTAAAATACATCACAAACTGCTACATACTCCGCAATATCCTTCTTCATTCCGGTCCACCAGAAAGTATCCTTCAAATCCAAATACATCTTGGTATTTCCTGGGTGAATCGAGTATGGCGAATCATGGGCCTCTTGCAGAATCAACTTCCTGATCTCCGGATCATTAGGCACATAAGCATGGTCCTCAAACCATAAGGTATCGTGTTCATCCTCACGAAATCCTTTAGCTTTTCCCTTGCTCATTTTCTCTTTAATAGAGGCAATCTCCTTGTCAGTCTTCTGAGCTTCTCTGATCTTATCCATCGAGTAGATCGAACCTCCAATGCTGCTACATAGCCTCTCGGAACTATCTCCAAACATAGCTCACGAAGATCCTCGGCTAACTCCTTTGGTAACTCTCCGTTCGTTAGCGTGTTGACATGGCTCTTCTTGCGGCTCAACGCGCATCGGGCTACTACGTTAGCCTTTCCGGATGATAATGCAATCTCATGTCATAATCCTTGATGAGCTCCAACCATCTTCTTTGCACGAGATTCAACTCCTTCAAGGTGAAGATGTACTTCAAACTCTTGTGATCCGTGTACACCTCACAATGGTTTCCGATGAGAAAATGTCTCCACGTCTTTAAGGCGTGCACTACGGCTGCTAACTCCAAATCATGTGTAGCATAATTCAACTCATGGGGCTTAAGCTGTCGTGAAGCATATGAAACAACTCTTCCCTCCTGCATAAGCACTGCTCCAAGTCCTCGACATGAAGCGTGCAATACACCTCATAATCCTTGCGCTGATCCGCGTAATCAACACCGCGAGGTAATCAAACGCTTTCTTCAACTCCTGGAAACTAGCCTCACATTCCTCAGTCCATTTGAACTTGGTATCCTTCTTCAACAACTCCGTCATAGTTTTGCAATCTTCGAGAAATTTTCAATGAATCTCCGGTAGTATCCTGCGAGTCCAAGAAAACTCCGGATCTCTCCCACTGTTGTTGGGGCTTCCCAATTTGTCACAGTGACAACCTTGGTGGGATCTACCGCTATTCCTTCTCCGGATATAACATGTCCGAGGAATCCACTTCCTTCAACCAAAACTCACATTTGCTGAACTTGGCGTATAACTGATGTTCTCTGAGCTTACCAAGTACCAAACGCAAATGTTCTTTATGTTCTTCTTCATTCTCCGAGTAAACCAGAATATCATCAATGAACACTTCGACGAATTTATCCAAAAACTCCATAAACACTTTGTTCATCATGTTCATAAAATAGGTAGGTGCGTTAGTCAGACCAAATGACATAACAGTATACTCATACAGCCCATACCTTGTGGTAAAAGCTGTCTTAGGTATGTCCTGCTCTCGAATCTTCAACTGGTGGTATCCTGATCACAAATTGATCTTGGAAAATACCTTTGCTCCTTGCAATTGGTCAAACAAATCATTGATCATCGGCAGTGGGTACTTATTCTTGATCGTCACTTCATTCAATCCTCGATAATCAACAACCATCCTTAACGATCCATCCTTCTTTTCCACTAGAAGTAATCGGTGATCCCCAAGGTGACGAACTTGGGCGAATATATCCCTTATCCAAGAACTCCTTAATCTGCTTCTTAATCTCCTCCAAATCCTTTGCGGGCATTCTATACGGTCTCTTAGATATTGGTCCCATGCACGGCAAAGCTCAATCAAAAACTCAATGTCTCTATCCGGTGGAATGCCCGGCAACTCTTCCGAAATACATCCGAAAATCCTTTACCACCGGTACTTCCTCCTGTACAACTCCTGTTAAGGAATTTACTTGAGTCCTATTCGGCTCATGCCGTGACACATACTTGATCCTTCTTCCTTCTGGGGTGGTAAGCAAAATCGACTTACTGGCGCAATCGATGTTTCCTCCATACATCGACAGCCAATCCATACCTAGAATCACATCCAAACCTTGCGATTCCAGAATGATTAAATCCGAGGGGAAAACATGCCTACCTATACTCAATGGCACTTGAAAACATCCTCGGTTGGCCATATACTCCGCTCCTGGTGAGCTTACTAACATAGGTGTTCTAAGAACCTTGGTGGGCAGGTTATACTTATCCACGAATCCCCTTGATATGTATGAATGCGATTCACCAGTATCAAAAAGAACGATTGCAGTAAAAGACTTAACCAAAAACTTACATATTATCGCATCCGGCTGGGCTTCAACCTCCTCCACGTTAACGTGGTTCGCTTTATCCCCTATTGAAAGGGTTTAGCTTCTTCCCGTAGCTTCCTTTGCCATTTCCATTCTGGGCTTGATGACATTCATTGGCATTTTGTAGGGTCTTCTGAAACTTATAACAAGTGACTTGGCTCAGGTCTCTCTTGGCTGGGGTTGATGGGTTGGTACGATTCTGTCCGTTGCTTCCTCCATTCCCATTACCATTCTTGGGACCATTATGATTATGCAAACTTCCTCCTCCATGGGTATGCTAAAAATGTCCTCCCGATTTGGGGTAAAAGCAGTAACCGAGCTCTGGAATTGTACTTCCCTTGTCCATACTTCCTCTTGCGGTTTTCAATCTGCTGCTGCTTCCCTTCTATCATAAGAGCACGATCTACCAACTCCTGGTAGTTGTTAAAAGTTGCTACCATCAACTGCATGCTCAACTCATCATTCATTCCTTCCAGAAACTTCTCCTGCTTAGCTGCATCCGTAGCAACGTCGTCCGGGGCAAAACATGCTAACTTACTAAAGTCATCCACGTATTGGCCAACTGTCCGTCCTCCTTGGCACAAGTTACGAAACTCATGCTTCTTCATGGCCATAGCTCCTGCTGAAACATGGGAAGTACGGAAAGCCTGCTGAAACTGATCCCATGTGACAGTGTCTATAGGATAAGTGGCTGTGAAATTCTCCCACCATGATGCTGCGGGTCCTTCAAGCTGATGTGCGGCAAAACGCACCTTTTCCGCATCTGTGCATCCTGCTGTGGTCAATTCCCTCCTGTCTTATGGAGCCAATCATCTCACACTATCGCTCGGTGCTACTAGAGAACACCGGCGGATTTAGTCATAGGAAACGGGTTAAGTGATCAACAGGTGGTGGTGGTGGTGGGTTGTTGTTGTGGTTGTTCCCCTGATTCTGATTCTGGACTAGCAACTTCATCAATGCATTCTGCTGCTGGATCAACTGAGTGAGCTCCGATGGGAAAGCAAATCCATTGTCACGTCTCGGAGGCATCTGAGGGTTTAGAAAAGATGATAATTAAGAATATATTGAGGTCTAGAGAGAAAACACTACCCATATGCACATGAGGCAAATGCAAACAAAATCACTTCATTCAATTCAAACAAGGGCATACAATCGGTCTAGAACTATCGTTATAAAAGTGCTTGGACTATGCTATATACATGGTGGAATTCTACTACTGTTATGGTGGTCTACTAGAAAAACTGCTCCGATGAAGACTCCATGATATCCGCTCCAGCTTCATCAACATAGTCATTATCGCTGTCATCTGGGACTGAGTCGGTGTCATGGATGATGATGTAGTTCTCCGGGCAAGTGGAATCATCATCTTTTCCTCCTGGCGCGGGATCTCCCATGAAAACTCCTAGCTTCCTGGTCAGGTCGTCATTCTTCTCCACTAATACTTCGATTTCCTCCATATAATCTTCGTGTAGCCTTGAGTTCTTCCTCCATTCCGTGATTCTTGTCATTGCCTTCTTCAGATCTATCATGCTCACAAGCATATCCAGTTCTCCTGACGTTGAATGTGCTGGTTTAACTCCTGGAGAAAAGCTGCGATTGATCTATCCTTCCTGGTGCTGATCATCTCCCATTGTTCATCTCGGGGCCCACAAATCTGGTAGATAGTATCCTTGAGATCATTGCGGTAAACTTCTCCAATACGTCCCATGGTGATGTGGGCTGCCATGCTCTTTCCTAGACTCCAGGTGGTGCATCAAAGGAAAACTCTATGGGTTCAGTGACTGGCGCGAATGTCCTTCCTGGAACTTGAACTTGAATCATCCAGCGCTCCTCCTCGGGTAAAGTGGCGTTGTAGGTCCCGGTGAAGCTTGGTACTCCGATGTTCAGGTACTTAGTGACTTCCTTCAGGTGGCGTCCAAAGGGTGTATCTTCATCCGGTTGCGTGAACTTGTTTCTTGCATCCGCCAACCTAAAAGAGTAGAAAAGATGAGAAGTCAGAAATGAGAAGAGAGTAGTGATCTAGGTCTTTTAGCTTAGTGGTCGTGTCCTACGATCGTGATGTGCTCGATACCATCTTGTAGCGACCAGACCTCAAAGCAGTCGATCTCTGTGCATCGTTGTCATCCTGGATCGATGTCTTGACACGCACAATACTTGAAGGATTTATAACAGAGTAGCAATCACACACTTACTACATCGAATGTCTCAAAAGAGAACTTAATACAAATAATATGGCTTAAGGCCATCTAATAACGATAACAGCGGAAGGCTTGGAAGATAAGCGAGTCCATCAACTCCAACGGCATCACTGAGTATAGAACCACGACATAAAGGCACCTTACTAAGTAAATGCGAAAAGTTCGCAACATGAACGTTGCATCCCGAAAACGGGTCAGCACATGGAATATGGTGGCAATGTAACACATAGAGAGTAATGAACAGAAATAGGCTATACTACATGCATGTATGGCTGGTGGTAAGCTCTATGGTTACAGTTTTGCGTAAAGCCAGTTTTTCCCTACTGCAAAGGAATAAATTTTATTTAACTATCAAGGTGGTTGTTAAACATTGAGAGCGTAGACACCCTCTCAATCCCAATTAAACATCATCATTAAAACCCAACAAAATTAATTAAAGTAACATGATGAGATTCACATGATAATCCAAGTACTAGATACTCAAGATGTCCATAACCGGGGACACGGCTAACCATGATTAGTTTATACACTCTGCAGACGTTTGTGCACTTTTCCCCACAAGACTCGATCTCCTCCATTGGGATTCTCGCACCACATGGTGTTTGAGAAACGGATGACCGAGACATAGTCTTTCAGAAGCGCTAGCACCTTACGATCGGGTAGACCGTTACACCTACTTTTCCCTACATCTGCTAGTCTACCACTGTAAGAGTTCGCACGACTTAATCAACTATGCTAGAGCCCATAGTAGCTTGTGGCTGCACACGGAAGTTTCTAGTATGAATAATCTCATGACCCCTTTGAGCACAGGTGGCGGTCCATAAAGAAAAACAGGCAATCGCTGGAATACCCAGGTGCCTCAATCCACCCAGATGTGTATTAAAGTTGCCACCTTAAATAAACCATTAATTAACAATCTCACATCTGTCATGGATACACTCACCCAATCCACGTCTACTAGCATAGCATGGCAATATAAGCAAACGTAGAAGTAACTCCCAAGGGTTTGATAATAAAACAGGTAATAGGTACTACCTCATCTACTTTCCCAAAACCCACAATTTAATTAGATCCTAATCATGCAATGTTTGAGGATTGATCTAATGCAATAAAAACTGGGTATGAAAGGGATATGATCAAAGTGTTACTTGCCTTGCTGATGATCTGTGAAACCTAGAGATTCGAAGTAGCAAGCGGCGCACTCCGGGTACTTTATCGCAAACAAACAAACAAGCATACAATAAGAACTCATCTAATGCACAAGTAAAACTCAAATAAGAGATCTAACCAGAAAGTTCAACTTAAGAACTCCGGTTTGCAAAAATAATCACATCAAACGAAGCGACGAAAGACAAACGACGAAAGAAACAAGCTTCGTTTACTAATCTGGATCTAAGTCAAATTTTACAGAAGCAAAATCTTGTTTGAGTTGGTTAAACGGAAAGAGGATTTCGAGACGAAAGTCTAGGCGCTTGGATCGCCTGATTCCGATAAACGAGCGAAAAGTTATACTAAAACGAAAATTGGATCAGAAATCGCGATCAGAAATAATCACGGAAAATCCGAAAAAGAAAAAGCACGAACAGGCTAACGAATCTAACGTTTCATTGTCTGCGCTAAACGACAAAAACCGTTCGTTAAAAGCAGAATGTACTATTTAACGTCCGCTAAATAAACTAAACCGGAAAAAATAAACCAATCTAAATAAAGAACGATCATGTTTTTTATATGAAAAAAACCGGGCGATTGATCGGTGAAGATCATGGCGGCAGCAACCTTCTTCAGCGGCGAACTCCGTGGCGGCGGTGGCATGAGGCGGCGTGGCTCGGCTACAGGGCTCGAGGCGATAGCTAGGGTTAGGCGGGGTGGGCGGCTCGGGCTGGGCTGGCTCCCGGGCTTATAAAGGCCGTAGGGCTAGAGTCCAAGGCGTCTGACCCGCTAGGTCGGTTCGTTTTTTTTAAAATAGTTTCGCGCAGAACAACAAACAAAAGAAATACGAAACGGACTCCAAAAATCCCGAAATAAATTTTCCCCAACTTCTAAAATCAAGCCGGACAAGGTGAACATTTATTTGGGGCCTAAATGCAAGTTTGAAAAACACGCATTTTTCCTAATTCAAATAAAACAGCGAAAACTCCAAATAAAATCTTATTTGATTTTTTTATTAAATCCTCAATATTTCTTTATTTTGGGAAAGTCATTTTATTCCCTCTCACTTATTTTTATAATTGAAGATAAAATAAATAAAATCAAATGATCCTATTTTCAAAAATTTGAGAAAACTCAAATATGAAAATAACGAAATCCCCAACTCTCTCCGTGGGTCCTTGAGTTGCGTAGGATTTCTAGGATCTAGCCAAAATGCAATAAAATATGATATGCAATGATGATCTAATGTATAACATTTCAAATTGAAAATTTGGGATGTTACATACTTTGATTCGGCGTTATTGTTGGATGAAGTGGCCCAGGCCGACATTACATGACCGCGTTCATGAGACTGGTTCTACCGACGCTTCGCACACAGGTGGCTAGTGGGTGTCTGTTTCTCCAACTTTAGTTGAATCGAGTTTGACTACGCCCAGTCCTTGTTGAAGGTTAAAACATCACACTTGACGAAAAATCGTTGTGGTTTTGATGTGTAGGTAAGAACGGTTCTTTTTAGAAGCCCGTAGCAGCCACGTAAAACTTGCAACAACAAAGTAGAGGACGTCTAACTTGTTTTTGCAGGGCTTGTTGTGATGTGATATGGTCAAGACGTGATGATATATAAATTGTATTATGAGATGATCTTGTTTTATAACGATTATCGGCAATGGCGAGAGCCTTATGGTTGTCGCTTTATTGTATGAAATGCAATCGCCATGTAATTGATTTACTTTATCACTAAGCGGTAGCGATAATAGTCGAGAAGCAATAGTTGGCGAGACGACAACGATGCTACGATGGAGATCAAGGTGTCAAGCGGTGATTTATGTCGATCATGGCCGGTGCTTTGGAGATGGATATCAAAGGCACACGATGATGATGGCCGTATCATATCACTTATTTTGATTGCATGTGATGTTTATCCTTTATGCATCTTATTTTGCTTAGTACGACGGTAGCATTATAAGATGATCTCTCACTAAATTTCAAGGTACAAGTGTTCTCCCTGAGTATGCACCGTTACTTTCTGATTTGTCGTCTTAGAGACAACATGTGATGATCGGGTGTGATAAGCTCTACATTCACATACAACGGGTGCAAGCCAGTTTTGCACACGCAGAATACTCAGGTTAAACTTGACGAGCCTAGCATATGCAGATATGGCCTTGGAACACTGAGACCGAAAGGTTGAGCGTGAATCATATAGTAGATATGATCAACATAGTGGTGTTCATCATTGAAAGCTACTCCATCTCATGTGACGATCGGACATGGTTTAGTTGATATGGATCACGTGATCATTTAGATGACTAGAGGGATGTATATCTAAGTGGGATTTCTTAAGTAATATGATTAATTGAACTTTAATTTATCATGAACTTAGTACCTGATAGTATTTTGTATGTGTATGTTGTTGTAGATCGATGGCCCGTGCTACTGTTCCTCTGAATTTTATGCGTTCCTAGAGAAAGCTAAGTTGAAAGATGATGGTAGCAACTGCACAGACTAGGTCCGTAACTTGAGGATTATCCTCATTCTTTGCCTGAAGAATTACGTCTGGAAGCACCGCTAGGTGCAGACCCACGCAGAGCAACACCAGACGTTGTGAGCGCTGGCGGAGCAAAAGTCGATGACTACTTGATAGTTCAGTGTGCCATGCTTTACGGCTTAGAATCGGGACTTCAACGATGTTTTGAGCGTCATGGAGCATATGAGATGTTCCAGGAGTTGAAGTTAATATTTCAAGCAAATGCAGGATTGAGAGATATGAAGTCTCCAATAAGTTCTACAAATTGCAAGATGGAGGAGAATAGTTACATCGGTGAACATATACTCAGAATGTCTGGGTACCACAACCAGTTGACTCAACTGGGAGTTAATCTTCCTGATGATAGTGTCATTGACAGAGTTCTTCAATCACTGCCAGCAAGCTACAAAAGCTTCATCATGAACTATAATATGCAAGGGATGAATATGACAATTCCGAGCTATTAGTGATGCTAAAGGTTGCGGAGGTAGAAATCAAGAAGGAGCATCAAGTGTTGATGGTCAACAAGACCACTAGTTCCAAGAAGAAGGGCAAAGGGAAGAAGGGGAAGTTCAAGAAGTACGGCAAGCAAGTTGTTGCTCAAGTGAAGAAGCCCAAGTCCGGACCTAAGCCTGAGACTGAGTGCTTCTACTGCAAAGGGA
This sequence comes from Aegilops bicornis, assembly GCA_021605145.1. Taxonomy (NCBI): domain Eukaryota; kingdom Viridiplantae; phylum Streptophyta; class Magnoliopsida; order Poales; family Poaceae; genus Aegilops; species Aegilops bicornis. Next base: position 361,993,919 of record CM038669.1, read on the forward strand.
CTGGTCACTGGAAGCGGAACTGCCCCAAGTATTTGGCCGATAAGAAGGATGGCAAAGTGAAAGGTATATTTGATATACATGTTATTAACGTGTACCTTACTAATGCTCATAGTAGCACCTGGGTATTATATACTGGTTCTATTGCTCATATTTGCAACTCGAAACAGGGGCTACGGATTAAACGAAGATTGGCTAGGGCGAGGTGGCGATCTTGGCGTGGGAAATGGTTCCGAAGTCGATGTGATAGCTATCGGCACGCTACCTCTACATCTACCGTCGGCATTAGTTTTAGACCTGAATAATTTTTATTTGGTGCCAATGTTAAGCATGAACGTTATATCTGGATCTTGTTTGATGCGAGATGGTTATTCATTTAAATCAGAAAATAATGGTTGTTCTATTTATATGAGTAATACCGATACGTCTCCAACGTATCTATAATTTATGAAGTATTCATGCTATTATATTATCCATCTTGGATGTTTTATGGGCTTTACTATGCACTTTTATATTACTTTTGGGACTAACCTATTGACCCGAGCCAGTGCAGTTCTGTTTTGTCCCTTGTTTGATGTTTAAGTGAAAAAGGAATATCAAGCGGAGTCCAAAGCGGAATGAAACCTTCGGAAAAGTTATTTTTGGAAGGAAAGCAATACGGAGACTTGGAGTGCACGTCGAGGATCAACGAGGAGGGCACGAGGCAGGGGGCGCGCCCACCCCCTGCGCGCGCCCTCCACCCTCGTGGGCCCCTTGTGGCTCCCCCCTGACGTATTTCTTCCTCCTATATATACCAATATACCCTAAAATCATCGGGGAACAGAATAGATCGGGAGTTCCGCCGCCGCAAGCCGCTGTAGCCAGCAAAAACCAATCAGGACCCTGTTCCGGCACCCTGCCGGAGGGGGGAACCCTCACCGGTGGCCATCTTCATCATCCCGATGCTCTCCATGACGAGGAGGGAGTAGTTCACCCTCGGGGCTGAGGGTATGTACCAGTAGCTATGTGTTTGATCTCTCTCTCTCTCTCTCTCTCTCTCTCTCTCTCTCTCGTGTTCTTGAGGTGACACAATCTTGATGTATCGCGAGCTTTTCTATTATAGTTGGATCTTATGATGTTTCTCCCCCTCTACTATCTTGTAATGGATTGAGTTTTCCCTTTGAGGTTATATTATCGGATTGAGTCTTTAATGATTCGAGAACACTTGATGTATGTCTTGCGTGGGATAACCGTGGTGACAATGGGTTATTCTATTGATTCACTTGATGTATGTTTTGGTGATCAACTTGGGGGTTCCGCCCATGAACCTATGCATAGGGGTTGACACACGTTTTCTTCTTGACTCTTCGGTAGAAACTTTGGGGCACTCTTTGAAGTACTTTGTGTTGGTTGAATAGATGAATCTGAGATTGTGTGATGCATATCACATAATCATACCCACGGATACTTGAGGTGGCATTGGAGTATCTAGGTGACATTAGGGTTTTGGTTTATTTGTATCTTAAGGTGTTATTCTAGTACGAACTCCTGAATAGATCGATCCGAAAGAATAACTTTGAGGTGGTTTTGTACCCTACCATAATATCTTCGTTTGTTCTCCGCTATTAGTGACTTTGGAATGACTCTTTGTTGCATGTTGAGGTATAGTTATATGATCCAATTATGTTATTATTGTTGAGAGAACTTGCACTAGTGAAAGTATGAACGCTAGGCCTTGTTTCCTAAGCATTGCAATACCGTTTGTGCTCACTTTTATCACTAGTTACCTTGCTGTTTTTATATTTTCAGATTACAAAAACCTATATATACCATCCATTTTGCTATTGTATCAACATCTCTTCTCCGAACTATTGCACCTATTCAATTTTCCATTGTATTTGGTCTGTTGGGGACACAAGAGACTCTTTGTTATTTGGTTGCAGGGTTGTTTGAGAGAGACCATCTTCATCCCTCGCCTCCCACGGATTGATAAACCTTAGGTCATCCACTTGAGGAAATTTACATCTTGTCCTACAAACCTCTGCACTTGGAGGCCCAACAACGTCTACAAGAAGAAGGTTGCGTAGTAGACATCAACCAGTTTCTGGCGCCGTTGTCGGGGAGGTGAGTGCTTGAAGGTATATCTTTAGATCTTGCAATCAAATCTTTTTGTTTCTTGTTTTAGCACTAGTTTAGTTTATAAAAGAAAACTACAAAAAAATGGAATTGAGTTTGTCTCATGCGCTTCATCTTTTTAATATCTTTCGTGAGAATGATGGAAAGGAAAATTGTGCTCAAGTGCTAGAAGAAGAAGTCTATAAAATGTTTTGCACTAAATATTTGAATGATGAGCATGATTGCAATGTTGTTTGCATGAACTCTTTGAATATCCATAGTACTAATGATGATTGCACTAGTTATGATGAAAATGTCTCCTATAAACATGTCAATTTTTGTGGAGTGCATTGGGTTTGCAAGTACACACCAAATAGGTAAGATAGATATTGCAAGAGGCGTAAGCATTTAGAAACTAAATTGTTGCAAGATAGGCTAGATGTTTGTGCTGAAAATTTAAATTTTCTTGGCCATACTTGTGAACTTTGCAATGAATGGGGTCATTTAACTATCCGATGCAAATTATTTCATGATCTAATCGTATCCAAAAATTGTGATGACTTGATTTCCCTTGGACATTATAATGAACTTAGTTTGCTTATGGGTTATGAAGAAATCAAACGTATAACTCACTATCTTCCAGTATTTGCCCGTGACATACTTCTTGGTTTTGATCTAGAGGAAATTTATATGTATTTGCGGTGAATTGCATTGAAAATCCTTATATTGCCAATTACATAAAGAAAAGAAAACAAATAGAAGATGAAGAGAATACTAATGAAAGGGAAGAGACTTTCCAATATCCTCCTATTATTTCTTATGATGAATCAGGTAACGAGGAGGAGCCTTCTATCCAACCAATTTCATTAATAAGGAGCTCCAAAAAGAGGATTGAACCCACACATGATGTGGTTAAGAAGAAGAAAAGAAAAAGGAGGGGAGGTAAAAAGATATCTCTCCCAAATAATGTTGCTCCTATTATTGTTGTGCCTCATGAAAATGAAGATGATGCACCTGATGATGATCTCGTTATGCCTATTGCTTGTTGTGATGATTATGATTGGGAAGATAATAATACTTCTTATGATCTTGAAAATCTTTTTGGCACTTGCTTGGAATATGACAATTGCTATACTATTGGTGCTATCCATACTATTAATGATGAGAGTGATTATGCTTATGATATGAAAAGGCCCAAGCTTGGGGATGCTATGTTTGGAGAAGATGATGTTTTTGAGAATATATTTGCTGCAATTAATGTTTGTCCCAAGCTTGGTGAGGGAGTCCTGGACTAGGGGGTGTCTGGATAGCCGAACTATCATCTTTTGCCGGACTCCTGGACTATGAAGATACAAGATTGAAGACTTCGTCCCGTGTCCGGATGGGACTTTCCTTGGCGTGGAAGGCAAGCTTGGCGATACGGATATGTAGATCTCCTACCGATGTAACCGACTACTGTAACCCTAACCCTATCCGGTGTCTATATAAACCGGAGGGTTTTAGTCCGTAGGACGAACAACAATCATACCATAGGCTAGCTTCTAGGGTTTAGCCTCTCGATCTCGTGGTAGATCTACTCTTGTACTACCCATATCATCAATATTAATCAAGTAGGAGTAGGGTTTTACCTCCATCGAGAGGCCCGAACCTGGGTAAAACATCGTGTCCCTTGTCTCCTGTTACCATCCGCCTAGACGCCTTACGATTAGGGACCCCTACCGAGATCCGCCGGTTTGACAATCGACATTGGTGCTTTCATTGAGAGTTCCTACGTAGTCGTCACCTATAGGCCTGATGGCTCCTTTGATCATCAACAACGACGCGTGGTCCGTGGTGAGACTTTTCTCCCGGACAGATCTTCGTATTCGGCGGCTTTGCTCGGGCCAATTAAGCAGCCATCCGGAGCGAGATCGAAGCTACGCCCACGGCCATCAGTCAGATTTGGAAGTTTGAACTACACGGTGACATCCGCGGAGACTTGATCTTGAAGGATTCGAGCCATGACCAATCGCGCCGCCGTCTCGATGGGTATGATCTAGCTCTGCCACGAACAATGTCACGGAGGTCACCGGCGTCCGCTCCGACCCTTAGTTCGGAGCCGATTTCGCCGATCGAGGACGAGTGGCTGGACACCGCCTCGGGGGCTACGATATCTACGGCGACTGAGCCGAACACCATCCCTGTCCTTTGCAGAGCCCGTGACTACGAGGTGCCGGACTCCTCTCCGGACTCTGAACCTCCCGCGCCCCTGCCAGTCGAATCCGACTGGGTGCCGGTTATGGAGTTCACCGCCGCAGACATCTTTCAGCACTCGCCCTTTGGCGATATCCTGAACTCACTAAAGTCTCTCGCTTTTTCAGGGGAGCCCTGGCCGAACTACGGATAGGAAGGTTGGGATTCGGACGACGAAGAAATTCAACGCCTGCCCACCACCCACTTTGTAGCCACTGTCGATGATTTAACCGACATGCTCGACCGACTCCAAGACATCGACGGTATGGACGACGGTGCCGGAGGCGATCAAGAGCCAAGCTCACGGGGCACCGAAGGCCACCTTGTCATATGACATATACATGGTGGACATCCCAAAAGATGGGAATGGCGATGGAACAGCGGAGGATGACCGGCGATGGAACAACGGAGGATGACCCCTCCAAGAAACAACCCAAGCGCCGATGTCAGCGGCGCCGCTCTAAATCCCGCCACAGCAAAAACGGCGATTCCGGCACGGGAGATAATAGCACCGGACAAAGGTTGAAGACAACCCTCCAAAGCAGGATTCAAAGACAGAGGAGGGAGAAGCTAGCCCTCATGATAGAGCGGCGGACAGAGAGGTAGAGGGCGATAATTATATGCCTCCCTCCGAAGATGAGGCAAGCCTCGACGACGACGAATTGTCAGGCCGAGGATCCCCGCCGAACAGGAGGCGTTTCAAACGCAGGGCTTATGGCCACGGCGAGCAGCCTCAAGAAAAAGCAACAGCAGCTTAGAGCTGACCAAGACTTGCTAGCTGACAGATGGACTGAAGTCCTTGCAGCCGAAGAGTACGAACTCGAACGCCACTCCAAAAGCTACCCCAAACGCAGGCCGTTGCCTCGATCAGAGGAGGAAGCACCCGCATCACCAGCACACGACATGGCAGACCGGCCACCCCGTGGCCGCGACAGAGAGGCCTCTCGGCCCTCCGCTCAAGCCACGCCCGGCGCCCGCTCAAAAAGTACCAAGGCACGGAGAACGCAGCGGACTTGCGAGATATAATGGAGGATAAGGCAAAGCAAACAAGATCGATCTACAGATCGCGTGGGCGTAACGACTCGGGATGATTACCATCACGCCGGATCTGACAACCCGGCCGGGCGAACACGATGAACAAAGCTCATATGAGCTACGTCGTGATATAGCCCAATATCTGAGGCGCGCACACCCACTATGCTTCACGGATGAAGTAATGGATCATCAAATCCCGGAGGGCTTCAAACCCGTAAACATCGAATCATACGATGGTATCACAGATCCTGCGGTGCGGATCGAGGACTATCTCCTCCATATCCACATGGCTCATGGTGATGATCTACACGCCATCAAATACCTCCCACTCAAGCTTAAAGGACCAGCTCGGCATTGGCTCAACAGCTTGCCGGCAGAATCAATTGGTTGTTGGGAAGACACGGAAGCCGCATTCCTCGATAACTTCCGGGCACATATGTGCGACCACCAGATGCCGTTGACCTTAGCCATATAATTCAGCAGCCGGATGAATCGGCGGACAATTCTGACCACGGTTCTTAACCAAGAAAAATCAAATCGTTGACTGTCCGGGATGCGAGAGGCCCTTGCAGCCTTCAAACATAACATCCGCGACGAGTGGCTTGCCCGGCACCTAGGACAGGAAAAGCCAAAATCCATGGCAACCCTCACATCACTCATGACCCGCTTTTGCGCGGGAGAGGACAGCTGGCTAGCTCGAAGCAACAACTTGGCCAAACACCATGGTAGTTCAGATACCAAGGACAGCAATGGCAGGTCGCGTCGCAACAAGCATAAACGCCGCATTAACGGTGACAATGCTGAAGATACGATAGTAAATGCCGGATTCTGTGGCTCTTAACCCGGTCGTGGAAGAAGCCATTCAAAAGAAATACCAGGGCCCGTCCAACTTGGACCGAATACTCGATCGCTTGTGCGGATACATGGCACCCCGAAACCGATCAACCACACCAAAGGGGATTGTTGGGTGTTCAAGCGAGCAGGCAAGTTAAATGCGAACTCATCGACAAGGGGCTGCATAGCAATGACGAGGAGGAGCCCGGCCGCCGAGCAATAGAGGATGTAAGGGCTTTCCCCACAAGTGCGGACGGTGAACATGATATCATAATCCACATACCCAAAAGGGAGGCGGAAGCATGCACTAAAGGGGCGTATATGCGATGGAGCCGGTCGCCCCAAAGTTCAACCCGTGGTCCTCCTGCCCGATCACTTTTGATCAAGGGACCACCCCACTAGCATCCGACACGGCGGATTCACCGCGTGGTTCTTGATCCAATCATTGACGGATTCCACCTCACTAGAGTCCCGATGGACGGCGGCAGCAACTCAACCTGCTTTACCGGGATACGGTCGCAAAATGGGCATAGACCCTCAAGGATTAAACCCACAAAGACGACCTTTAAAGGCGTCATTCCAGGTGTAGAGGCCAACTGTACAGGCTCAGTTACACTTGAAGTGGTCTTCGGATCCCCGGATAACTTCCGAAGCGAAGAGTTAATCTTCGACATAGTCCCGTTCCGCAGCGGCTATCATGCACTGCTTGGACGAACCGCATTTGCAAAGTTCAATGCGGTGCCGCACTACGCATATCTCAAGCTCAAGATGCCAGGCCCTCGAGGAGTAATTACGGTTAATGGAAACACCGAACGCTCTCTACGAGCGGAGGAGCATACGGCTGACCCTAGCGGCGGAAGTGCAAAGCAGCCTCTTAAGGCAATTCTCGAGTCCGGCCATTAAGCGTCCGGACACCGTCAAAGCGCCCGAGCAACCTCTACAAGAAGACCGCTGGCACAATCCGAGCAAGCGTAGCAATGCGGTCCCAACCTGACCCTCGCGAAATCGCGCGAAGCCGATTACTACGTGTACATAACTACGCTCTGGAGATACCATGGGCACAAGGGAGGGCACGATCACCAAGACGCCCAGTGCGGCTCAAGCTGCACAGGGCTCCGATTGTGTCATTCTTTTTCTTCTTTTTCTTACTTTCGGGACTCCGTCTTCCGGAAGCCCTGTCCGGCACTAGAATTGCCGAACTCACGATGCAACAGCCGTGGAAGCAGTAGCTACGCCCGAGTGTCCGGGTGGTCTCTACTACGAGCATTATACCTGCTACATACCACCCCACACTTACCTCGGAGGGGGACATGTTAAATAGTCCCATCCCTTGCTTACCGCACTATTTCTATCGTTACGCTTTCATTGCAAGATCTTTTGAATAAACAATACATAGCTTACGCTTATTATTGCATTCCCTTTTTCCATATATGTTCATCTATGACATGTTGCACCCAGTACACTTTGGTACGGCCAATACACCGAGGGCTTGAGTACCCCACAGAATGGTGTGATAAGTCCGAACACTTTCACAAGTGCGGCACCCGAACTTATAGCATTATATGCATCGGCTCCGAATCATGTCTTGGGTCAATAGTTGGGTTTGCCGGCTCCCATGTTTTGGTACCTTACGTTCCGTTATATCGGCTAAGGTAGCACTGGGAGAACCACTGCGATTGTGCCCCGGTTGAGCTGGGTTGAGCACCTCAGTGGAGAAAGCTAAAACTGACCGTCATGATAAGGCGAGAGCTGGTCGCTGTTCGAGAGGTTTTTTCGGGTCCCTAAAGACTTATGCCGCTTAGAGCGAGGAGCCGGCTCTGTCCGGCCAAGGCGTGGATAGCGCCCCGAACTTGGTCTTCCGAATACTATGGGCTTCGTCGAAATTTAAAATTATAGAATTCTCTGGCTAAGTGAGAGTGTTCAAGCACTATAAGTCCGGTTGCCTAGTTCGTTGGGTTGAGCGCCTCCCTCGAAGGACCCAAGAATGGGAACAAGAGCGCTCAAGTTTATCCCGAACACCCCAAAGACTTTCGTGGCGTGCTGAAGCCAACGACTTGCCATCTCTCGATTTGATAAACAGCCGCACAGAAGGTAATATTTTAAATTCACAAGCGTTGCTTAGCGCACATGAACAAGTTTTCACCGTACAGGATAACAAATGCGAGTCTATTCAAAAATTACTTCTTTGGAACATTCACCCGCTATCAGGCGGGCACCCTCTAGGATGCCCTCATAATACATTTCGGGCTTGCGATGCTCCTTGCCCACTGGTGGTCCGTCCTTCACAAGCTTCTCACCATCCAGCTTGCCCCAGTGTACCTTAGCACGGGCAAGGCCCTGAGCACCTTCGATGCAGACAGGCGCTTGATTACTTGATCCATGGACAAAGGCCCACCACCGCCGCACTAGCCCGAAGTAGCTCCTGTGCATGGCCTCATTTGGCCACAAATGGAGCTATAAGGTCCTTCATGGCCTGTTCGGCGACCTTGTGGAGCTCGACCAATTGCTTCAGTTGGTCGCTCAAGGGCACTGGATGTTCAGCCTCAGATATCTGAGACCAAAACACCTTCTCCGTCGAGCTCCCTCTTGGCTCGGTAAGCGGCAACGCCGGATACAACTGCTGGGGCAGATCTGCGAAGGCTCTGGAGAGCTCGGATTCGGGTAAAGTAACAGATAATTGACTTTTACATTCTTGCTTTGCATAAAGAATGCATTACCCGCCGCTATCTTCTTCATCGCCTCAATTTCATGGAGGCTTTTTGTGCTTCGGCCTTAGCGGCTTTGTCACTCTCAAGAGCCGAGGCAAGCTCGGACTCTCGGGTCTTGAGTCACGCTCCAAACCCTCGTGTTTTTTCACGAGCACAGGAGCTCTTGCCGTACCCTCACATTGCGCCTCCCCCTTCTCTCACTTTCGGTGCGTTCATGGCCGCTTTGTTTTGAGCGGTCACCAGCTTCCTTTAGGGTCGCCACCTCGTTCGTGGCCCCTACAATACCCATGTTATCCCTGTCTTTTTTGCAACCAATTCCTTTCTATAAGGTATTACTTTAATAAGGTATTACTTACCTTCCTTGTCCTCGAGCTGCTTCTTGGCTTGGCCGAGCTCGTTCTCGGACCGCTCGAGGCTCTCCTTTAACACATTGACCTCCGCAGTCAGTGCGGCAGAGGTCAGCAGGGCAGCCTGCATTCCCATATTGACATAATTATGTTAGACTCCTGTGTATATCTTTTTAGATCCTTAGTCCGGCTTTTCTTTCCGAGCGAGAACTAAGCATCAGGGGCTACTGTCTATGCGGTAATCTTCTTGCATATATTGAAAACTTACCTCAAAGCCTGTTAGAAGGATGTTGCAGGCTTCAGTTAGCCCGCTCTTGGCGGACTGAACTTTCTGGATCACCGCACTCATAACAGCGCGGTGCTCCTCCTTGATGGAGGCGCTGTTAAGCGCCTCCAGTAAGCTGTCCGGTGCCTCCGGTTGGACGAAGGACACGGCGTCTTACCCTTCTTCTGAAGGGGCGCTTGAGGACTTGGAACAGCTGAAGGTTCGGTATGGAGTCCGGACAAGGGTCGGGCTTAGAGCCTGGGGTCTTGCTCCCCTCGCGCTGAGTCAGGAGGCTGCCTTGTGGCGCCTCTGCGCCACCTCCTCTTGACCAGGCCCCCCTTGGGGCCCCACCTCAGCGTCGTCGTGGCCTTGAGGCGAGGAGGTGGCCGTAAGAGAAGTGCTCTCCACTTCGGACGAATTTAGGGACCCGCTTGACGAAGCGGCAAGCTCGCCCTTGGGCGGGCTGCATGATTGTTCGGCATTAGAGAACACTATGCAGTAAATAAAAAAAACCATGGGTATCCGGACACTTACGATCTCGCCAGGGGCTTGGCCCTCGAGGGCCACTCCTCCTCGCCATCGTTGGCGTTGGTGGAGACGTCCGGAGGAAGGGTTCTTCCCTTCTTGGACCCTCCGGCCTCCCCAGTCGGGGCGGCCTTCCTTTTCTTCTCTTCCCCCGCTGGGGAAGAGGCTTCTTTCCTCCTCCTCGGGAGAGGATTCGTGCTTCAGAATCTGATAGCACCGATGCCGGAGCTCCTTCGAGTTCCGTGGCCTCCTTCTTGGCCTTCTTCTCCGAGCACCACGTGAGGTGCCGGAACCGGCAGCCCCGTCAAGCGGGCGTCCGCTAGGTCTTCTGGCAAAGGAGCCAGACAGTTAATTTGTTCGGACGTCTTCAGCCAGTCCTGTCAAAGGTTAGGGAGCTTTAGATCCCGCATAGAGTCAAACTATGAAGAAAGAGTCCCACAGAGGGCAAAATAACTTACCTCGCTGGCTTGGCCGCTGGCGGAATCCGCGATCTTGATGGCGGATGCGGGAGCTTCGGCGCCCTTGGACAGCACCTTCCGGGCATCTTCGTGCGTAGTGTCAAGAGCGGCTCAAAATCGGTCTTGTGCGGATCGAACTCCCACAAATTGAAGGCCCGTTGCTTGGCATGGGAGAATCCGGCGGATGAGCATAACTCGGGCGACGTTGACAAGCTTGAGGTTCTTGTCCACGAGGTTCCGGGACACAGTTTGGAGTCCGCCAGCTCTTCAATCGCCCCCACGTCGGGCCCATCTCTTTCCATGATGTGAGCCGCGTGGGGAGCCAGATCTGAATTCGGGGCGCCGCCCATTTGGAGAGCAGCGGCTCGGTGATGTAGAACCACCCCGATTGCCACCTTTATGGTCTCCACGAAGGAGCCCTCAAGCCATGTGGCGTTGGGCATCACGCCGCCATGGCGCCTCCGCACTCCGGCTTGTCGATCGCCCACTATCTTGACTTGACGCTAAAGGTCTTCAACCATAAGCGAAGTGGGGCTGGATGCGGGAAGGAAGGTTTCGCATACACGACGATAAACGTCGAGATATTGAGGATGAAGTTTGGGGCCGATCGTGGAAATCCGGGCCGTAGTAGAACATGAGCCCCGGGACAAATGGGTGAAGTGGAAAACCTAGTCCATGGAGGAAGTGGGTGAGAAACACCACCTTCTCATGGGGCACTGGGGTGGGGATGAGCTGCCCCTTGGCGGGAGCCGACAAGCGATGTCGCCGGACAAGTATCCGCCTCCGCAGCCTTGTGATATGCCCCTCCGTGACGGAGAGGAGGCCATCCACTTGCCTCCCGCTCCGGACATGGCTGGAGAAGGTTGAGGAGAGATGTGCGGAACTTGGTGGCCGGGCTCGAGTCTTGGCGGAAATGGATGAGCAAAGGAGGAAGAAGGCGTAGGTGAAAAGGTGGATCCTTATCCCCTTATATGGAGGGACGCAACTAAGCGCCCCCACCAGCCTGGTAAAACTCTCTTATCTTCCAAGCGCCGTAATCAATGGCGCGGTTGGGTTACCCACATCCGTATTGATGAGAATCCCGGAATAAGGGGACACGATCTCTGCTGACAAGACGTATGAGGAAAACGCCTCGCTAAACGCTACCGAGGCGGTACAAAGTAAAAACGATTCGAACGAAGACTTGGCCGTGGCGTGATGGCACGCCGGAATACGCCGCCAGATTGATTTTGTGTAAATATTATTCTCTCTACGGTGTTATGTGGAAATTATTTTCTGAGTAGGACCTTTGTCCTTATGTTCAAAATCTTCTATGAAGTATTCGGAGGAGGAACCCGCCTTGCAATGCCGAAGACAATATCTTGCGCCCGGACTAAATGCGTCATTGAAGCCTGGTTCGTGGGCTACCGAGGAGTCCTGGACTAGGGGGTGTCCGGATAGCCGAACTATCATCTTTGGCCGGACTCTGGACTATGAAGATACAAGATTGAAGACTTCGTCCGTGTCCAGGATGGGACTTTCCTTGGCGTGGAAGGCAAGCTTGGCGTCTGGATATGTAGATCTCCTACCGATGTAACCGACTGTGTAACCCTAACCCTATCCGGTGTCTATATAAACCGGAGGGTTTTAGTCCGAGGGCGAACAACAATCATACCATAGGCTAGCTTCTAGGGTTTAGCCTCTACGATCTCGTGGTAGATCTACTCTTGTACTACCCATATCATCAATATTAATCAAGCGGGAGTAGGGTTTTACCTCCATCGAGAGGGCCCGAACCTGGTAAAAACATCGTGTACCTTGTCTCCTGTTACCATCCGCCTAGACACACAGTTCGGGACCCCTACCGAGATCCGCTGTTTTTGACACCCGACACTTGGGGATGCTATGTTTAATGAAGATGATATTTTAGCCTCCCAAGTTTTGATATGCAAAGTTGTTATGATGATAGCATGCCTTCTACTTATGATGATTATATTGATGAAAGTGGGTTTGGAAGAGTGTCAACTTTAGGAAGTAATAATCCCACTATTTTGGAGGATGTTGAATCTTATAATATTTATGAAATTGGATTTGGAGAGGTCATGACTTTATTTAGTGATGTATCCACTATTTCGGAAGAGGTTTCAATCGATTATGATGAGAATAAAGTTGCTACTTATGATGATTATTGTGATGAAACTTATGCTATAAAAAGTAGTGATGATTATATTTATAAAACTTGTCATGATTATGATTACCCTTTTTCTGAACATTACTCTCTTAATGTGGAAACAATTTATAGTATTCAAGTCTCTTATGATACTCCCACTATTCCGAAAAGAAGAATTTTGCTTGTGTGGAGAGTAGTAAATTTTCTATGCTTGTAGATCATGAAAAGAATGCTTTAGGTGCTGGTTATATTGTTGAATTCATTCATGATGCTACTGAAAATTATTATGAGAGAGGATCATATGCTTCTACATATTGCAATAATATCAAGTTTCCTCTCTATGTGCTTAAAGTTTTGAAGTTATGCTTGTTTTGCCTTCCTATGCAAGTTGATTATTGTCCCCATAAGTTGTTTGCTCACAAAATCCCTATGCATAAGAAGTGGGTTAGACTTAAATGTGCTAGTAATATTCTTCATGATGCTCTCTTTATGTTACAATTCTTATGTTTTATGCGAGCATCATTGAAATCATCATGCCTAGCTAGGGGCGTTAAATGTTAGCGCTTGTTGGGAGGCAACCCAATTTTATTTTAGTTTCTTGCTTTTTGGTTCTGTTTAGTAATAAATAAATCATATGGCCTCTGGTTAGATGTGGTTTTATGTTTTAGTTAGTGTTTGTGCCAAGTAAGACCTATAGGATCTTCTTGGATGATAGTTATTTGATCTTGCTGAAAATTCCAGAAACTTTCTGTTCACGAAAACAATTGTTTAAAATCACCAGAACGTGATAAAATACTAGATCCAATTGCAAAAGATCAATAATCAAATTATCTAGGTCGTCCTATTTTGGTAGATTTTTCTGAGTTACATAAGTTTGCGTTAGTTACAGATTACTACAGACTGTTCAGTTTTTGACAGATTCTGTTTTTCATGTGTTGTTTGCTTATTTTGATGACTCTATGGCTAGTAAAATAGTTTATAAACCATAGATAAGTTGGAATAATGTAGATTTAACACCAATATAAATAAATAATGAGTTCATTACAGTACCTTGAAGTTGTGTTTTGTTTTCTTTCGCTAACGGAGCTCACGAGATTTTCTGTTAAGTTTTGTATTGTGAAGTTTTCAAGTTTTGGGTAAAGATTCGATGGACTACGGAATAAGGAGTGGCAAGAGCCTAAGCTTGGGGATGCCCAAGGCACCCCAAGGTAATATTCAAGGATAACCAAGAGCCTAAGCTTGGGGATGCCCCGGAAGGCATCCCCTCTTTCGTCTTTGTTCATCGGTAACTTTACTTGGAGCTATATTTTTATTCACCACATGATATGTGTTTTGCTTGGAGCGTCATTTTATTTTCTTTTGGTTTGCTTGCTGTTTTAATAAAATACCAAGATCTGAAGTTCTTAGATGTTAGAGAGTCTTCACATAGCTACATAATTATTTAACTACTCATTGATCTTCACTTATATCTTTTTGGAGTAGTTTGTCATTTACTCGTGTGCTTCACTTGTATCCTATGAGTAAGTGGTTAAATAATTTGAATGTCATAAATCTGAAATTATATATGTTTCATATGCCTTTCCCATGGGGAGTAATGCCTTCATATATAAGAAGTAGAGGTGGTAAATTTTTTGAAGGTTAGCAAACATTGTATTGGTCACTTGAACAATTCATGAAAGAATATTGAAGGAAGAGAGATTTCACATATAAATATACTATCTTGGACATCTTCTATTCGTGAGCCCCATTAATTATTTTCAAACCTGAGCAAATTAGTTGAAGTTGGACAAGGAAGACAACATAATGAGTTATGCTTGGGTATATTTGTATAGAAGTTATATTGTTTTGGATCCTCTAACATGTGGTGCTTGCTATTTAGAATCCTTTGCTAGCCAAAATATCTGTACTAAGCGGGAATACGCTTGTGCATCCAAATTCCTTGAACCAAGTTTCTTCCATGAGTGTCCACCATATCTACCTATATGCGGTATTTACCCGCCGTTCCAAGTAAATTTGCATGTGCGAAACTCTAAACCTTCAAATAATAATCTGTTTTGTATACCCGAATCTCTCATGTAGCGACTACGGGTTAGCAGTATCTTCCATGCTAGGTGGGTTATTCTCACGATGAGTGGACTCCGCTCATCATTCATGAGAAAATGGCTGGTAACTGGGATGCCCAATCCCATGATCAAAAGATCGAAATCAAATAAAAAATAATTGCAAACAAAACTCCCCCAGGTTTGATGTTAGTTGGAGGCACCCGTTGTTTCGGGCAAGCCATGGATTGATGATTCTTTGGTGGAGGGGAGTAAAAATCTTTACCTTTCTGTTTGGGAACCGCCTATAATGTATGTACTATGGAAGATATTGGGAACTCTTGGTCGTTATGTTGACAATGAAAGCATACCGCTCAAAATTATTTTCATCTCTGTTTTTGCTCCGAGCTCTGGCACCTCTGCAAATCCCTGCTCCCCTCTGCGAAGGGCCTATCTTTTACTTTTATGCAAGAGTCAGTAGTATTCCTTATCATTACAACCTACTCTTTAGTTGGCAAGCATCATGTGGTGGAAAGATCTGAGCATATATGGCCATTCAAATATATTTGAGCATGAATTATTATTGTTGACATTACCCTTGAGGTAAAAGGTTGGGAGGCGAAACATTAAGCCCCTATCTTTCTCTGTGTTCGATGGATGCTATTTGTTCTAAAAATATGCTTTGAGTGGTAGCAATCATGGAAGACTATATGATAGTTAAATATGTGGAGTTTGCTAAATCAAAGCTCTGACATAGACTCTTCCTGAAAATAAGATGAATTGCAATTGTTTGATGACTGAGAACTGTTTGTTAGTTTTCAAGAAAGTTTATGATCTGTACTTTAACATGTGAATAGTTTGTTACTTGATCATGAAAAGTTCTATGAGTTGAGCTACTGTTATGACATATAATGATGCTAGAAAAGGTGATTGAAATTATCATTGATCAAACTTATGCACTTTGCTAGCATTCACACTTCATAATTATTTATTTTATCATTTACCTACTCGAGGACGAGCAGGAATTAAGCTTGGGGATGCTGATACGTCTCCAACGTATCTACAATTTATGAAGTATTCATGCTATTATATTATCCATCTTTGATGTTTAATGGGCTTTACTATGCACTTTTATATTACTTTTGGGACTAACCTATTGACCCAGAGCCCAGTGCCAGTTTTTGTTTTTTTCCCTTGTTTCAGTGTTCCGCAGAGAAGGAATATCAAACGGAGTCCAAACGGAATGAAACCTTCGGAAAAGTTATTTTTGGAAGGAAAGAAATACGGGAGACTTGTAGTGCACGTCAGGGGATCAACGAGGAGGGCACGAGGCAGGGGGCGCGCCCACCCCCCTGGGCGCGCCCTCCACCCTCGTGGGCCCCTCGTGGCTCCCCTGACGTATTTCTTCCTCCTATATAGACCAATATACCCTAAAACCATCGGGGAACAGAATAGATCGGGAGTTCCGCCGCCGCAAGCCTCTGTAGCCACCAAAAACCAATCGGGACCCTGTTCCGGCACGCTGCCGGAGGGGGAACCCTCACCGGTGGCCATCTTCATCATCCCGACGCTCTCCATGACAAGGAGGGAGTAGTTCACCCTTGGGGCTGAGGGTATGTACCAGTAGCTATGTGTTTGATCTCTCTCTCTCTCTCGTGTTCTTGAGGTGACACGATCTTGATGTATCGTGAGCTTTGCTATTATAGTTGGATCTTATGATGTTTCTCCCCATCTACTCTCTTATAATGGATCGAGTTTTCCCTTTGAGGTTATATTATCGGATTGAGTCTTTAATGATTTCAGAACACTTGATGTATGTCTTGCGTGGGATAACCGTGGTGACAATGGGTTATTATATTGATTCACTTGATGTATGTTTTGGTGATCAACTTGCGGGTTCCGCCCATGAACCTATGCATAGGGGTTGACACACGTTTTCGTCTTGACTCTCCGATAGAAACTTTGGGGCACTCTTTGAAGTACTTTGTGTTGGTTGAATAGATGAATCTGAGATTGTGTGATGCATATCGTATAATCATACCCACGGATACTTGAGGTGACATTGGAGTATCTAGGTGACATTAGGGTTTTGGTTGATTTGTATCTTAAGGTGTTATTCTAGTACGAACTCTTGAATAGATCGATCCGAAAGAATGACTTTGAGGTGGTTTCATACCCTACCATAATCTCTTCGTTTGTTCTCCGCTATTAGTGACTTTGGAGTGACTCTTTGTTGCATGTTGAGGGATAGTTATATGATCCAATTATGTTATTATTGTTGAGAGAACTTGCACTAGTGAAAGTATGAACCCTAGGCCTTGTTGCAATACCGTTTGTGCTCACTTTTATCATTACTTACCTTGCTGTTTTTATATTTTCAGATTACAAAAACCTATATCTACCATCCATATTGCACTTTTATACCATCTCTTCGCCGAACTAGTGCACCTATACAATTTACCATTGTATTGGGTGTGTTGGGGACACAAGAGACTCTTTGTTATTTGGTTGCAGGGTTGTTTGAGAGAGACCATCTTCATCCTACGCCTCCCACGGATTGATAAACCCTAGGTCATCCACTTGAGGGAAATTTGCTACAAACCTCTGCACTTGGAGGCCCAACAACGTCTACAAGAAGAAGGTTGCGTAGTAGACATGAAATACCTTTTATGGTCCTGCACCCTTGATGAGTGGTCTATTTTTGTTGAAACTCGATAGTAGTGACACACATATTCAAAATATTGAAGCCAAAAGATGCAAGGTTAATATTGATAGTGCAACTTATTTGTGGCACTGCCGTTTAGGTCTTATTGGTGCAAAGCGCATGAAGAAACTCCATGCTGATGGGCTTTTGGAATCACTTGATTATGAATCACTTGATGTTTGCGAACCATGCCTCATGGGCAAGATGACTAAGACTCCGTTCTCCCGAACAATGGAGCGAGCAACAGACTTGTTGGAAATAATACATACCGATGTATGCGGTCCAATGAGTGTTGAGGCTCGCGGCGGGTATCGTTATTTTTTGACCTTCACAGGTGATTTGAGCAGATATGGGTATATCCACTTGATGAAACATAAGTCTGAAACATTAGAAAAGTTCAAAGAATTTTAGAGTGAAGTGGAAAATCACCGTAACAAGAAAATTAAGTTTCTACGATCTGATCATGGAGGTGAATATTTGAGTTACGAGTTTGGTCTTTATTTGAAACAATGCGGAATAGTTTCGCAACTCACGCCATCCGGAACACCACAACTTAATGGTGTGTCCAAACGTCGTAACCTTACTTTATTAGATATGGTGCGACCTATGATGTCTCTTACTGATTTACCGCTATCATTTTGGGGTTATGCTTTAGAGACGTCTGCATTCATGTTAAATAGGGCACCATCTAAATCCATTGAGACGACACCATATGAACTATGGTTTGGAAAGAAACCCAAGTTGTTGTTTCTTAGAGTTTGGGGTTGCGATGCTTATGTGAAAAAGATTCAACCTGATAAGCTCGAACCCACGTCGTAGAAATGTGTCTTCATAGGATACCCAAAGGAAACTATTGGGTACACCTTCTATCATAGACCCGAAGGCAAAATATTCGTTGCTAAGAATGAATCCTTTCTAGAGAATGAGTTTCTCTCGAAAGAAGTGAGTGGGAGGAAAGTAGAACTTGATGAGGTAATTGTACCTGCTCACTTATTGGAAAGTAGTTCATCACGGAGATCAGTTCCAGTGATTCCTACACCAATTAGTGAGGAAGCTAATGATGATGATCATGAAACTTCAGATCAAGTTACTACTGAACCTCGTGGAGTCGACTGAGTAAGATCCACACCAGAAAGTGGTACGGTAATCCTATTCTGGAAGTCATGTTACTTGACCATGATGAACCTACGAACTATGAGGAAGCGATGATGAGCCCAGATTCCACGAAATGGCTTGAGGCCATGAAATATGAGATGGGATCCATGTATGAGAACAAAGTGTGGACTTTGGTTAACTTGCCCAATGATCAGCAAGCCATAGAGAATAAATGGATCTTCAAGTCTGTCCGAATCATGTTAGCAATTGCCTCATTTTATAATTATGAAATTTGGCAAATGGATGTCAAAACTGCATTCCTTAATGGATATCTTAAAGAAGAGTTGCATATGATGCAACCAGAAGGTTTTGTCGATCCTAAAGATGCTAACAAAGTGTGCAAGCTCCAGCAAATTTCCCTCAAGTGGATGACCTAAGGTTAATCAATCCGTGGGAGGCGTGGGATGAAGATGGTCTCTCTCAAACAACCCTGCAACCAAATAACAAAGAGTCTCTTGTGTCCCCAACACACCCAATACAATGGTAAATTGTATAGGTGCACTAGTTCGGCGAAGAGATGGTGATAGAAGTGCAATATGAATGGTAGATATAGGTTTTTGTAATCTGAAAATATAAAAACAGCAAGGTAGCAAGCGATAAAAGTGAGGGTAAACGGTATTGCAATGCTAGGAAACAATGCCTAGGGTTCATACTTTCACTAGTGCAAGTTCGCTCAACAATAATAACATAATTGGATCATATAACTATCCCTCAACATGCAACAAAGAGTCACTCCAAAGTCACTAATAGCGGAGAACAAACGAAGAGATTATTGTAGGGTACGAAACCACCTCAAAGTTATTCTTTCGGATCGATCTATTCAAGAGTTCGTACTAGAATAACACCTTAAGACACATATCAACCAAAACCCTAATGTCACCTAGATACTCCAATGTCACCTCAAGTATACGTGGGTATGATTATACGATATATGCATCACACAATCTCAGATTCATCTATTCAACCAACACAAAGAACTTCAAAGAGTGCCCCAAAGTTTCTACCGGAGAGTCAAGACGAAAACGTGTGCCAACCCCTATGCATAAGTTCACAAACGGAACCCGCAAGTTGATCACCAAAACATACATCAAGTGGATCACGTGAATATCCCATTGTCACCACAGATAAGCACATGCAAGACATACATCAAGTGTTCTCAAATCCTTAAAAACTCAATCCGGAAAACTCAATCCATTACAAGAGAGTAGAGGGGGAGAAACATCATAAGATGCAACTATAATAGCAAAGCTCGCGATACATCAAGATCGTGCCACATCAACAACACGAGAGAGAGAGAGATCAAACACAGAGCTACTGGTACATACCCTCGGCCCCGAGGGTGAACTACTCCCTCCTCATAATGGAGAGCGCCGGGATGATGAATATGGCCACCGATGAGGGATTCCCCCCTCGGCAGGTGCGGAACAGGTCCCGATTGGTTTTGGTGGCTACGAGGCTTGCGGCGCGGAACTCCCGATCGATTCTGCTCCACGATGTTTTTAGGGTATATGGACATATATAGGCGAAAGAAGTCGGTCAGGGGAGCCACGAGGGGCCCACGAGGGTGGGGGGCGCGCCCAGGGGCATAGGGCGCGCCTCCCTGCCTCGTGGCTTCCTCGAAGCTTCCCTGCTGTCTACTCCAAGTCTCCTAGATTGGTTCCGTTCCAAAAATAACTCTCCTGAATGTTTCATTCCGTTTGGACTCCGTTTGATATTTCTTTTCTTCGAAACACTGAAATAGGCAAGAAAACAACAATTTGGGCTGGGCCTCCGGTTAATAGGTTAGTCCCAAAAATAATATAAAAGTGTTTAGTAAAGCCCATAAACATCCAAAACAGATAATATAATAGCATGAATACTTCATAAATTATAGATACGTTGGAGACGTATCAGCATCCCCAAGCTTAATTCCCGCTCGTCCTCGAGTAGGTAAATGATAAAAGAAATAATTTATGAAGTGTGAATGCTAGCAAGTGCATAAGTTTGATCAATAATAGTTCCAATCACTTTTTATAGCATCATTGTATATCATAACAGTAGCTCATATCTTAAAGCTTCTCATGATCAAGTAACAAACTATTCACATGTTAAAGCATAGACCATAAACTTTCTTGAAAACTAACAAACTATGTTCTCAGTCATCAAACAATGGCAATTCATCTTATTTTCAGGAAGGGTCTATGTAAGAGATTTGATATAGCAAATCCCACATACTCAACTATCATATAGTCTTCCATGATTGCTACCACTCAAAGCATATTTTTAGAACAAATAGCATTCATCAAACACAGAGAAAGATAGGGGCTTAATGTTTCGCCTCCCAACTTATTTCATATAGATAATTGTCAACAATAATAATTCATGATCAAATATATTTGAATGGTCATATATGCTTAGATCTTTCTCCACCACATGATGCTTGCCAACTAAAAAGTAGGTTGGAATGAGGAGGAATACTACTGACTCTTGCATAAAAGTAAAAGATAGGCCCTTCGCAGAGGGAAGCGAGGATTCGCAGAGGTGCCAGAGCTCAAGCTAAAACAGAGATGAAAATAATTTTGAGAGGTATGCTTTCATTGTCAACATAACGACCAAGAGTTCCCAATATCTTCCATACTGGATACATTATAGGCGGTTCCCAAACGTAAAGGTAAAGATTTTACTCCCCTCCACCAACAAATACACTCCACGGCTTGTCCGAAACAACGGGTGTCGTCCAACTTTCAACAATCCTAGGGGAGTTCATTTAAGTTATTTGCAAATTTGTTTTTGATCTTTTGATCATAGGACTGGGCATCCCAGTTACCAGCCATTTTCTCGTGAATGATGAGCGGAGTCCACTCGTCGTGAGAATAACCCACCTAGCATGGAAGATACTGACAGCCCCTAGTCGCTACATGAGCGATTTGGGCATACAAAACAGATTATTATTTGAAGGTTTAGAGTTTGGCACATGCAAATTTACTTGGAACGGAAGGTAAATACTGCATATAGGTAGATATGATGGACACTCATGGAAGAAACTTGGTTCAAGGAATTTGGATGCACAAGCAGTATTCCCACTTAGTACAGATATTTTGGCTAGCGAAGGATTCTAAATAGCAAGCACCACATGTTAGAGGATCCATAACAATATAACTTCTATACAAATATACAAAGCATAACTCATTATGTTGTCTTCCTTGTCCAACTTCAACTAATTTGCTCAGGTTTGAAAATAATTAATGGGGCTCACAATCATAGAAGATGTCCAAGATAGTATATTTATATGTGAAATCTCTCTTCCTTCAATATTCTTTCATGAATTGTTCAAGTGACCAATACAATGTTTGCTAACCTTCAAAAAAATTACCACCTCTACTTCTTATATGTGAAGGCATTACTCCCCATGGGAAAGGCATATGAAACATATATAATTTCAGATTTATGACATTCAAATCATTCAACCATTTACTCATAGGATATAAGTAAAGCACACGAGTAAATGACAAACTAATCCAAAAAGATGTAAGTGAAGATCAATGAGTAGTTAAATAATTATGTAGCTATGTGAAGACTCTCTCTCATATAAGAATTTCAGATCTTGGGATATTATTCAAACAGCAAGCAAAACAAAATAAAACGACATTTCAAGGATAGCACTCATCATGTGAAGAAGCAAAAACTGAGGCTCAACCGATACTAACCGATAATTGTTGAAGAAGAAAGGTGGATGCCTACCGGGGCATCCCCAAGCTTAGATGCTTGAGACTTATTGAAATATTATCTTGGGGTGCCTTGGGCATCCCCAAGCTTGAGCTTTTGTGTCTCCTTAATTCCTCTCATATCACGGTTTCCTAAATCTCGAAAGCTTCATCCACACGGAACTCAACAAGAACTCATGAGATAAGTTAGTATAAACCAATGCAAAAACCTTATCATTTTCTACTGTAACAAATCACTAAAATTATTATTCAACATTGCATACTAAATGCCTCTGCATATTTAATACGCCTATCCTCAAATAGAATCATTAAACAAGCAAACATATGCAAACAATGCAAACATAACAACAATCTGGAAAAACAGTACAGTTTGGAAATAATGCAAGAGTATCAATACTTCCCTAACTCCAAACATTATAAAATTCTACCACACTGTAGAAAATTTATCAGAGCTTATTATGCAAAAAGTTTCAACATTTTATCACATTCTGACTTTTCTAGGGAATTTTTTCAACAGTGGTAAACTTTACTGCTTTTGAAACAAAGAACATGTATACTTGCAAAATAAGCATGGTAAAAGCTATCCTTGACATTTTTATTGAAACTAGAGATGCAAAACATTATTATAAATAACAGCAAGCAAATACTAACAAAATAAAATTACGCTCCAAGCAAAACACATATCATATGGTGAATAAAAATATAGCTCCAAGTAAAGTTACCGATGAACGAAGACGAAAGAGGGGATGCCATCCGGGGCATCCCCAAGCTTAGGCCCATGGTTATCCTTGAATATTACCTTGGGGTGCCTTGGGCATCCCCAAGCTTAGGCTCTTGCCACTCCTTATTCCATAGTCCATCGAATCTTTACCCAAAACTTGAAAACTTCACAACACAAAACTTAACAGAAAACTCGTAAGTTCTGTTAGTATAAGAAAGATCACCACTTAGGTACTGTTGTGAACTCATTATAAATTCATATTGGTGTAATATATACTGTATTCCAACTTCTCTATGGTTCATACCCTCCGATACCACTCATAGATTAATCAAAATAAGCAAACAACACAAATGAAACATAATCTGTCAGAAACAGAACAGTCTGTAGTAATCTGTACCAAACGTATACTTCTGGAACTCCAAACATTCTGAAATAAATTGGTGGACCTGAGAAATTTGTCCATTAATCTTCTGCAAAAAGAACCAACTTAAAATCACTCTTCTGTAAAAAATGACAGCTAATCTCGTGACCGCAAAGTTTCTGTTTTTTACAACAAGATCATATTAACTTTCACCCAAGTCTTCCCAAAGGTTATACTTGGCACTTTATTAAAACAAAATCTATAAAACATGATTACTACAGTAGCATAATCATGTGAACACACAAAAACAATAGGGGTAAATATTGGGTTGTCTTCCAACAAGCGCTTTTCTTTAATGCCTTTTTAGCTAGGCATGATGATTTCAATGATGCTCACATAAAAGATAAGAATTGAAACATAAAGAGAGCATCATGAAGGATATGACTAGCACATTTAAGTCTAGACCACTTCCTATGCATAGGGATTTTGTGAGCAAACAACTTATGGGAACAATAATCAACTAGCATAGGAAGGCAAAACAAGCATAACGTCAAAACTTTAAGCACATAGAGAGGAAACTTGATATTATTGCAATTACTACAAGCATATACTCCTCCCTCATAATAATTTTCAGTAGCATCATGAATGAATTCAAAAATATAGCTAGCACATAAAGCATTCTTTTCATGATCTACTTGCATAGAAATTTTACTACTCTCCACAAGCAAATTTATTCTCATTCGGAATAGTGGGAGTATCATAAGAGACTTGAATACTATAAATTGTTTCCACATTAAAAGAGTAATGTTCATAAAAAGGGTAATCATAATCATGACAAGTTTTAATACAATCATCACTACTTTTTATAGCATAAGTGCCATCACAATAATCATCATAAATAGGAGGCATGTTATCATCATAATAAATTTGCTCATCAAAACTTGGGAGGCTAAAAATATCATCTTCATAAATCATAGCATCCCCAAGCTTGGGACAAACATTAATTGCAGCAAATATATTCTCAGACATGTCATTCTCATCAAACATAGCATCCCCAAGCTTGGGCCTTTTCATATCATAAGCATAATCACTCTCATCATTAATAGTATGGATAGCACCAATAGTATAGCAATTATCATCATCACAATGAGTAATTGGAGCAACATCATTTGGGAGGGATACCTTTCTACCTTTGCTTCTCCGTCTTGTCTTTTTCTTCTTCACCTCATGTGTGGGTTTAACCCTCTTTTTTGAGCTCCTTATTGATGAGATTGGTTGAATAGAAGGCTCTTCCTCGTTACCTGATTCATCATAAGACATAATAGGAGGATATTGGGAAGTCTCTTCCCTTTCATTAGTATTCTCTTCATCTTCTATTGTTTTCTTGTCTTTATGTAATTGGCAATATAAGGATTTTCAATGCAATTCACCGCAAAATACATATAAATTTCTTCTAGATCAAAATCAAGAACTTTATCAAGGACAAATTCTGGAAGATCCTTAGTTATACGTGTCATTTCATCATAACCCAAAAGCAAACTAAGTTCATTATGATGTGCAAGGGAAATCAAGTCATCACTACTTTTGGACACGATATGATCATGAAACAATTAGCATTGGGTATTGAAATGATCACGTTCATTGCAAAGTTCACAAGGACGGCAAAGAAAGTTTAAATTTTCAGCACAAACATCTAGCCTTTCTTGCAACCATTTAGTTTCCAAATACTTATGTCTCTTGCAAAATCTATTTTCCCTATTTGGTGTGTACTTGCAAGCTCTATGCACTCTACAGAAATTGACATGCTTATAAGAGATATTTCCATCATGACTAGTGCAATCATCATGGATATTCAAAGAGTTCATACTAACAACATTGCAATCATGCTCATCATTCAAATATTTAGTGCCAAACATTTTATTGCATTCTTCTTCTAACACTTGAGCACAATTTTCCTTTCCATCATTTTCACGAAAGATATTAAAAAGTTGAAGCATATGAGGCAACCTCAATCCATTTTTTTGTAGTTTTTTTATAGACTAAACTAGTGATAAAACAAGAAACTAAATGATTCGATTGCAAGATCTAAAGATATACCTTCAAGCGCTAACCTCCCCGGCAATAGCATCAGAAAAGAGCTTGATGTCTACTACGCAACCTTCTTCTTGTAGACGTTGTTGGGCCTCTAAGTGCAGAGGTTTGTAGGACAGTAGCAAATTTCCCTCAAGTGGATGACCTAAGGTTTATCAATCCGTGAGAGGCATAGGATGAAGATGGTCTATCTCAAAAAACCCTGCAACCAAATAACAAAGAGTCTCTTGTGTCCCCAACACACCCAATACAATAATAAATAGTATAGGTGCACTAGTTCGGCAAAGAGATGGTGATAGAAGTGCAATATGGATGGTAGATATAGGTTTTTGTAATCTGAAAATATAAAAACAGCAAGGTAGCAAGCAATAAAAGTGAGCGTAAACGGTATTGCAATGCTAGGAAACAAGGCCTAGGGTTCATACTTTCACTAGTGCAAGTTCTCTCAACGATAATAACATAATTGGATCATATAACTATCCCTCAACATGCAACAAAGAGTCACTCCAAAGTCACTAATAGCGGAGAACAAACGAAGAGATTATTGTAGGGTACTAAACCACCTCAAAGTTATTCTTTCGGATCGATCTATTCAAGAGTTCGTACTAGAATAACACCTTAAGACACATATCAACCAAAACCCTAATGTCACCTAGATACTTAATGTCACCTTGTTGACGCTCGAAAATGGCATAATCATAAAGAGTGACTTGAGGCTGTAGCAAGATGAGGTCAAATTTATGATTTCATGTCACCATTGGATGGCTCTCTTCAAGCAATCGAAATAGATATAGAGATGGTCCAAAACGGAGCTCGGGCGCAAAAGTTATGACAATTTTAGAGATGCTCGTATTGGTATCAGATCAAAGAATGGCTTGAAACCTTATTAAGATGGCCTCTGATGAAGAAAGTTACAACAGCAAAGTTCTTCGTATCGTTGAAGTGGACGATTCCGATATAAAATTCGTCTTAATCCGAGGTCGTATGCAAAAGTTACAGCCAAAACTGTACGCTGGAGCACTGCATGGCCGTATCATCCGGACCGGGGTCCAGATCATCCGGCCGAGGGCCGAAAAATTGACCTAAATAACAGAAGCTAAAAGTTGAAGCCGAATGATCTGGATCAACTCCCGGATGATCCGGGTAAAGGCTGGACAGTCCGGGCAATCGTCCGGGCGTCCGGACACGTTTTTCTGCTGCAGACTTTAGAAAATGACACGAAACACCCTCAGTATGTCCTCATATCGAAAAGTATTCAACACGAAAGTTGTGCGTCTCGTTGAGGCAATTGATTTTGATATAAAAAGTCCAAATCCGAGGTCGTATGTGGATTCTAGAGCCAAAACAGTGAGCTGCTGTCAGAAAATTGGGCTAGGCCGGATCATCCGGGCCTAGAGCCGGACATCCGGGCCGGAAGTCGTGAGAAGTCCGAATTTGGCTAGATTTTGATGATTTGGACGATAAGGCAAGTCCTTTTCTTGTACGGGAAGTCCATCCGCCTCTTAAATAGATAGGAGGTGACGGCCGATTGAACAACACACAATTCACAAAATCATCTACCACTTTTACCTTTACTTTTATCTCTCCCCCTGTCCTTCTTCTTCCTCGTTCTTCGCTTGTTCTTCTTTTGCAGGGCGGTGAACCTCGAGGCCCTAGGGGCGGTTAGGCCGACCTAGGGCAACCCATAGCCGCCGCGCGCCCTGACGGGGTCCCTCCCGGGCGTGTGGGGTTTCGGGTCCTCAAAAGCGCCCGCCGGATTGTCTTGCGTACTGTGCTTCCAGCGGGTCTCCTTCGACATGCGTTGCGGTGCATCACCCTCGGCTTTGGAGGTACACGGTGACGTGTTCATGTGCGAACACACTTTTTGGCGACTCCGCTGGGGACGAAGAGATCGTCATCTAGGGTTTGCAATCTACAAAGGTAATATAAATACCCAATTCACTTATGTAGATGCAAATAATGCATATGTTGTTGCTAGATCGTCTAATGAGCATAATATATCGGCTAGCCTAGCTTTATCAATCATGCATATAATTATGTGCAAGGGCCGATGCAACAAAATCTCCATGATTCTACTTCATATAATTTTAGCAACATGCAACATATGTATCCCAACTCCCATGCATCGGCAACCCCACAAACTTATATGCCAATGAATAACATGATGAGTTCGGTTAATCAAGTTGAGACACCCTATGTAGGAACTTCCAATGGTATGCAACAAAGTGTTTCAAGCTTTTATTCATCGGCAAATAATTTGCAGTACGTTAATCCAAGCGTCTTGGGTGGATAGGGAATTGGCCATGTCACTACTAGTTATTTGGCCAATTACCCTCAAACATCATATGCTACACCTAATGCTACTAATTTTTGGCACCATACGCGAATCGTTGATGTCCATAATTCGCTCCGCGCCTTCATGGTCATGGCGAATAAGTGAAACTTCTGCAGGAGCACAAATGCCTTCACCTACTACCATGGCATATCATGTACCCCCTGCACAATTACAGAATTTCGCAACACACCATTGCCGTAAAGCGTCTCAAAGTATTGGGGGGCAATCCGATGATGATTGGGCAGAAATTGGTCGAAAAAAGCTTAAAGATAGCCTAGCTGCAATGTTTGCTGAATTTAGACAAGAACAAGCAACCTTGCGAATCAAAGAAAGAAAGAGTGTTGATTCAGATAACAAAGTTAATTCGGTTATTAAAAAAGCCGAATCAAATAGTATGTGTACTGAATTTATTGAACAAAAAGAGGACGCCAAGGCATTGGAGAGTCATTTAAAAGTGGAGCAAAGTATTATTCAAGTATCACAACCATCATGATCTCCTCGAAATGCGGTATGAAGAGGTATGTCTAGCAAGTGATTTGCCTATTTTCAGATTTGGTCACAGCTTTATTGTTGATGCATCTATTAGGAAAAATCTCGTAAGTAATTTTCAAAGACCAATGATGAAGGGTAATTTAGTTGTTAGCAATAAAATTGTTAGAAAGCATATCGGTCAATATAATGTACCATTCAGAGAGACTGATAGCAATAAAATTGTTACAAAGCATATCGGTCAATACATTGTACCATTCGAAGAGACCGATAGTGACTTATTATTGGAGCCAAAGCTTATCCCATTGCTTTATTTAAAGTTCATATCTAATTGGGTAGCTTTGCTTGCTTCATACTTGGCTTACACATGGTCTCAATTGAGACATTTGTGTTTTAACTATTTTCGTTTTAGAAATATAAAGCCAAGGTTAAATTATTTTGAGAAATCCGATACTAATATTATATCTTATCCAAAGACATCAGAGATAGAGTGCAAAACACAATGTATAGCCAAATGGGAAGATTCTAAATCTGAACCATTCGTTTGCTTACCTCCAAAGCCGTTCACACACCAAGATCGGCTAGAAAACAAAACGTATACCTTCGATTCAAACATGTGTGATCAAATCTTTGATTTATTGTTGAAAAATAATTACATTAGAATTCTTGATCAGCATGTCAAGCCATCTATCCAAGGACGAATTTATTGTAAGTTGCATGATTCATTCAAGCATAGTATTGAGGATTGCAACATGTTTCGTCAAGTAGTTAAATTGGCCATTGATAAAGGACGATTGAAATTTGTTGAGACACCAAGAGAAGACGAGTCTATTCCAATTGGTCCCGACGATAAAAGGTTTTTGCATCGGCTGCTTCAAGCCGATCCATTTAAAGAGAAGGTAAAAATTGCAGGTGTTGGGATCAAGCTTTCAAGTAAAGAAGTTGTTGAAGAGCATAATGAACATAATCATGAGGGCGAGAATTTCATCGAAGCTACAATCAAGACGCCAAGGACTGGGGGGCAACAAGAAAATCCAAGGATCGATATTGGCAAGAAGAGAATTTGAATGCAACTTGTTCATATCCTTATTTTGGGCCGCCAATGCCAATGTCGTGGATGCCTCCCTATGCTCACGTAAATCCATATCCATCATGGGGCAGATATTATACAAGGGCACATTCTCCATCTTATTTTAAACCATCTCATCAATATTATGCAGCTTCGAGAAGACCAACATTTAAACAATCACATGTTAAAGACCGTTTCAATAAAAAGGAATCGGTCCGGAGCCCATGGACGAAGAAAGAGGTGGTCAAGCAAGTATACAAGGTCAAGAAGGATGGTCGTAAATGTGTTATTTCAGATTCGATCTCAAATGACAACGAGCAAATTAAAGTGTTGACATTGGCTACAAAAGGCAAAGAAGTAAAGAAATCAATTGTTAAAAATCAAAGTGCCAAATCTGAAGAAAAGAGGTTGAAAGTGCACAAGGTAAAACAGGAATTGTCATTAGTTCAAGCAAAATCACAGCCGGGGTGCCCACTCGGCTTATCATATAGGCAAAAGAAGAAATTACAAAAAATTAGTGCACAAGAGCTTGAAAAGAGAAAGATGGCATGGGTTCCCAAATAAAGTACTCAAAAGAAGAATGGTGTGCAAGATTCCATTGCAATAAGTGCGACAAAGCTGAAGAAAGAGAAGACTGCAAGCTTCGAACAACCAAGCCGAAGGTTTGCGCATCGGAATCTTCGGTTAAAACAACATACATATTCTTCAACTATGTCATTAATGCCTATACCATGGAATTCATCCTCAGGTATGACTGGTTACCCTTTGTGGACTTATTTTAATCCATGGTCACAATATAATTTCTTACATCATGCAAGGGTTTTACCTCATCACCATACATTTGATTAGCTGCACTTTTGTTGCTAATCTAAATGACCGATATATACTTATCGTCCTAAGCACGTACAAAATGGCCGATGGAGTGTTGACATCGCGCTTAGAACAAATTTCGTGCAAGTTATTTTTGGCATACAAGTTTTGCCGAAAAACAGGGGGGCATGTGTTGACGCTCGAAAATGGTATAATCGCAAAGAGTGACTTGAGGCTGTAGCAAGATGAGGTAGAATTTATGATTTCATGTCACCATTGGATGGCTCTCTTCAAGCTGATCGAAATAGATATAGAGATGGTCCAAAACGGAGCTCGGGCGCAAAAGTTATGACAATCTTAGAGATGCTCGTATTGGTATCAGATCAAAGAATGGCTTGGAACCTAATTAAGATAGCCTCAGATGAAGAAAGTTACAACAGTAAAGTTCTTCGTCTCGTCAATGCGGACGATTTTGATATAAAAATCATCTTAATCCAAGGTCGTATGCAGAAGTTACAGCCAAAACTGTGCGTTGCAGCACTCCATGGCCGGATCATCCGGACAGGGGTCCAGATCATCCGGCCGAGGGCCGAAAAATTGACCAAAACAACAGAAGCTAAAAGTTGAAGCCGGATGATCTGGATCAACTCCCGGATGATCCGGGTAAAGGCCGGACAATCCAGGCAATCGTCCGGGCGTCCGGACACGTTTTTCTGCTGTAGACATTAGAAAACGGCACGAAACACCCTCAAGATGGCCTCATATCGAAAAGTATTCAAAATGAAAGTTGTGCGTCTCGTCGAGGCGATTGATTTTGATATAAAATACGTCCAAATCCAAGGTCGTATGTGGATTCTAAAGTCAAAACAGTGAGCTGCTGTCAGAAAATTGGGCTAGGCCGGATCATCCGGGCCTAGAGCCGGACATCCGGGCCGGAGGTCGTGAGAAGTCCGAGTTTGGTTAGATTTTGATGATTTGGACGACAAGGAAAGTCCTTTTCTTGTACGAGAATACCATCCGCCTCTTAAATAGATAGGAGGTGACGACCGATTGAAGAACACACAATCGACAAAATCATCTACCACTTTTACCTTTACTTTTATCTCTCCCCCGTGTCCTTCTTCTTCCTCGTTCTTCACTTGTTCTTCTTTTGCAGGGCGGCGAACCTCGAGGCCCTAGGGGCGTTTAGGCCGACCTAGGGCAGCCCATAGCCGCCGCGCACCCTGACGGGGTCCCTCCCGGGCGTGTGGGGTTTCGGGGCCTCAGAAGCGCCCGCCGGATTGTCTTGCGTACCGCGCTTCCGGCGGGTCTCCTTCGACGTGAGCTGCGGTGCATCACCCTCGGCGTTGGAGGTACATGGTGGCGTGTTCGTGTGCGAACACACCTCAAGTATCTGTGGGTATGATTATACGATATGCATCACACAATCTCAGATTCATCTATTCACCCAACACAAAGAACTTCAAAGAGTGCCCCAGAGTTTCTACCGAAGAGTCAAGACGAAAACGTGTGCCAAGCCCTATGCATAAGTTCACGGAACCCGCAAGTTAATCACCAAAAAATACATCAAGTGGATCACGTGAATATTCCATTGTCACCACAGATAAGCACATGCAAGACATACATCAAGTGTTCTCAAATCCTTAAAGACTCAATCCGGAAAACTCAATCCATTACAAGAGAGTAGAGGGGGACAAACATCATAAGATCCAACTATAATAGCAAAGCTCGCGATACATCAAGATCGTGCCAAATCAAGAACACGAGAGAGAGAGAGATCAAACACATAGCTACTGGTACATAACCTCAGCCCCGAGGGTGAACTACTCCCTCCTCGTCATGGAGAGCGCCGGGATGATGAAGATGGCCACCGGTGAGGGTTCCCTCCTCCGGCAGGGTGCCGGAACAGGGCCCCAATTGGTTTTTCGTGGCTACAGAGGCTTGCGGCGGCGGAACTCCCGATCTATTCTGCTCCCCGATGTTTTTAGGTTATATGGACATATATAGGCAAAAGAAGTAAGTCAGGGGAGCCATGAAGGGCGCACGAGGGTGGGGCCGCGCCCAGGGGTTGGGCGCGCCTCCCTGCTTCGTGGCTTCCTCGAAGCTTCCTTGATCTCTACTCCAAGTCTCCTGGATTGGTTTCGTTCCAAAAATAACTCTTCCGAAGGTTTCATTCCGTTTGGACTCCGTTTGATATTCCTTTTCTTTGAAACACTGAAATAGGCAAGAAAACAACAATTTGGGCTGGGCCTCCGGTTAATAGGTTAATCCCAAAATAATATAAAAGTGTTTAGTAAAGCCCATAAACATCCAAAACAGATAATATAATAGCATGAATACTTCATAAATTATAGTATGTTGGAGACGTATCAGTTCTTGCCTGTGTTACAAGGTGTGAAGTTGAGTCAGACTCAATGCCCGACCACTGCAAAAGATAGAGAGAAAATGAAAGTCATTTCCTATGCCTCAGCCATAGGTTCTATCATGTATGCAATGCTATTACCAGACCTGATGTGTGCCTTGCTATTAGTTTAGCAAGGAGGTACCAAAGTAATCCATGAGTGGATCATCGGACAGCGGTCAAGAACATCCCTGAAATACCGAAAAGGACTAAGGATATGTTTCTCGTTTATGGAGGTGACAAAGAGCTAAATGCGTAAATGGTTACGTCAATGCAAGCTTTGACACCGATCCGGATGACTCTAAGTCACAAACCGGATACGTGATTTATAATGAATGGTGGAGCTGTCGGTTGGTGCGGTTCTAAGCAAAGCGTCGTGGCGGGATCTACGTGTGAAGCGGAGTACATAGCTGCTTGGAAGCAAAGAAATGAAGGAGTCTGGATGAAGGAGTTCATATCCGATCTAGGTGTCATACCTAGTGCATCGGGTCAAATGAAAATCTTTTGTGACAATACTGGAGCAATTGCCTTGGCGAAGGAATCCAGATTTCACAAGAGAACCAAACACATCAAGAGACGCTTCAATTCCATCTGCGATCAAGTCAAGGAGGGATACATAGAGATTTGCAAAATACATATGGATCTAAATGTTACAGACACGTTGACTAAGCCTCTCTCACGAGCAAAACATGATCAGCACCAAGACTCCATGGGTGTTAGAATCATTACTATGTAATCTAGATTATTGACTCTAGTGCAAGTGGGAGATCGAAGGAAATATGCCCTAGAGGCAATAATAAAGTTTTTATTTATATTTCATTATATCATGATAAATGTTTATTATTCATGCTAGAATTGTATTAACCGGAAACTTAGTACAGGTGTGAATACACAGACAAACAGAGTGTCCCTAGTATGCCTCTACTTGACTAGCTCGTTAATCAAAGATGGTTAAGTTTCCTAGCCATATACATGTGTTGTCATTTGATGAATGGGATCACATCATTAGAGAATGATGTGATGGACAAGACCCATCCGCTAGCTTAGCACTATGATCGTTTAGTTTATTGCTATTGCTTTCTTCATGACTTATACATGTTCCTATGACTATGAGATTATGCAACTCCCGAATACCGTGAGGAACACTTAGTGTGCTATCAAACGTCAAAACATAACTGGGTGATTATAAAGATGCTTTATAGGTGTCTCTGATGGTGTTTTTTGAGTTGGCATAGATCGAGATTAGGATTTGTTGCTCCGTGTTTTGGAGAGGTATCTCTGGGCCCTCTCTGTAATGCACATCACTATAAGCCTTGCAAGCAATGTGACTAATGAGTTAGTTACGGGATGATGCATTATGGAACGAGTAAAGAGACTTGCCGGTAACAAGATTGAACTAGGTATGATGATACCAACGATCGAATCTCGGGCAAGTAACATACTGATGACAAAGGGAACAACGTATGTTGTTATACGGTTTGACCGATAAAGATCTTCGTAGAATATGTAGGAGCGAATATGAGCATCCAGGTTTCGCTATTGGTTATTGACCATAGATGTGTCTCGGTCATGTCTACATGGTTCTCGAACCCGTAGGGTCCGCACGCTTAACGTTCGATGACGATTTGTATTATGAGTTATGTGATTTGATGACTGAAGTTTGTTCAGAGTCCCGGATGAGATCACGGACATGACGAGGAGTCTCAAAATGGTCGAGACATAAAGAGTCATATATTGGAAGGTTACATTCGGACACCAGAATGGTTAGGGTCGTTTCGGATAAGTTTCAGAGTATCGGGGGTTACCGGAACCCCCCCTCCCCCGTGAAGTTCATGGGCCTTCATGGGCCTTAGTGGAAAGGAGAGGAGGGCCACAAGGGAGACGGGCCCCCCCCATGGCCAGTCTGAATTGGACTAGGGAGGGGGCGGCGCCCCCTCTTTCCTTCTCCCTTCTTCCTCCTTCCCTCCTTCTCCCTCTCTTGGAAGCAAGGGGACTCCAACTAGGATTGGGAATCCTAGTTGGACTCCCCATGGCGCGCGCCCCCCTTGGCCGGTCTCCTCCTCCTCCCCCTTCTTTATATACGTGGGAGGGGGCACCCCAAAGGACACACAAGTTTCTCTTAGCCGTGTGTGGTGCCCCCCTCCATAGTTACACACCTTGATCATATCATCGTAGTGCTTAGGCAAAGCCCTGCGCCTGTAACTTCATCATCACCGTCGCCACGCTGTCGTGCTGACGGAACTCTCCCTCAGCCTCAACTGATCAAGATCTTGAGGGACATCATCAAGCTGAACGTGTGCTGAACGCGGAGGTGCCGTATGTTTGGTGCTTGGATCGGTTGGATCGTGAAGACGTTCGACTACATCAACCGCGTTACTAAACGCTTCCACTTTCGATCTACGAGGGTACATGGACACACTCTCCCCTCTCGTTGCTATGCTTCTCCTAGATAGATCTTGTGTGATCGT
Source organism: Aegilops bicornis (assembly GCA_021605145.1). NCBI lineage: Eukaryota > Viridiplantae > Streptophyta > Magnoliopsida > Poales > Poaceae > Aegilops > Aegilops bicornis. The sequence continues at coordinate 362,028,910 of CM038669.1, forward strand.
AGGAAAATTTTGAAATACTGCGTTCCCCAACAACTGGTTGTTCTGAAGACCCTAAGAAACACCTTCCCTACCAATGTGAGTTTAGTGATAATGAAATCTTATCTTTTTATGCCAAGGGTGGTTATAATTACTATGATGTTGAACAAATTGAAGAATTTGTTGCTTTTAAGGGTGCTTATGAAATTGCTTCTTTGATTGAAAAGTATGATGCTACTCTTTACAAATCTGAAAATTTTGCCATACTTAAATATTGATATGAGAATTATGCTTCTAATGCTTACATTAAACCATATATTGAGGACTATCCACTGTCCAAGAGGAGACTAATATTTTGCAGGAATCTATGGAAGAAGAAATTGATGACACTGTGAGCTCATTGGTTGAAAAAGATGACGAGGAGAGCGAAGAACAAAAGAAGGAAGAGCGGATTAGCTACCCGTGCTCACCTTGTAATGAGATTAACTCTTCAACTCGTACATTGTTTAATTTCTCTTCGTGCTTACCAAAGGATGATTGCTGTGATAATTGCTATCATCCCTTTGATTCGTTTGAAATATCCCTTTTTGATGAACTTGATGCTTGCTATGCTTGTGGCCATGATGCCAATATGAATTATGCTTATGGAGATGAACTTGATATAGTTCCTTATGTTGAGAATGAAATTGTTGCTATTGAACCCACGCATGATAGTCCTATTATCTTTTTGAATTCTCCCAACTACACTATATCGGAGAAGTTTGCGCTTATTAAGGATTATATTGATGGGTTGCGTTTTACTACTACACATGATGATTTTGATAGATATAATATGCATGTGCTTGCTGCTCCTACTTGCAATTATTATGAGAGAGGAACTACATCTCCACCTCTCTATGTTTACAGTATGATAAAATTGCAAGAAACTATTGATGCAATGTATTGGCCTTTACTTGATGTGCGTGAATTGTTCTTTTATGAAATGCCGATGCATAGGAAGAGAGTTAGACTTTGTTGTTGCATGAAATATATTACTTTGGGCTCACTACTAAATTACAAATCATTATTAATTAAAATTGGCTTTGATATACCTTGGGATCCCCGTGGATCCATTACTTGAGCACTTTATGCCTAGCTTAATGGCTTTAAAGAAAGCGCTGCCAAGGAGACAACCCAAAAGTTTTAGAGAGTCATTTATATCTGTTGAGTGATTTTAAAAATTTTAAAAACAAAAAAAATAAAGTGGGGAACCTAAAACTTTTCAACAAGAAAAGTGAAAGTGAGAAAGTCGAACACCGTTGAAGTGGGGGACGTCCTTGAACTTTGTCCATGCCCATGGAAACCTTGTGAATCTCGATTACAGAAACTTTTCAATAAAAATAATTATCCCCTTGTACAAATCCTTTGTATTATAAAAATAATATGCCAAGATTTGCCTTTAGGATGATTAGATTGCTTGTTTGGTTTGTGCAGTGCAAAAACAGAAACTTTGGCTGTAGTGCGTGATTTTTCATTTTTTACTGGAACGTTGAATGTTTCTGAAATTTTTGCACAGTACTGCTATGCAAATTGTTTATGTTTTTCCTAATTTTTCAGAATTCTTAGAGGTACAGAAGTATGGTTGATGTTCAGATTGCTACAGACTGTTCTGTTTTTGGTAGATTCTGTTTTTGATGCATTGTTTTGCTTGTTTTGGTGGAACTGTGGATTTTATCATCATATAAGCCATGGAGAAGTTAGAGTATAGTAGTTATAATGCAAAAATAAAATATGAATGGGTTCGCAACAGTACTTAAAGTGGTAATTCGCTTTATTATACTAACGGGTCTCACGAGGGTTTTGTTAAGTTTTGTGTGATTGAAGTTTTCAAGTTTTGGGTGAGATCACGATGGATGAAGGAATAAGGAGTGGCAAGAGCCTAATCTTGGGGATGCCCGAGGCACCCCAAGGTAATATTCAAGGAGTCCCAAGCACTTCTTCTAACAATCATCGGTAATTTTACTTGGAGCTATATTTTTATTCGTCACATGATATGCGTAAATCTTGGAGCGTCGTGTGCCTTTTTATTTTTATTTTAATAAATGCGCCATGCTGGTATGAGATAGTCCTTGGTTGATTTATAGAATGCTCTTTGAACTTCACTTCTATCTTTTGGGTATGGCTTTATAGAATGCTTCATGTGCTTCACTTATATCATTTGAAGTTTGGATTGCATGTTTCTCTATGCATAGAAAACTGTCATTTGTAGAATGCTCTTTTGCGTCACTTATATTTTTTAGAGCGTGGGCATATCTTTTGTAAAAAGAATTAAACTATCTTGCTTTACTTATATATATTTAGAGAGTCAATAGGAATTGGTCATTCACATGGTTAGTCATAAAATCCTACATAAAACTTGTAGATCACTGAATATGATATGTTTGATTCCTTGCAATAATTTTGCGATATAAAGATGGTGATTTTAGAGTCATGCCAGTAAGCAATTGTGGATTGGTAGAAATACTTGTGTTAAAGTTTGTAATTCCTGTAGCATGCACGTATGGTGAACCGTTATGTGATGAAGTCAGAGCATGATTTATTTTTGATTGTCTTCCTTATGAGTGGTGGTCGGGGATGAGCGATGGTTGATACGTCTCCGACGTATCTATAATTTATGAAGTATGCATGCCACGTTTACAACAATTCCATATGATTTTGGTATGATTTGATTAGAACTAACCCGTACTGACGTTGTTTTCAACAGAACTACCGTGGTGTTGTTTTTGTGCAGAAATAAAAGTTCTCGAAACGAGCTGAAAATTAATGGAGAATTTTTCTAGAAAATATAAAAAATACTCGAAGAAAAAGAGATGGAAGAGGAGTCCTTGGGCCACCACAAGGGTGGGGGGCGCGCCCTCCGTCCTTGTCATTGCCTCGTGGGGCCCCTGACGTGAAACCGATGCCAAACCCTCCTATAAATCCAAAAAAACAGAACAGAAGGGAGATCGGGAGTTCCGTCGCCGTATGCCTCTGTAGCCACGAAAAACCAATCTAGGCCCTCTCCGGCACCCTGCCGAAGGGGGCCAACATCACCGGAGGCCATGGAGGAGGAAGCCGGAGGGGTCACCATCGTCATGGAGGCCAAGGACCAGAGGGAGAACCTTTGCCCATCTAAGGGGGAGGCCATGGAGGAGGAAGCACAAAGGGGAGAACCACTCCCCCTCTCTCTTGGTGGCGCCAGAGTGCCATCGGGGGAACCATCGCCGCGGTGATCGTCTTCATCAACATCACCATCCTCATCTCTTTTACCGGTCCACTCTTCCGCACCCCGCAATAATCCCCTACTTGAACATGGTGCTTTATGCCACATATTATGATCCAATGATGGGTTGCCATCCTATGATGTTTTGAGTAGATTTCCTTTGTCTTTTGGGTTGATTGATGATATAGATTGGTTTGAGTTGCATGTTTTATTATTGGTGCTGTCCTATGGTGCCCTCTGTGTCGCGCAAGCGTGAGGGATCCTCGCTGTAGGGTTTTGCAATATGTTCGTAGTTTTCTTATTGCCTACATTGCGTGAGTGACTGAAACACAAACACGGGTAAGCGGGTCATGGCGTATGGGAATAAAGGGGACTTGATGTGTTAATGCTATGGTTGGGTTTTACTTTAATGATCTTTAGTAGTTGCGGATGCTTGCTAGAGTTCCAGTCATAGGTGCATATGATCCAAGAAGAGAAAGTATGTTAGCTTATGCCTCTCCCTCTTATGAAATTACAATAATGATTACCGATCTTGTTAACAATTGCCTAGGACAACTCCGCACACCGATCCATCATTATTCCACACTCGCTATTTATAATATATAGTAATATATTCTAACTTTATATTAACATCACCTACTTTTATATTTTAGTTCTCCGATATCATGCAAAGTAATCCTCTTCATACCCACAACGTAGTTTTATTTCTCGTTTCTAGTTGGAAGCAAACGTTAAATTATGCGTGAGAGTCGTACAGTGGTAGATAGGACTTGAGAGAATATTGATCTTACCTTTAGCTCCTTGTGGATTCGACACTCCATACTTATCACTTCCACCTTTGGAAAGTGCTATGATGATTCCTTGCACTTGAGGATTATCAAGCTCTTTTCTGGCGCCGTTGCCGGGGAGTAATAGCGTGGGGTTGATATTTTCGTGAATGCTTGTTTGCTTTCTTCACTAAGTAGTTTTTGTTTTCCCTTTTGTTTTTCTTTAGTTGTGGGTGAAACAAACAATTTTTTTTATAAAATGCAAATTACAAAAATTTACTTGCCTCTTATGCCTAAAAACATTTTCAAAAGAGAAGTGATTGGAAGGTTATGCATTGGAGAAGTGAGGGTCGACCTTGAACACTTGTGTTCATGCTCATGGAAACAATGTAGAATTTTTCATGGAAGTTTCTCAAAAATAAGTATCCCCTTGTATATATTCATTGTATTATAATAAAATAGTGTGCCAAGGTTTGGTTTTAGAATGTTTAAATTGCTTGTTTGGAGTGTGCAGTAGAAAAACAGAAACTTTTGATGTAGTGTTTGCATTCTTATTTTTTTACTGAAGCATGATAATTCTTGAAATTTTTATACATTACTGCTCTCTGCAAATTGTTTAGATTGTCGTAATTTTTTAGAACTTTTGGAGTTACAGAAGTATACGAAAGTTCCAGATTGCTACAGACTGTCCTGTTCTTGTCAGATTATGTTTTCTATGTGTTCTTTGCGTATTTTGATGAATCTATGGGTTGTGTCGGGGGGTATGAACCATGTTGAAGTTGAAATACAGTTGATACAATGCTAATATGAAATTGGAATGAGTTTACAATAGTACCTAGAGGTAGTGATTTGCTTTATTATACTAACGGATCTCACAAAGTTTTTTGTTGCGTTTTGTGTGGATGAAGTGTTCGAAGAACGAGGAGTTACCGATATGAGAAGAATAAGGAGAGGCAAGAGTTCAAGCTTGGGGATGCCCAAGGCACCCTAAGTAAATATTTCAAGGATACTCAAGCATCTAAGCTTGGGGGTGCCCCGGTTGGCATCCCATCTTTCTTCTTCAACAATTATCGGTATACCTCGGTTTTTGTTTTGTTCACATGATGTGCGTCTTTTGTGTTTATTTTTCCTTTATTTTCCTTTGTTCTCCATGCTAGTGTGATATAGCCCTTCATTAATTTGTAGAATGCTCTTTGTGCTTCACTTAAATCTTTTGAGTACGGCTTTATAGAATGCTTCGTGTGCTTCACTTATATATTTTGAGCTTGGATGTTCGTAAATATATATTAATTGTAGAATGCTCCATGAACTTCACATATATATTTTGGGAGTATGAATAAGACTATCATAGGAACTAAGCTTGGGGATGCTATGTTTGATGAAGATGATACTTTTAGTCCCCCAAGTTTTGATGAGCTAATTTATTTTGATGATAGCATGCCTCCTATTTATGATGATTATATTGATAAAAGTAGGTTTGGAAGAGTGTCAACTTTAGGAAGTAATTATCCCACTATTTTGGAGGGCGTTGAATCTTTTCATAATATTGATAAAAAGTGGATTTGGAGAGGTCTTGACTTTATTTAGTGATGAATCCACTATTCCAAAAGAGGTTCCAATTGATTATGAGAATGATGCTTTGTGTAATAGTTATATTGTTGAATTCATTCATGATGCTACTGAAAATTATTATGAAAGAGGCACATGTGCTTATACATATTGCAATAATATCAAGTTTCCGCTCTATGTGTTGAATTTTTTGAAGTATTGCTTGTTTTACCTTCCTATGCTAGTCGATACTTGTTCCCATGAATTGTTTTCTCACAAAATCCCTATGCATAGGAAGTGAGTTATACTTAAATGTGCTTGTCATATGCTTCATGATGCTCTCTTTGCGTTTCAATTCTTATCTCTTATGTGAGCATCATTGAAATTATCATGCCTAGCTAAAAAGGCATTAAAGAAAAGCGCTTGTTGGGAGACAACCCAATATTAATCCTTACTGTTTTTGTGTGTTCACATGATTAAGTGATAACCCACAAGTATAGGGGATCGTTTGTAGCCTTCTTTGATAAATAAGAGTGTCGAACCCAACGAGGAGCTAAAGGCAGAACAAATATTCCCTCAAGTTCTATCGACCACCGATACAACTCTACGCACACCTGGTGTTCGCTTTACCTAGAACAAGTATGAAACTAGAAGTACTTTGTAGGTGAGATAGGATAGGTTTGCAAGATAATAAAGAGCATGTAAATAAAATCTAGGGGCTGTTTAGATAAAGACACAACTATGTTAGTTTTAGTAGAGAGCTTTTGTCAACAAGAAAGTCATTTGTCCCTAGGCAATCGGTAACAAGTACCGGTAATCATTCTTGCAATTTTATATGAGGGAGAGGCATGAGCTAACATACTTTCTCTACTTGGATCATATGCACTTATGACTGGACCCCTAGCAAGCATCCGCAACTACTAAAGATCATTAAGGTCGTGAAACCCAGCCATAGCATTAAGTATCAAGTCCTCTTTACTCCCATACGACATACCCCACTTACTCGGGTTTAAGCTTCTGTCACTCTCGCAACCCACCATAAGCGAACCATGAACATATTGCAACACCCTACAGCGGGGGACCCTCACGTTTGCGTGACAACGAAGGGCACCATAGGACAGCACCATAAATAAAATATACAATCATACCAACCAAGATCACGATTAACCCACAGGAGAAAACAGATCTACTCAAACATCATAGGATAGCCAAATATCATTGCGAAATAATATATGGAGTTGAGCACCATGTTTAACTAGAGATTACAGCGGGGAGAAGGGGTGTTACACTGCTGCATAGAGGGGGAGAGAGTTGGTTGTGACACCCCGGCTCAGAGAAACTGGAACACCCCGTATTCCAGCCAAGAGATCAAGGAGAAGTCTTCTGGAATACGGCACTGCTTAGCATAGAACAAATCAGCTCTTTATTACAAGCTATGTGGGTACAAGGGGGATTACATCGGCACGGCGACAATACGCCTGCCACTGTTATTCCATGCAAGCAGCAGAACAACACGATGCAGCGGAATAACTTTAGCAGCGGAACAGCGACGACGGCGATGAACTCCACTCCGCATGGACTCTGGCTAGAACGCTTATCTTAGCTCACAAACAAGGAATCCACAACAAACAAGCAATCAAATCCGGCATGACCTGCAAGCTGGCATAACACGCCAGGTCAGTACATTGAATGTACTTGCAAGCTCACAGCAACCAAGAGCAATCAAGACAAACAATAGCATGGCAATTACAGATTTCTTAGCAATGATGAACATCATACTATCAGAACAACATGGCATGTACAACATGATACAGCTAGAACAATACGAGAATGGCATGAACATATGAACATGATGATACTAACATGCAACATGATGAAGCTATCATGCATCAACTTACTCTGCTCGGGTTACCTCGTAACCATCACACACGTCAACTTACCATCATGGACATCACATGATCATCTCAGGATCCAATCAAGCTTGGTATTACCATACCGTAGTAATCATTACATGACCACAACGAGCTTGACCTTAACCCTTGACTTTCACATAACACCACAAATATCCAACAACTCGGTATCCTCGATACCATGGTGATCATCTCGCAATCACAATCAACCTCTTTCTCATCATTGAACCAGGGTTGTTATTAAGCACATTATTATTATTACTGTTGACCCATAGTGTGACCAACTTCTGAATCGGGCCCTTATCCACGAAGTATCGACTATCGTGATTTATCACACACTTTGCAGAGGTTAGCACACTGTACCCACACCACGGAACCCATGACCTCGCACTCCCATTCGGGGTGGACCAATAGCATTCCGACAAAACCGATCTACTGCCATCACACTCTCCCAGCCACTTCGACCAACTCCCCTCTGGGCTAAGTCATGGGTGGCCCCGTGCCTACCAAAGGCATCAACGGCCACCGTCGTGGCCAAAACAATAAACGGTCCCAAACGGGGACATGTGCACATAACCAAACTCGGGCTCACAAGGCTTATGCCATCCTACCCGGCTAGGGTAGCGCCCGCGCATAACCTTCCCTTGGAGGCACCGGCAAGAGGCATGAAAATAAATCCAGTTAGGACCTCCCCATAAAAGGCAAATGTGGTTGCACTGGTCAGCTCGATGTGGTGGCACCATGACTCAGCCAACAGTTGTTCAAGTTTGATTTAAGTTTGGTTAAACTTGAATGCGATAAGCTGAGCCATATTAAAATAACATGATGCAACTATAATGCATGATATCAACATAAGCATGGGGGTGCAACATAATCATTGAGCATATCAACAACAATAAACCATATATCCGAATGAGCAGGGCAGACTGACGAGCATGAATATCATAAGTATAACACTACTCATAGCATAACATGACCACTAGCATCAACAATAAGTACTAAGCAAGAACATGTCAATGATACTACCAAGTAAGCATGGAACCAACTATGTGAAAGAGAACATGCATAGCAACGGTACTGATAACAGATATTAAACATGCAACAGATGAGCGTCACTACCACCAGCATGTACTTCTACTACCAAGCAAGGCATACGAAAGTAATACTAGCAAGAATACATGATAACCAGGTGCATATGAACATAGCATGAAAGTAAACACGGATCCATAGCATAACCGAGACAACCTAGCAGTAGCAAAACAAACAGACAGTTATTTACGATTCAAGTTGAAAACCAATGCTACTGCATGGCTATCATGCAAATGGTGGTTGTGGCTTGCCTGGGGATGAAGAATGCACCGGGTAGAAGTGTGGAACGATCGCGAAGGAATCAGCAGAAAAGTTTCCCTCCTGGAGGGGGCTGATTAGGGGCAAGGGCAAAAAGGTCATTTCCAGTATGTCAAACCATAGTGAAAATGACATGAACAGAACGGCCTCGATGATACGAAGATGTGGGCGTTGGATTCACCTCAATCGGAGTTACGAGTGAAAAGTTGCGTCCGTTCACTTTTTAGGCAGAAAAGGGGCTAAATAGTGAACGTTCACAATATAACCACTTCGGCCGGCTGAGAGAGAGGGGAAGACGTATTCCGCGGAACACACCTCCACTTAAGTGATGTGGCAAGGTGGGGTCAAAGCGTGTGGCTGACGAGCGGGGTCCACAGGGCGGTGGGACCCGCCACTTATCCATGTTGGCAACGGGGTCAACGCCCGTGTCACTGCCAGCGGGGCCCACCAGAGTGCTGCCAATTTAGCCACGCACCAGCGGCGGCCATGGTGGCAAAGGGAGGCGAGGAGTGGCTCTGGTGAGGGTTTGAGGGGTCAGGGAGGGCTAGAGGAGGATGGTGGAGTGGATGGTGTGCTTGGACGAGGCCGGGGCTGGCTTAAATAGCCGGGACAACACGGGTGGGTGAGCACGGCCACGTGACACGTCGCCGGAGCCGCAGACGCGTGGGCACGCGAGCTTGCTCGTTGGTAGGCGACACGGGGGAGCAGAGGGCAGGCTCACGGGGCAGAAGAAGTCGAGGGGCACGGGGAGGACACGACCAAAGGAGGAAGACAACGGCCGGCTACAGAGTACCCGTGGGCGCGCGACAACGTGCGCCAACGAGCGGGCTGCCAGAGGGGGAGATGGCTCCAGAGGGAAGAGGACGGCACAGGGAAACTGTTGGACATACTCACGCACGCGAAGATGACAAGAGGAGGAGGGGCCCGAAGCAAACAACGCTCAGCTCGCGTCCATGGCGTGCCAGGGCGGTGGTCACGGCGTGAGCTGACGCAAGCGGTTGCACCCGGGTCAGCCGACCATGTCCGCACGATAGGCCACAGCAAGGAGAAATCCAAGATGGAAAGAAACGAGCACAGGGGCTTAATTGGTGGACAGAGCTTGCAGTGTTTCAGTCGCACAGCAAGGTGTTTGTAGTTTGCTGTGACTCACATGCTTGGCTATCACGGCTGAGCTATGGCTGGGGTTGATCACTCACTAAGGTGACTAAGATGTCAAGGTTTCAGCTCAAGAAGAGGAGTTTAGATAGCACTTGCTGTAGAAATTGCCCTACTGACCAGATTTGGAAATGAGGAAGTAGTACTCACATAAATGAGTGTATTTGGCTGAATTCGGTATAGATGAGTCATTTGGGTATATGAAGACTCTGTAAAAGTTTCATACCATTGGGATACACCGAAATGGTACTTGCTTCACAATGCTTCAATCTGGATAGAAACTTAGGAAAAATCCTAAGGGAAAATGGCTAGATTAAATGAGCCCAAATTTTGGGGAGATAGGTTATGTGGGTAAGAGAAGGTCCTGAAAAATTTTCGGCAGCAATGGAGCAAGATAAAATATACTTGCTTCACTAACTGAAAATTTGGACAGAAACAAAGAATTGATGCTCAGCTCACATCGATGCATTGCATGAGCTCAAATCTTGAGGATGGCTTTTATTTGATTATATAAAGGACCATGCAAAATTTCAACTCAATTAGGTTAACCTAGCTAGTACTTCCTTCACAAACAATTCCATCAGACAGGAACTTTGAAAAATTGCTCGGGGATATTCACAAGGCAAATTGAGTTGAATTTTGGCATGAGGTAATGATTTGGACATGAAAAGGTGTCCAAAAGGTTTGGGGTCAATTGGGAAAAGCTAAATGGCACTTGCTTCACAAACTACCATTTAGGACAGAATAGGGAAGGAATTAATTGAGCATGATGGGAAACATGGCCAATCAAATATTTTGCATATTTGAGGAAGATATGACCCAAGCAATTTATGAGAATTATTTGGGAATTTTGAGAGTGATATAAATATAGGTTGCTTCACAACCTAGGACAAATTGGGTTATTCCTTTAATAGGAAAAGGAATATTCCCAAGGAAAAGATTATTAGGGTTGGTCCAAGATGGAAATGGCAAGGTCTAGGGATGGATAAGAGGATGACAAGCCACTCTGGAAGGAAAGAAGATGTCATCTTCTTCAATTTCTAGACCACATAGCCACGAAAAAAGAAAACTCAAGCAAAAAATCTCAGAAAATCAAATGAAAACGAAAAGGGCCAAAAATCAGGCTGTGATATTGGTGATGACGGTAGCAAGATTGTTGATGTAGATTGTCGTCCCGATCGCCGCCCGGCAGACTCCCAAGCGCCACTAGCGAGGGAGAGAGCCCCCTCATTCTTCTTCTTCCTTGGCCTCCACCTAGATGGGAGGAGAGTTCCCCCTCTGGTCCATGGTCTCCATGGCGGCGGAGGGGTGGGAGCCCCTCTGAGATTGGATCTCCCTCTCTGTTCTCTTCTGTTTCGCGTACCCCTGATCTGGCCGAAAACGGTTTCTTATATTCCGGGAGATCCGTAACTCCGATTGCGCTGATATTTTAACATGATTTTTTCCGGATATAAGCTTCCCTGCGCCCGAAGTAGAGTTCCAACCAAAGTTCGAGCAGGGCAAAACCTACCACCACGCACCAGGGGCCTCTGGCGCGCCCTGGTGTCTTGTGGGCTGTGTGGGCCTCCGTTTGCGGTGATTCCAACTCCCCAAAATCACATATATTCCAAAATAATTCTCCGTAAAATTTTATTGAATTTGGACTTCGTTTGATATGGATTTTCTGCGATACAAGAAACATGCAAAAAACAGGAACTAGCACTGGGCACTGGATCAATAGGTTAGTCCAATAAATCATATAAAAGGTTGCCAAAAGTATGTGAAAGTGGTATAATATTGGCATGAAACAATAAAAAATTATAGATACGGCGAAGACGTATCAGCATCCCCAAGCTTAATTCACTGCTTGTCCTCGGCGGGTAAATGATAAAAAAGATAATTTTGATGTGGAATGCTACCTAGCATAAACTTGATTATATATCTAATCATGGCATGAATATTAAGACATAAGTGATTCAAAGCAATAGTCTATAATTTGACATAAAGACATCAATACTCAGGCATCCCAACAAACAATCATGTCTTTCAAAATATCAATGCTAAAGAAAGCTATCCCTACAAAATCATATAGTCTTGTCATGCTCTGTCTTCTTAACACAAAGTATTTATCATGCACAACCCCGATGACAAGCCAAGCAATTGGTTCATAATTTTTAACGCGCTTCAGCCTTTTCAACCCTCACGCAATACATGAGCGCAAGCCATGTATATAGCACTACGGGTGGAATAGAGTATAATGATATGGGTAAATATAAAGAAGACAAAAAGTAGAAAGTCTCACATCGATGTGGCTAACCAATGGGCTATGGAGATGCTCATCAATTGATATCAACGTAAGGAGTAGGGATTGCCATGCAATGAATGCACTAAGAGCTATAAGTGTATGAAAGCTCAATATGAAAACGAAGTGGGTGTGCATCTAATCCTATAATGAAGCATTCCCACTAGTATATGAAAGTGACAACATAGGAGACTCTCCATATGAAAAACATGGTGCTACTTTGAAGCACAAGTGTGGTAAAGGATACTAACAACGCCCCTTCTCTCTTTGTTTATTTTTTCTTTTTATTTCTTTCTTTCTTTTTTTCTTTCTTTTTCTTTCTTTTTTTCTTTTTCTCTCATTGTCCAGAGTCTCATCCCGACTTGTGGGGGAATCATAGTCTCCATCATCCTTTCCTCACTCGGGCACTGTTCTAAAAATGAATAATGATGATCATCACACTTCTATTTACTTATAACTCAAAAGAAATAAAAATTACAACTCGATACCTATTACAAAGTATGACTCTATTTTAATGCCTCTGGAAATGTACCAGGATGTGCAATGACCTAGCGTAACATGTATAAAAATGATGAACGGTAGCTGAGCCACAACTACTATGTCAGCTATATGATCATGCAAAGCAATATGACAATGAATGCTCAAGTCATCAAGCAGGCGGTGGAAGTTGCATGGCAATATATCTCGGAATGGCCATGGAAAAGCCATAATAGGTAGGTATGGTGGCTGTTTTGAGGAAGATACAATAAGGCTTATGTGTGATAGAGCATATCATATCACGGGGTTTGGATGCACCGGCGAAGTTTGCACCGACTCTCGAGGTGAGAAAGGGCAATGCACGGTATAGTAGAGGCTAGAAATTGCGGAAAGGTAAGAGTGCGTATATTCCATGGACTCACATTAGTCATAAAGAACTCATATACTTATTGCAAAAGTTTATTAGCCCTCGAAGAAAAGTACTACTACGCATGCCCCTAGGGGGATAGATTGGTAGGAAAAGACCATCGCTCGTCCCCGACCGCCACTCATAAGGAGGACAATCAATAATAAATCATGCTCCAACATCATAGCATAACGAGAGACTATATGTGCATGCTTCGGGAATCACAAACCTTAACACCAACATTCTTAATAACCACAACCACTTACTAGTACCTCCCACATATTCCATCTCTATATCGCAAATCTATTGCAAGGAATCAAACATATCATATTCAGTGATCTATAAGTTTTATGTAGGATTTTATGACTAACCATGCAATTGACCAATTCCTGTTGACTCTCTAAATAGATATAAGTGAATCAAGAGAGTTTAATTCTTTCTATAAAATATAATGCTCTAACAAATATAAGTGAAGCAAAAGAGCATTCTACAAACAACGGTTTTCTATGTGAAGAGAAACAGGAAATCCAAACTTCAAATGATATAAGTGAAGCACATGAAGCATTCTATAAATCCATACTCAAAAGATATAAGTGAAGTGCAATGAGCATTCTATAAATCAACCATGGACCATCTCATAACAGCATGACGCTCCAAGATTTGCACATATCACATGAACGAAACGAATCCGAAAACATACCGATACTTGTTGAAGAAAGATGGGATGCCTTCCGGGGCATCCCCAAGCTTAGACGCTTGAGTCTCCTTGAATATTTACTTGGGGTGCCTTGGGCATCCCCAAGCTTGAGCTATTGCCTCTCCTCCTTCTTCTCACATCAAGACCTCCTCGATCTTCGAACACTTCATCCACACAAAACTTAACCGAACTTTAATGGCGGGGTTAGTGAATATGGCAATGAAATCCCATCATGTACTGCCGTAACATTATTGTATAATTATAAACAAACATTACCCACTATATGCTATCACAATTCTATGGCCCCAAGTCAAGGAGGCTTCAACAAGAATTCAAACATACGCAAATAATGAAGCTATAACAGCAATCTGTGAAAACAGGACAGTCTGTAAAGATTTGAACATCCACCATATTTCTGTAACTCTAAAAATTCTGAAAAGGTTAAGAAAAATAAAAAAAATTTATAGAAAGACAGTACAAAAAGTTTCAGAACCGTTTGACGTTCCAGTAAAAAATGTAAAATCGCGCACTACAGTCAAAGTTTCTGTTTTGCACCGCACAAACCAACAAGCAATCTAAGCATCCTAAAGGTAAACCTTGGCACATTATTTTTATAATACAATGGAATTGTACAAGGGGATAATTATTTTTGTGAGAATACTCGTGAAAAATTGTACATTGTTTCCATGAACATGAACACAAGTGTTCAAGGTCGACCCTCACTTCTCCAATGCATAACTTCCAATCGCTTCTCTTTTTGAAAAAGTTTTAAGTTCCCCTCTATATTTTTTTGATTTTAAACTTTATAAAAGCACTCAACAGAAATAAATGACTCTCTAAAACTTCCGGGTTGTCTCCACAGCGCTTTCTTTAAAGCCATTAAGCTAGGCATAAAGTGCTCAAGTAATGAATCCACCCGGATCCCAAGGTATATCAAAGCCCATTTGAATTAACAATGATTTAGCATTTAGTAGTGAGCACAAAGCAACATATATCAAGCAATGACGAAGTCTAAATCTCTTCATATGCATCCGCATGTCATATAAGAACAATTCATGCACATCAAGTAAAGGCCAATACGTAGCATAAGTAGTTTCTTACAATTTTATCGTGTTGGAAACATAAAGAGGCGGAGATGTAGTTCCTCTCTCATAATAATTGCAAGTAGGAGTAGAAAGCACATGCATATTATATTCATCAAAATTATAATGTTCAATGGTAAAAGGCAAACCATCAATGTAATCCATAATAAGTGCAAGCTTCTCCAATATAGTGTAGTTTGGAGAATTCAAAAAGATAACAGGACTATCATGTGTGGGTGCAATAGCAACAATTTCATTCTCAACATAAGGAACAATAGCAAGTTCATCTCCATAAGCATAATTAATATAGGCATCATGGCCACAAGCATAGCAATCATCAAGTTCATCAAAAAGGGATATTTCAAACAAATCAACGGGATCATAGCAATCATCATGGCACTCATCCTTCGGTAAGAACGAAGGAAAATTAAACAATGTATGAGTTGAAGAGTTACTCTCATTAGAAGGTGGGCACTGGTGATCAATCCGCTCTTCCTCCTTTTGTTCTTCAATCTCCTCCTCATCTTTTTCATCCAATGAGCTCACAGTTTCATCATTTTCTTGTTCCATAGACTCCTGCAAAATGTTAGTCTCTTCTTGGACAGCGGAGTTATTCTCAATAAATACATCAATATCGTAATTGTATTTATAATTATCATACCAATATTTAAGGATAGCAAAATTTTCAGGTCTATAAACGGAATCATCAAAATCTTCAAACTTTTCAAACAAAGATTCAATTTCATGTGCACCCTTAAAAGCAACAAATTCTTCTATTCGTTCCACATCATAATAATCATATATACCATTAGCATAAGAAGCTAAGGTTTCATTATCATTAAATTTGCATGAAAAGGGAAGATGTGGAGCATTCATCCTAGAGCAACAAGTATAATCATATCTAGAGCATAGATTCCAAGCATACAACTTCAATATATGAATTTGATCCCATAACAGTTTCCCTTTTGTGTCAAGCGATATTCCCTAAAGTATTCACGTTGATCCAACGTTACTCCCATTATATAGTTGAATGGGGTTTTCTCAGGATTATCAAAGTAGTGCATAATATCTTTCACATAATGAGCATTGAGGGTTTTAGGAGGTTCCCCATCACCATAAGTAGCAAGTACAACTAATGGTTTTGGTGTTTCGTGTTCATATCCATAACTAAAGATAGAGAACAACTTAGAACAGAAAATAAAAACTACTTAGTGATAAAGCAAACAAGCACACACGAGAATACTCACCCCACGCTATTGCTCCCTTGCAACGGCGCCAGAAAAAGGTCTTGATAACCCACAAGTATAGGGGATCGTTTGTAGCCTTCTTCGATAAATAAGAGTGCCAAACCCAACGAGGAGCTAAAGGCAGAACAAATATTCCCTCAAGTTCTATCGACCGATACGTCCATTTTGCATCATGTTTTCTTACTGTTATTTATAATGTTTTTATCCATAATAATGCTTTTTGCAGTAATCCTAATGCCTTTTCTCTCATAATTTGCAAGGTACACACCAAGAGGGAGAATTCTGGCAGCTAGAAATCTAGACCTGAAAAAGCTACGTCAGGCCACCTATTCTGCACAACTCCAAATGAGCTGAAACTCCACGAGGATTTTTTATGGAATATTTAAGAAATACTGGAGCCAATAAACACCAGAGGGGGGCCACCAGGTGGGCACAACCCCCCTGGCGCGCCCTGGTGGGTTGTGGCCTCCTCGGCCCACCTCTGGTGCCCATCTTCTGATATATAAGTGATTTTGACCTAGAAAATAAGGGGAAGACTTTCGGGATGGAGTGCCGCCCTCTCGAGGCGGAACTTGGGAAGGAGCACTTTTGCCCTCTGGCGGAGCGATTCTACCGGGGGAACTTCCCTCCCGGAGGGGGAAATCATCGTCATCATCATCACCAACAACTCTCCCATCTTGGGGAGGGCAATCTCCATCAACATCTTCACCAGCACCATCTCATCTAAAACCCTAGTTCATCTCTTGTATTCAATCTTGTTGCCGGAACTATAGGTTGTTGCTTGGGGGTGACTAGTAGTGTTGATTACATCTTGTAGTTGATTACTATATGGTTTATTTGGTGGAAGATTATATGTTCAGATCCATTATGCATATTAATACCCCTCTGATCATGAGCATGTTTGTTGTTTGTGAGTAGTTACTTTTGTACTTGAGGTCACGGGAGAAATCATGTTGCAAGTAATCATGTGAACTTGATATGTGTTAGATATTTTGATAGTATGTATGTTGTGATTCCCTTAGTGGTGTCATGTGAACGTCGACTACATGACACTTCACCATATTTGGGCCTAAGGGAATGCATTGTGGAGTAGTAAAAATATGGTGGGTTGCGAGAGTGACAGAAACTTAAACCCCATTTTATGCACTATTCCGTAAGGGACCGATTGGATCCTAGAGTTTAATGCTATGGTTAGGAGTTATCCTTAATACTTTTCTCGTAGTTGTGGATGCTTATGGAGGGTTAATCATAAGTAGGAGGTTTGTTCAAGTAAGAACAGCACCTAAGCACCGGTCCACCCACATATCAAATTATCAAAGTAGCGAACACAAATCAAACCAAAATGATGAAAGTGACTAGATGAAATTCCCGTGTACCCTCAAGAATGCTTTCCTTATCATAAGAGACCATTTTGGCCTGTCCTTTGCCTCAAAAGGATTGGACTACCTTGCTGCATACTTATTGCTACTATCTTTACTTGGTCGTTACAAATTATCTTGCTATCAAACTACTTGCTACTTACAGTTTCAGCACTTGCAGACATTACCTTATTGAAAACTACTTGTCATTTCCTTCTGCTCCTCGTTTGGTAAGTAGAATTCGGTAAGGAAACATTTATATAGTGTGCTGAAATTTATTGTCACTTGTTACTATGGAAAACAATCCTTTGAGGGGTTTGTTGAGGTATATTCACCTCGTCGGAACCACAATTAATTGCCCCTCAACCCATCGCACCTACTGAAAATATTGAATATGAAATTCCTTCGGGTATGATAGAACAACTGCTAGCTCATCCTTATGCAGGAGATGGAACAGAACATCCTGATATGCACTTGATATATGTGGAACAAATTTGTGGATTGTTCAAGCTTGCAGGTTTACCCAGAGATGAGGTGATGAGAAAGGATTCCCTTTATCTTTGAAGGGAAAAGCATTGGCATGGTATAGGCTATGCGATGATATTGGATCATGGAACTGGAATCGTTTAAAATTGGAGCTCCACCAAAAAAATATCCTATGCATCTAGTTCATCATGATTGGAATTATATATATAATTGTTGGCCTCGTGAAGGAGAAAGTATCGCTCTAGCTTGGGGGAGGCTTAAGTCAATGTTATATTCATGCCCCAATCATGAGCTCTTCAGAATTTTTATGCTCGGCTTTCTCGTAACGATCAAACCATGCTGGATACTTCTTGTGCTGGTTCTTTTATGAAGAAAACTATTGAATCCGGTGGGATCTTTTGGAAAGAATTAAACGCAAATCTGAAGATTGGGAACTCGGCGAAGGTAAAGATTCAGGTATAAAGCTTAAGTATGATTGTGTTAAATCTTTTATGGATACCGATGCTTTTCAAAAGTTTAGCACTAAATATGGACTTGACTCTGAGATAGTAGCCTCCTTTTGTGAATCATTTGCTATTCATGTTGAACTCCCTAAAGAGAAGTGGTTTAAATATCACCCACCTATTAAAGAAGAAATTAAAAAACCGGTACCAGTTAAAGAAGAAACTACACTCTATAATGTTGATCAAGTTGTTCCTACTGCTTATATTGAGAAACCCCCTTTTCCTGTTAGGATAATGGGACATGCTAAAGTTTCAACTATGGTTAGCAAAAGCAACATTAGAATACCTAAACCTGATGAACAAATTAGAGTTGAACCTAATATTGCTATGGTTAAAGATCTCTTAGAAGAAGATGTGGATGGGCATGTTATCTATTTCTGTGCAGAAGCTGCTAGAATTGCTAAACCCGAAAAAAGGGGTAAAATAGACCAGTAGTTGGCCTGCCTGTCATTTAAGTTAAAATAGGAGATCACTGTTATCATGGTTTATGTGACATGGGTGCTAGTGTGAGTGCTATTCCTTACAAGTTATATTAAGAAATTAGGGAAGACATCGCACCTACAAAGTTAGAAGACATAGATGTTACTATTAAACTTACAAATAGAGACACCATATCACCTTGTGGGATTATTGGAGATGTTGAAGTCTTGTGTGGGAAAGTAAAATACCCTACTGATTTTCTTGTTCTTGGTTCCCCACAAGATGACTTTTGTACCATTATCTTTGGCAGGCCTTTCTTGAACACAGTTAATGCTAAGATAGATTGCCAAAAACAAACTGTGGGTGTTATCTTTGGTGATGAGTCTCATGAGTTTAATTTTTCCAAGTTTAGTAGAAATCATCATGAAAAATAATTGCCTAGTAAGGATGAATTAGTTGGTCTTGCTTCTATTGTTGTGCCACCTACTGATCCTTTAGAACAATACTTACTAGACCATGAAAATGATTTACATATGCATGAAAGAAATGAAATAGATAATATTTTCTTTGAACAACGTCCTCTACTTAAACACAATTTGCCTATTGAAACTCTTGGAGGTCCTCCTCCACCTAAAGGTGATCCTGTGTTTGAGTTAAAACAATTGCCAGACACTTTAAAATATGCTTATATTGATGAAAAGAAGATATATCCTGTTATTATTAGTGCTAACCTTTCAGAACATGAAGAAGAAAGATTATTGAAAGTTCTAAGGAAGCAACGAGCTGCGATTGGATATACTCTTGATGATTTAAAGGGCATTAGTCTCACTCTATGTCAGCACAAAATTAATATGGAACCTGATGCTAAACCAGTTGTTGATCACCAATGTCAGTCAAATCCGAAGATGAAAGAGGTGGTAAGAACGGAAATATAAAAAATTCTGGAAGCAGGTATAATCTATCCTACAGGCTGATAGTAGATGGGTAAGTCCTGTTCATTGTGTCCCTAAGAAAGGAGATATTCTTGTTGTTCCTAATGATAAGAATGAACTCATTCCACAAAGAATTATTACAGGCTATAGAATGGTAATTGATTTCAAAAAATTAAATAAAGCTACTAGAAAAGATCATTACCCTTTGCCTTTTATTGATCAAATGCTTGAAAGATTATCTAAGCACACACACTTTTGCTTCCTTGATGGATATTCTGGCTTTTCACAAATACCTGTTTCTCAACCTGATCAAGAAAAAGACTACTTTTACTTGTCCTTTTGGAACCTATGCTTATAGGCATTATGCCTTTTGGTTTATGTAATGCACCTGCTACCTTTCAAAGATGCACGATGGCTATATTCTCTGACTTTTGTGAAAAGATTGTTGAGGTTTTCATGGATGACTTTTCTGTTTACCGAAAGTCTTTTGACGATTGTTTAAGCAATCTTGATTGAGTTTTGCAGAGATGTGAACAAACAAATCTTGTCTTGAATTGAGGGAAGTGCCACTTTATGTTTAATGAAGGCATTGTCTTGGGTCATAAAATTTCAGAAAGAGGCATTGAAGTGGATCAACCTAGGGTTGATGCAATTGAGAAAATGCCATGTCCTAAGGACATAAAAGGTATTCGTAGTTTCCTAGGTCATGCTGGTTTCTATAGGAGGTTTATCAAGGACTTTTCTAAAATTTCTAGGCCTCTTACTAATCTTTTGCAAAAGGATATTCCTTTTGTTTTTTTATGATGATTGTCTTGAAGCCTTTGAAACACTCAAGAAATCTTTAATCTCTGCACCTATTGTTCAACCACCTGATTGGAACTTGCCTTTTGAAATTATGTGTGATGCTAGTGATTATGCTGTTGGTGTTGTTCTAGGACAAAGAGTCGATAAAAAATTGAGTGTTATTCACTATGCTAGTAAAACTCTAGACAGTGCTCAAAGAAATTATGCTACTACTGAAAATAAATTCTTAGCAGTGGTGTTTGCTTGTGATAAATTTAGACCTTATATTGTTGATTCCAAAGTAACTGTTCACACAGACCATGCTGCTATTAAATATCTTATGGGAAAGAAAGATGCTAAACCTAGACTTATTCGTTGGGTTCTCTTGTTACAAGAATTTGATTAGCATATTATTGATAGAAAAGGAGCTGAGAACCCCATAGCTGATAACTTGTCTAGGCTTGAAAATGTGCTTGATGACCCACTTCCTATTGATGATAGTTTTCCTGATGAGCAATTAGCTGCAATAAATGTTGCTAATAGTACTCCTTGGTATGCTGACTATGCTAATTATATTGTTGCTAAATATTTGCCACCTAGCTTTACTTACCAATGAAAGAAAAAGTTCTTCTATGATTTAAGACATTACTTTTGGGATGACCCACATCTTTATAAAGAAGGAGTAGATGGTATTATTAGACATTGTGTACCTGAGCATGAACAGGGACAAATCCTACGGAAATGTTACTCCGAACCATATGGAGGGCATCATGCTGGAGATAGAACTGCTCATAAGGTTTTGCAATCTGGACTTTATTAGCCTACTCTCTTCAAGGATGCTCATAAGTATGTTTCATCTTGTGATGAATGCCAAAGAATAGGCAATATCGGTAAGCGTCAAGAAATGCCTATGAATTATTCACTTGCTGTCGAACCATTTGATGTTTGGGGATTTGATTACATGGGACCTTTTCCTTCCTCTAATGGGTATACACATATTCTGGTTCTTTGTTGATTATGTTACTAAATGGGTAGAAGCTATTCCAACGATAGTCTTGATCACAACACCTCTATTAAAATGCTCAAGGAAGTTATTTTCCCAAGGTTTGGAGTCCCTAGATATTTAATGACTGATGGTGGTTCACACATTATTCATGGTGCTTTTAAATAAGATGCTTGCTAAGTATGATGTTAACCATAGAATTGCATCACCTTATCATCCTCGATCTAGTGGTCAAGTTGAGCTTAGCAATAGAGAAATAAAATTAATTTTGCAAAAGGCATTAATAGGTCCGGGAAGAATTGGTCTAAGAAATTAGATGATGCACTTTGGGCTTATAGAACAGCATATAAAATCCTATGGGTATGTCTCCTTATAAAATGGTTTATGGAAAAGCTTATCATTTACCTCTTGAGTTAGAACATAAAGCATCTTTGAATGAGTTAAAGAACTCAACTATGATTTCAAACTTGCTGGTGAAAAGAGGTTATTTGATATAAGCTCATTAGATGAATGAAGAACCCAAGCTTATGAAAATGCAAAGTTATTCAAAGAAAAAGTTAAAAAATGGCATGACAAAAGAATTCAAAAACGTGAGTTTAAAGTTGGAAATATGTTCTTTTGTACAACTCTCGTTTTAGATTCTTTGCAGGCAAACTCCTCTCCAAATGGGAAGGCCCGTATGTCATTGAGGAGGTTTACCAGTCTCAAGCCATCAAAATAAATAATTTCGAAGGCACTAACCCGAAGGTTGTCAATGGACAATGAATAAAACATTATATCTCAGGTACGCCTATTAATGTTAAAAGCAATATTATCCAAACTTTGACACCGGAAGAGCACATAAAAGAGTCCTTCCTGTAACACCCGGATGATTAAGCAACAGTAATCACCTCGGTTACTGTGACTAACCTCACGTTGATTCGAACCCGGTCTAAAACAAATTCAAAACAAAAGCAAACGATAAAAAGTTTCAAAAACTAAAACTAAAATGTTAGGGGTTGTCTAAAATAACAAACCTAATTATGGTGGGGTGCACAAAATTTTGTAAAATGCTTTGACATTTTAAATAAGCTAAAAGCAGAAAAAAGAAGAAAATAAGAAAAGAAAAAGCGAAAGAGAAAGGAAAAAAAAACCCTCCCTATTTGGGCTGCGGCCCAGCTATGACGAGCCGCCACAGCCCAACTGAGCCTAACCCACTTTGGCCCGACCTCCCCCTCCTTCCTCTTCCTCTGTTCACCCCACCCCGTGGACACCGGCGCCTGGCAGATCCCACCGCGCCCGATGGCTACGCTGGCTGCCATCCAGTGCACCCAGCGCCTACTAGGTCGGCCGGCGACCCTCCCGAGGCGCCCCGAAACCCTAGAGCCCCCTCGTTCCCCTCGCCCCGGATCCCCTTCTCTCCCCCCCTCACGAACACGGTGCGCCGTTCTCCGTCGTCCTCATGACCCCCACGTCCTCCACACGCCTCCCCATCATGCCGTGAGGCGTCCGCCGTCCTCCTCCTCGTCGTAGGTGCCGCAGATTGGAGCCGGAAGGCACCTTAGCGTCGGATCCACCTCGTCCCTTCCGCCGATTGCGGTGGTTCCCGTCGACCCCGGCTTCCCCTGCGCTCCCGCTCACTCAGGGGCCTCCTTGCGCCGCACGGTGAGCTCCTCCCCTCCTTTCTTCTCCTCGCAACCGCCCTCCCTAGCTCGAATTAGCTTGAGCTCACGGCGTCCGCCATGATCGGGCGCCACCGTCGACACCGTCCCTCCCGGCCATTTGAGGCCATGAATGGGTGCGCCCAGACCCGGCTTGTGAGCCGCTGCCCAGCTGCTTTTGGGCGCCCGTAGCCCCATCCCGATGGTGGCGAAGCCAACCGCCGCCCGTGCTTTCGCCGATGGCTATTAAAGCCGCCCGGCGAACCACCACCACCACTAGATGCGCCTCTTGCGCTTGTTCGAACGAGCCTAGGTGCGCATGGATCCGTGCCTGTCGCAAATTCCGGCGAACTCCCGTGGTCGGCGTCGTGCTTTTTGGTCGCTTGACAGCGAGAGCCTGCCACGACCTTGCACCTCGGCGCATCCCCACAGGCCACTGACCGTGGGCCAGGTCCCTGATACCCAGGTTAGTGAGTCAATCACATTGAGCAACGCCTGTCTCAACGACCTATAGGCCCCACCTAAATAAACAAATAAAAATAAATAGATAACTTTATAATTAATTAAATTAATTAATTAAACACTAACCTCTCAGCGACTCTAGGGCCCCACCTTGCTAATTACCCCAATTAGTTAGGTTAAACCCCCTATTAGTGTCACGACAATGACATGTGGGTCCCATCGACCCACTGCAGTTTGACTGGTCAACCGGCCAGTTGACCTTCTTGACATCACTCACGATGTCATGCAAATCATCATGTACGATTCTGGATAATGTTCCAATTAAATAACTAATTAAAATCGGAAAATGATTTAAATCTTTAGAAAATCATATCTTTTAAACCGTAACTCCGATGAAAATGTTTTCTATATGAAAGTTGCTCGAGAAAAATCAAGCCGAATCCGGATACGCAGTCCGTTAAATCGCCACACATTCTAGCATAGCAAACACGCAACTTTCCTCCTCCGGTTCATCTGTCCGAAAACGCGAAACACTGGGAATACTTTCCCGGATGCTTTCCCCCTTTGTCGG
The DNA here is from genome assembly GCA_021605145.1 of Aegilops bicornis. Taxonomy (NCBI): domain Eukaryota; kingdom Viridiplantae; phylum Streptophyta; class Magnoliopsida; order Poales; family Poaceae; genus Aegilops; species Aegilops bicornis. Next base: position 362,053,202 of record CM038669.1, read on the forward strand.
TATCACCTACTACCGCATTAGGTCACCTCTAGCACCGCGTATTGCCATGTTACGCTTTGTGATACTTTGATTACTCATTATTTATTGTGTTTCCCCTCGTTACTTCTTTACGGTAGAACCCAGGGCTATGGCGACCCCGATTCGACTACGGTGTTGACGATCCCTCCTTATACTTATACATGATACATGTGGAGATTAAAGTCGGGTCGGCTGATGGAGCACCCGCGAGTGGATCATTGAGGCGGAGCGACAGGGCAGGTTGAGACCGCCTAGGAGAGAGGTGGGCACAGCCTGCTCGGGCGTTAGCGGATACTTAACACGCTTAACGAGGTCTTGGTATTTGATCTGAGTTGGCTACGAGCTTATACGCACTAACCATCTACGCGGGAGTAGTTATGGGTATCCCGGCCGTGGTATCACCCGTGGCACTTGTGGACGCCCGATCGAGCGGGCGCCCGGATTGACCTGAGAACGCCACTAGGCTAGGTACGCTTCCGGCCGCGTTAGCAACATGCGGTGTGCATTGGGCGATGGGCCCGGACCCTGTCGCTTAGGTTTAGACCGGGCGTCTTTGGCCTCTCTGTTGAGCCTAGGTGGGGCTGCGGCGTGTTGATCTTCCGGTAGGGCATGACCCGAGAAAGTGTGTCCGGCCAAATGGGATCAAGCATCTTTGGGTAAGATGGTGCACCCTGCGGTGATTAATCTATTCGGATAGCCGTGATCTTGATAACGTGAGACGACTTGGAGTTGTACCTTGAGCTTATGACAACTAGAACCGGATACTTGATAAAACACACCCTTCCAAGTGCGGATACAACGGTGGTCGCTCTCGCTCGAGGATATGAGCGAGGATCGCCGGGTAGGATTATTGCTATATGGCGTTACTTGGAGGACTTGATTTTGCCCTCCTCTACACATTGCAAGGCAGTGTCCGAGCGTAGTCTTCGTTAAGACTAGCTATCCCCCTCTTATTACGGCATTACTGTGATTCAGTCCATCGATATGGCCTTTACATATATCCATGCATATGTAGTGTAGCTCCTTGCTTGCAGTACTTTGGATGAGTACTCATGGTTGCCTTGTTCCCCTTTTCCCCCTACCTCTACTCGATTCTGCAAGCAGGACGATGGAGCCGGGACCAGCGCCACCGTCGATGGCGACTACTACTGGAGGCGCCTACTACTACGTGCAGCCATTGTCGACGACGAGGGAGTAGCTTAGGAGGATCCCGAGCGTGAGGCTGTTCCTCTTCGATCTGTATCCCGGTTGTGCTAGCCATCTTATGGCAACTTTGTTTAAGTTATGTGCGTACTCGAGATATTGTTGCTTCCGCCGACTCGTCTATGATCGAGCACTTGTATTCGAGCCTCGAGGCCTGCAGCTTGTATTATAATGCTTGTATGACTTATTTTATTTGTAGAGTTGTGTTGTGATATCTTCCCGTGAGTCCTTGATCTTGATCGTACACATTTGCGTGCATGATTAGTGTACGATTAAATCGAAGCGTCCTGAGATTAGTATCGAGCCGATTGCTGTAGGGAATCCCCTTCCACACTCCTTGGCCGAAGTCGAGTCTAGACATTGCAAAACTTTTACTAACTTGGTTGTGTGCCTTACGGGCCCACGTCGCCATCGGGTGGTACTAGGATCTTTTACTCCTCGACCCTTACTCTGGGACTCTGAACTCTCTTCTACTCGGGTTAAATGATTTTACTAACTACCACTAGGATCCCGTGACCTCATTCACCCCAAAGTTGGATATAGCCCTAGTTGTTCTTGGAATTGTATTTTAGCAATTTCCACACTGTCATTTGACTCCCTTGAAACGTCTTTGTTTTCAGATGGAACCCACGAGGCGGTCGTCGCCACACCTGACGGCCATTGGTGCCTCGGGATCACTGCGGTGCTAGCCGAGATGATGACCTATCTGGGTTATCGGCTGGCACCTGAGTACACCGTCTATGAGGAGTACCAGACTATAACCGGGAAGCGATGCAGCGCCATCGTCCACCTCTACTCTCGGGAGTATGACTCCACTACCGTCTTTGCACCGCACATGGTGTTGGGGTGACTATCGATATGGCGATCCACGATCTTGCTTATGCTTTGCTCGACACGTCTTCGTCGCGAGTATCGAGAGTTGGACACCTCCCCTTGAGGCACATTGCTATCGCGTCTCGATGTTGGTGAGGAGGGTTACTACTGCTGCCTACTCCTTTGTCGCGGAAGAGCCCTTCCACCATCGTAACTTTGTTACGCATCTTTGATGGGCTGGATCGAGCTAACCGAGCTCTTCGCCCACGAGTTGTACATCACCCGTCGGCACCTTTACCGTGCTCGTACACGATGCACCCTTTGTCCGATCCAGGAGAGCTGCCGCGTTCTGCGATCTACCCAGCCGAGACCGTGATGCCCTGTGGTGTCGGTTGGCGGAGCGTGGGGAGGCTACTCTCCGCGCACTTGGCCCCTTTTACGCCACCGGACGTCGGATTCAGCACCGAGTATCCGCGGCCCCCTGTGTCAGCGACGTGGAGGACTATCCATTTGCCGCACTATCAGATTTCAGGCTACACTACCTCCGCAGACGATGCAGCGTGGGACTGATGTAGTCTTGCTTGTTAGTGTTAGATGCATTCGCCGCGAGCTGCGTGCACGCCTATGATGTCTTAGTCTATGTCTTGGACTACGTATGCCGAACTCCATGCATGATCCCTTTTGTAAGATATGCCGAGCTACTATGTAGTTTCTATCGTCTTTGCTTTCATTATGCATGTTCCATCATGAATGATTCTTGTCCTTTGCATAATTTCTCAAATCTTGAACTACCTGTTATATATTAGCGGGATGGTTAGGCCCGGTGAGTCGTGGTCGTGGTGGCAACTTCCCACCACCGCTTTGAGTACATGGCTGGTATGATCCAACGACTTGAGATGAATCGCGATTCATGGAGAACATGATGGCTCGATTTCCTCGCCCCAATATGAACCCGGCAGCCAAACACAACAACTTCTGCGAGGATTTCATACGCCTCAACCCAAGTGTGTCTTGCAGCTCAACCCAGCCCACAGATCGCGATGGCGGCTCCGTGACATCACCTATGAGATGGAGTCTGGCGATGTAGCCCACCGACTATGTCACCTTTGCTTCCTTCTTCACTGAAGGGACCCATGACTCAATGGTGGGACAGCCACAGGCGTACTCTGCCCGATTGGAACAATCATCACTGGCGGACTTCCAAGGCGCCTTCCGTGCCGCTTCATCCCTCAAGGGTCATGGACCGGAAGAAGCGTGAATTCATAACCTCACCCAAGGCAACAAGGCTGTTGAAGCTTATCGTGGGAGTTCTGGACTTGTCTCGCTATCTTTGAAGAGGATATTGCAACCGATGCACCTTGAACAAGAGAAGTTCCGTGACGGCCTTCAAGGCGACATCAAGCTCGCACTTCTAGTGCACGACTTTCTTGATTTCGCCACCTTGGTGAACAAAGCTATCAATGTCGAAACTGGTCTGCGAGGAATACCGGAGCTCTAACGCGCAACCGTGACACGGGCTCATCTTGAGCCCGTCCTCGCGAAGCGCAAGATATGGATTCCCAACAGTATGTACCACCCGAATGCACCACCCAAGCCGAACTATGCTGCACCTCGTGCGCCTACAACTAAGCAGCCAAAGCTTCCGGCTCCACCACCCCAAGCTCCTGTTCCCACCCCAATAATGGCTTGTGCTTCAAAAAGTGCGGACAACGGGCACCGTGCTAGAGAATGCAACCCAGAACTTAATCGGTGGCCCTTCCAAAGAATTTGGCCGTGGAAACACCCAGCCCCATAACAACACCGCCAAGCCTTATGGTCGAGTTCAGGCCAACCACGTTGATCTGAGCGAAGCTCAAGACCAACCTGCTCTTTGTGATGGGTACACTCCTCGTAAATTCGGTACGCATCATTTTATTCGATTCGGGAGCATCGCATTCATTCATATCAATGAGTTTGCATTCATGCATGGCATTAAATATGAAGAGATGAACACTGCGCTAGTAGTGCACACTCCAGCGGGTCAATGTCAAACCTCTATGATTAGTCACGATGTTCCCGTTGAAATCGAAGGACTGGAATTCCTTGTCTCACCCATCGTACTGAAGTCTTGTAGCATTGACCTCATTCTGGAATGAATTGGTTAAAGCGCATCTTTGCCCGATAGTTTGCGCCACGAAGACCGGTCCATCTGCTACACCCTTGAGATGAAATAGTCACTTACCAAGCTCATCTGATGCGAAATGTCGAGGCAAGGCTCTATGCATTGAATGCATTGAACGCCGCACCCTCGAGGGCATTGAAAACATTCACTGTCGTTCGCGACTTCCGGGGCGTTTTTCTGAAGAACTTCCGAGATTCCCCACCGCTAGAGCCGTCGAATTCGTCGCCGACTTGAAACCAGGCACCACTCCTATAGCCAAGCGACCCTACAAGATGCCGCCGCGCGAACTCCTTGAGCTCAAGGAGGAAATCGACAAATCTCTTCAAAGTGGTTTCATTCGCCCAAGCTGCTCTCCATGGGGAGCACCTTCTCTCTTTGTCAAGAAGAAAGATGGGACAAACCGATTGGTCCAAAACTACCGTCCTATAAACAAAGCTACCATTCAGAATAAGTATCCTCTTCCTCGGATCAATGATACATATGATCAATGGCTGGTTCGTCGGTGTTCTCGAAACTTCGACTTGAGGTTGGGCTACCACCAGATCCGTGTTCGTGAGAGGATATCCCCAAGACCGCATTTGTGACTCGTTATGGTTCATACGAGTACACCGTCATGTCTTTCGGCTTAACCAATGCTCCAGCCACCTTCTCTCGCTCGATGAACTATATATTCATGGATTACCTCGACAAGTTAAATGCGTGGTTTATCTGGATGATATCCTGATCTTTTCAAGAATGAAGAAGAGCATCTTGAACATCTTCGTCTTGTCTTTGGAAAAGCTACGAGCATCAACTCTATGCCAAGTTCTCCAAATGTGAATTACGGCTTCCGAAGTAACCTATCTCGGGCATGTCATCTCTAAGGATGGTATTGCCGTCAACCACTGAAAGAGTTCGAGGCTATTCTCAATTGGACTCCTCCAGAAGAGCGTTAAGCAGGTCGGAAGTTTTCTCGGTCTACTTGACTATTGCCGTCGATTAAGTCGAGAACTTCTCCAAGATTGCCGAACCTCGACTAACCTGTTGCATAAAGGCGTCAAATTCAATGGGCCGGATAAGTGTCGGGAAAGTTTCCAAGCACTCAAAGACAAGTTGACTTACGCCCGGTGCTAGCTCCTCCGATACTAAGAAGGACTTCGTCATTTCTTCTGCGGCGCTTCTCGTCAAGGTTTAGGCGGTGTCCTAATGCAAGAGCGCCAAAGTAGTTGCTTATGCCTCTCGACAATTAAGCGCCTCACGAAGAGAACTACCCAGTTCACGACCTCGAACTTCTTTCGTCATCCATGCACTAAAGCGATGGCGACATTACCTTCTCGGTAATCGTTGCGAGATCTTCACCGACCACCAAAGTCTGAAATGTCGATTTACTCGGCCAGACACTGAACCTCCGTCGTGAGAGAGATGGATGGAGACTGCTGCAGAACTTTGATTTGGGTATTTCCTACTCGCCGAGCAAGGCTAATGTAATGGCTGATGCCTTGAGCCGCAAGTCTTCTGCAACCACCTTGAGTTCACAAAGTTCAGCCCCACTTGTTGAAGAATTCAGAAAAGCTGAACCTCCATATTGTTCCTCGGTGCACTCACTCCCCTCCTCAGGAGTTCCGCAAGATGAATCTCCGTGTTGTCCCCAGGGTTCCCTCTATACCACAGCTGTTGAACCCGATCTAGTGGGCACTATAAAAGACAATGCAGGGATTTGACTCTGAGGTCTACAAGATCAAACAAGACCTCAAAGAAGGAAATCCCTCATTCTTCACTGTTGCTGATGATGGCGCCTTGTACTTCAAAGGCCGCCTAGTGGTGCCGTGTAAGAAGGAAAACCTGAATATGACTCGGAAGGTTATGCAAGAAGCTCATGATACGCCTCTTTGTATCCATCCTGGTAGTACAAAGATGTATCAAGACATTAAATCGAGAGAGATTACGGTGGTCTAATATGAAGCAAGACATTGCTACGCTATGTTGCTGAGTGTGGCGTTGCCGTCGTATCAAAGCGAGAACATCAAAGGCCTCTTTGGAACTCTGCAGCCTATCTCTATTCTGAATGGAAATGGGACCATGTTGAAATGGACTTAAATCCTTTGGATTTCCCAAATCGCGAGAAAGGTAATGATGCCATTCTTGTGCGTCATTGACCGGCTTTCTAAAGTTGCACATTTTACGGCGGTCAAAGAAACGATCCTTTGCTAGCCGACTTGCAACTCTCTATATGTCGAAATTGTTTCACTTCATGGTATTCCACTTTGGTTATCGATTCGGACCGTGGCGACTTATTCACTTCAAGATTACGGGCAAGTTTTCAAGAAGCTATGGGTACTCATTTATCTTTCGATCGCGTTTCATCCATGATCTCTCAAGGGCAAGTTGAGCGTGTCAACCAAATTCTCAAGACATGCTTGAGCTTGTGTCGTTCCTTGACAAGAAATGGGAGGAATCTCTCCCTTATGCTGAGTTCTCTTATAATAATAGCTATCAAGCTAGTGCGAAGATGGCCCCCCTTGAAGTGTTATATGGGACGAAAGTGCGAACCCTCTACGAATCGTCGTGAATCGGGGAACGTCCACTCTTGGTCCGGATATTATCCAACATGCCGAAGAACAAGTCCGCATTATTCATGAGAATCTCAAGACTGCTTCGATCTCGTCAAAAGAGTAATTATGACCGTCATCACAAAGACATGGTCTATCAACTTTGGCGAAAAGGCATATCTTGGCGTTACACCAATGAAGGGTGCTCACCGCTTGGGATCAAGGTCGAAGCTAGCTCCTCGCTATATTGGCCCATTCACTATTCTGGAAAGGCGTGGAAAAGTGGCTTATCAAGCTGGAGCTTCCGTCGAACCTTTCTCGGAGTTCACGATGTGTTCCACGTGTCACAACTCGGCGCTATTTCAAGGACCCAATCCGAGCGATGGACCACGAAGTGCTCGAATTACAACAGGACCTCTCCTATAAAGAGCATCCGGTCCGCATTCTCGACCAAGCTGAGCGCCGCCACGTCGTAAGGCGATCAAGTTCCTCAAAGTCCGATGGTCGAATCATTACGAAGGCGAAGCCACACAGGAGCGAGGATCGTCTTGAGATGAATATCCGCACTCTTTCCTTCTACCTCCTAAATCTCGGGGCCGAGATTTCTTGTAGTGGAGGAGATTTGTAACACCGGATGATTAAGCAGCGGTAATCACCTCGATTCTGTGACTAACCTCACGTTGATTGAACCGGTCTAAAACAAATTCAAAACAAAAAGCAAAGCGATAAAAAGTTTCAAAAACTAAAACTAAAATGTTCGGGGTTGTCTAAAATAACAAACCTAATTATGGTGGGGTGCACAAAATTTTGTAAAATGCTTTGACATTTTAAATAAGCTAAAAAGCAGAAAGAAGAAAATAAGAAAAGAAAAAGAAAAGCGAAAAGAAAGGAAAAAAAACCCTCCCTATTTGGGGCAGCGGCCCGGCTAAGCCGGCTGAGCCGCCACAGGCCCAATCAGGCCTAGCCCACCTGCCCGCGGCCTTCCCCCTCCTTCCTCTTCCTCTGTTCACCCCCCACCCCGTGGACACGGCGCCCGTCCACGGCGCCCGATGGCATGACCATCCGGTGCACCCCGACGCCTACTAGGTCGACGGCGACCCCTCCCAGGCGCCCCGAAACCCTAGAGCCCCCTCGTTTCCCCCTCGCCCCCAGATTCCCTTCTCTCTCTCTCCCCCCCCTCACCGAACAGTGCTTGCCGCGTTCTCCGTCGTCCTCATGGCCCCAAATCCTCCACACGCCTCCCATCATGCCGTAAGACGTCCGCCGTCCTCCTCCTCGTCGACCGGTGCCCATGATTGGGCCAGGAAGGCACCTTAGCGTCGAGATCCACCTCGTCCCTTCCGCCTCATTGCCGGTGGTTCCCGTCGACCCAGCCTCCCACTGCGCTCCCGCTCACTCACGGGCCTCCTTGTGCCCGCCACGGTGAGCTCCTCCCCTCCTTTCTTCTCCTCGCTTGCTTCGCCCTCCTAGCTCGACTCGCCTGAAACTCGGCGTCCACCCATCGGCGCCACCGTCGACACTGCCCCTCCCAGCCCCGGCCGAGGTCATGAATGGGTCGCGCCTGACCTCGCCAGAACGCTACTGCCCCCACGCTGCTTTTAGGCGCCCGTGGCCCGTCCCGATGGTTGCCAGCCAACCGCCGCCGTCTTTCTCGCCGATGGCTATTCCCGGCCGCCCCGAGTGAACCACCACCACCACAAGATCGCCTCTTGGCGCTTGTTCGAACGAGCCTAGGTGCGCATGGATCCGTGCCCTGTGCAGTGCAATTCCCGGCGAACTCCGTGTGGTCGGCGTCGTGCTTTTGGTCGCCGGGCGTGGCCGAGCCTGCCAGTGGCCGACTGGCACCTCGGGCTCCCCACACTGGCCACTGACTGGTGGGCCTGTGTCCTCATATACCAGGGCTGAGTCAATCACGATCAGCCGCCTCTCTCAGCGACCTATAGGCCCCACCTAAATAAACAAATAAAATAAATAGATAACTTTATAATTAATTAAATTAATTAATTAAACACTAACCTCTCATGACTCACCGGCCCCACCTGCTAATTACCCCAATTAGTTAGGTTAAACCCCTTTAGTGTCTCGACAATGACATGTGGGTCCCATTGGACCCACACATGTCAGTTTGACTGGTCGGTCAACCGACCGATTGACTCTTGACATCACTCACGATGTCATGCCTGCGTCATCATGTCTTTGTGCGGATAATGTTCCAATTAAATAACTAATTAAAATCGTAAAATGATTTAAATCTTTAGAAAATCATATCTTTTAAACCGTAACTCCGATGAAAATGTTTTCTATATGAAAGTTGCTCAGAAAAATCCGACGAATCCGGATACGCAGTCCGTTCGTCCGCCACACATTCCTAGCATAGCAAACACGCAACTTTCCTCCTCCGGTTCATCTGTCCGAAAACGCGAAACACCGGGAATACTTTCCCGGATGCTTTCCCCCTTCGTCGGTATCACCTACTACCGCATTAGGTCACCTCTAGCACCGCGTATTGCCATGTTACGCTTTGTGATACTTTGATTGCTCTGTTATTTATTGTGTTCCCCCTCCGTTACTTCTTTTACGGTAGACCAAAAGGGCCAGGTGACCCCGATTCGACTCACGGTGTTGTGATCCCTCCTTGCAGAACAACCAGGCCAAGCCCCCCTTGATCACCAGATATCGCCTACTCTTATCTACACCGCTTGCATTAGAGTAGTATAGCATGTTCTTGTTTTCAAATACTCCTATCTTTGCATAGCTTTGTCCTTATTATACATTGTTACCTTACCTGCAATCCTATATGCTTAGTATAGGATGCTAGTACTTCATCTGTGGCCCTACATTCTTGTCCGTCTGCCGTGCTATACTATCGGGCCGTGATCACTCGGGAGTTGATCACGGGTATATACTATATACTTATACATGATATGTGGAGATTAAAGTCGGGTCGGCTGATGGAGCACCCGAGAGTGGATCTTTGAGGCGGAGGCGGACAGGCAGATTGAGACCGCCTAGGAGAGGTGGGCTCGGGCCCTGTTCGGGCGTTCGCGGATACTTAACACGCAACAACGAGGTCTTGGTATTTGATCTGAGTTGGCTCACGAGCTTATACGCACTAACCATCTACGCGAGTAGTTATGGGTATCCGGCGTCGTGGTATCGGTAAAACTGCCGTGGCCTTGATGGTGGCGTCATGTGGCCGGATGGATTGGGCTGAGCGCCACTAGGCTAGGTCTGCCTTCCGGCCGCGTTAAGCGTCGCAGTGTGCATTGGGCGATGGGCCCGGACCCTGTCGCTTAGGTTTAGACGGCGTGCTGGCCTCTCTGTTGAGCCTAGGTGGGGCTGCGGCGTGTTGATCTTCATGCGGCGGGCATGACCGAGAAAGTGTGTCCGGCCAAATGGGATCAAGCGTCTTTGGGTAAGATGGTGCACCCTGCAGTGAAGTTAATCTATTGGATAGCCATGATCTTGATAACAGGGCGACTTGGAGTTGTACCTTGAGCTTATGACAACTAGAACCGGATACTTGATAAAACACACCTTCCAAGTGCGGATACAACGGTGGTCGCTCTCGCTCGAGGATATGGCGAGGATGCGGGGTAGGATTATTGCTATATGGCGTTACTTGGAGGACTTGATTTGCCCTCCTCTACTGTTGCAAGACATGTGTCCGTGAAGCGTAGTCTTCGTTAAGACTAGCTATCCCCCTCTTATTACGGCATTACTGCGATTCAGTCCTTGATATGGCCTTTACACATATATCCATGCATATGTAGTGTAGCTCCTTGCTTGCGAGTACTTTGGATGAGTACTCACGGTTGCCTTGTTCCCCTTTTCCCCCTACCTCTACTCGATTGTCGCAACTGCACGATGGAGCCTGTGACCCACGCCACCATCGATGGCGATTTACTACTACTGCAGGCGCCTACTACGTGCAGCCAGCTGTCGGCGACCAGAGTAGCTTAGGAGGATCCCGAGGAGGCCCGCGCCTCTTTCGATCTGTATCCCAGTTTGTGCTAGCCATCTTATGGCAACCTGTTTAACTTATGTCTGTACTCAGATATTGTTGCTTCCGCTGACTCGTCTATGATCGAGCACTTGTATTCGAGCCCTCGAGGCCCCTGGCTTGTATTATAATGCTTGTATGACTTATTTTATTTGTAGAGTTGTGTTGTGATATCTTCCCGTGAGTCCTTGATCTTGATCGTACACATTTGCGTGCATGATTAGTGTACGATTGAATCGGGGGCGTCACACTTCCGGAACACTCCAGAATCGTCAAAATAAGGAGGTACGTAGTACGGTAAGTAAACAGACTCCGAAAAATCTGCAAAAATTTTTTTTGTTAGTTTTGGAATATTCTAAAATTTTGGAAATAAAGAAACTTCCAGGAAGCGTCCCCTGGCGGGCACAAGACACCAGGGGGCGCCAGGCTTGCCTGGCGCGCCCAGGTGGGTTGTGCCCACCTGGGACACCTCCCATACTCCGTTTTTCTTCTGTATACTTGTCCTGCAAGATAAAAAATTCTATTTACACTTCCCGAACCTATTAACCACCGTGTCGTGAAGAAATCCCCTGTTCTCTTTTCTTGCTGTTTCTGGTCAGATTTATCAAGCTAGGCATCATGTCTTCCTGCTCCTCCAACAACATGGAAGAAGATGATTGGTTGATGAAGATCGAGACAAAGAGGGAGGAGCCTACGGACGCCATCAGGGGAGGATCGCTTCATCACCTTCTTCACCACCAAAGGAGAACTGAGTATCGGGTATGGGCACTCCCCTTGGCTTCCGCCAAGCTTGGTGGAGGTGCCCCGGCATCGTATCATCCCGCCATCTTTTTGCCTTTACTTATCTTATTTCAATCTTTTTCTTAGATGAATAAAGTTTAGTTTGATTTTTTCTTCTTTGAGAGTTTGCTTAGTGATCTATCATTGTTATCGTGTGCAGGTTATATAATAAATTTAGTTTGAGTTTTTACTTTCTTTACTTTCATGTTGCAAATAAGAAGATAAAAAGAGAAAGAAAGCAAACAAAAGAAAGGAAATAAATCAATAAGATCATATACTGATCCTATGGTAGGTGATAGCACCACATAAGGAAAAGTACAAGTAAGAAAATTTTATTAGAGATTAACAAACATAGCATTGGTCGGTGATGCAACTCATGAAAGAATTAATAAGGGAAGGGAAGATTCACATATAAATATACTATCCTAGAAATCTTTTGTGATTGTGAGCCCTCATCAAAATATTATATGCCAAAATTGTTGACGTCGGACAAGGAAGACAACGTAATGGTTTATGTATGTTTATATTCACAAAGAAGTCATATTGTCATAGATCCTTTAACATGTGATGCTTGCCCCCTATCTTTGCTAGCCAAAAATTCTGCACTAAGCAGAGATACTACTTGTGCATCCAAAAACCCTTAAACCCAAATCTTCTTCAAGTGTCCACCATACATACCTAGGGATTGAACAAGATTCCTCAAGTAAGTTGTCATCGGTGCAAAAAGGCAATAAAAATTGCTTCTAAATATGTGAGATCATTTAGTGTAAGAGAAAATTGAGCGTTGTACGAACTTGGATGACAAAGAATAAAAGCGACAGGCGCATAATAAAGGTTGTCATCTTAAGGGCAATACAACATGGCGTTCTCTTGCACTAAGGGATTGAGCATGCAAACAAATAAGCGCATGGCAACCTCTGCTTCCCTCTGCGAAGGGCCTATCTTTTACTTTTATGTATTTACTTTTATGCAAAGAGTCAAAGTTTTCCTTTTATTCCTTTTTATTTCCTCTTTTGGCAAGCATCGTGTGGTGAGGAAAGATCTAGGAACATATGTCCAGTTGAATATAGACAACATGAGTTATTATTGTTTGACATCACCCTTGAGGTGAGTATGTTGGGAGGCGAAACTATAAGCCCCTATCTTTCGATGTGTCCGGTTGAAATATTTTGCTCATGTGTACTCGGTGAGTGTTAGCAATCATAGAAGACTATATGATGGTTGAGTATGTGGACTTGCCTAAAGGCTCTGACACGTGACCCTTCCTGAAAAGATGATGAATTGTAGTTGCAAAGTTGACTGAGAACATAGTTTGTTGGTTTCTAATAAAGTTTTTGCTTTATACTTCGATTATGTGATGAACTGTTACTTATTCATGGGAGGTGTATGATAAAAGTTCTATGATAAAAGTATCATGTTTAAATTTATTGTTGTTATAATAATCAACATTATGCTTCCATGTCCGTATTTTGTTTTTATTGACACCTCTCTCTCAAAGCATGTGGACATGTTTTTCGATTTCGGTTTTCGCTTGAGGACAAGCGAGGTCTAAGCTTGGGGGAGTTGATACGTCCATTTTGCATCATGTTTTCTTCTTTATTATTTATAATGTTTTTATCCATAATAATGCTTTTTGTAGTAATCCTAATGCCTTTTCTCTCATAATTTGCAAGGTACACAACAAAAGGGAGAATTCCGGCAGCTAGAAATCTGAACCTGAAAAAGCTACGTCAGGCCACCTATTCTGCACAACTCCAAATGGGCTGACACTCCACGAGGATTTTTTATGGAATATTTAAGAAATACTGGAGCCAATAAACACTGTAGGGGGGCCACAGTGGGCACAACCCACACTGGGCGCGCCAGGCCTCTGGCGCACCACAGTGGGTTGTGGCCTCCTCGGCCCCACCTCCGGTGCCCATCTTCTGGTATATAAGTGATTTTGACCTAGAAAAATAAGGGAAGACTTTCGGGATCTAAGCGCCGCCGTCTCGAGGCGGAACTTGGGCAGAGCACTTTTGCCCTCCGTGGCCGATTCTGCCGAGGGAACTTCCTCCCGATGGGGGAAATCATCGTCATCATCATCACCAACAACTCTCCTATCTTGGGAGGGCAATCTCCATCAACATCTTCACCAAAGATCATCTCATCTCAAGCCCTAGTTCATCTCTTGTATTCAATCTTGTTGCGGAACTATAGATTGTTGCTAAGGGGTGACTAGTCTCTTTATTGATTACATCTTGTAGTTGATTACTATATGGTTTATTTGGTGGAAGATTATATGTTCAGATCCATTATGCATATTAATACCCCTCTGATAATAAGCATGTTTGTTGTTTTTGAGTAGTTACTTTTGTTCTTGAGGTCATGGGAGAAATCATGTTGCAAGTAATCATGTGAACTTGATATGTGTTAGATATTTTGATAGTATGTATGTTGTGATTCCCTTAGTGGTGTCATGTGAACATCGACTACATGACACTTCACCATATTTGGGCCTAAGGGAATGCATTGTGGAGTAGTAAAAAGATGGTGGGTTGCGAGAGTGACAGAAACTTAAACCCCAGTTTATGCACTATTCCGTGAGGGACCGATTGGATCCTAGAGTTTAATGTTATGGTTAGGATTTATCCTTAATACTTTTCTCGTAGTTGCGGATGCTTGTAGGAGGGTTAATCATAAGTAGGAGGTTTGTTCAAGTAAGAGCAGCACCTAAGCACCGGTCCACCCACATATGAAATTATCAAAGTAGCGAACACAAATCAAACCAACATGATGAAAGTGACTAGATGAAATTCCCGTGTACCCTCAAGAACGCTTTGCTTATCATAAGAGACCGTTCTGGCCTCTCCTTTGCCTCAAAAGGATTGGGCTACCTTGCTGCATACTTATTGCTACTATCGTTACTTGGTCGTTACAAATTATCTTGCTATCAAACTACTTGCTACTTACATTTTCAGCACTTGCAGACATTACCTTACTTAAAACTACTTGCCATTTCCTTCTGCTCCTCATTGGGTTCGACGCTCTTACTTATCGAAAAGAGCTAAAATTGATACCCTATACTTGTGGGTCATCATTCACCACCAATACAACTCTACCCACACTTGACGTTCGCTTTACCTAGAAAAAGTATGAAGCTAGAAGTACTTTGTAGGTGAGACAGGCTAGGTCTGCAAGATAGTAAAGAGCACGTAAATAAAATCTAGGGGCTGTTTAGATAAAGACACAACTAAGTTAGTTTTAGTAGAGAGCTTTTGACAACAAGAAAGTCATTTGTCCCTAGGCAATCGATAAAAAGTACCGGTAATCATTCTTGCAATTTTATATGAGGGAGAGGCATGAGCTAACATAATTTCTCTACTTGGATCATATGCACTTATGATTGGACCCCTAGCAAGCATCCGCAACTACTAAAGATCATTTAGGTCGTGAAACCCAACCATAGCATTAAGTATCAAGTCCTCTTTACTCCCATACATCATAACCCACTTACTCGGGTTTAAGCTTCTGTCACTCTCGCAACCCACCATAAGCGAACCACGAACATATTGCAACACCCTACAGCGGGGGCCCCTCACGTTTGCACGAGAATGAAGGGCACCGTAGGATAGCACCATAAATAAAATATACAATAATACCAACCAAGATCATGATTAACCCACGGGACAAAATGGATCTACTCAAACATCATAGGATAGCCAAATATCATTGGGAAATAATATATGGAGTTGAGCACCATGTTTAAGTAGAGATTACAGCGGGGAGAAGGGGTGTTACACCACTACATAGAGGGGGGAGAGTTGGTGATGACGGTAGCAAGATTGTTGATGTAGATCGCCGTCTCGATCGTTGCCCCGGCGGCACTCCAGCGCCACCGGATGAGAGGGGGAGAGAGCCCCCCTCCTTCTTATTCTTCCTTGGCCTCCCCCTAGATGGGAGGAGATTTCCCCCTCTGGTCCATGGCCTCCATGGCGTCGAAGGGGTGGGAGCCCCTCTGAGATTGGATCTCCCTCTCTGTTCTCTTCTGTTTCGCGTTCTCCTGATCTGGCCGAAAACCGTTCCTTATATTCCGGGAGATCCATAACTCCAATTTCGCTGAGACTTTAACACGATTTTTTCTGGATATAAGCTTCCTTGCGCCCGAAGTAGAGCTCCAGCTGGCGTTCGAGGAGGGCACAACCCACCACCACGCGCCAAGGGCCTCTGGCGCGCCCTGGTGTCTTGTGGGCTGTGTGGGCCTCCGTTTGCGGTGATTCCAACTCCCAAAAATCACATATATTCCAAAATAATTCTCTGTAAATTTTTATTGCATTTGGACTTCGTTTGATATGGATTTTCTGCGATAGAAAAAACATGCAAAGAACAGGAACTGGCACTGGGCATTGGATCAATAGGTTAGTCCAATAAATCATATAAAAAGTTGCCAAAAGTATGTGAAAGTGGTACAATATTGGCATGAAACAATCAAAAATTATAGATACGACGGAGACATATCATTAAGCTACTGTAGTAATCATGTTTTATAGCTTTTGTTGCAATAAAGTGCCAAGTAAGACCTTTGGGATGGCTTACGGTGATAGTTGATTTGATCTTGCTGAAAAACAGAAAATTTTGCGCTCAGGAAAACAATTCTCATTTTTAACAGAAGCGTGATAAAATACTGATTCTTTTTGCAGAAGATTAATAAACAAATTTCCTAGGTTGTCCTAGTTTTTCAAAAAAAATTGGAGTAACATAAATATGGTTGCTATTCAGATCATTACAGACTGTTCTGTTTTTGACAGATTCTGTTTTCAATGCATAGTTTGCTTGCTTTCTAGTTTCTATGGTTTATATTGCTCAATATAAATTGTAGAAATGATACAGTACAGTAGGAATTGTGTGAGAACAATTACGAATCTTGTATTGACAATACCAAAGTGAATGATTTGTCTTTATCATACTGACCCATCTCATGAAGTTCCGTTAAGTTTTGTGTGATTGAAGTTTTCAAGTTTTGGGTGAGATATCGATGTGAGGAGAATAAGGAGTGGAAAGACCCTAAGCTTGGGGATACCCGAGGCACCCCAAGGTAGTAATCAATGAAGACTCAAGCGCCTAAGCTTGGGGATGCCTCGAAAGGCATTCCCTCTTTCGTCTCCAAAACCACCGGTATACCTTACTCGGAGCTATATTTTTATTCGTCACATGATATGTGTTTTGCTTGGAGCGTATTTTCATTTTACTTGCTGTTTGAATAAAATCATTGGATCTGAAATCTTGAAGGAGAGAGAGAGAGTCCTCCCATGGGTAGTTAATTATTTGACTACTCATTGTCCTTCACTTATACTTTTTGGAGTAGTTTGTCATTTACTCACGTGCTTCACTTATATACTATGAGTAAATGGTTGAATGAATTGAATATCATGGATCTGAAATTATATATGCTTCATATGCTTATCCCATGGGGAGTAATGACTTCACATATAATAAGTATAGGTGGTAAATTTATTGAAAGTTAGCAAACTCAACATTGGTCACTTGAACAATTCATGAAAGAATATTGAAGGAAGAGATATTTCACATATAAATATACTATGTTGGACATCTTTTGTAATTGTGAGAAATCATTAAAATATGACATGCTAAAAAGTTGACGTTGGACAAGGAAGACAACATAATGAGTTATGTCTTCTTATATCCGAATAGAAGCTATATTGTCATGGATCATTCAACATGTTGAGCCTGCCTTTCCCCCTCATGCTAGCCAAATTCTTTGCACCAAATAGAGATACTACTTGTGCTTCCAAACATCCCTTAAACCAGTGTTACCATGAGAGTCCACCATACCTACCTATGGATTGAGTAAGATCCTTCAAGTAAGTTGTCATCGGTGCAAGCAATACAAATTGCTCTCTAAATATGTATGATCTATTAGTGTGAAGAAAATAAGCCTTATACAAACTTGTGACATCGAAGAAATAAAAGCGACGTACTGCATAACAAAGGTCTTTATCACAAGCGGCAATATAAAGTGACGTTCTTTTGCATTAAGATTTTGTGCATCCAACCATAAGAGCGCATGACAACCTCTGCTTCCCTCTGTGAAGGGCCTATCTTTTACTTTTATCTTCTACCCTTATACAAGAGTCATGGTGATCATCACCTTTCCTTTTTACACTTTTTCCTTTGGTAAGCACTATGTGTTGGAGCAATCTGGATATTTATATCCACTCGGATGTAGGTTTTCATAAAGTATTATTGTTGACATTATCCTTGAGGTAAAAGGTTGGGAGGCGAAACTATAAGCCCCTCTCTTTCTCTGTGTCCGATTGAAACTTTGAACCCATACATATCATGTGAGTGTTAGAAATTGTGAAAGATTAAATGATAGTTGAGTATGTGGAATTTGCTAAATCAAAGCTCTTACATAGACCCTTCCTGAAAATAAGATGAATTGCAATTGTTTGATGACCAAGAACATAGTTGTTAGTTTTCAAGAAAGTTTATGGTCTATACTTTAACATGTGAACAGTTTGCTACTTGATCATGAGAATTTTTATGAAGATGAGCTACCGTTTATGATGAAGAATAATGCTAGAAAGAGTGATTGGAACTTTCATTGATCAAATTTGTGCACTTGATAGCATTCACACTTCATAAATTATTTCTTTTATCATTTACCTACTCGAGGACGAGCAGGAATTAAGCTTGGGGATGCTCATACGTCTCCGACGTATCTATAATTTATGAAGTATTCATGCCATGTTTACAACAATTCCATATGATTTTGGTATGATTTGATTAGAACTAACCCGGACTGACGATGTTTTCAGCAGAACTACCGTAGTATTGTTTTTGTGCAGAAATAAAAGTTCTTGGAACGAGCTGAAAATTAACGGAGATTTTTCTGGAAAATATAAAAATACTGGAAGAAAAAGATACGGAAGAGGAGTCCCGGGGCCACCAGAAGGGTGGGGGCGCCCCCCCTAGGGCGCGCCCTCCATCCTTGTCATCGCCTCGTGGGGCCCCCTAACATGAAACCGACGCCAACCCCTCCTATAAATCCAAAAAAACCCAGAACAAAAGGGAGATCGGGAGTTCCGCTGCCGTAAGCCTCTGTAGCCATGAAAAACCAACCTAGGCCCTCTCCGGCACCCTACCGGAGGGGGCCAACATCACCGGAGGCCATGGAGGAGGAAGCCGGAGGGGTCACCATCATCACGGAGGCCAAGGACCAGAGGGAGAACCGTTCCCCATCTAAGGGGGAGGCCATGGAGGAGGAAGCACAAAGGGGAGAACCACCACCCCCCCCCTCTCTCTTGGTGGCGCCGGAGTGCCATCGGGGGAACCATTGCCGCGGTGATCGTCTTCATCAACATCGCCATCACCATCGTCATCACCATACTATATCTTTCACGCGGTCCACTCTTCCGCACCCCGTTGTAATCCCCTACTTGATAATGGTGCTTTATGCCACATATTATGATCCAATGATGTGTTGCCATCCTATGATGTTTTGAGTAGATTTCCTTTCTCTTTTGGGTTGATTGATGATATAGATTGGTTTGAGTTGCATGTTTTATTATTGGTGTTGTCCTATGGTGCCCTCCGTGTCGCGCAAGCGTGAGGGATCCCCGTTGTAGGGTTTGCAATATGTCCATGGTTTGCTTATTGTCTGCGTTGAGTGAGTGACCGAAACACAAACACGGATAAGCGGGTCATGGCGTATGGGAATAAAGGGGACTTGATGTATTAATGCTATGGTTGGGTTTTACCTTAATGGTCTTTTGTAGTTGCGGATGCTTGCTAGAGTTCCAGTCATAGGTGCATATGATCCAAGAAGAGAAAGTATGTTAGCTTATGCCTCTCCCTCTTATGAAATTACAATAATGATTACCGATCTTGTTAACAATTGCCTAGGACAATTCCGCACACCGATCCATCATTATTCCACACTTGCTATTTATAATATATAGTAATATATTCTAACTTTATATTAACAGCACCTACTTTTATATTTTAGTTCTCTGATATCATGCAAAGTAATCCTCTTCATACCCACAACGTAGTTTTATTTCTCGTTTCTAGTTGGAAGCAAACGTTTGATGTATGTAGAGTCGTACAGTGGTAGATAGGACTTGAGAGAATATTGATCTTACCTTTAGCTCCTTGTGGGTTCGACACTCCATACTTATCACTTCCACCTTTGGAAAGTGCTATGATGATTCCTGTTGGGGAACGTAGTATTTCAAAAAAAATCCTACGATCACGCAAGATCTATCTAGGAGAAGCATAGCAATGAGCGGGGAGAGTGTGTCCACGTACGCTCATAGACCGAAAGCGGAAGCGTTAAGTAACACGGTTGATGTAGTCGAACGTCTTCGCGATCCAACCGATCAAGTACCGAACGTACGGCACCTTCGTGATCTGCACATGTTCAGCTCGGTGATGTCCCTCGAACTCTAGATCCAGCTGAGGCCGAGGGAGAGTTCTTTCATCACGACGGCGTGGTGACGGTGATGACGAAGTTACCGGCGCAGGGCTTCGCCTAAGCACTGCAACGATATGACATGGTGTGTTTTACAGGAGGGGCACCGCACACGGCTAAGAGAAACTTTGGTGTGTCTTTGGGGTGCCCCCTCCCATGTATATAAAGGGGAGGAGGAGGAGGCCGGGCGGGGGAGGAGGCGCGCCATGGGGGCAATCCTACTCCAAGTAGGATTCGCCCCCCTCCTATTCCAACAAGGAGAAGGGGGAAGGAGAGGGAGGAGAGACGGAAAGGGGGGCCGGCCCCCTAGTCCAATTTAGTTTGGGCTAGGGGGGGAGCTCGCCACACCTTGGCCTGCCTCCTCTCTTCCACCAATAGGCCCATGAGGCCCAATAACCCCCCGGGGGGTTCCGGTAACCCCCCGGAACTCCGAAAAATACCCAATACACCCTGAAACTATTCCGATGTCCGAATATAGTCTTCCAATATATCAATACTTATGTCTCAACCATTTCGAGACTCCTCGTCATGTCCGTGATCTCATCCGGGACTCTGAACTACCTTCGGTACATCAAAACACATAAACTCGTAATAGCGATCGTCATCGAACATTAAGCGTGCGGACCCTACGGGTTCGAGAACTATGTAGACATGACCGAGACTCATCTCCGGTCAATAACCAATAGCGGAACCTGGATGCTCATATTGGCTCCCACATATTCTACGAAGATCTTTATCGGTCAAACCGCATAAGAACATACGTTGTTCCCTTTGTCATCGGTATGTTACTTGCCCGGGATTCAATCGTCGGTATCACTATACCTAGTTCAATCTCGTTACCGGCAAGTCTCTTTACTCGTTTCGTAATGCAACATCCCGCAACTAACTCATTAGTCCCATTGCTTGCAAGGCTTATTGTGATGTGCATTATCGAGAGGGCCCAGAGATACCTCTCCGACAATCGGAGTGACAAATCCTAATCTCGATATATGCCAACTCAACAAACACCATAGGAGACACCTGTAGAGCATCTTTATAATCACCCAGTTACGTTGTCAAGTTTGATAGCACACTAAGTGTTCCCCCGGTATTCGGGAGTGGCATAATCTCATAGTTAGAGGAACATGTATAAGTCATGATGAAAGCAATAGCAACAAACCAAACGATCATAGTGCTAAGCTAACGGATGGGTCTTGTCCATCACATCATTCTCTAATGATGTGACCCGTTTATCAAATGACAACATATGTCTATGGCTAGGAAACATAACCATCTTTGATAAACAAGCTAGTCAAGTAGAGGCATACTAGGGACACTCTATTTGTCTATGTATTCACACATGTACTAAGTTTCCGGTTAATACAATTATAGCGTGAATAATAAAAGTTTATCATGATATAAGGAAATGTAAATAACAACTTTATTATTGCCTCTAGGGCACATTTCCTTCAATTCCTTGCACTTGAGGATTATCAATGGTCTTTTCCTACCAATCTATCCACTAGTAGCATGCGTGTAGTACTTTGTTTCGATAGCTAATAGATTTTTGCAATAAGTATGTGAGTTCTATATGACTAATGTTGAGTCCATGGATTATACGCACTCTCACCCTCCCACCATTGCTAGCCTCTCTAGTACCGCACAACTTTCGCCGGTGCATAAACCCTCCTTATACCTTCCTCAAAACAACCACCATACCTACCTATTATGGCATTTCCATAGCCATTCTGAGATATATTGACATGCAACTTCCATCGTTCCGTTTATTATGACATGCATCATCATTGTCATATTGCTTTGCATGATCGTAAGATAGCTAGCATGTTTTTTCATGGCTTGTCCATTTTTTGATATCATTGCTATGCTAGATCGTTGCACATCCCGGTACCTTTCTTAGGAGGCATTCATATAGAGGCATATCTTTGTTCTAGTATCGAGTTGTAATTCTTGAGTTGTAAGTAAATAAAAGTGTGATGATCATCATTATTAGAGCATTGTCCCATGTGAGGAAAGGATGACGGAAGCTATGATTCCCTCACAAGTTGGGATGAGTCTCCAGACTTTAGAAAAATAAAAGAGGCCAAAGAAGCCCAAATAAAAAAAATATAAGAAAAAGAAGCCAGAGAGCCCAAAACAAAAAATGAGAGAAAAAGAGAGAAGGGGCAATGCTACTATCCTTTTTCCACACTTGTGCTTCAAAGTAGCACCATGTTCTTCATAGAGAGAGTCACCTATGTTGTCACTTTCATATACTAGTGGGAATTTTTCATTATAGAACTTGGCTTGTATATTCCGATGATGGGCTTCCTCAAATGCTCGAGGTCTTCATGAGCAAGCAAGGTGGATGCACACCCACTTAGTTTCTAATTTGAGCTTTCATACACTTATAGCCCTAGTGCATCCGTTACATGGCAATCCCTTCTCACTTGCATCTATATCGATTTGATGGGCATCTCCATAGCCCATTAATTTGCCTAGTTGATGTGAGACTTTCTCCTTTTTTTGTCTTCTCCTCACAACCTCCACCATATTCTATTCCACCTATAGTGCTATATCCATGGCTCACGCGCATGTATTGCGTGGAAGTTGAAAAGGCTTGAGAACTTTAAAAGTAAGAAATAATTGCTTGGCTTGTGTTCGGGGTTGTGCATGATGAAATACTTTGTGTGGTGAAGATGGAGCATAGCCAGACTATATGATTTTGTAGGGATAACTTTCTTTTAGCCATGATATTTTGAGAAGACATGATTGCTTTGTTAGTATGCTTGAAATATTATTGTCTTAATGTCCAATGATAGACTATTGCTTTGAATCACTCGTGTCTTAATATTCATGCCATGCTTAGATTATGTGATCAAGATTCTGCTTGGTAGCATTCCACATTAAAAAAAATATCTTTTTATCATTTACCTACTCGAGGACGAGCAGGAATTAAGCTTGGGGATGCTTGTCGTCTCGTCAGATCTATAATTTTTGATTGTTTCATGCCAATATTCTACAACTTTCATATACTTTTGGCAACTTTTTATACTATTTTTGGGACTAACATATTGATCCAAAGGCTCAAAGGCCAGTTCTGTTTGTTGCATGTTTTTTGTTTGCAGAAAATCCATATCAAACGAAGTCCAAACGCGATAAAAAACTTACGGAGATTTTTTTGGAATATATGTGATTTTGGGGAATTGGAATCAACGCGAGACGGTGCCCGAGGGGGGCACAATGCAGGGGGGGCGCCCCAGGGGGTAGGGCGTGCCATGGACCCTTGTGGCCACCTCGTAAGGCGGTTGGTGCCCTTCTTCGGCCGCAAGAAAGCTAATATCCGGATAAAAATTGTGTTAAAATTTCAGCCCAATCAGAGTTATGGATCTCCGGAAATTGAAAAAATGATGAAAAGCCAGAATCTGAGAGCACGGAAACAGAAGGAAACAGAGAGATAGATCCAATAACGGAGGGGCTCCCACCCCTCCGCCACCATGGAGGCCATGGACCAAAGGGGAAACCCTTCTCCCATCTAGGGAGGAGGTCAAGGAAGAACAAGAAGGGGGGCTGAGGGAGTCCTGGATTAGGGGGTGTCCGGATAGCCGGACTATAACCTTTGGCCGGACTGTTGGACTATGAAGATACAAGATTGAAGACTTCGTCCCGTGTCCAGATGGGACTTTCCTTGGCGTGGAAGGCAAGCTTGGCAATACGGATGTGTAGATCTCCTCCCATTGTAACCGACTCTGTGTAACCCTAGCCCTCTTTGGTGTCTATATAAACCGGAGGGTTTTAGTCTGTAGGACAACATACAATGATACCATAGGCTAGCTTCTAGGGTTTAGCCTCTCTGATCTCGTGGTAGATCTACTCTTGTACTACCCATATCATCAATATTAATCAAGTAGGAGTAGGGTTTTACCTCCATCGAGAGGGTCCGAACCTGGGTAAAAACATCGTGTCCCTTGTCTCCTGTTACCATCCGCCTAGACGCATACGATTCGGGACCCCCTACCGAGATCCGCGGTTTTGACACCGACATTGGTGCTTTCATTGAGAGTTCCTCTGTGTAAATCACCCGTCGAGTTTGATGGCTCCTTCGATCATCATTAGTGATGCGGTCCAGAGTGAGACTTTTCTCCCGGACAGATTTTTGTATTCGGGCTTTGCATCATGCGGCCAATTTGCTTGGCCATCTGGAGTAGATTGAAAGCTACGCCCCTGGCCATCAGGTCAGGTTTGGAAGCCTAAACTACACGGCCGATATCCGCGGAGACTTGATCTTCACCGGATTCGAGCCCCTGCTGAGTGCGCTGCACTGTCACAATGGGCATGATCTAGCTCTGCCGCCGGGCAGTATTCAGAAGATCGCACCTGCAACCGCTCCGACCTTCAATTCGGAGCCAACTGCGCCGACCGCAGACGGGTGGATAGACCCTGCCATGGAGGCCGCAGCCTCAACGGTGATCGAGCCGAATACCAGGCTTACCCTTCGCGAGGCCCGTGACTCCAAATTGCTGGACTCTCCTCCGGACTCCGAGCCGCCCGCGCCCCTGATTGGGCGCCGATCATGGAGTTCACCACCGCGGATATCTTCCAGCACTCGCCCTTCGGCGATATACTCAATTCACTAAGATCTCTCTCCCTGTCAGGAGAGTCCTGGCCGGATTATGGCCAGCAGGGTTGGGATGCGGATGACGAAGAAATTCGACGCCCACCCACCACCCACTTCGTAGCTACTGTCGATGATTTAACCGACATGCTCGACTTCGACTCCGAAGACATCGACGGTATGGGCGGCGATGCAGGAGGCGACCGAGAACCAGCGCCTGTAGGGCCTTTGGAAAGCCACCTCGTCAGATGACATATACATGGTGGACACACCCAAAGAAGGCAATGGCGGCGGAACAGAGGAGGATGACCCCTCCAAGAAGCAACCTAAGCGCCGACGACAGCGCCGCCGCCCAAAGTCCCGCCAAAGCAAAAACGATGATTCCGCACAGAGATAATAACACCCGGACGGTCGAAGACAACCCCCCTCGGCCAAGATTCGACAGGAGGATGTAGAAGCCAGCCCCCATGAGAGAGCGGCAGACAGAGAGGCAGAGGATGATAATTACATGCCTCCCTCTGAAGACGAGGCAAGCCTTGACGATGACGAATTTGTCGTGCCTGAGGATCCCGTCGAGCAAGAGAGTTTCAAGCGCAGGCTTATGGCCTGACGAACAGCCTTAAAAAAAAGCGGCAGCTTAGAGCTGATCAATACTTGCTAGCCGATGGATGGGTGAAGTCCTTGTGGCGAGGAATATGAACTCGAGCAGCCTCCAAGAGTTACCCAAAAGCGCGGGTTGCTACCCGATTAGAGGAGGAAGCACTAAAACCAACATCCCAGCGAATGATGGCTGGTGATCGACCACCTCGTGGCGCGGCGGAAGAGGCCTCTCGGCCCACAGCTCAAGCCGCACCCCGGCGCCAATAAAAAAATACCAAAGTACGAGGGAATGCGCTGGACCTGCGAGACATATTGGAGGACAAAGCAAAGCAAGCAAGATCGATCTACGGATCGCGAGGGCGCCCCACCGCACGAGACGATAACAAATCACGCCCGGATACAACAAAAATAAATCCGGTAGGGCCGAACACGCAGTGAGACAAGACTCATTCGAGCTGCGTCGTGATATAGCCCATATCTGAGGCGCCAAGACACCCCTATGCTTCACTTGGATGAGGTAATGGATCATCAAATCCCAGAGGGTTTCAAACCCGTGAATATTGAATCATACGATGGTACAACAGATCCTGCGGTATGGATTGAGGACTACCTCCTGCATATCCACATGGCCCGTGGTGACAATCTACACGCCATCAAGTACCTCCCACTCAAGCTTAAAGGGCCAGCCCGGCATTGGCTCAACAGCCTGCCAGCAGAATCCATTGGATGTTGGGAAGACCTGGAAACCGCATTCCTCGACAACTTCCAGGGCACCTATGTGCGACCACCAGACGCCGATGACCTGAGCCACATAATTCAGCAGCCTGGAGGAATCGGCGAGACAATTACAGACACGGTTCCTAACCAAGAAAAATCAAATCGTGGACTGTCCGGATGCAGAGGCCCTAGCGGCCTTCAAACATAACATCCGCGACGAGTGGCTTGCCCGGCACCTTGGACAGGAAAAGCCAAATCGATGGCAGCCCTCACGACACTCATGACCCGCTTTTGTGCGGGAGAAGACAGTTGGCTGGCTCGCAGCAATAAAATGTCAAAGAGCCACAGTAATTCGGATACCAAGGACAGCAGCGGCAGTCACGCCGCAACAAGCACAAGCGCCAGACACGTGCCGGCGACAATACGGAGGACACGGCCAGTTAATGCCGGATTTAGAGGCTCCAAGCCGGTCGGCCGAAAAAGCCATTTAAGCGAAAGTGCTGGCGGGCCCGTCGGTTTGGACCGTATACTTTCGATCGCTCATGTCGGATACATGGCACCCGACAAGCCTGTACCAACCACACCAATGTGGATTGTTGGGTGTTCAAGCAGCCGACAAGTTAAACGCCGAACAAAAGACAAAGGGGTACAAAGCGACGAGGAGGAGAGCCCCGGCCGTAACAACAAGAGAAGCGAAGGGTTTCCCCCAAAGTGCGGATGGTGAACATGATATACGCAACCCACATCCCCTGTGAGGGAAGCGAAGCGTGCGTTAAGGGACGTCTACGCGTTGGAGCCGGTCGCCCCAAAGTTCAACCCATGGTCCTCCTGTCCGATCACTTTCAATCGCAGGGACCACCCCACTAGTATCCGCCACGGCGGATTTGCCGCATTGGTCCTAGACCCAATCATCGACGGATTTCACCTCACCCGAGTCCTTATGGACGGCGGCAGCAGCCTAAACCTGCTTTACCAGGACACAGTGCGGAAAATGGGCATAGATCCCTCAAGAATTAAACCCACAAAAATGACCTTTAAAGGCGTCATACCAGGTGTAGAGGCCCATTGCATAGGCGCGGTAACACTTGAAGTGGTCTTCGGATCCCCGGATAATTTCTGGAGCGAGGAATTAATCTTCGATATAGTCCCGTTCCGCAGTGGCTACCATGCACTGCTCGGGCGAACCACATTTGCAAAATTCAATGCGGTGGTGCACTATGCATACCTCAAGCTCAAGATGCCAGGGCCTCGGGGGGTCATCACAGTTAACGGAAACACAAAGCGCTCTCTCCGAATAGAGGAGCACACTGCGGCCCTCGCAGTAGAAGTACAAAGCAGCCTCTCAAGGCAATCCTCCAGCCCGGCGATCAAGCGCCCGAACGCCTTCAAGCGCGCCCGGAGTAATCTGCAACAAGA
The DNA here is from genome assembly GCA_021605145.1 of Aegilops bicornis. Classification (NCBI taxonomy): domain Eukaryota; kingdom Viridiplantae; phylum Streptophyta; class Magnoliopsida; order Poales; family Poaceae; genus Aegilops; species Aegilops bicornis. Next base: position 362,080,505 of record CM038669.1, read on the forward strand.
CCGCTTCGGCACGCCCGAGCTCAGATATAATGCGTGCCCCTACCCCAAATTTCAGCCAAACGGCGACATATGTGCCGCGCACATAATTACGCATTGAAAATACCATGGGCACAGGGGAGGGGGCACGACTACTGACGCTCCAAATGCGGCTCACCGCACTAGGGCTTTCTACTTTGTTATTTTTCTCTCTTTCAGGACTTTATTCTCTGGAAGCGAGTCCGCAACATAATTGCCGAACATACGATACAAGGACCAGGGCCGAAGTCAAGCGTCGCATCATGGAACTCCTGTGTGGTCTCTATAACGAGCGAAATACATTCGCTTTAAATACCATCCCGCAGCTCACCCTTGGAGGGGACATGTCAGATAGTCCCAACTTTTGCTTATCACAATACTTGTATCGTTCTGCTTTAATGCACCTTTTTAAATAAACAATGCATAGCTTCAGTCTATTATTGCATTCTCTATTTTTACTTATGTGTTCATTAATGACACTTTGCAACCGTACACTTTGGTACGGCCAATACACCAGGGGCTTAAGTACCCCATAATATGGTGTGAGAAGTCCGAACACTTTCACAAGTGCGGCACCCCGAACTTATAGCATTATATGCATCGGCTCCGAATCATGTCTTGGGTCAATAGTTGGATTTGCCGTCTGCCCCATGTTTTGGTACCTTACGTTCCGTTATATCGGCTAAGGTAGCACTGGAGAACTCATGCGACATTGTGCCCCGGTTCAGCCGGGCTAAGCACCTCGATGAAAGCTAAAACTGACTGTCATGATAAGGCGAGAGCTGGTCGCTGTTCGAGAGGTTTTTCGAGTCCCTAAAGACTTATGCCGCTTAGAGCGAGGAGTCGGCTTTGTCCGGCCTAGGCGTGGATAGCGCCCCGAACTCGGTCTTCCGAATACTAGGGGCTTCGCCAAAATTTAAAATTATAGAATTCTATGGCTAAGTGAGAGTGATAAAGCACTATAGTCTGATTGCCTTGTTCGTTGCACTGAGCACCTCCCTCGAAGGACCCAAGATTGGGAAAAAGAGTGCTTAGGTTTATCCCGAACACCCCAGCACTAGTGGCTTGGGGCGGTCGACTCGCCATCTCTCAGATTTAATAAACGGCCGCCTGTAAGGTAATATTTTAAATTCAAACAAGCGTTGCCAGATAAGCGCATATGAAAAAGTTTTCAGCGTCATGTGATCACAAATGCGAGTTCACTCAAAATTACATCCTTGGAACATTCATCCGCCACAAAGCGGGCACCCTTCAGACGCCCTCATAGTACATCTCGGGGTTGCGATGCTCCTTGCCTGCGGTGGCCGTCCTTCACCATCTTCTCCGCATCCATCTTGCCCAGTGTACCTTAACGGGCAAGCGCCTGGGCGCCCTCGGTCTGAGCAGGCGCTTGATGACTTCAAGCCACGGACAGCATCCGCCACCCGCCTCACCAGCCCAAAATAGCTCCCGAGCACGGCCTCTCCAGCCACAAACCGGACTATAAGACCTTTCATGGCCTGTTCGCCACCTTATGGAGCTTCGACCATTTGCTTCAGCTGGTCGCTCAAGAACCTTTGGGTGTCCGGCCTCAAGATCTTGAGACCGTAACACCTTCTCCGTCGAGCTCCCTTCCTCGGCCCGGTAGTAGGCGGCGGCATCGAATACGCTGCGGGGCAAATCTGCGAACTCTCCTGGAGAGCTCCGGACTCGGGTAAGTAAGAAGTAATTCACTTTCACATGCTTGCTTTGCATAATGAATGCCTTACCCGCCGTTATCTTCTTCATCGCCTCAATTTCCTGGAGGGCTTTTTGGGCTTCGGCCTTGGCAGACTTGGCGCTTTCGAGGGCCGCCGCGATCTCGGACTCTCGCGTCTTTGAGTCAAGCTCCAAACTCTCGTGTTTTTTCACGAGAGCCTGGAGCCCTCGCTGCACCTCCTCCACCCGCGCCTCCTGCTTTCCTCGCTCGGTGTGCTCCGTGGCCGCTTTCTCTTCGGCCTCGGACAGCGCTTGCTTCAGGGTTGCCACCTCGGTCGTGGCCCCTGACACAGCCACGTTGATCCTGTCATTTTTCGCAACCACATATTTTTAATATATACTTACACAAGGTATTACTTACCTTCTTTCTCCTTGAGCTGCTTCTTGGCAAGGCCGAGCTCTTTCTCGGACCGCTCGAGGCTCTGCTTCAATGCATCGACCTCCGCGGTCAGTGCGGCAGAGGTCAGCAGCGTAGCCTGCATTCCCATATTTATGTTAGACTCCTACGTTTACTATTAGATCCTCTATTCAGATTTTCTTTGTGAACACCAAACAGAGCATCAGGGGCTACTGTCTATGTGGTAATATTTTCATATATTTTTACATATCTCAAAGCCTGTTAGAAGGCTAGCACAGGCTTCAGTCAGCCCGCTTTTGGCGGACTGAACTTTCTGGATCACCGACTCATGATAGTGCGGTGCTCCTCGTCGATGGAGGCGCCGTTAAGCGCCTCCAACAAGTTATCCGGTGCCTCCGGTTGGACGGAGGCCACCGGCGCGGTAGGCTTGCCCTTCTTGGTGGGGGTCACCTGCGAGTCCGGGAACCATTGAAGTTTGGTGCGGTGTTGACCAGGGCGGACTTGAAGCCCTTGGGAGCCTTGATCCTTTTTGCCCGCATCCGGAAGGTCGCCTTGCGGCGCCTCCAGGACCACCTCCCCTTGGCTCGGAACCTTTTGGGACAACACCTCGGCGTTGTCCGTAGGGCGAGGGGAGGTAGCGGTCAGAAGTGAAAAGCTGTTCACATCCGACGGATCCAAGGAGCCACTCGACGATATGTCGACTTGGGCTCGGGGCGGACTGCAGGATTATATTCGGCGTTAGGAGAAGCTGCACAATAAAGGATAAACTACGAGTCACTCTAGTGTCCGAATACTTATGACTTCTCCAGGGGCTTGGCCCTGGGCGGCCACTCCTCCTCGCTGTCGGCGGCGTTGGTGGAGTGGTCCGGAGGAAGGGTTCTCCCCTTCTTGGACCCTCCGGCCTCCCCAGTTGGGCGGCCTTCCGTTTCTTTTCTCCCCCTGCTGGAGGGGGAGAAGCCTATTTTTCCTCCTCCTCCTCTTCGTGAGGAGTGCGCCTCGAGTCATCGGACGATGAGTCCGACACCACCGGGCGCCGAACTTTTCGGGTTCCGTGGCCTTTTCTTGGCCTTCTTCTCCGGCACCACGTAAGGTGCCGGAACCAGCAGCTCCTCCAAGCGGGCGTCTGCTGGGCCTTCGGGCAAAGGAGCCGGACAGTCAATCTATCCGGCCGTCTCCTGCCATTTCTGTCAAAGGTACGGGAGTCTAGATCCTGCATAGAGTCAAACTATGAAAAACAAGCATCCTGTAAGAGGTAAAACAGCTTATCATGCTTGGCTTACGCCCAGCTGAATCCGCGATCCTCGTTAGCGGGAGGGGGAACCTCGGCGCCCTTGAATAACACCTTCCAAGCATCCTCGTACGTTGTGTCGAAGAGCCTGTTCAGAGTTTGGTGCTGGGCCAGGTCGAACTCCCACAAGTTGAAAGCCCGTCGTTGACACGGGAGGATCCGCGGATGAGCATGACCTGGACTACGTTGATGAGCTTGAGCTTCTTGCTCACCATGTTTTGGATACATGTTTGGAGTCCGGTCAGCTCTCCCGAACTACCCCATGACACGCCCTTCTCTAGCCAGGAGGTGAGCCGCGTGGGGATGCCAGATCGGAACTCGGGGGCAGCTGCCCATTCAGGGTCGCGCGGCTCGGTGATGTAGAACCACCCCGATTGCCACCCCTTTATGGTCTCCACGAAGGAGCCCTCGAGCCATGTGACGTTGGGCATCTTGCCCACCATGGCGCCTCCGCACTCCGCCTGGCGGCCGCTCACAACCTTCGGCTTGACATTGAAGGTCTTGACCATAAGCCAAGTGGGGCTTGATGCGAGGAAGGCCTCACACGACGATAAACGCCGAGATGTTGAGGATGAAGTTCGGGGCCAGATCGTGGAAGTCCAGGCCGTAGTAGAACATGAGCCCCCGGACGAATGGGTGAAGAGGGAATCCCAGTCCTTGGAGGAAGTGGGTAAGAAACACTACCCTCTCATGGGGCCTAGGGGTGGGGATCAGCTGTCCCTCATCTGGGAGCCGGTGCACGATGTCGTCGGACAGATATCCGGCTCTCCTCAGCTTCTTGATGTTTCCCTCCGTGACGGAGGAAACCATCCACCTGCCTCCCGCTCCGGACATGGTTGGAGAAGGTTGAGGTGGGAAATGCAGACTTGGGCGCTGGAGCTCGAGTGTGCGAAAATGGATGAGCAAAGGAGGAAGAAGGCGTGGATGGAAAGGTGAATCCTTATCCCTTTATATGGACGGACGAAACTATGCGCCCCCACCAGCCTGGTAAAACTCGCTTATCTCCCAAGCGCCGTAATCAATGGCACGATTGGGTTACCCACTCCCGTATTGATGAGAATCCCGTGATAAGTGGACACGATCTCTGCTTCGACAAGACGTGCCAAGGAAACCGCCTCGCAAAACACGCTGAGGTGGGACAGTAAAAAACGATTCGAATAAAGGCTTGGCTGTGGTGTGATGCCACGCCACAGAATACATCAACAGATTAGATTTGTGAAAATATTACTCTCTACGTTGGTATGTGGAACTTGTTTTTGCGAGGCCGGACACCCGATCCTCGTGTTCAAAGCATCTTCTATGGAGTATTCAAGGAGGAACCCGCCTTGCAATGTCAAGACAATCTACGCGTCGGACTCATCGTCATTGAAGCCTAGTTCAGGGGCTACTGAGGGAGTCCTGGATTAGGGGGTGTCCGGATAGCCGGACTATAACCTTTGGCCGGACTGTTGGACTATGAAGATACAAGATTGAAGATTTCGTCCCGTGTCCGGATGGGACTTTCCTTGGCGTGGAAGGCAAGCTTGGCAATACGGATATGTAGATCTCCTCCCATTGTAACCGACTATGTGTAACCCTAGCCCTCTTCGGTGTCTATATAAACCGGAGGGTTTTAGTCCGTAGGACAACAACAATCATACCATAGGCTAGCTTCTAGGGTTTAGCCTCTCTGATCTTGTGGTAGATCTACTCTTGTACTACCCATATCATCAATATTAATCAAGCGAGAGTAGGGTTTTACCTCCATCGAGAGGGCCCGAACCTGGGTAAAACATCGTGTCCCTTGTCTCCTGTTACCATCCGCCTAGACGCACAGTTCGGGACCCCCTACCCGAGATCCGCCGGTTTTGACACCGATAGGGGCTCTTTCCCCCTCTCCCCCGATGGCGCCGGAACGCCGCCGGGGCCATCATCGTGATGGTGATCTACACCAACAACTTCGCCGCTGTCATCACCAACTCTCTCCCCCTCTATGCAGCGATGTAACACCCCTTCTCTCCGCTGTAATCTCTACTTAAACATGGTGCTCAACGCTATATATTATTTCCCAATGATGTATGGCTATCCTATGATGTTTGAGTAGATCCATTTTGTCCTATGGGTTGATTGATGATCGTGATTGGTTTGAGTTGCATGTTTTATTATTGGTGCTCTCCGTGTCGCGCAAGTATGAGGGATCCCCGCTGTAGGGTTTACAATATGTTCATAATTTGCTTATGGTGGGTGGCGTGAGTGATAGAAACATAGAACAGACCCGAGTAAGTAGGTTGTTTGTGTATGGGAGTAAAGAGGACTTGATACCTTATAATGCTATGGTTGGGTTTTACCTTAATGATCTTTAGTAGTTACGGATGTTTGCTAGAGTTCCAATCATAAGTGCATATGATCCAAGTAGGGAAAGTATGTTAGCTTATGCCTCTCCCTCACATAAAATTCAATAATGATTATCGGTCTAGTTATCGATTGCCTAGGGACAAATAACTTTCTTGTGACAAAAAGCTCTCTACTAAAACTAACGTAATTGTTTCTTTATCTAAACAATGTTGTGGAACGTAGTATTTCAAAAAAATTGCTTACGATCATGCAAGATCTATCTAGGAGAAGCATAGCAAAGAGCGGGGAGAGTGTGTCCACGTACCCTCGTAGACCGTAAGCGGAAGCGTTTAGTAACGCGGTTGATGTAGTCGAATGTCTTCACGATCCAATCGATCAAGTACCGAATGCATGGCACCTCGATGACGTCCCTCGTACTCTTGATCCAGCTGAGGCCGAGGGAGAGTTCCGTCAGCACGACGGTGTGGTGACGGTGATGATGAAGTTACCGGCGCAGGGCTTCGCCTAAGCACTACGACTATATGACCGAGGTGTAAAACTGTGGAGGGGGCATCGCACACGGCTAAAGATCAACTTGTGTGTCTATGGGGTGCCCCCTCCCCCGTATATAAAGGAGGGAGGAGGGGAGGGCCGGCCGGCCCCTAGGGCGCGCCCCAAGAGGGGGAATCCTACTAGGACTCCAAGTCCTAGTAGGAATCCACCAAGAGGGGGAGAGGGAAGGAAGGAAGAGGGGAAGGGAAGGAAGGCGTCGCCACCTTCCCCTAGTCCAATTCGGACCCAGGGGCGCGGCCAGCCCCTGCTGGCCCTTCCTCTCTTCCCTCTAAGGCCCATAGAGGCCCATTAGTTCTCCTGGGAGTTCCGGTAACCCCTTCCAGCACTCCGGTTTTATCCAAAACTCTCCGGAACACTTTCGGTGTCCGAACAACATGGTCCAATATATCAATCTTTAAGTCTCGACCATTTTGAGACTCCTCGTCATGTCCGTGATCTCATCCGGGACTCCAAACAACCTTCGGTACATCAAATCACATAAACTCATAATACCAATCGTCATTGAACGTTAAGCATGCGGACCCTACGGGTTCGAGAACTATGTAGACATGACCAGGACACCTCTCTGGTCAATAACCAACAGCAGAACCTGGATGCTCATATTGGCTCCTACATATTCTATGAAGATCTTTATCGGTCAAACCGCACAACAACATACGTTGTTCCCTTTGTCATCGGTATGTTACTTGCCCGAGATTCGATCATCGGTATCACCATACCTAGTTCAATCTCGTTACCGGAAAGTCTCTTTACTCGTTCCGTAATGTATCATCCCGCAACTAACTCATTAGTCACATTGCTTGCAAGGCTTATAGTGATGTGCATTACCGAGAGGGCCCAGAGATACCTCTCCAACAATCAGAGTGACAAATCCTAATCTCGATCTATGCCAACTCAACAAACACCATCGGAGGCACCTGTAGAGCATCTTTATAATCACCCAGTTATGTTGTGACATTTGATAGCACACTAAGTGTTCCTCCGGTATTAGGGAGTTGCCTAATCTCAAAGTCATAGGAACATGTATAAGCCATGAAGAAAGCAATAGCAATAAACTAAACGATCATAGTGATAAGCTAACGGATGGGTCTTGTCCATCACATCATTCTCTAATGATGTGATCCCGTTCATGAAATGACAACACATGTCTATGGCTAGGAAACTTAACCATCTTTGATTAACGAGCTAGTCTAGTAGAGGCATGCTAGGGACACTCTGTTTGTCTATATATTCACACATGTACTAAGTTTCCGGTTAATACAATTCTAGCATGAATAATAAACATTTATCATGATATAAGGAAATATAAATAACAACTTTATTATTGCCTCTAGGGCATATTTCCTTGATCTCCCACTTGCACTAGAGTCCATAATCTAGATTACATAGTAATGATTCTAACACCCATGGAGTCTTGGTGCTGATCATGTTTTGCTCGTGAGAGAGGCTTAGTCAACGGGTCTGCAACATTCAGATCCGTATGTATCTTGCAAATCTCTATGTCACCCTCCTTGACTTGATCGCGGATGAAATTGAAGCGTCTCTTGATGTGCTTGGTTCTCTTGTGAAATCTGGATTCCTTTGCCAAGGCAATTGCACCAGTATTGTCACAAAAGATTTTCATTGGACCCGATGCACTAGTTATGGCACCTAGATCGATATGAACTTCTTCATCCAGACTCCTTCATTTGCTGCTTCTGAAGCAGCTATGTACTCCGCTTCACACGTAGATCCCGCCACGACGATCTGCTTAGAACTGCACCAACTGACAGCTCCACCATTCAATATAAATATGTATCTGGTTTGTGACTTAGATTTATCCCATCGATGTCAAAGCTTGCATCGGCGTAACCATTTATGACGAGATCTTTGTCACCTCCATAAACGAGAAACATATCCTTAGTCCTTTCGTATTTCGGGATGTTCTTGACATTTGTCAAGTGATCCACTCTTGGATTACTTGGGTACCTCCTCGCTAAACTAATAGCAAGGCACACATCAGTGCAGTACACAACATTACATACATGATAGAACCTATGGTCGAGGCATAGGGAATGACTTTCATTTCTCTCTATCTTACTGACCGTGGGGCATTGAGTCCGACTCAACTTCACACCTTGTAACACATGCAAGAACCATTTCTTTGCTTGATCCATTTTGAACTTCTTCAAAACTTTATCAAGGTATGTGCTTTGTGAAAGTCCAATTAAGCGTCTTGATCTATCTCTATAGATTTTGATGCCCAATATATAAGCAGCTTCACCGAGGTCTCTCATTGAAAAACTCTTATTCAAGTATCCTTTTATGCTATCCAGAAATTCTGTATCATTTCCAATCAACAATATGTCATCCACATATAATCTTAGAAATGCTACAGAGCTCCCACTCACTTTCTTGTAAATACAGGCTTCTCCAAAAGTCTTGAAACCATATGCTTTGATCACACTATCAAAACATTTATTCCAACTCCGAGATGCTTACACCGGTCCATAAATGGATCATTTGGAGCTTGCACACTTTGTTAGCATCCTTTGGATAGACAAAACCTTACGGTTGCATCATTTACAACTCTTCTTCCAAAACCCATTCAGAATGCGCTTTTGACGTCCATTTGCCAAATTTCATAATCATAAAATGCGGCAATTGCTAACATGATTCAGACGGACTTAAGCATCGCTACGGGTGAGAAGGTCTCATCGTCGTCAACTCCTTGAACTTGTCGAAAACCTTTTGCAACAAGCCGAGCTTTGTAGACAGTATAACATTACCGTCAGCGTCAGTCTTCTTCTTGAAGATCCATTTATTCTCTATGGCGTGCTGATCATCGGGCAAGTCAACCAAAGTCCACACTTTGTTCTCATACATGGATCCCATCTCAGATTTCATGGCCTCAAGCCATTTCACGGAATCTGGGCTCATCATCGCTTCATCATAGTTTGTAGGTTCGTCATGGTCAAGTAACATGACCTCCGTAACAGGATTACCGTACCACTGCAGTGCGGATCTTACTCTGGTTGACCTCTACGAGGTTCGGTAGTAACTTGATCAAGTTTCATGATCATCATCATTAGCTTCCTCACTAATTGGTGTAGGAATCACTGGAACTGATTTCTATGATGAACTACTTTCCAATAAGGGAGCAGGTACAATTACCTCATCAAGTTCTACTTTCCTCCCACTCACTTCTTTCGAGAGAAACTCCTTCTCTAGAAAGGATCCATTCTTAACAACGAAAATCTTGCCTTCGGATCTGTGATAGAAGGTGTACCCAAAAGTTTCCTTTGGGTATCCTATGAAGACACATTTCTCCGTTTTGTCTTCGAGCTTATCAGGTTGAAGCTTTTTCACATAAGCATCGCAGCCCCAAACTTAAAGAAACGAAAACTTGGGTTTCTTGCCAAACCACAGCTCACATGGTGTCGTCTCAACGGATTTAGATGGTGCCCTATTTAACGTGAATGCAGCCGTCTCTAAAGCATAACCCCAAAACGATAGGGGTAAATCAGTAAGAGACATCATAGATCGCACCATATCTAATAAAGTGCGGTTACGACGTTCGAACACACCATTATGTTGTGGTGTTCCGGGTGGCGTGAGTTCCGAAACTATTCCGCATTGTTTCAAAAGAAGACCAAACTCGTAACTCAAATATTCACCTCCATGATCAGATCGTAGAAACTTTATTTTCTTGTTACGATGATTTTCCACTTCATTTTGAAATTCTTTGAACTTTTCAAATGTTTCAGACTTATGTTTCATCAAGTAGATATACCCATATCTGCTCAAATCATCTGTGAAGGTCGGAAAATAACGATATTCGCCATGAGCATCAACACTCATTGGATCAGTATACATCGGTATGTATTATTTCCAATAAGTACATTGCTCGCCGATTGTTCCGGAGAAACGGAGTCTTAGTCATCTTGCCCATGAGGCATGGTTCGCAAGTATCAAGTGATTCATAATCAAGTGATTCCAAAAGCCCATCTGCATGGAGTTTCTTCATGCGCTTTACACCAATATGACCTAAATGGTAGTGCCACAAATAAGTTGCACTATCATTATTAAACTTATATCTTTTGGCTTCAATACTATGAATATGTGTATCACTAATATCGAGATTCAACAAAAATAGACCAGTCATCAAGGGTGCATGACCATAAAAGATATTACTCATATAAATAGAACAACCATTGTTCTCTGATTTAAATGAAAAATCGTCTCGCATCAAACAAGATCCAGATATAATGTTCATGCTTAACGGCACCAAATAACAATTACTCGTGTCTAAAACTAATCCCAAAGGTAGATGTAGAGGTGGCGTCGACGCCGATCACATCGACTTTGGAACCATTTCTCACGCGCATCGTCACCTCGTCCTTAGCCAATCTTCGCTTAATCCGTAGCCCTGCTTTGAGTTGCAAATATGAGCAATGTAACCCGATTATCAAATACCCGTGTGCTACTACGAGCATTAGTAAGGTACACATCAATAACATGTATATCAAATATACCTTTCACTTTGCCATCCTTCTTATCCGCCAAATACTTGGGTCAGTTCCGCTCCCAAAGGACCGGTCCCTTTGCAAGAGAAGCACTCACCTCGTGCTTAGATCCAGACTTGGGTTTCTTCACTTGAGCAGCAACTTGCTTGCCGTTCTTCTTGAAGTTCCCCTTCTTCCCTTTGCCCTTCTTCTTGAAACTAGTGGTCTTGTTGACCATCAACACTTGATGCTCCTTCTTGATTTCTACCTCCATGACCTTTAGCATCGCGAAGAGCTCGAGAATTGTCTTATCCACCCCTTGCATATTATAGTTCATCACAAAGCTTTTGTAGCTTGGTGGCAGTGATTGAAGAACTCTATCAATGACACTATCAACCGGAAGACTAACTCCTAGTTGAGTCAAGTGATTGTGGTACCCAGACATTCTGAGTATATGCTCACTGGCAGAACTATTCTCCTCCATTTTGAAGCTGTAGAACTTATTGGAGACTTCATATCTCTCAATCCGGGCATTTGCTTGAAATATTAACTTCAACTCCTAGAACATCTCATATGCTCCATGACGTTCAAAACGTCGTTGAAGTCTGGGCTCTAAGCCGTAAAGCATGGCACACTGAACTATCGAGTAGTCATCAGCTTTGCTCTGCCAGGCGTTCACAACGTCTGGTGTTGCTCCCAAGCTGGGTCCCCGCACCTAGCGGTGCTTCCAGGACCTAATTCTTCGTGCAAAGAATGAGGATAATCCTCAAGTTACTGGACCCAAATTGCCGTAGTTGCTACCATCATCTTTCAACTTAGCTTTCTCTAGGAACGCATTAAAATTCAACGGAATAGTAGCACGGGCCATTTATCTACAATGACATAGACATGCAAAATACTATCAGGTACTAAGTTCATGATAAATTAAAGTTCAATTAATCATATTACTTAAGAACTCCCACTTAGATAGACATCTTCTAATCATCTAAGTGATCACGTGATCCATATCAACTAAACCATGTCCGATCATCATGTGAGATGGAATAGTTTTCAATGGTGAACATCAATATGTTGAACATATCTACTATATGATTCACGCTTGACCTTTCGATCTCAGTGTTCCGAGGCCATATCTGCATATGCTAGGCTCGTCAAGTTTAACCCGAGTATTCTGCGTGTGCAAAACTGGCTTGCACCCGTTGTATGTGAACGTAGAGCTTATCACACCCGATCATCACGCGGTGTCTCAACACGACGAACTGTCGCAATGGTGCGTACTCAGGGAGAACACTTGTACCTTGAAATTTAGTGAGAGATCATCTTATAATGCTACCGCTGTACCAAGCAAAATAAGATGCATAAAAAGATAAACATCACATGCAATCAAATAAGTGATATGATATGGCCATCATCATCTTGTGCCTTTGATCTCCATCTCCAAAGCACCGTCATGATCACCATCATCACCGGCTTGACACCTTGATCTCCATCGAAGCATCATTATCGTCTCGCCAACTATTGCTTCTATGACTATCGCTAGCGCTTAGTGATAAAGTAAAGCAATTACATTGCGATTGCATTTCATACAATAAAGCGACAACCATCATGTCTTATAAAACATGATCATCTCATACAACAAATTATAGATCATCACGTCTTGACCATATCACATCACAGCAAGCCCTACAAAAACAAGTTAGACGTCCTCTACTTTGTTGTTGCAAGTTTTATGTGGCTGCTACGGGCTTCTAGCAAGAACCGTTCTTACCTACGCATCAAAACCAGAAGGATTTTTCGTCATGTGTGTTGTTTTAACCTTCAACAAGGACCGGGCGTAGTCTCACTCTATTCAACTAAAGTTGGAGAAACAGACACCCACTAGCCACCTGTGTGTGAAGCAAGGTGGTAGAACCAGTCTCATGAACGCAGTCATGTAATGTCGGTCTGGGCCGCTTCATCCAACAATACTACCGAATCAAAGTATGACATGCTGGTAAGCAGTATGACTATTATCGCCCACATCTCTTTGTGTTCTACTCGTGCATATAACATCTACGCATAGACCTGGCTCTGATACCACTATTGGGGAACATAGTATTTCAAAAAATTTGCCTACGATCACACAAGATCTATCTAGGAGAAGCATATGAACAAACGGGGAGAGTGTGTCCACATACCCTCTTAGACCATAAGCGGAAGCGTTTAATAACGCAGTTGATGTAGTCGAACGTCTTCGTGATCCAACCGATCAAGTACCAAACACACGACACCTCCGTGATCTACACACGTTCAGCTCGGTGACGTCCCTCGTTCTCTTGATCCAGCTAAGGCCGAGGGAGAGTTCCGTCAGCACGACGGCATGGTGACGGTGATGATGAAGTTACCGGCGCAGGGCTCTGCCTAAGCACTACGACGACCGAGGTGTAAAACTATGGAGGGGGGCACCGCACACGGCTAAAGATCAACTTGCGTGTCTATGGGGTGCCTCCCCTCAGATATAAAGGAGGGAGGAGGAGGAGGGCCCTGGCCTTGAAGGCCTCAAGAGGGAATCCTACTAGGACTCCAAGTCCTAGTAGGAATCCACCAAGAGGGAGAGAGGGGAAGGAAGGAAGAGGGGAAGGGAAGGAAAGGGGGCGCCTCCCTGCTACCTCTTGAGCATCGCGTTGGATTTCCCAAGAGGAGAGGATGATGCAGACAAAGTAGCGTAAGTATTTCCCTCAGTTTTTGAGAACCAAGGTATCAATCCAGTAGGAGGCCACACGCAAGTCCCTCGTACCTACACAAAAACAATAGCTCAATGCAACCAACGTGATTAGGGGTTGTCAATCCCTTCACGGTCACTTACGAGAGTGAGATCTGATAGAGCTGATAGATAATATTTTTGGTATTTTTTATATAGAGATGCAAAGTAAAAAGTAAAAGGCAAAGTAAAAAAGCAAAGAAAAAATAAAGTGATGGAGATTGATATGATGAGAATAGACCCGGGGGCCATAGGTTTCACTAGTAGCTTCTCTCAAGAGCATAAGTATTCTAAGGTGGGTGAACAAATTCTTGTTGAGCAATTGTAATTGAGCATAGTTATGAGAATATCTAGGTATGATCATGTATATAGGCATCACGTCCGAGACAAGTAGATCGACTCTGCTGCATCTACTACTATTACTCCACTCATCGACCGCTATCCAAAGATGCATCTAGAGTATTAAGTTAAAAAAGCAGTAACGCCTTAAGCAAAATGACATGATGTAGAGAGATAAATTCATGCAATATGAAATAAACCCCATCTTGTTATCCTCGATGGCAACGATACAATCGTGCCTTGCTGCCCTTACATCCTTTGGGAAAGGACACCGCAAGATCGAACCCAAAGCTAAGCACTTCTCCCATGGCAAGAAAAACCAATCTAGTAGGCCAAACCAAACTGATAATTCGAAGAGACTTGCAAAGTTAACCAATCATACATAAAAGAATTCAGAGAAGATTCAAATATTATTCATAGATAGACTTGATCATAAACCCACAATTCATCGGTCTCAATAAACACACCGCAAAAAAGAAGATTACATCGAATAGATCTCCACAAGAGAGGGGAGAACATTGTATTGAGATCCAAAAGAGAGAAGAAGCCATCTAGCTACTAACTATGAACCCAAGGTCTGAGGTAAACTACTCACACTTCATCGGAGGGGCTATGATGATGTAGAAGCCCTCCGTGATGACGGCCCTCTCCGTGGAGCTCCAACAGGCCCAAGATGGGATCTCGTGGATACGTAAAGTTGCGCGATGGAATTAGGTTTTTGGCTCCGTGTCTCCATCGTTTGGGGGCAATGTGAGGTATATATAGGAGGAAGGAGTACGTCGGTGGAGCAAGGGGGCCCACGAGGCGGGCGCACCTAGGGGGCACCCTCCACCCTCGTGGCCGCCTCCTTTCTTTCTTGACGGGGTGTCCAAGTCTCCTGGATCATATTCGGTGAGAAAATCACGTTCTGAAGGTTTCATTCCGTTTGGACTCCGTTTGATATTCCGCTTTCTTGAAACACCGAAATAGGCAAAAAAAAATAGCAAATTGGGCTGGGCCTCCGGTTAATAGGTTAGTCCCAAAAGTAATATAAAAGTGGAAAATAAAGCCCAATATGGTCCAAAACAGTAGATAATATAGCATGGAGCAATCAAAAATTATAGATACGTTGGAGACGTATCAGGCATCCAAGCTTAATTCCTGCTCGTCCTCGAGTAGGTAAATGATAAAAAGATAATTTTTGATGCGGAGTGCTACTTGGCATAATTTCAATGTAATTCTTCTTAATTGTGGTATGAATATTCAGATTCGAAAGATTCAAGACAAAAGTTTAATATTGACATAAAAATAATAATACTTCAAGCATACTAACTAAGCAATTATGTCTTCTCAAAATAACATGGCCAAAGAAAGTTATCCCTACAAAATCATATAGTCTGGCTATGCTCTATCTTCACCACACAAAGTATTTAAATCATGCACAACCCCGATGACAAGCCAAGCAATTGTTTCATACTTTAACATTTTCAAAACTTTTTCGATCCTCACGCAATACATGAGCGTGAGCCATGGACATAGCACTATATGTGGAATAGAATGGTGGTTGTGGAGAAGACAAAAGGAGGGAAGATAGTCTCACATCAACTAGGCGTATCAACGGCTATGGAGATGCCCATCAATAGATATCAATGTGAGTGAGTAGGGATTGCCATGCAATCGGATGCACTAGAGCTATAAGTATATGAAAGCTTATCAAAAGAAACTAAGTGGGTGTGCATCCAACTCGCTTGCTCACGAAGACCTAGGGCAATTTTGAGGAAGCCCATCATTGGAATATACAAGCCAAGTTCTATAATGAAAAATTCCCACTAGTATATGAAAGTGACAAAATGAGAGACTCTCTATCATGAAGATCATGGTGCTACATTGAAGCACAAGTGTGGTAAAAGGATAGTAACATTGTCCCTTCTCTCTTTTTATCTCATTTTTTTTATTTGGGCCTTTTCTCTTTTTTTTGGCCTCCTTTTTTTTCGTCCGGAGTCTCATCCCGACTTATGGTGGAATCATAGTCTCCATCATCCTTTCCTCACTTGGGACAATGCTCTAAAAATTGATAATCATCACACTTTTATTTTCCTTACAACTCAACAATTACAACTCAACACTTGGAACAAATATGACTATATGAATGCCTCCGGCGGTGTACCGGGATATGCAATGAATCAAGAGTGACATGTATGAAAGAATAATGAACGGTGGCTTTGCCACGAATACGATGTCAACTACATGATCATGCTAGCAATATGACAATGATGGAGCGTGTCATAATAAACGGAACGGTGGAAAGTTGCATGGCAATATATCTCGGAATGGCTATGGGAATGCCATGATAGGTAGGTATGGTGGCTGTTTTGAGGAAGGTATATGGTGGGTGTATGATACCGACGAAAAGTGCGCGGTATTAGAGAGGCTAGCAATGGTGGAAGGATGGGAAAAAGTGCGTATAATCCATGGACTCAACATTAGTCATAAAGAACTCATATACTTATTGCAAAAATCTAGAAGTTATCAAAGCAAAGTATTACGCGCATGCTCCTAGGGGATAGATTGGTAGGAAAATACCATCGCTCGTCCCCGACCGCCACTCATAAGGAAGACAATCAATAAATAAATCATGCTCGACTTCATCACATAACGGTTCACCATAACGTGCATGCTACGGAATCACAAACTTTAACACAAGTATTTCTCAAATTCACAACAACCCAACTAGCATGAATCTAATATCACCATCTTCATATCTCAAAACAATTATCAAGCATCAATCTTTTCTTAGTATTCAACGCACTCAAAAGAAAGTTTCACAAATCTTGAACACCAAGCATATTATTATTAAGCAAATTACCATGCTATTAAGACTCTCAAAATAATCTAAGTGAAGCATGAGAGATCAATAGTTTCTTTAAAACAAATCCACCACCGTGCTCTAAAAGATCTATGTGAAGCACATAGAGCAAAATTATCAAGCTCAAAAGATATAAGTGAAGCACATAGAGCAAAACTACATAACTCAAAAGATATAAGTGAAGCACATAGAGTATTCTATCAAATTCCAATTCATGTATGGCTCTCCCAAAAGGTGTGTATAGCAAGGATGATTGTGGCACACTAACAAACAAAGACACAAATAATACAAGACGCTCCAAGCAAAACACATATCATGTGGTGAATAAAAATATAGCTCCAAGTAAAATTACCGATGGAAGTAGGCGAAAGAGGGATGCCTTCCGGCATCCCCAAGCTTTGACTTTTTGGTGTCCTTGGATTATCTTGGGGGTGCCATGGGCATCCCCAAGCTTAGGCTCTTGCCGCTCCTTGTTCCATAATCCATCAAAAGGTTTCACCCAAAACTTGAAAACTTCACAACACAAAACTCAATAGAAATCTCGTGAGCTCCGTTAGAGAAAGAAAACAAAAGACCACTTCAAGGTACTGTAATGAACTCATTCTTTATTTATATTGGTGTTAAACCTACTGTATTCCAACTTCTCTATGGATTATAAACTATTACTAGCCATAGATTCATCAAAATAAGCAAACAACACACGAAAAACAGAATCTGTCAAAAACAGAACAGTCCGTAGTAATCCAAAAAATCTACCAAAATTGGACGACCTAGACATTTTTTTTATTGATCAGCAGCAATTAGAATCAGTATTTTATCATGTTCTGGTGATTTTTAATATAGCGGGCACTGAGCGCAAAGTTTCTGGAAATTACAGCAAGATCAAATAACTATCATCCAAGAAAATCCAATAGGTCTAACTTGGCACAAACACTAACTAAAACACAAAACCACATCCAAACAGAAGGTAGATGGATTATTTATTCCTAAACAGAAACAAAAACAAAAAACTAAAAATAAAATTGGGTTGCCTCCCAACAAGCGCTATCGTTTAACGCCCCTAGCTAGGCATAAAAGCGAGGATAGATCTAGGTATTGCCATCTTTGGTAGGCAATCCATAAGTGGCTCTCATGATAGTTTCATATGGCAATTTTATTTTCTTTCTAGGAAACTGTTCCATGCCCTTTTTTTAATGGAAATTGAAATCTAATATTCCCTTCCTTCATATCAATAATCGCACCAACCGTTCTAAGGAAAGGTCTACCAAGTTTAATAGGGCAAGAAGGATTGCAATCTATATCAAGAACGATAAAATCTACAGTACGTAGTTCCTATTTGCAACAATAAGAACATCATTAATTCTTCCCATAGGTTTCTTAATAGTGGAATCCATGAAGCTGCAAGTTTAGAGAGCAATCATCAAAATCACGGAAATCTAGCAAATCACACAAAGTTTTGGGAATAGTGGAGACACTAGCACCCAAATCACACAAAGCATAAAACTCATGATCTTTAATTTTAATTTTAATAGTTGGTTCCCACTCATCATAGAGTTTTCTAGGGATAGAAACTTCCAACTCAAGTTTTTCTTCATAAGATTGCATCAAGGCATCAACAATATGTTCGGTAAAGGCTTTCTTTTGACTATAAGCATGAGGAGAATTTAGCACGGATTGCAACAAGGAAATACAATCAATTAAAGAGCAACTTTCATAATTAAATTCCTTGAAATCCAATATAGTGGGTTTAGTAACATCTAGTGTTTTATTTCTTTCAATCCCACTTTCATCAATTTCATCATCAAGATCTAAATACTCGAATTTTTGGAACGCCTTCTAGGTAAAGGAAGATCATATTCAGTTTCATCAAGATTCATATTGCAAAACAAAGATTTGATAGGAGACACATCAATAACTTTTAGATCTTCATCTTGATTTTCATAGGAATTGGAAGAACACGTTTTAATAAAGGCATCTTTCGTAGCACGCATCCTAGCGGTTCTTTCCTTGCACTCATCAATGGAAATTCGCATGGCTTTGAGAGACTCATTGATATCATGCTTAGGAGGAATAGATCTAAGCTTTAAAGAATCAACCTCAAGAGAAATTCTATCAACGTTCCTAGCCAAATCATCCACTTAAGCAATTTCTCTTCAAGCAAAGCATTAAAATTCTTTTGTGAATTCATAAACTCTTTAACACTATTCTCAAATTCAGAGGGCATCTTATTAAAATTTCCATAAGAGTTGTTGTAGGAATTTCCATAATTATTAGAAGGATTACTAGGATAAGGCCTAGGATTAAAATTCCTCTCTATCGCGTTGTTACCAAAATTGTTCCTACCAACAAAATTCACATCCATAGATTCATTATTATTCTCAATCAAAGTAGACAAAGGCATATCATTAGGATCAGAAGAAACACTCCTATTAGCAAATAATTTCATAAGTTCATCCATCTTTCCACTCAAAACATTGATTTCTTCTATCGCATGCACTTTTTTATTAGTAGATCTTTCAGTATGCCATTGAGAATAATCAACCATAATATTATTTAGGAGTTTAGTAGCATCTCCTAAAGTGATTTCCATAAAAGTGCCTCCATACTTAATCTAAAAGATTTCTAGAAGCAAAATTCAATCCGGCATAATTTTTTTGTATAATCATCTACAAGTTCAAACCATGAGTAGGGCAATTACGTATCATTAATTTCATTCTCTCCCAAGCTTGTGCAACATGTTCATGATCAAGTTGCTTAAAATTCATAATGTCGTTTCTAAGAGAGATGATCTTAGCGGGAGGAAAATACTTAGAGATAAAAGCATCTTTGCACTTGTTCCAAGAATCAATACTATTTTTAGGCAAAGACGAAAACCAAGCTTTAGCGCGATCTCTAAGCGAAAAGGAAATAGCTTCAATTTAACAATATCATTATCAACATCTTTCTTCTTTTGCATATCACATAAATCAACGAAGCTATTTAAATGAGTAGCGGCATCTTCACTAGGAAGGCGTGAATTGATCTTTCATAACAAGATTCAACAAAGCGTTATTGATTCCACAAGATTCAAGATTGGCAAGAGGAGCAATCGGAGTGCTAAGGAAATCATTATTATTGGTATTGGTGAAGTCACACAATTTGGTAGTATCTTGAGCCATCGCGACAAACAAGCAATCCAACACACGAGCAAACAAAAGGCAGGCAAGAAAAAGGCAAACGGAGAAAGAGAAGGAGAAGGAGATTGGGAAAGAGAGGGCGAATAAAACGGCAAGGATGAAGTGGGGGAGAGGAAAACGAGAGGCAAATGACAACTATGTAATGCGAGAGATAGGGATTGTGATGGGTACTTGGTATGTTGACTTTTGTGCAGACTCCCGACAGCGGCGCCTTTAAATTCTTCTTGCTACCTCTTGAGCACTGCGTTGGATTTCCCTGAAGAGGAGAGGATGATGCAGCAAAGTAGCGTAAGTATTTCCTCAGTTTTTGAGAACCAAGGTATCAATCCAGTAGGAGGCCACACGCAAGTCCCTCGTACCTACACAAAAATAATAGCTCACGCAACCAACGCGATTAGGGGTTGTCAATCCCTTCACGGTCACTTACGAGAGTGAGATCTGATAGAGATGATAGATAATATTTTTGGTATTTTTGATATAGAGATGCAAAGTAAAAAGTAAAAGGCAAAGTAAAAAGCAAAGCAAAAATAAAGTGATGGAGATTGATATGATGAGAATAGACCCGGGGCGATAGGTTTCACTAGTAGCTTCTCTCAAGAGCATAAGTATTCTACGGTGGGTGAACAAATTACTCTTGAGCAATTGTGATGAATTGAGCATAGTTATGAGAATATCTAGGTATGATCATGTATATAGGCATCACGTCCGAGACAAGCAGACCGACTCCTGCCTGCATCTACTACTATTACTCCACTCATCGACCGCTATCCAGCATGCATCTAGTTATCCTCGATGGCAACGATACAATACGTGCCTTGCTGCCCCTTCTGTCACTGGAAAGGACACCGCAAGATCGAACCCAAAGCTAAGCACTTCTCCCATGGCAAGAAAAACCAATCTAGTAGGCCAAACCAAACTGATAATTCGAAGAGACTTGCAAAGATTACCAATCATACATAAAAGAATTCAGAGAAGATTCAAATATTATTCATAGATAGACTTGATCATAAACCCACAATTCATCGATCTCAACAAACACACCGCAAAAAGAAGATTACATCGAATAGATCTCCACAAGAGAGGGGGAGAA
The DNA here is from genome assembly GCA_021605145.1 of Aegilops bicornis. Taxonomy (NCBI): domain Eukaryota; kingdom Viridiplantae; phylum Streptophyta; class Magnoliopsida; order Poales; family Poaceae; genus Aegilops; species Aegilops bicornis. The sequence goes on from CM038669.1 coordinate 362,101,463, forward strand.
CATTGTACTGAGATCCAAAAAGAGAGAAGAAGCCATCTAGCTACTAACTATGGACCTGAAGGTCTGAGGTAAACTACTCACACTTCATCGGAGGGGCTATGATGATGTAGAAGCCCTCCGTGATGACGGCCCTCTCTGCGGAGCTCCGGAACAGGCCCCAAGATGGGATCTCGTGGATACAGAAAGTTGCGGCGGTGGAATTAGGTTTTGGCCCGTGTCGATCGTTTGGGGAGTACGTAGGTATATATAGGAGGAAGGAGTGCCCGGTGGAGCTCGAGGCCCACGAGGCGGGGCGCGCCCTAGGCGGCCCCCACCCTCGTGACCGCCTCTTGGCTCCCTTGGAGTAGGGTCCAAGTCTCTGGATCACGTTCGGTGAGAAAATCACGTTCCGAAGGTTTTATTCCGTTTGGACTCCGTTTGATATTCCGCTTTCTTGAAACACCTTGAATAGGCAAAAAACAGCAATTAAAGAAATTTGGGCCTCCGGTTAATAGGTTAGTCCCAAAATAATATAAAAGTGGAAAATAAAGCCCAATATAGTCCAAAACAGTAGATAATATAGCATGGAGCAATCAAAAATTATAGATACGTTGGAAACGTATCACTCTCCCTTCCCCTAGTACAATTCGGACCCAAGGGGGGGCGGCCAGCCCTTCCTCTCTTCCCACTAAGGCCCATAGAGGCCCATTAGTTCTCCTGGGGGTTCCGGTAACCCCTTCCGACACTCCGATTTTATCTGAAACTCTCTGGAACACTTCCAGTGTCCGAACAACCTGGTCCAATATATCAATCTTTATGTCTCGACCATTTCGAGACTCCTCGTCATGTCCGTGATCTCATCCGGGACTCCGAACAACCTTCAAAACATTAAATCACATCAACTCATAATATCAATCGTCATCGAACGTTAAGCATGCGGACCCTACGGGTTTGACAACTATGTAGACATGACCGAGACACCTCTCCGGTCAATAACCAATAGCAGAACCTGGATGGTCATATTGGCTCCTACATATTCTATGAAGATCTTTATCGGTCAAACCACACAACAACATACGTTGTTCCCTTTGTCATCGGTATGTTACTTGCCCGAGATTCGATCGTCGGTATCACCATACCTAGTTCAATCTCGCTAATGGTAAAGTCTCTTTTCTCATTCCGTAATGTATCATCCCGCACCTAACTCATTAGTCACATTGCTTGCAAGGCTTATAGTGATGTGCATTACCGAGAGGGCCAGAGATACCTCTGCGACAATCGGAGTGACAAATCCTAAACTCGATCTATGCCAAATCAACAAACACCATCGGAGACACCTGTAGAGCATCTTTATAATCACCCAGTTACGTTGTGACATTTGATAGCACACTAAGTGTTTCTCCGGTATTCGGGAGTTGCATAATCTCATAGTCATAGGAACATGTATAAGCCATGAAGAAAGCAATAGCAATAGCAATAAAGTAAACGATCATAGTGCTAAGCTAACGGATGGGTCTTGTCCATCACATCATTCTCTAATGATGTGATCCCATTCATCAAATTACAACATATGTCTATGGCTAGGAAACTTAACCATCTTTGATTAGATCTAGTCTAGTAGAGGCATACTAAGGACACTATGTTTGTCTATATATTCACACATGTACTAAGTTTCTGGTTAATATAATTCTAGCATGAATAATAAACATTTATCATGATATAAGGAAATATAAATAACAACTTTATTATTGCCTCTAGGGCATATTTCCTTCAAACAGCCCCTAGTTTTTATTTACGTGCTCTGTATTATCTTGCAAACCTATCCTATCACACCTACAAAGTACTTCTAGTTTCATACTTGTTCTAGGTAAAGCGAACGTTAAGCGTGCGTAGAGTTGTATCGGTGGTCGATAGAACTTGAGGGAATATTTGTTCTACCTTTAGCTCCTCATCTGCACTCGGTCCGGGATGTCATTGAGTCGAGTCATGAGTGACTCGAGATCATTCTGGAACACATCTTCTGGCTAGAGCTCCTTGTCGATCCGCGATAATGCCACTTTTAGTCGGGCAATGTAATCCAGGACACTGGCAAGGCGGGATTCCAGTCGCAACACGTTCATGGCAGCTTCATCCTTGACGGGAGAGTTGATGGGGTCCTGTCCTGTCTCTATCCGCCCAGTCTCCTCTTCAAAATTCCGACAGAATTCTGCACGGAGTGAAAGATGGTGTGTTGGTTGCAACGTTGTGAAGAAACTTTTCAATCCAGTCGGATGAGAGAAATTACCTTCAAGCATGAGAAAAATCCTCTTGGCAAAACCGCCCAGATAAGCTTCTAGTTCATCCCTCTTCCGAGTGAGAACATCCACTTTGTCAGCCAAAGCCACCTTCTCCTCCTTCAGTTGCACAACCTCTTTTTTGCCTCGTCAACATCAGTTTTCAGCTTGGCGTTCTCCTCTTCCAACTTTCCGACTCAAGCCAGCTTCTTGTCGGCAAGTTCAGTCTTTTCACACGCTATCTTCTGTGTTGCTGCAAGATTGAGGTCCTTCTACTCCAGAGCCTGCTTCATTTTGTCTAAAGAAATAACATTCTTCAGACGAGTTTGGAGTTGACGGTTTTCATTACGCACATCTGTTCGAGTGGAGTCACTTGGTTCAAAGGATGAAAAGGAAAAGATCATAAGGCGATCAGTCGACAAATTGTTACCTCCCATGACAGCTGCTTCATCTTGGGCTTTCTTCAAGTTCTCCTTGGCTAACTCCAGGTCGAGGTTGAGTTGGATCTGCTTCTTCTCCAAATCAGCATACTTGGTTCCAACATCACAAGCTCTCTGCAATTAACAAAACGACAAGTCAATCGACAGAAACGAAGATCAGTTACTTCCGAATGAAGAGTGTGCAAGATCAAATGGCCACAACAAAAGGAGTTCTAAGACTGCTGCCGAATCACACATTCAACAGCAGTCTCGGGGACTACACCCAGTGGGTGCACTTAGCGTGCCCCAACTGGTTTGATTTACCACTAGGCATGGCCTGCCCAGCCCGAGTGGAAGGAGTAAAACAAGAGAGTTCTAAGACCAGCATTGACTGCCAGCAGTCAACAACGGTCTTGGGGACTACTCAGTTCATCTCTCTCCTCAATAAATCATTGCCACATAATCAAATTTGGTGAGTAGGACCTTATGTTACTGCTGAAGTTACTCCCACTGTGAGCACAACTTTCTTGTACAATCACCTTTTACGGATCCTGTACAATCACCTTCATCCTTCCTCACGTCTACGAAAAAATAGTCTTTCTGTAAAAATTGGCGTGCAGGAAAACTGCCTAAACTTTCACGAGAGGATATCCTTGCACACCGCCACCCCGAAGTGCCACCGCACCTCGTCGGCTACCGTCACGCACCTGTAACTGACTTGGGGGGCCATTAGTTAGACTAGTTTAATGAAAAATAATAAGATGAATAAAATCAGGTAAGATGTTTCTGAGAACTAAGAAAATTTGTCATCAGAAAACTTTCACTAATTATATAGACATCGTGTAAAATATTTTTTATGAAAAGTTTTTCACGCGAGCCATTGGAGTTGCAACCTCTTCGTACCGGTTAGTTTTCTTCCCTCGAAAGACTGATATCTATTTTTGGCCTAACGTGTCATTCTCTCTAAGTCTCCGCTCTAGTCAACAAAACAATAACAATAATCCTATATAATTAAATAGCTGATCCTCACTCATATATTTATCTCAACATACTACTATGCCACATCATCATATAATCATGCATGAAAAAAGGACCACCTCAACATGCAACATGCATTGAAAAGGCCCAATTGTTTTAATTAGGCTGCTTATATTCAATAATATTTTATAATTATGTATAATTTTATTAAATCTTAGTTCTGGCATTATCAATCAAAATAGTTCATGATCATATATTCAAATCTTACCAAAATATACCGCAGTAAGACGCGGAGTATCATATATTAACAGTAACAACAACGACCAGTCCTACATGTCAGAGTAATTTTCCGCTCTCTTTGTTTCCCCCTTGTGATTTTTTGGCAGAAAGGGACCCATGTCTATTAGAAGGATTGATAAGAAATACAAAACACGTCAAACATAATAAAAATTACATCGAGGGTCCTACATCATCGAACAAATGCTATTGGTGCCGAAGGAGCCGCCAGCCCCGCTCCCCTGCCGGAGCTCGTTTGTCACTTTCGGTGACATCTGCAAGTCTTTATGCACTTGCCCGTAAGGACCAGTGTCCCAGTGTTGTAGTCATCGCCATTGTACTATTAAATCAATCTGAAGCACCTGCCGTCAAAATCTTGCATTCACGCACACATGACTACATGACGAGAAACCTAACCTCACCACCCCAAGGAAATGCAGGAATCTACGTTGAAACTCCGCCAACCCCGTCCAAATGGACGAACTCGAGGAAGACTGGAGTCGGAAAGACCAACTCAGAGAAGAAGCATAGTCATCCGCCCGAACGCGCCCCTAAAATAAAACCCAAACTTAAACTACCGACCGTCGTGCGGTGGCTTTCCACATTCACCTAGCTACTCGTAAAACATACTACATGCAATGCGTGTTTTGTTTCCCTCTTCCCCCTTGAACATACTGCACTTCAACATGCTCCACGACGCCAATCTTGACAAGTTACCATCCCAACATACTCTCGATGTTAGAGGGTGTGCATCGTTAGGATGACCACCATGGTGGCGCGCCCTCCCATGCACCATAGTTTTTTTCCTTTTTGAGGCAACCTTGCACCATGGCTTCACCATCATCGCCATCTTCTCCAAATTCAACAACCACAACGTTAAAAGGACTTAAAATGTGTGATGCAAACCATTTCTACAGTCGAACTCCTATTTGGTGCCCTCAACATCGGTTATAGGTTACTCCACAAGTCGAGCACACCCCCTGGGCGCAGGAAGTGAGATTCTAACTCTAAACCTCATTGTTTCCTTGCAACCAACTAGGAGAGGTACTTATTTTGCTTCTTGTTTGGTAAGTTTTTCTTCCTTATTTTGCCATCTTCTGGGCTCTGTTTTTCTTTTGGGTTTTGTTTGCTAAGTTTTTCTTCCTTATTTTGCCATTTTTCCCTTTCTATTTATTTTTTCAATTTTCTTTTCCATTTTTTAAAGTTGTGAATATTTTCTTAAATTCGTGAACTTTTTTCAAATCCATGATTTTTTTAAAATGCATGAATTTTCTTCATATCCATGACTTTTTAATTTCTACAATTTGTTTTCAAGACCTGCGAATTTTTTTCAAAATCATGATTTTCTAAAAGAAAAAAAGATGAACTCTTTTTAAACCGTGACTTTTTTTCAAAATCGATGAACGTTTTTCAAGTTTCATGAACATTTTTAAAATTTCGAACTGTTGTGAGATTCGTGAACTTATTTTCAAATTTCATGAAGTTTTTCAAATTAACACACTTTTGAAAATTGGTGATATTTTTTTTCAAATCCGTGAAGTTTTCTTTGAATTCATGAACTTTCTTCAAATTTGTGATTTGTTTTTGAAATTCACGCAACTTTATAAAATTAGTAAACTTTTTCAGATTCGCGAACTGTTTTTAAACTCACAAATAATACTTTAAAACACTGGCAACCGGTTTTTTCAGTGAACAACGCAGCACAAAAAGGAAATCAGAGCAAAAAAAGCGAACAATGAAAAGAAAAAAAGGACAAGCGAGGCTGGGACACGAGCGAGCTAGCGACCATCGGCCTGTGTTGGGCCAGGGCTTGTCGGCCTGCGCGTGAGCGCCACGGATGGTAAGTGGCGCTACAGGCGTCAAATAGGTGGTATGTTCTACGGGCCTGCTTTCCTGCTCTGCCACACTCTTCATTTGGGCCGATATAAGCTCTAGCGAGAAGGTGGCGTTGGCGGGGAGCTCCTAACCGGCGCCTTAAGCGCCGGTTCAGGCAGCTGGCGCTCGCATGCCGCACCCCATGGGCCGGCCCACCGCGCGCAGTAGAAGGTAAAAACGCCTCGCGAAAAAAAGTGCAGATACAGGCACTCGACCTCACGACTTGCGGCTACAACAAAGGAACTGTTTCGCTAACCACTAAGGCTTATGAGGACTAGTGACTACAAAGAACGCGAAATAATTATGAACCAATGCATCAGCGCTATTTATTAGATTTGCGAATTATTTGCAAACAATTTGGAAAATTTGATTTTTTTTATGAAAAAGACTTCATCAAATTTTGAAAAAACTTAATGAAATTAAAAAAAAAACAGTTAATTGATGTTTAATAAAATTTGAGTGAATTATAAAAAAGTTCATCGATTTTCAAAAATGCTCATCGAATTTGAAAGAAAAGTTCATCAAATTAGGGAAAAAATTATCGGTTCTATGAAAAGTTCATCAAATTTGAAAAAAAAAACATTCATCAATTTTGAAAAAGTTCATCGATTCTGAAAAAAGTTCACTGATTTTGAAAAAAAGTTCATTGGTATTGAAAAAAAGTATACAAACTTCAAAAAAAGTTCACGAATTTAACAAAAACGTTCAGTGTACATCAAAATATGTTCAATGGGTATTTAAATGGTTTTTCAGCGCATATCACAAAATTGTTCAATGTGTAGTTAAAAATTGTTCAGATTATATTACGAAAATGTTCAATGGGTATTTAAATGGTTTTTCAGCGCATATCACAAAATTATTCAATGTGTAGTTAAAAATTGTTCAGATTATATTACAAAAATGTTCAATGTATAAAATTTGTTCATCTTATATCAAAAAAAAAGTATAATATGTTTTAAATTATTTCAATGTATATCACAAAAATGTTCGCTGTGTAGTTAAAAATTGTTCATCGTACACCGAAAAAATGTTCAGTGTATATTTGAAAATCGCTCGTCGTATATAAATTTTTGTTCATGTTCTCAATAATTGTTCACGTTTTAAAAAGTTCATGTAATTTTAAAATTTTCGCCGAATTTTTAAAAAAGTTCATCGATTTGATAAAAGTTCATTCAATTTTAAAAATTTCACGAATTTTAAAAAGTTCGCATTTGCTTGTTGGTAGAAAGGAAAAAATAATAGGAAAAGGAAAAGGAAGAATAAAATGAAGGAATGATAAAGCAGGGAAAGGTTGTCTGTAAACGCGAGCATGATATTAGTTGAGTTGGCTAACGCTGCTTCGTTGCACGGCGAGGTCGTAGGTTCGGAACCCGCTGCTCGCGCTCGTTTTTGCATCACTTATCCCCGGAAAGTGGGACGCGATATGGGCCGGCCCATCTCAGCGCTGGGGGTGTGCGCCCGTTTGCCGGAGGTCGTTGTAGTGCCTGTGCGACAAATAGATAGATGCGCACCGCGCGTCTCCCAAACAGTTCTGCTGACGCCAGCGCGGATTTACAGACCAACCCCTCCACTTCCCATTTCGTTTCAAACCAAGTCCACCTCTATCTCGCCGTCGCCTCCCCGCTCCTTTGATTCCACCCGGCTGTTTCTCTAGGTTTAACGCCATGGACGTGGAGGACGAGCTCCCGACCGGCCCCGCGCCCGCGGACGGCGGAGAGTCCTCGCACGCGCTGGTGTCCGGGGACCAGTTCGACGTGGAGGCGTACGCGGCGCAGTACTCGGGGCGCACGCGCGTGGCGCGGCTACTCTTCATCGCCGAGAAGTGCGGGTCGGAGCAGATGCGGCTGGATGCGCTCCGGCTGGCCTACGACTGGGCCCTCAAGGGCGAAGACACGGCCCTCCACCGCGACGTCTCCGCCAAGATCGCCGGCCGCCTCGGCCCCCGCTACGCCGCCGACCAGCCCTGGTCCGACGCCGTCGAGCGCCGCGCCCTGCTGCGCAAGGACAAGCTTGACAGCGAGCTCAATGTCTACAGGGTACCGAAACCCTAAACTTCGCTCCCTTTTGTTTGTTTTAGGATTGCACTGTCGCCATTTCTGCTTGACGCAATGAGCGACGCGTTGGCGTGTGTTCTGAAATCATTCTACCCGCAGACCAATCTGATCAAAGAGAGTATCCGGATGGGCTACAATGACCTTGGTGATTTCCATTACGCTCAAGGCCACCTTTCAGACGCCTTCAAGAGCTATATCAGGACCCGCGATTACTGCACTACCTCGAAGCATGTTGTTCAGATGTGCTTGAATGTCATACTTGTTAGCATTGAGCTGGGGCAGTTTATGCATGTGTCAAATTATGTCATCAAGGCGGAGCAGACCCCAGACGATTTGGATCCTATTACTGCCGCCAAGTTGCGAGCTGCTGCTGGATTAGCCTACATGGAAACAAACAAGTACAAACTTGCTGCCCGGAAGGTTAGTGCACTAGAATCTCCTTTACTTGTTATTGTTTCTATCCTAGTATTTCGTGTTGCTACATCTGATTATAAGGAATTCATGAAGCAGGCACATTTAATCTGTTGGAACTTTGTACTGTTCCACTACATTGGCTCGAATAGCTGATGCGTTTTAAAATTGCAACCGTTGTGCTATTGGAGATTTCGGCGGTGATATTGTTGTAACCTGTGGTTCATTAGAAGTAAGGAAATGAAACAAATAAAGGGATCCCGTAACTTTATTAGTCTAGGGTACATCTGCTATGTTTGTCAGTTTGTTTACTCCTTTTTCAGGAAATCTGGATAATTTATATACGAAACTGAGTAAATATGTATTCCCTCATCCTTTTCTCCTGACAAAACTCATTATGCTATAGATATATCAATTTCTACTTCGGGCTGGACGTAAAGCCCAATAGTTGGTATCTACCAACTTTTTTCTTTTGTGAAGAACCACATAACAAAGATGCCATTTTTTATGGTTCAGTTAGTTATTTAATATTCACACTATGATGGACGATTGATAATAGTAACAGAACTGTTAAGTTGACTGCGGGAATTAAAAGTGTGCCCCCTTCTGAAGTTTATAGAGACAGGATCAGAGCTAAGGAGCAACTATTCTGAAGTTATAGCTCCACAAGATGTTGCTGTCTATGGTGCACTATGCGCGCTTGCTTCTTTTGATCGCTCAGAGCTGAAGGTTCGTCTTTGCCTGAACTATTTTTTCCCTTCACATGGATGTTTTATGGTAATTGTTCTGTCTAAACCAGATTAATTTCCTCATTTGATACAGAGCAAAGTTATTGACAACTACAATTTTCGCAACTTTTTGGAGTTAGTGCCTGAAGTAAGGGAGCTGGTAAATGATTTTTATGCAAGGTACTAGGAATCTAGGATGCAAGTGCTGCAATTAATTTTCCCCCTTAATGCTTTATTGAACTGCATATTTTCATGGGATGAAGTTCTTTTTAATCTATTGGTCCTATATCAAAGAGTATTATGATACAATATGGTAGGAGTTCTGGTCTTCTACATAACAGATGGGTATCTTTCGTGAATTAAGCATATGAAATGTAATGGTTGCTTAATGAGTCTTGTTTTACTTGTTTAGAGGGATCGTGATGTCAGCAGCAGGATAATTTATAGCTCATTCACATTGTTTTAGTAGTATACAGTTGGTGCAGTATTTCAAACAGGGTAAAGTTTTGTACTAAATTTACTCCCAGTTCCTTGTTAGGCCCTGAAAGATTTTCAAAGGATCATTTTGGTCCCAGTTTGCACCTTGCCTTAAAAAATGTTCTTTGCATCATAGGCAGGTGGTCTAGTTCCACACATTGTGCATAAAATTTTGCTTACATTGACATTTTATCTGGACAAAATTTGGCACAAAAATGGAAGTTCGGGGACCCAAAATAGTTATCTTAGCCTGGAGCTCAAAGCGGCATTATCCAGATGATAAATTTCTTCCAAATAGATAAGTACCAAGCCACTTCTGGGCATTCCTGTTCGTTGGCGTTTTAAATCTTCAATTATTTGTGAAGCCAATGATATAATTGATGATGTATCTTTTGTTAACATGCTCTGGCCGTTTCTGATTGTCAATTGACTTGTCATCCTATCATTTGTAAGTGATGAGTTTTTTTAACTTGAAAGAGAACATACTTCAGTTGTTCGTTAGTCAGGTAAAATAAATTTGAAATGATTTTCGGTGAGACATCTCAAAGGCCACGTTCTGGGCCAAGCAGTTGCCTCGGTTAGCTGGGCATGCCGTCGAGCACCCTGTGCACCCATGCTCAAACCCTGTTGCCCACTCTTTACAGTGGATGCCATACCATAACTTTATGGCAGAATTATGAATTTGAAAAGAGAGGTCATGCTGTCATTCCTTCCACATCTAATAAGACAGCAGTTGCTTTCCTTGCTTGTCACTGGCACTGATACGATGTGGTCATCGACAACTGAACCAACAAATACCTGTCACATTTTGGTTGTTGTCTAATAAGGAATAGTTTCCTCAGTTGTCTATATATTCACCTGGATTCTCATATTGTAGCTGGATTTATTATGAGATGTGTTGAACCTTCTACCAGATGATGTTGTTTATGCATTTGTGCAGTAGATTATTAATTCCTTTGTTTTTTATGTTACAACGTCGTGCCTTTTTCCTTCATACACATACATTTTTATTCTTTACACACGTTTTTTATTAACTAATCACAATTAATACCAGCCGCTATGGGTCATGTCTGGGATATCTTGAGAAGCTGAAGTCAAACCTGCTGCTGGATATGCATTTGCATGGTCATATAGAAACTCTGTACAAGGACATTCGACACAAAGCCATCATACAGTACACTTTCCCATTCATATCTGTTGATCTCAACTTGATGGCTGTTGCCTTCCAGACCTCCGTGTCCCTGCTAGAGAAAGAGCTGGCAGCGCTTATCACTGATAACAAAATACAGGTACCTAACAAAGATGCCTTGTATAACATGTATTGGAACACCTGCAGGGCTAATTTGCTGATCTTCTCGTTTCTTTCATTTATATGCAGGCTCGTATCGACTCGCACAACAAGATTCTATACGCAAGCCACGCCGACCAAAGGAACGGAACTTTCCAGCGTGCACTGCAGACTGGCAATGAGTTTGAGAGGGATGTCAAGTCCATGCTTCTGAGGGCGAGCCTTCTGAAGCACGAGTTCAGCCAGAAGGCAGCAGAAAGGAAGGTGTGAAAACAAGTTCTCCTTGGTTTGGACCTGGGGTGCATTGAGAGGTTTTGGTGATGATTCGTGCCATAGTCAAGTGATGTCATGATTTACTATTGTAGATTTAAGTGTGTTTTGAGCACGCAAAGATAATATGGTTCCTGCCACGCACTCCTTTTGCGGAGACCCTGTAGCTGGTATTCATTTTGGAGTTTTCTGGTTTGATCTGCTGCTTTGCACTATTTTCTCAGTGCAATGTTGTTTGTGTGCTGTCGCTTTGACAGTCTACTACAGCCGCGCTCGCAGTACAAGAAACTAAGAATTGCTTGTATGTTCTGCCTAGAATGCCGACCATCGTTTTGGTTGCTAAATCATTCGTTAACACTTGCTTTCGGTGCGGAAAAAATAATAAATCATTTACTACATGAAGCCATTTCTTTTATCTGCACCGACCAGTTTTTGTCTTGGCTTTGTGGAATCTCAAAGCTGTACTGCCATGATAACTAATCATTGGGTAAAATTATATAAAGATGGATCTGTTTGGCAAACAAATTTAAAAGCCAGCCGCGCTGTCAGGCACATGCAGGTGTAAGATTCAAGATATTCCCCCCTTTTCAAATCAAACAACCGAACGAAACAATCATCGAGTAAACCCCGGGGTGTAATCCGTCATATAGCAGTACTCGTATATACAGCATCTGCGCATCAAAATGCCTGTGCGGAAAAGAACAAAGTAATATGGAGGTCCATGAAGTTGCTTGCTCCCATTTCATTTCCCGCAGCTCCATCTGGCGGTAGGCACGCAGCCGAGGTAGTGGCACCACTGGCAGTGCTCGTTGCCGTTCACCCCTCGGAAGAGCATCGCCATCCCAACCGCCAGCCTGCGCAGGACAACAGCAATACAGCATCAGTCAAACGGAAGTCCAGAGCCTACCTAAACAAGATGTTATTGCCGCTTTGCTTACCCGACGACGACCAGGACCGAGGCCAGGGCGAGCAGAGCCCACTGGTAGGCCAGGAACTTCCGGCCGACGTCCTTGACGGAGGACGGCAGCACGTAGCGCTGCGCCCAGCCGTAGTGCGGACGCATGAGCAGCACGAACCCGAGGAGGAACCCCGTGAGGAACCCCCCGATGTGCGCGAAGTTGTCCACGTGCGGCAGGATGCCGATCGCCAGGTTGACCGCGATCACGAACAGCAGCGTCACCAGCGCCGCCGCCTGCACGCATTCCAGCCATGTTGACAGTGTCAGAAACTCGACGGATTTTCAAAACGAAGTACTGCTGGTGCTGCTACCGCTGCAGAATTGGTTGGAGATGCACCCACCTTGTTGGTGTAGATGGTCCAGTTGGTGAAGAGCTCCGAGAGCATGGCTCCGAGGAGCCCGAAGAGCGCACCGGAGGCGCCCACGGAGATATTGTCTCTGATGAACAGGGACGACATCACGCTGCCCCCCACGCCGGAGACGAGGTAGATGACGCCGACTCTCACTGCAACGAAATTGATATCAGTTCAGAATGTTCAGGTAATGGGAGTGTCAGTTCCGGAGAAGAACGCGTACCGAATCCGAACTGCTGCTCGAGCCTGAGCCCGACGAGCACGAGGCTGAGCATGTTGGCGAGCAGGTGGACGACGCCGGCGTGGAGCCAGATGCAGGTCACGAGTCTCCACCCCTGGTGCTCGTGCACCACCTTGTCCCACACGAGCGCGCCCAGCTTCTGCAATCTGGAGACAACAATATGTACCGGGAGCGTAAGACATGGCAAATCTCTCGTTGGATCGAAGGAATCGAAGCGGCGAGAGCCGAATTGTTGGGAAGACGAGATCGATGGATTGGTTACTCACGTGGCGGACGAGGGCCCGAGGAGCGGGTTCTGGCTGAGCGGCTGGAAGGCGAAGCGGCGGAGAAACCCGGCGCCGACGCACTTCCTGCCGCCGCGGCCGCCGCGCGCGTGCGCGGGGCAGTTGTTGGCGTACATCGCCACGGCGAACAGGGCGACGTTGGCGGCCACGAAGACCGGCACGATCCACGGCACCCACTCCCTCTCCTCCCCGCGCCCCGGCTGCTGCTGCGGCGGCGCCGCCGGCGGGGCCTTCTCCTTCCGATCCGCGTCGCGCCGCGAGCCGGCCATGGCGCCCACGAGGTACGACGGGCTAGCGAGCTGTCGCGTGGCGAGCTGCGTTCCTGGAGCAACGGCTCTAATTGGCTGCGGTCTCGTGGAGACTGGTAACGGCAGCGGGGTAGTGGAAAAGGTGGGAGGCGAGGCGAGGCGGCCGGGTGATAAATGGCGCGGCGGCAGGTGGTGCGTTGCAAAAATGCTACCCTTACGGCTAGCATTGCACGGTTTGCACCTACGGACTTGCTTCCCACCAATCTCTTTGCCCCCTGATTTTCACTTTGGGGTCCTCCTCATTCCAGCTGCCAAGGTGCGTTGCCTCGGCCGCGTGGGGTGGACGCGGTTTAGCTTTGGGCCTAGCACGGCTGCACGGGCGGGGGCGGGTTGGCAACCAGTGGACTGCTGACAGTGGGTGCTGTGCTGGCCTGACGGTGGAACGTGGTTCTGGCCGCGTGCCGAATCTGGTGCCGGCGCGAGCGCGACGTGGTTCCGGGAGACAGTAAACGGCGACCCTTCTGGCTGAGCTAGTTTTCGTGCCGCGCGACGCCACGAGTTTGGCCGGCCCGCGCGCGGGAGGCGTCGGGCATACGGTGCGCCGTGCCTGCACTCGCCATGTCGGGCAGTCACTATCCGTCCACGAGTTATCACTTGCCCCGACGGGGTTGTAAACACTTTTGGAATGATTTGACTGCTCGTCGAATTGCTAGCTGGACGCCGTGTGTTGCCATGAAAAATAGAAACATAATGTTTTGTTCTATTTTGATCACTAAAGAAGCGTTACCGCGTCAGAACTTAAAAATCATAATCTTTTATGACCATGATTACATTTTGTTGCATCACCAAGATACACTATCACTCTCAATTTTATATCGGTGGTTTATTATGCACTCGCCTTAACCGGCATCAACAATGCCTGAAGACAATTTATTTTCGTTTGTTTTCTAGTTTTACATCTTAATGACCAGTCAGTATGGTTTCATGAGGGAGACAAACAGAGCTAAATCCAGCATGCTAACTTAGTATGGTTTTCTGTTTTCCTAACTGTACATGCTTTGTTTCTGTATCAGTACTGTTACATCTGTAGCATTTGACATGCTTTCACTGTTCTGATGTTTCTCCTATCCTTAAGTTTTTTAGTAAATTTTATTTGTACTAATAAACCCAGCAGTCATAAAAAAAACTGAAAGATTGAAAGGCACGTATAAAGATGATCTTACAAAATTTGTTCAAAGTTTTCCTCATGGTATCATTTTCTCTTAACTCGGTAAAATATGTTTCCAGTTGTACACATATGGGTGCTAGCAGTGTGAATACTTTAAGACGGAACGATAAAATCACAAGTGCTGCTACATTTAATCCTACAAAAACAATTCAAGACATGTTTGTACTGAATATGTTAGATGTCAATACAAAGAGCATACCAATTTATCAAGAAGGGTGGTGAATTGTGAGCAGAACACGCTAGAAAGACAAAGCCTTTAAGATGTCCCTTTGAACATGAGATGCGGATCGTTTGTATTTACTGAATAGGTCCTGCTCCTGCCATTTACCTAACAAATGATTCAAGTTTCCCAATTGTATCTAATTTTTTTAAGTAAAAATGTCAGATGTTAAATTACTCACAGAGAATACAAATCTGCATCTCAAGCTCAAAGATGCGGCACACAAGATTTCGTTCACTCATAGTCACACAAATTTTACAGAATTCATACAAACAATTGGTCGAATGGCACTCTCATTGAACGAGGCATTATCACACACAATCATAAGCACAGAACAAACTCACCTACATCTATCTCTCTGAACCAGCAAAGACATCCAAAATCCCACAACAATTCCACCATATTGCCCAATGCCATGCAGCAGCCATAAAATCCCGGTCACACATATGCAGATCCTCAATTGTAATTAGCGTTCATGATCCAGGGGTCAGTGGAGAAACATCCCTGTCACATACTTCCTGAGTAGTCATTAGAGTAAATCAGTAAATCTCTTTGAATTAATTGCATAGATACCTGGCCTTCGTCTCTGATTGATGCGCAGGATGCACCTTGGCTGTGTCCAGGACTACCACATATTCGCTCTTCACCTCTGGTCCATGGGCGGCCTCAACGCCAAGGAGTTCGCGCTGCTCCGCTCCATCGTGGTCGCAAGGCCAAAGAAGCTGCTTGTGTTCGGCTCTCGCCAGCCTCGGCGCTGCGGTCAACTCGGCAGGGCGCCACACCGCCACCGACATCGAGGACGCTACTTGGGCGTGCTTGTTGGGCGTGGCCCAGCAAATGGGCGTCATTCCATGTTTCAAGGTACCCGACCCGCCGAGGCGTGGCGCAGGTTGTGGCGAGGTCGAGTGTGCCGGCTGGCCGACGGGACGGTGCGCAAGTTGGGCTGCCGGCAGCGCCGACCTCCTCAGTGGGAGGTGCTCGACGCGACGCGGCGTGGGTCGCTGCCGACGGCCGAAAGGGCAGGTCCCGGAGTCAGGATGGGCGCCATATACACCACGGCCGCGATGGGGGCGAAGCGGTGGACGTCGCGGTTTTTTTAGAACGAAGACGCCGGAGGCGTCCGGCTTTAAATTAATAAAGCCCACATAAGGCAATATCCAACAAGTTCAAGTACAACGCAGAGCAGGAAAAAGAAAAGGCCGCAGCCAAAGTGCGACACATGCAACCGGCCGAAGCCTGCGAGATAATGAGAATGAAAGAAGCGTGCAAGTAGCCGGTCCAAAAGATCAGACCCCACGGCAGGCTAATGGCGGGCGCCAATCTGAATCAACCGAATCCGCTCCATAGCCTCCGTCATCCGATCCGCATCACGCCGTTTCCCCAACGGCGTCCTTGTCTCAAGGAACAGGTGGCATTTAAAGATAATGTCAGCTGGGTGTGAAGGAAATTTGTGTTCAATAGTCATCTTATTGCGCGTAGACCAAATGGCCCAGAACAAAGCTCCCACACATCTCCATAAAACACGTCCGAAACCACCCCTATGGGCGGCAAGGATAGCGTGCAAGTCCAAAGCTGATCGGGGGTTCCAGTTCTGGTCGAAAGCCTCCCTAACCGCACTCCAGGCAAATCGAGCGAGATATCAGTTAAAAAAAATATGTGGTTGGCATCTTCATGTTGGCCACAGAGAACGCAAGAGCCATCGGAAGGCCCGTTCCTACGCGCGACGTTATTGGAGGAGGGGAGGCGGTCCCGGAACATCTGCCACAAATTTTTTTAATCTTCAAGGGAATAGATGCTTTCCATAGCCCCCTAGCTATATCCAGGGTCGGCCCTTCGGTCAGTTTGTTGTACAGGGAGTGAACGGAGAACTTCCCCGGCCTTGAAAGAGCCTGTGGAGACCGAAATGCCTCGGAGGCGAAGAACCACACCATAAGATCAAGCAACGAGCCCGTCCCAACAGCACGTTCGTTGTCAAGGAGAGGTCTTTTGAAGGAAACCGGCTGGTGGGGAGGTGCGTGACGCCTACGGCCCACAAGGATATCAACATTAGTGGCTAACCGATAGGCGATGGAGTGGCTTTTCCACAAGGGTTCCGTGCCAAACCAATGGTCTAGCCAAAATCGCGTTGAGGCCCCATTGTTGATGCAAAACTTGGCTCCTAAAGTGAAGGCAGGCATAACTTTCTGAATCCCATTCCAAAAAGTGGAGCCCTTAGCTTTGGATGTGAGGAAATTCACGTCCCGAAGTATTTGTACGTTGAGAATATCCGCCTAGAGCCCCCGCCGTTTTGGGATAGTTTCAAATCCACTTGGTAAGAAGGGCGACATTCATGAGTTTGGAATTAAGAATCCCAAGACCACCAATTTCTTAGGCCTACAAGCGCTACCCATTTGATCAGTGGTACTTCTTTTGATCCTAGTTCCTTCCCAAAAGAACTTGGATCGAGGCGTATCAAGCTTGGCATGGACCCCATCCGCCCCAAGAACATGCCCATCGTGAATGAGGGAGGGAAGAAAGGTGGAGTTAGTCGAGGATCGGTCGGCGCCGAGGAAAGGAAACGGCACGCCAAGGGCTAACCCTGTTTGCCACCTTACAATACAAGGGCTCCCATTCCAGAATAGAAATGTGTTTATCGGAAATAGGCAGGCCCAATTACTTAATTGGAAAGCTCCCTAGCTTGCAATTAAGCAGGTTGGCAACACGAGAAGCGAGCAGAGGGTCCATCCCAATGGAAATTACCTCGCTCTTAAGGAAGTTGATCTTAAGGCCGGAGATGATTTCGAAGGCAAGAAGGATGAGTTTGATCGAGGCAATGCTATGATCGTCAGGCTCGAAGACCAACAAGGTGTCGTCCGCATATTGAAGGTGCGTGAGTCCACCCGGAATAAGGTGAGGGACCACCCCGCGGATGTGACTGGCGTCCTTCGCCTTATGCACCATGGCAGAAAGGGCGTCCGCTACAAAGTTAAAGATCAAAGGCGAGGAGGGATCCCCTTGCCTGAGACCTCGCTTGTTGCGAAAGAAGTTCCCAACCTCTCCGTTGATCGACACAGCAGTCTGGCCTCCCGAGACCAGGTGCATGATGTGGTGAACAAAGCCTGACTCGAATCCCTTCCGAGTCAGCACCTCGCGAATGAATTCCCAGTTCACGCGGTCGTATGCTTTCTCAAAGTCGAGCTTGAGGAGCACGGCCGATTGCCCAGTGCGTTTAAGCTCGTGAACGGTCTCCTGCAACACTATCGGCCCTTCGAGAATGTTGCGACCCTTGAGGAAACCAGACTGGCTACGGTTGATAACGCGCTGCGCTACCGGGGCAAGTCTGGTAGCATAAGCCTTTGAGCAAATCTTGAAAGGCACGTTAATAAGAGTGATATGACGGTATTGCTTGATAGTGTCGGCGCCTTTGACTTCAGGAATGAGGCTGATGACACCATAGTTAAGGCGCGAAATGTCTACCGTACCTAACGCAAAACCATTAATAATCCCGTAGAAGAGGTCCTTAAACACCGGCCAGAAACGGCGGAAGAACGCAACCGCCAGCCGCCGTGGCCAGCGCAAAGGTCAATCTTCATTGCTCCCACGGCTTCGTCGATCTCCTCCGAGGAGAAAGTCAAAGCCAAGAGGTCGTTTTCGGCTTGAGACACGTGCTCATCTTCCCCCCAGAAGTCTGCCCGAAGCTGTAGGGTCTTCTCCTCGGCTGTTCCCAACAATTTGAGGAAGAAGTCGTAGATGTGAGCCACAATATCAGCCTGACACACCAACAGCCCTTGATCAGCCTGAAGTCTCAAAATCGAGCACTTCCTTTTACGGCCGTTGGCAAAGGCGTGGAAATACCCCGTGTTTGCATCGCCCTTGGTAATCCACTTGACGCCACCCCGACGGCGCCAGTATTCCTCCTCCTCCCTAAGAATGGCAAGCACCTGGTTCTTAAGTGTGTAACGATTGGCCCATTCAGTTTCCAGGAAGGGTCTGGAATCAGCTCGCGTGTCTAGGGCTTTAATTTCGGCAATAATAGCTTCCCTAGCGTGTTTCGCTTCGCTCCCGTGGTTTGCACCCCACCCACGGAGGAAACCCCGAAGGGCACCAGCCGCCGAGATCCAAGTGTCCAGGGGACCCCTGCAGCAACTGATCGCAGCTCTTGCACGCTCCCAGCGCGCAATGAGCAGGGGACAGAAACCCTCGACCTCAAACCACCCTATTTGAAAGAAGAAACGAGGGTTGCGCTTGACCCGGTCCTCCACAGAGGCTAGGATCAGCGACACGTGGTCCGACCCAATACGCGTCTCCGCAACCAGCGTACACAAGGGGAATAGAACTTCCCAGTCGGAAGTCACAAAAACACGATCTAAGACATTGCGTATAGGCGCAAGTTGCTTGTTGGTCCAAGTATATCTAGCGCCTGTCCTAGCTATCTCCCTAAGAGCACAAGCCGCAATCACATTATTGAACAGATTCACTCGAGGCCAGTCAATGTTAGAATTGTTCTTATCCGCGCCCGAGCGAATAAGGTTAAAATCGCCCCCAAGGACGATGGGGACGTTGGCGGCTTGCTTGGCCCCAACCAAGCTTTGGATTTCACCGAGGAAATCAGCCGCCCTAGAATGATCTGCGGTCAGAACGCATACTATCGCCAGAAGCAAGCGAAACTCTGTGCTTAATCGTAGCTGCAATGAAAAAAGAACCCACATCCCAATTTACAACATCGCATACATCACTATTACAACCCAGAAGAAGACCGCCAGAGTGACCCAGAGAGGGCACCCAGCCCCAAATAAAACGATGAAGGGGATCGTAGGCAGGTAAATCGCGATACATAAAGTCGGTTTTAATCGTTTCTTGAAGCGCCACCATGTCAATGTGCTCCCGCGCAATGTATTCTTTGAGCTGGGTCCGGCGACCAGAGTGGCCGCAGCCTCGAATGTTCCAAAAGAGGTAGCGCATCTAAATGATTCGATTGCGGAGGCACACCCCTCTGGATGTCACCGGTTTTGCCACACGTTTTTTAGCCGGGGCACGGCTAGTCGAGGGGGTAGCCTCCACCTCCCTGGTTTCAGCAATCCCACTCGCCACCACCACGCACTCCAGCAGGTCGGAGGCGACCAGCGACGTGGCGGAGGCCTCCACAGCGCCTTCGCCACCGGCGGCAACCGCCAGAGCCGCTTGGGCATCTTCACGGGCGCGAATCAACGTCACTAACTCACCGCCCTCCGCACCTACTTTGAAACCGCTATCAACTAGAATCGGGCAAGTTCCGGATCCGTAAAGGCGCCCGTAATCTTAAAGGAGGGAGGGATTACCCGAGGTCTCGAGGTTCTTTCCGCCAGAGCAACCGCGCCTCTCCAGGGAAGCTCGCCACCGGGTTTTGCCCGGACGCTGGCGCGCTACCGACACTGGAGACGCCTTGAGACCACGAGCCTTGGCCGAAGCGCCCATGAGCCAGAGCCGCTGCTGAGCCGACGCCTTGCACAAGAGGGCGAAGGAGAGACCTGGCGCCGATGGCCGCATGCTTGCGACTCCGCCGTCTTCTTGGGGGCACGACCAAAACCCCAAAGGCCGCGGCCGGACAACGGGGTTTGCATGGAAGGTTCGTTGAGCACTACGCCTGTCGAGCCCAGAGGTTGGGGAGGCCGGGCACCCGAGAGCACGGAGACCGCACTCCAGCCTCCTTAGACCTGCATCGATCAAAAGCCCCAACAAGACGCTTGCCGGGCGGACTGCTCCCACCGTGTCCGCAATCGCAAGAGCGCCCGGCGGCACCGCTTCTTTGTCCTCATCAAGCGCGAGAGAGGTGAGACCCAGCTTTTCCCAAGTATCTGTGTCAATTGACGTGTCCGGCATGCTGTCCTCATTCTCCTCCTCACGACAGGTCATCTCCACATCATGCTGGTGGCTGCCATTGACGGGGCCCGGCCCTCCCTGAGCCACAGACGGGCCCTGCAGAAGATTAGGCGCACCCCGGGTCCCCGAGCCCGGCTGGCCCTGATTGTCACTAGGACGGGGAGGGGCCTTGTCAGATCCGTGAGCCACTGGGCCCTCGCCCGTGCGCTTTGGGAGTCTTTCCACCTCCACCTTGATGTTAAAGCCCTCATGGTTGAACCAAACTTGCACAAAACCATTCATCTTATCCGGCGCTTTGCATCCAAACTTCATCCTCACTGGTCCCATCCGGATGAGAGAGAGCTCGTCCACCACTAAGGGTCTGCCCAGCATCTTCATTCCTTCCATCAGGCGATCGACACGTCGGTGCTTCTTGGGGATACCGTAGAGGCGGAGCCACACCTCCGGCATGACTAGGAGGACAATGGTCTCCTGAATAGAGTCAAACCGTAATATCATTGATAGAGAGAAACAGTTTACCACTCGTCTTAGCCATGTGCAACAGATCCGCAGAGGGAAAGATAACCGCAAAGTCGCTGCCCCCCACCGAGAGATCTGCCAATCCCAGTCCCGCAAACATGTGCTTCAGCTCACCTTGAGAACGCAGCAATGAGAGCCTCCAGCTCCGGCCGATGTAATAGCCCCATTAGCAGCCTGGATATCATTGCCCTCCACCTCCTCTTCTTCCTCGAAGTCCAAGAAGAAGAAACCTTCCCCAGGGATCGCGCTACCCATGATCTGAAGGTGGAGATGCTTGCCCCGCGACGGGCAGAAGGCCGAGGCGTGCCCTTCCTGCTTCTGAGTCACGCAGAGGAGGGAAGGTGCACTTGGCCTGGAAGTGCCCGTCCGCGCCAAGACTTGAAACATTCGCCCCCCTCTTCTTCAACAGGGATGGGCGCATCCGCTGATCCCCGCCGCACCTCCGGCAACACCACCGCAAGCGGGGTCGCCGACGACCGCGGCTTCTTGGCCAACGGGTCCCCGTGGCCCCCACTATTGGGGGGGGGGGAGCTCCTGCGTCTTGCGCTCCAGTTCACGCCGCTTCGAGCCAGTCTTGCGCTTTTTCTTGCGCTCCTGCTGGCCCCACCAAGGGGGAGGAGGACCCCAATCCCCCGGCGCCCGTGAGGGCCAGATCCAGATCCTTGGCCATAGCTACCCCCATAGCCATGTCCGAATCCACCACCTTGTCCTCGATCGAAACCACCACCACCATCTTCACGCCCTGCCGCCCTTGCCCTCAGACCACGCTTCGCCTGCTCCTGCAGCGCCTTCTCCCGCCTCCGCTCATCGTAGGGGATCGGGGGATCCTGTTGGGGAACGTTGCGGAAAATAAATTTTTTCTACGCTTTCACCAAGATCAAGCTATGAGTTCATCTATCAACAAGAGAGATGAGTGCATCTACATACCCTTGTAGATCGCGAGCGGAAGCGTTCAAGAGAACGGGGTTGAGGGAGTCGTACTCGTCGTGATCCAAATCACCGGAGATCCTAGCGCCGAACGGACGGCACCTCCGCGTTCAACACATGTACGGTTGAGGAAGACGTCTCCTCCTTCTTGATCCAAAGCAAGGGGAAGGAGAGGTTAATGAAGATCCAGCTGACCTGACGGCGTGGTGGTGGATGCAAGAACGATCTCGGCGGGGCTTCGCCAAGCTTCTGCGAGAGGAGAGGTGTAGCAAGGGAGAGGAGGCACCAAGAGCATGGGTGTGGCTGCCCTCCTCCCCCTCTTTATATAGGGCCCCTAGGGGGCACTGCCCTAGGAGATGGGATCTCCAAGGGGCGGCGACCAAGGGGTGGCTTGCCCCCAAGCCGGTGGGCGCCCACCCCTAGGGTTTCCCAACCCTAG
This sequence comes from Aegilops bicornis, assembly GCA_021605145.1. NCBI lineage: Eukaryota > Viridiplantae > Streptophyta > Magnoliopsida > Poales > Poaceae > Aegilops > Aegilops bicornis. The sequence goes on from CM038669.1 coordinate 362,123,746, forward strand.
GCGCAGGGGGCCCAAGGCGCGCCAGCCCACCGAGGCTGGTTCCTCCCACTTCAGCCCATGGGGCCCTCCGGGATAAAGGTGGCCCCACCGGTGGACCCAGGACCCTTCCAGTGGTCCCGGTACAATACCAGTGACTCGAAACTTTCCCGATGGCGAAACCTGCACTTCCTATATATAATTCTTTACCTCCGGACCATTCCGGAACTCCTCGTGACGTCCGGGATCTCATCCGGGACTCCGAAAAACTTTCGGTTTACTGCATACTCATATCTCTACAACCCTAGCGTCACCGAACCTTAAGTGTGTAGACCCTACGGGTTCGGGAGACATGCAGACATGACCGAGACGCCTCTCCGGTCAATAACCAACAGCGGGATCTGGATACCCATGTTGGCTCCCACATGCTCCTCGATGATCTCATCGGATGAACCACGATGTCGAGGATTTACTCAATCCCGTATACAATTCCCTTTGTCAATCGATACGTTACTTGCCCGAGACTTCGATCGTCGGTATCCCAATACCTCGTTTAATCTAGTTCTGGCAAGTCACTTTACTCGTACCGTAATGCATGATCCCGTGACCAGACACCTGGTCACCTTGAGCTGATTATGATGATGCATTACCGAGTGGGCCCAGAGATACCTCTCCGTCATACGGAGTGACAAATCCCAGTCTCGATTCATGCCAACCCAACAGACACTTTTGGAGATACCCGTAGTGCACCTTTATAGTCACCCGATTACGTTGTGACGTTTGGCACACCCAAAGCACTCCTACGGTATCCGGAGTTGCACAATCTCATGGTCTAAGGAAATGATACTTGACATTTGGAAAAGCTCTAGCTAAACTAACTACACGATCTTTAAGCTATGCTTAGGATTGGGTCTTGTCCATCACATCATTCTCCTAATGATGTGATCCCGTTATCAATGACATCCAATGCCCATAGTCGTGAAACCATGACTATCTGTTGATCAACGAGCTAGTTAACTAGAGGCTCACTAGGGACATGTTGTGGTCTATGTATTCACACGTGTATTACGATTTCCGGATAACACAATTATAGCATGAATAACAGACAATTATCATGAACAAAAAAATATAATAATAACCATTTTATTATTGCTTCTAGGGCATATTTCCAACAGATCCATCGGCCTCTTCTCCGCTCGCCGGTCACCCATGGCAGCGACCGCAGCAAAGGAGCGAGTGAGAGGTGGAGGAGGAGGGAGGGGGGAGAGAGATCTAGCAAATTGCCGAAATCGCCGCACCTCACTGGGACGGGCAGGAAACCCTAGCGAGGGGTCGCGCACGCCCCTGCGCAGCCATATAAAGCGCCTCGACCCGGGCTCACGGGCACCCACTTGGGCAGGCCTAGGGGGAGCAGGCCCAGCCAAGCCAGGCCCAGAAACAACAGCGCCCCCCTGCCCCCCCCTCAACATCACAGGCCGACGCCCCAGAGGGCAGCTGGGCCCCAGGGCAGCCCGAGGCCGGCCCAGGCCCACCAAGATCGGGCGGGCCCAAGACGGGCACCACACCCGACAGCGTCAACCCTAGCGCGTTGGCCGTCTCAAACACTGCCCCGCCGCCGCCCGACAGATGCGCCAAGCGCAGGCATGAGAGGGAGCGGGCCACTCCTCGGCTCCGCCGAGGCAGCGAGGCGCCCGCCACCCGAGGGCACGACGCAGGGGGCGGCGCCGGCACCAAGACCGCACCGCCAGAAGCGCGAGATCCATCCCCAGGCGAAAGCAGCAGACGCCGACCGCCCGACCGCCGTCGGCCGCCGCCGCCACACACACAAAAGTCACCGAGGGTCACGCACGCCCGTCGGCAGAGCGATCGCGGCGAAGAGATCCCATCCTCCTCGTCGGACTCGTCCGCCGCCAGAGCCCAGAAGCGGCCCCCGCACGCCCCCCGCCCCGACCCCGCGGAGCGTACTGGAGCCGGGCAAACCAGAGCACCACTCGGACCGCGCCGCACCTGCACCCACGCGTCGTCCCCGGCAAGAACGTCGGAGGGAACGGGGGCGCCGCCCGCGGCACCTGAAGCCGCCACCAATGGCTCGCCCGAGTTTGAAAACATACTCTCACCGCGGTGCACGAGATGAACCGGACAACAATTAGTACCACCTCGTTTATATTATGATTTTGTCTATACAAATCATAAAAGCGTATTATGACATGAGAAGAAAACGTATTGTGACGGTAAACCCGACAAAGTCAATCCGTGCTTTATTATTAGGGAGAGGTGTATTCATGACAAATAACATGTCTTTCTCTCTTCTCTTTGCAACCATCACATGTCCTCTAGAGAGTCTATGTCCCCAAAAGTAGAGTCTTCTCCTTAACTTGTAGATGGGCTTTGACCCATATAAGACAATAGTTCCAGATTAATCTATAAGGCCCATGTAGGTGCATGACAAGTGATGAAGAGTTTAGTACCACCTCACAAGTTAAGGAGAGTTGACACCCTTTCTATAAATGTTGTTCTTCCACTAGCCATTGGGAGCTTGAGAAGAGGAGCAGTCAGTGGCGGAGCCAGCTCGGCCGGCGAGCCGGGGCAAAGTACATGGAGCTGCTGCCTATCAGTTGTTTGCCCCTATAAAATGGTGATTAGCTCTCCATTTACTACTATTATTCAAACGAGAATGCATGGCTGAGCCCGGGCAACTGCCTCGGGTAGCCGGGAGGTGGCTCCGCCACTGGGAGCGGTACACACACACTCCTCCTTCGCCTCCCGCTGTCACGAGGCACTTTTCAATTCATGGCTTTGTTGCAACATTGAAACCCGTCCCGTTTACGTGTACGCATTTTAAGCGTTTGCAAACAAAGACCACCTTGTGGCTCGAACGAAGAAGGCGCTTAGGGAGGCCACCGCTGTCTTTGTGGGAGTCGTTCTGAGTGTGACCGAAGCTAAGTTTGTCACATGATGCATTATTGCTAAACTCCCTCCTTGGAGGAACTTTGCTACTCTCTCAAGCACTTGAGACGTGAATTCTCTCAAGCAAAATACCAGAGCAAATGACTCGCACGTGAACGGGACAGATGGATCTTTGCCAATATGGGGCGGAAGAATACTACCTTCAAGAAGAAGGGTAAGAAGGGAGACAAGGAGAACGACGGCTGCTTTACTTGTGGTTTGGAGGAAAATCGGGCAAACAAGTGCTCGTACAAGTACAAGAAGCTGGGGCAGGACTCCAAGTCTGTCGATGTGACTGTGAGTAACAATGACAACAGGGCATCTTGGTATGGTAATATGTTTACCGTACTTTCAGTTTGTCAGTCCACTGATTGGTGGATTGACATAGGTGCAAATGTTTATGTGTGTGTGCCGATATGCCTTTGTTCCCTTCTTACTAGGTCACACAGGATTGCTCCGTCTTGACGGGGAATGGCTCACATGCTTCTGTTCAAGATGTTGGCATGGTAAATCTAAATTTACTTCAAAGATCGTGCAACTGAAGAATGTGCACCATGTCCCCGCCATCAAGAAAAATCTCGTAAGTGGCTCCCTTCTATGTAAAGAAGATTGTAAGTTACTATTTGAGTCCAATAAAGTAGTCATGTTCAGATATGGACTATTTGTTGGAAAAGGGTATGATTGCGGAGGTTTGTTTTGCCTTTCCCTAGCGGATTTCTGTAATAAAGTCATGAACAATATTCATTCTAGCATGAACGAATCTGAGGTTTGGCATTCACGTCTTTGTCACATTAGCATGAATCTAGAACGTGGTTCGAAAGGAAATGAAGGGGGAAAGTAGTACAGACTGACTATCCAACCCCTCTGTTGGCCGGAAAGGAAAAAAAATGATAAACACAGTACACACATCTGTAAGGAACTGATATTTCTTTGTTGAAAAAGGAAAGAAACTAGGGGGAGGGGACAAGGTTGTAGAGTTTGAACAAGACTTGATTTGCTACCCTAGCATAGGGAAAGGTGTCTAAAGAGAACAAAAATGGGACCAACACAGATAAGCTCCTTGGTTCTTTGTTGCAACAGACTCTGCATCACCACTTTATACATCGGTGGATGCACATGGTGTTGGTGCGTCCACTGTCCCATACAACTTTTAGTTGTGGTTAATCTAATAATGCTGCTAGAAACTTGAAGCAATACCATAGTTAAAAGAAAACTACATGTTTAACAAATGTTATTGTTAATATAATCTTTCTGTTAATATGAATCAATGCCACTGTTTGATAAATGGTACTGTCCCACTTTCTTTCCCATTTAGATAAGTTAGATGCTTCTTTTGGTCGGCGTATGCGTCATCCACCGTTATTGGCCAGTAATTGTTTCCTTTGTACCTTTGCACAAACAGGGATATCTACTTGACCTTATTGCTATTGCGACCTTTTGGTGCACTGCACAAAACACTTTTGTTTTAAGAGTGTTTTATGCAGTTCAACTAAAATGTCACACCGACAATGTTGCTTGATTGCTTGATTTTAGTGGAGCTGCACAAAAGGAGATGAGACTTCCTATCCGTGTTTGCAAATTTGTTTCAGATCTTCCGTGTGAGTTGTTTGAATTCTGCATTATGAGAGGTCATTACCGGCCTTCTTCCACATGATTGTGCAGTGCGCTTTCACATGTTGTGCTACTTATACGGTAATGTTGCTTAATTTTAGTGAACTACACAAAAGGACATCAAACTTCCTATTTGTATGTGCACCGTAATATCCCATTAAGGTAAGATAATGATGTTTCACAACTGTTTGCCTCTATTTTGCTACTGTCATCAGAAAATTAATGTTGTTGTTTAGTGTTATACTTGGGCTCCATAATTGACATGCCAAATCTTACATTGAATGCGAAGCTTGTGTGTTATTGAACCAAGTGATGAAGGGGAATAACAAGCAGAAGAAGAACAAAAATAAAATCCTGGTGTTGTAATGAAGCACTAGAACTGTGATGGCACAAGTAATGATATTGTTTTGCATTTTAATTTATTGCTACTCATGGAAAAATCCATTGTTTTGCCACTGTGATTTGATGTCAATCTTAATGTAATATGCAATTATCTCTACTTCTGCAAATAGGGATCTTGTTTAAAGATAATATATATTTTAGTGGAACTACACAAGAAGATCTTTGGAGACATTAAACTAGTCCAGGAGTAAACGGTAAGCATGACAACCACAATAGATAATAAAGGATTGTTCCAGAGAAGTGCTTCATCTATATATTGTATGCAATAAGCCTCCTAATAAAGGTTGGCATCAGCCCACAACTTTCATCCATATGATTGAGCTTTGTCGTCTCTATTGGTGTTGTGCTAATGTTTAGCTACTTTCATGAGAAAGTGCTATTGTTTTCCATGTTAATCGAAAGTCACATGTTAATCTAATGTCACTAATAAATTAAGGCATCGTTGTTCCAATTGCTAGAGCCACCGATAAAAGCGAGGATAATGAAAATGCTTCTCTTTGTGACTATAAGTTTCATCAACTAGTCATCAGAAAATTAATGATGTTCTTTAGTGCTATACTTGTGCTCCCTAATTGACATGACAAATCTTACATTGAAGGCCAAGCTTGTTTATTATTGAACCAAGTGATGAAGGGGAAGAACAAGTGGAAGAAGAACAAAAATCAAATCTTGGTGTTGTAATGAAGCACTGGAACTGTGATCACACAAGTAATGATATTCTTTTGCATTTAATTTATTGCCACTCATGGAATGAGCCAATGTTTTGCTACTATTTTGGCAGTGTGATTTGATTCCACTCTCAATGTAATATGCAATTGTCTATCTAAGATTTCACCTCATTTCTACTTCAGAAGCGAGGGATCGTGCTTGCAGATAACACAAATTTTAGTGGAACTACACAAGAAGATACTAACGGATAGCTTCCAGTCAAGTGCTTCATCTATATGGTGCAAGTCTTCGATAAGCCTCCTGACGAAGGTTGGTACCGGCCTACGACCTTCATCCATATGATGGAGCTTTGTCATCTCTATTGGTATTGTACTACTGTTTAGCTAGTGTCATGAGAAAGTGTTATCGTTTCGCATGTTAACCTAAGGCTGCTAATAAATTGAGGCACTGTTATAGCCACTGATAAAATGAAGTCATAATACATTTCATCTGTCAAGCCCATTGTTATCATATCATTTCCCATGAGGATAATGAAAATGCATCTCTTTGCGGCTATACATTTCATCAGTCGGTCCCATTGTTAATGTAATGGCATGTTTTAGATATTTCTTTTTCTTTTTTGTGAGAAAATAGGGATGCTAGCATTTAGTTGTGTTGAGTTTGCATAGCATAATCTTCCTCCTCTGAAGAAGAACATGGAGTACGTGAAGTGCCTAGTTCCGATTATGTCAGGAAGAAGAAGGCTACTCTATCTTCTTATCAGAAGAAGCAGTTGGAGGATGGTTACGTGGATCATGTAGGTGTGCAAGTACAACATTGTTCATGAATTCAGAGATCCCCATCTTGATATTTTGGGGATCTCTGAGTCTTTCTGGTGAGTTGTACTTGCACACCAGCTCAGAAGGACTCAGAGATCCCCATCTTTGTTGTTGTGGTGTGCAAGTACAACATTGTTCTGGAGTTCTATCTGGTGAGTTCCATTTTTTTAAATGTGTGTTCTACATGGATCATGTAGGTGCATGTTTAAACTGTAAAGTGTGAAGTCCTGGTTATGGAATATTAACAAAAACACTATCCAATAATGTGAATTCATAACCAGTCGTCTCTGAGTTTAAATACAGTTTGCTTCATACTAATCACTTTTTCTGTATTTATGAAAACAGGGATGCTCAGCTTGATTTCACTGGAACTACACAAAATGTTCTGATGGTTCATGCCCTCCATAATACTTCATCGTTACTGTCGTCGAATGTTTCTCGAATCATTCATTGCCACCTTGAGCCACAAAACTAGCTACAAGAAAGGAGCCACCGATGTGTTCAAGGTGTTGCAAAATATAAAGGCGAAATCCTACAAGCTACGCACGAAGTTGGTTGATTTTAGTGGAACTGCACAAAAAGAACATCTGGTTTATTTAGCATGAGGTCACATGTCAATGTGCAAACTGATGCCCCCATTCCATAATCATAGGTATTTGATATTTTGGAATGGGAAAACCTTCTCAAAGTTTGCTCATTGATGACCGCAAGAACACATGCATTTGATATTTTGGAATGGTAAAACCTTGTCAAATTTTGCTCATTGGTGTTAGCAAGAAGACATGCATTTGATATTTTGGAATGGGACACCCTTTGCCATCAACAGCATCAATCAATTTTTCTTTATTTGTGTCTTTAATTGTGAAGTAAATATTGGCTCTGACGCGTGAATCATTGAAATGCATAATCATTGACCGATTGTTGTGAATGTTGTCCATGAATTGCCAGACCTGTGAGTTTGACTGCAATGTACATCCATGCTAAAAAGCTGCTCAAACTTTTTGTACATGTGAAACTGCGGCAAATGAGGTGATCACCGTCCGTCCTTAAAATAATGCTAGTACGTATTGTTTGCATGTTCATCTATGCTACTGATACCACAATTCAAAATAACCGGACTAAAATTTGTTCAAACACAGCCAGATTTCGTATAAACATGCCGGATTTCATTACATTTCAGGCGTTCTTCAACTAAAAAATGGTGCTCGTCCAGCTCTGGAGGTATAATTAATTAACCTAATCTATGATCACCGGCGCCCATTCCTCGTGTCCGGCTGAGCCCCGAGAACTGAATCTTCTTATCCAACTCCACATCACCACTCTCCAGCTCTGCCTCCGGAGCCACATGAAGTGAAGTTATCTGACTCCACGTCGCCGCCAAGCAGCTAATCGGTCGTCGGTGTTCAACCCACCAAGCTTGGCTTCAACCGAAGGGGAGGAGCGGTGGCCTTACTTAGACCCGAGTGGCAGCGACCTACCGTCTTCTACTCTTCCAAATTTTCTGTGTGGCGCGGCCTTGTTGCCGGTGGGGTGGGGCCTCGGCGGAGCCGGTGATGTCCTTTGCCTCGTTGCTAATGGGGCAAGCCCTTGGCGTAGCCGACGATGTCCTCTGCCTCGTCATCGGTCTCGCCAAATAGTGCCTTGCCCGCCTCGTCGCCCTCCTTGTAGGCGGTTGCAACCTCCGCCACCTGCTGGCGGTACCGCTAGCGCGCGAGGCGGCTCTCGCAAGCGGAGCGGTATGACTCGAGTAGTGCCTCCTACTCCGCGTGCTCCGCGACAATCTGCTCCGCTACCTGTAGGTGCTCCCAGAGGAGCTAGCGGTTGTAGGCGGTGTCGGTCTGCGCCTCCCGGAATTGCTCCTCTCGTTGCTTCCTCACCATGTCCATGTATTGGGCACGTGCCTCGCCGATGGTCATGGTGCAATGCGCCGGTGAGGATGGCGTGGAGGAGGAGGTTGGCATCAGCTCATCAATGACCACGTTCTACATGGGGATGTCATGATCCTCCTGCTACCACGGATAGCAATTCGGCGACAATGGCAGCCATCTCCTTCTTCTCGTCCGTCATCCGCCTGTCCCGGAGAGCGGTGGAGTGTGCGGAAGCCATGGTGGGAGTGATCTGGAGGGGAGAAAGGGAACATAGGCGGATGAGTACGGCTATGGACGGGGCATCAGTTTATATAGCAGTGGTAGGCGGCAGAGGGATAGATGGGTGGTGCCGGAGTAGCTGCCTCGTCAACCGTGTCATTAATGTGGATGACAGACGAACAGATGGCAGTTATGTCGTTTGAACGCGGAGCAGTCACCTGCACCAGGAAGCGGCGCTAGCCGTTTCGGGCGGGAAGCGCATGCGAGCGAGGGACGGGGTTTCGATGGGTCAAGGCGGTCAGACTCGGGCTTGGTAGCGGTCCCGTCTGACAAAGCCGGACATGTGGCTTCGCCAACAGCTTCGCCGAAGCTCAGCGGCAACGACGGGCGATGGACGAGGCTTTCGACCAGGATCCGATGCCACTGGCCGCGCCGGTTCATGTCGTGTTTACCATAGAGCATGTGCCGCCACACCCGACACCCTAATGGCGATAGAGCTACCGGCCTTTGCCAGAATCGGTGCTCTGGCAAGCACAGGAGGACTAGTCCTACAACCTCCGTCTCCTCAATGAGCACCGGCTCACGGAGGGACAAATCATCGGTGAACAGGCGAACGACAATGCCATCACGGACATGGGGGCCTATGATCCTGACTTCCTGAATGACCAGAGGGCGCTGTACCAGACCATCGTAGGGCCCGCGAGGCCCTCTCCATAAATCGCCGCCTTGTTGCACTCACCATGGCACCACTGTCTCGCGTTGTCAACATGGTCAACAAACGGGAGGAATCAGGAGATGACCTATGTGGAGAGGATGACAGTAGGGACCCACCAAGGCCATGGTTGTACGCAACTGAGTGCCTCCTTATCACTATAACAAAAAGTAAAACTTCCTCCAAATGGTTTCATGACATCTGGGTCCCATGCCATTGTGATCAACATAGTGAATAAAAGAGAGAATTGCACAAGGAGCGGCTGACAGTAGGGACCCAGTAGCTGGTGAAGTTTTTTTAGCGATGTTTTTTTGTTGCTGAGACGAAGCAGGGTATCAACTAAGCTGTGCGAAGGTTGTGGCCCGTGTAGCCCAGGCTATTATTTTATTTTGAGCAAATAACCGGCCCATGTGTTTTTTCCTTTTTTAAAAAGGCTAGCCCAACTTTTTTTACGAATACCCAACGAAGGCCAACTTGCTTTACTCCGCCGGTTGGGTTGCAAAGACAAGAAAGGATAGAGGGGTCTAGAGGGGGGAGATTAGACCCTCAACAAGTAAAAGTGGCAATTTTTAAGTTCTTCAAGTTAAGGTGGAGTTTTAGCACAAGTTTAAGCATTCACAATACATTTCAAGCAAGCATGACACGAGTATATGCAGCGGATAAGGTAAAGCATGCTAATTGCAAGAAAGTAAAGGGATGGGATTGGAGTGTGCAAACACAATGAAGACACGAAGATTTTTAATGTGGTTCCGATAGGTGGTGTTATCGTACATCCACGTTGATGGAGACTTCAACCCACGAAGGGTAACGGTTGCGCGTGTCCACGGAGGGCTCCACCCACGGAAGGTCCATGAAGAAGCAACCTTGTCTATCCCACCATGTCCATTGCCCATGAAGGACTTGCCTCACCAGGGGAGATCTTCATGAAGTAGGCGACCTCCTTGCCCTTACAAACTTCTTGGTTCAACTCCACAACTTGAAGGAGGCTCCCAAGCGACACCTAACCAATCGAGGAGACACCACTCTCCAAAAGGTAACAAGTGGTGTGTTGATGATGAATTCCTTGCTCTTGTGCTTCAAATGATAGTCTCCCCAACACTCAACTCTCTCTCACGGATTTAGATATGGTGGAAAGATGATTTGAGTGGAAAGCAACTTGAGGAAGGCTAGAAATCAAGATTCATGTGGTAGAATTGGTATATCTTGATCTCAACAGATGAGTAGGTGGTTCTCTCTCAAAAAATGTATGGTGGTAGTGTAGGCACGTTCTGATGGCTCTCTAACATATGGAGAAGGGGGTGGAGGGGTATATATAGCCTCCACACAAAATCCAACCATTACACACATTTGACCCATCTCGGTGAGACTGAATAGCTAAACTCGGTGAGACCAATTAGTTCAAAATGTCAACGTTAGGAATCTCGGTGGGGACTGTTGGAACAACTTCGATTGGGACCGATGTGCTAGGGCTTAGGAAAACCTCATCTCGGTGGTGCCAATTGCATCAACTCGGTGAGACCAAAGTGAAGTAATAGAAATGACAGAGAATTGGTCAAGCCATCTCGGTGAGACGAATTGCAATTTTGGTGAGACCGAAATAATTGCAACTGATGACAGGGAGTTGGCAAGGCCATCTTGGTGAGACTGAGATCCGTATCGGTGTGACCGAATTATTAGGGTTTCTGGCTGTGGCTATGTCATATGAACTCGGTGGCGCCGGATAGAATGAATCGGTGGGGCCGAGTTGGAGTTTAGGGTATTGACATATTTGGATGGAGAAAGTGGTTGAGGGTTTAGGAGCAATATCACTAAGCATTTGAGCAAGCAAGCCATTAAGCAACACCTCATCCCCTTTTAATAGTATTGACGTTCCTATGGACTCAATGTGATCTTGGATCACTAAAATAGAAATGAAGAGTCTTGAGCCTTTGCTAATATGTGTCCTTACCATTTTGAAGGGGTTCCACATCCTCTTGTCCTTTCCACGCCATTGTTGAACTTGTCTAAAATACACTAGATAAAGTGTTAGTCCAACAAGAGATATGTTGACATTAATTACCAAAATCACCCAAGGAGCACTTGTGCTTTCAATCTCCCCCTTTTGGAAATTGATGACAACATACATCAAAGCTTTAGATAAATGATATGAAGAGTAGCAAGTAAAGCTTTGGAGAAACATAACATGTATAAGCTCCCCCTATATGTATGCAATCATGTGAAGATAGATTATACTGACACACTACTGCAGGATGATGCTAACTCGACACTACGATCAGAGACCCTTCGAGAAACTGTGTGCGATGTAATAATCGCAAACGGGGCAGTATGAAAACCGTCAGAAATGATGCAAAACGTTTGTGATGAATGATACATCAAACACTGTTCAGATTATAGTTGCGTGTGCATTGAGAGGCATACAGTTGATCTGTACGAACTGTTTGCGATGAGACAAAACAACAAAAACGGGCAACCAGATCAAGGTGGGTCCAACTAGCTCAGGGGTATCCAACATAGATTCTTGGAGAATGGGTGGTTTACAAGAAACCAACTTGATCACGAGCTCAACATAACAGTCAGGGGACAACCTGGTAATACTTCCGAGAAGATATTAGGAAAATCACGAACCACCGGTATGTTACTAAGCTCGAGAACAACCTTGCTTTTCAGGGCAAGATGATATGATCAAAAGGGTGAGGGATTGACACAATCCTAACTCATTGATCGAAGAGTGCGCCAGAAATAAGGACTAGGTAGCACGATCAATATTAGGATGATGATTCAATAACCAGCACGCTAAGATGAGAGTATTGTCCATTAACTACCAAGCAACAGAGTTGCTAGGAGTATTGATTTCACACATCACGATTCACTTGTCGGTATTCCGGTTGCAACAACACGGGGACCGAGAAATGAATAATGAGGACGGGAAGTATCACTGCATCAAGAGTTCGTAGGCTGGTGTGCAATTCCCATGACATTCTTGATATAAAGATGGAAATACTACAGGGTAGAACAGATTAGAAGCTAGATTGACATTTTGATCTGCGGAATACAACTACTTTGACCACTCCAAGAAATGGATGAGGTGCTGAAGTTTGTTTCTCCTAGTCATTCCAGAACAGAATGGCTTGACGGACCACAAGAATAATAAGCATCGATAACACGGATGCACAATTACTCCTGACTATCAATTGATAGACGGGGTCAGAATACAACTAAGGAGGAACAACTCGAGGAACACATAACTCTCTGAGTTGTGGATGCATAGGTTAGTATGTCGAATCAAGTTCAACAGGTTTCTTCCGGATAACCCATGCAGAAAAGTAGAACTGGCAGAGTCGCGATATAGAATGGAGAGCCCATCAAGAGCACTCCTGTTGTGATCTTTTGATCCAACAAACATCTGCCGTAAGTGGTTCATAGTATTTGGAAGAAGGAAATATCACGGACCTCGAGGACTATCGCAAGGTTACTAATAACCTAAAGGAACTAGCAAACACTATCCACAGGAGGTAAGTAGGGTGAATCTCGGGTTCAAAACCCAGAAGTGAAATACCTACATACTAAATGGCATCACGGGATGCTTTCAAGAATGATGGCCAGAGTCATCACACTGGAGACACAGATCATGGCTAGATCACTAGGTGGTTCTCTAAGACACCTGGGGTCATAATAGTAGCTCCAAGATATATACCGAGGCAATAGAGTACCTCAACACACCGATTAGTGTGCTTAATCTGGCCCAAAGGAATATCGAGAACGGAAGGAAAGGATTTGCAAATGCATCAGACTATTTAGAAACACAGGATGACTCGAGACGGCATAACGGCTGTAAATGCTCAAAATGATTTGAGACATCCTGCAAAATAGTGGCATGACCACCCAACATCACAATATCAAGGTTCTGAGACCAGCTATAATCATACGGAAGTAGTAGAAACTGAACTGGGGCGTAAAACCAACAATCTTAAAGTCTATGGATTAGTAAAACGTCATCCTAATAGATAGATGAGAAGCCTAGTTCTTAATCCCCTTAGAAGAGAAGAGGATGACTCAGATCAGAAGGCCATGAGGTATAAGGAGTAAAAAGAGCCTTATGTTCCCTCCCACAATCAATTCCCTTACATAACTAAAGCATTTCTAGACACAACTTCGACCAGTTTGGCTTGGTAATCCTCTGACAGCAACAGCTCGATACCAAAGCTCCAGGACCCCGATTCCAAGTCACATCGACCTGGCGGTAACACCTCATATCACTTTGCGGCCTCACGCACGGTATTCCCACGGGTGTCGCCTTACCATGGCCCGGGACCGTTTAGCCTTTTGGCTCACGTATATGATAGTGTCGCTAGCATCCATATGACAGAGAACCCGGGCCGACATGGCTAGTCGTGAACCCAAAGCGGCACTAACCCATGGGGACGGGCATACATGAATCACATCGAGCATGTCGGTTAGCAGCGTGTGAATCCGGGTTGTAGCAGGCTAATGAGGACTCGGGAACCGGGGCTGTAGCGAGCTAGGCAGACTCCGGATGTCACTGTGACATTTCCCCGAAGGGACAGACACAGGAACGAAGTGAAACACATGCCGGCCAGTCAAGTGTCCAGAGCAGTAGTGCCGGGCTAGCAGGACTCCGGTGAACCGGGCTGTAGCGGACTACTATCGCTCAGGAAGCACTAGACTACATTTCCCCATATGAGAGGCTGCCAAGGATAAACAACTAGATTGTCGGATCCCACACATACCAAGCATTTCAAACATACACACAATATGCTCAATATGTGTAAATACAACATGGCATCACAACATAACTCTACGACTCAAAGTATTTATTCAGTAGGCTCAGGAGCGAGATATTACAAACATGGGTCTCACGACCCAACATTGAAACATACAAATCAAACACAAGCGGAAGCTTAACATGTCCGAAATCTGGAGACATCTACAAATGAAAAAATTTGAGAAGCGACTATCTACCGAGATCTGCCGAGGCACAAGATGCGTGGCCAGGTAACAAGCTAAGCGTCAAGTCCACAGCGGAACTACTAAGCGAGGCCGACGTCTCTCGCAAAACATAAAATAAGCAAACATGAGTACAAATGTACCCAGCAAGACTTACATCGTAACTAACTACATATGCATCATTATCAACAAAGGGTGGTGGAGTTTGACTACGACAAGCCAGCTTTGACTCGGTGGCTATCACTGAACTACGATTTGCAAGTAACTCTTTTGAGGTGGCGCTACGAGTCCACATATTCACCATATCAATACACCATTATGGATCCGCCTCCGTCTCCCTACGAGAACGCCATCCATAGTACTCACGCTTATCTTGCGCATTTTAGAGTATCCACTTTCACTTGTCTATGAACTGTTATAGGCAACCCGTAAGTCCTTTACCGCGGACTCGGCTATTGAATAGATCATTTATAACCTGCAGGGTGTACTTCTTCACACATGTTTCCACCACTTAGCGTGCGCACCACGACATGTGCTCGACAGACTTCAAGCGAAAGCCGGCGTGGGTGTAGACCACGACCGACTAACCACACAAGTCTCTAAATGCGGTGTTTATCGCCTATTCGGGTTCCATCCGCGAGGAGATCCGTAGAGTTTCGCTCACGACCCCCAAACGATGTGTGCGGGGTTCTGAGACACCAAGCAGGCGCCCGGTACACGTGCCACGGTGTATCTACCGCATCGTAGCCCACCCCTAGAATTGGCGCTATCGCACGGCCTCCAACACATATCCTACAAACACGTAAACTAGTTGCAACTCACAGACAGAGGACAAGGCGGTTAATAAGTCGAGCGGGGTCATATTTCAGGCCCAACGTGTGGTAGTAGCTGTTCATGGATCACAAACACAGAACTTCGGTTCACGAGGGCGGCTTCAATGAGACAACCCACCATGTACTCCTACATGGCCTCTCACCGCTACCTTTACCAAATCGTGTTCACACACTTTGCTCACACACACAATAGGACATGTTCACACCTCCGATTCATCTCGATGAATCGGACTGACTCAACTCTAAGCGATAGCGAGGCATGACAAACAAGCATGAATGAGTAGGCACAACAGGGCTTAAACAAGTCCTACTCATGCTAGTGGGTTTCATCTATTTACTTGTGGAATGACAGGTCATGCAAAGGATAAAGGGGTTCAGCTACATGACAAGTAGCAGATGAATCGTTGTTGTCCTAATGCAGTAAAAAGAGAGCAGGAGCGAGAGAGTGGGATTGTATCGGAATGAACAAGGGGTTTTGCTTGCCCTGGCACTCCAGAAGATATTATAGCTCTTCATCGGTGTCATCGAACTCATCGTCGTAACCACGTCTATCGAGAGGGACAAACACCCAAGAATCGAGAAAGAACACAATCAATGCAATGCCACAAAGTATGATGCATGATCATGACATGGCAATATGCTGTGATTAGAGCTAATGCATCTAGCTATGATTTAAATGAAGTTGGTTTGAATACATGATTCAAATTCCAACTCCATATATGGTTATTTAAATGCCCTTTATTTGTTTTATCCAAAACAGAGGACAAACATTGTTCAAACATGCATGAAAATGGTACAGATGGATTCCTTGAATTTTTCTGATAATTTTTCATATATAATTTGTTTGATTTGGAGCTACAGATTAATTTCTATGATTTTTAGAAGTTTAGAGCATTTTACGAATTTTATAAACCTTTTACGATTTATTTTAATTCCGTAAAATACTTACTACATCGACATGACGTAAGGCTGAGGTCAGCAGGTCAATCGGTCGGTCCAGGTCAAAGCTGACCGATGGGGTCCACAGTCGGTGTCACGTTGCTCATTAGTGTCAGCGACATGTGGGCCGAAGTCAATGGCCACGTCGGCGTGGTCAGTCGACGGCAGCGATGTCACCGTGATTAGTTAATACTAAGCAGAAACTAATCTAAGTTTAATTAGGCAGTGGGGCCTGGCTGTTAGTGTCACTAAGTGTTGACTAAGTGCGTCGTTAGCCTAAACTAAGCGGCCACGTCACCCTCACCGGAGTTACGCCTACGGCCATCAAACGCCGCGAGGCACACCGGGTTGGTTTTAAGCTCTTTGCCCATGGTCGCACCAAATCGACCGTGGTTTGGTCCTATGCATAGCTGAGGCTCGCGTGCATCTAGCAGGCAAGTGGGAAGAAGAGCTGGGGTGGCCGGAGGCGACGGCAACCACGACGGCAAGCGTCGGCCGAGTTCGGCATCGAGCGTTCGGCGCCGCAAAGGCACTAGGGCTGGTGATGGTGTGTTCTCGTGCTCTGGGTGCACCGAGTGCGATTGCGTGCTTGGTTTGGATGGAGGCAGGCCAAACGATGACTTGCCGACATGACCGGCGCCGGCCAAGTCTCGATCTCCAACGGAAGCGAGGGCTAGAGCTCGAATTAGTCCACGGGAGTAGGGGGAAAGCAGTTCAGAGGCTCACATCGCGCATCAAGCATGGAGGGTCGTCACACCAGGGAGGCTCACGGAGGCAGCCAGATGGCAGCGATCGCGAGTCCGGAGAAGAAGACGAGCCGATGGCGGCGTTATGCGGCTCCATGGGCGTGGCTCGGTGAGGAGGAAGAGGGGTCAAAGGCGGAGCCTTTGAGCGCATCGGCGAGGCGAGGGGTGGTCGGTGGCCACGGGTGCAATGACGATGATTTACGAGCTCCGCTCGGTGGTCTGTGAGAGGGAGCAGAGGAGGATGGGGTCCAGGGGGAGAGAGGAGAGGTGTAGGCGAGGGGAGTCGTGGCACTCGGGGCGGTTCGAGCGGGCGGAAGCAGGAGGTGGCTCAGGCGCGTCTTGCAGTGTGGCCCTACGCCCTCTGCCCTCTTGGCGGGAGGTTGAAGGCAGTGGCGGCTGCGGTGGGGCTGAGGCTGGAGTTGGGCTAGGTGGGCTGAGAGGTGAGCACCAGGTACTTCTCTCTCTATCTCTCTTTTCCTGTTTTTCTTTTTCTATATCATTTCCTGTGTTCTGATTAGTTTAGCCACTAAATCATTTTAATAAATTACATGGGTCATTATATGGCTTGCTAAAATATACATAAAGCCACTCACAAACTTCCGTAATTATTGGAGTTATATTTAATATATATTAAATATAGATCCAAAGCAAATAATTATTGGGTTAATGCAATGGCCAAAATAAATGTTTCTAAGCTCCTAAAAATATTGGTTTGAATTTTACCTCTTGCCAATATTTTTATAGAATAACAGGAACATTTTCTTGGACTCATTTGAGAAGATTTTTAAAGTTGGTTATTTTTGAACTGATTTCTGAGGGTTTCAACAAACCTCAAATCAACTTTCAGAAATTTTAGACATTATGCATGAGTGCAGTTGCAACTATTTCACTCAGATATTCTAGGGCTGTGACAGGTGGAGATAGAGCATAGCCAGACTATATGATTTTGTAGGGATAACTTTCTTTGGCCATGTTATTTTGAGAAGACATAATTGCTTAGTTAGTATGCTTGAAGTATTATTATTTTTATGTCAATATTAAACTTTTGTCTTGAATCTTTCGAATCTGAATATTCATACCACAATTAAGAAGAATTACATTGAAATTATGCCAAGTAGCACTCCGCATCAAAAATTATCTTTTTATCATTTACCTACTCGAGGACGAGCAGGAATTAAGCTTGGGGATGCCCGATCGTCTCCAACGTATCTATAATTTTTGATTGCTCCATGCTATATTATCTACTATTTTGGACCATATTGGGCTTTATTTTCCACTTTTATATTACTTTTGGGACTAACCTATTAACCGGAGGCCCAAATTGCATTTGCTATTTTTTTGCCTATTTCAAAGTTGTTTCAAGAAACGGAATATCAAACGGAATGAAACCTTCAGAACGTGATTTTCTCACGAATATGATCCAGAGACTTGGACCCCCGTCAAGAAAGAAAGGAGGCGGCCACGAGGTGGAGGTGCCCCCTAGGGTGCGCCCCGCCTCGTCTGGGCCCCCACCAACTCCGACGTACTCCTTCCTCCTATATATACCCTCATTACCCCGAACGATCGGATATGGAGCCAAAAACCTAATTCCATCGCCAGCCAACTTTTTGTATCCACGAGATCCTATCTTGGGGCACTGTTCCGAGCTCCATAGGAAGGAATCCACCACGGAGGGCTTCTACATCATCATAGCCTCTCCGATGAAGTGTGAGTAGTTTACCTCAGACCTTCGGGTCCATAGTTAGTAGCTAGATGGCTTCTTCTCTCTTTTGGGATCTCAATACAATGTTCTCCACCTCTCTTGTGGAGATCTATTCGATCTAATCTTCTATTTGCGGTGTGTTTGTTGAGATCGATGAATTGTGGGTTTATGATCAAGATTATCTATGAGCAATATTTGAATCTTCTCTGAATTCTTTTATGTATGATTGGTTATCTTTGCAAGTCTCTTCAATTATCCGTTTGGTTTGGCCAACTAGATTGGTAGTTCTTGCAATGGGAGAAGTGCTTAGCTTTGGGTTCAATCTTGCGGTGTCCTTTCCCAGGATGTATAAGGGGCAAAGCAAGGCACGTTGTATTGTTGCCATCGAGGATAACAGGATGGGGTTTTTATCATATTACATGAATTATCCCTCTACATCATGTCATCTTGCTTAAGGCGTTACTCTGTTTTCATTAACTTAATACTCTAGATGCATGCTGGATAGCGGTCGATGAGTGGAGTAATAGTAGTAGATGCATGCGGTGAGTCGGTCTACTTGTCTCGGACGTGATGCCTATATACATGATCATACCTAGATACTCTCATAACTATGCTCAATTTTGTCAATTGCTCAACAGTAATTCGTTCACCCACCGTAAAATACTTATGCTCTTGAGAGAAGTCACTAGTGAAATCTATGGCCCCCGGGTTTATTCCCTATCATATTAATCTTCCATCACTTTATTATTGCTTTGCTTTTTTACTTTGATTTTTATTTTACTTTGCATCTTTATACCAAAAATACCAAAAATATTATCTATCATCTCTCTATCGATCTCACTCTCGTAAGTGAAAGTGACGTGAAGGATTGACCCCTAACCCGCGTTGGTTGCGTTGAGCTATTTGTTTTGTTTAGGTCACGAGGGACTTGGCGTGGCCTCCTACTGGATTGATACCTTGGTTCTCAAAAACTGAGGGAAATACTTACGCTACTTTGCTGCATTATCCTCTCCTCTTCGGGGAAATCCAACGCAAGCTCAAGAGGTAGCAACTGTTTTGACCTCTGGTGGGAATTTTTTCTGTCTCCCACTGTTTTGCTAGCGGGGCTCGTCCTCGTCTTCACTTGGTGTCTCCCTCCCCTTGTGTTCGGTGTTTAGCTTGCCGGCCTGCTTGAAGACCCAGCATTCTCTGTTGGTGTGATTTGCAGGTTTGTCGGAGGTGCCGTGAATCTGACGTAATCTGTCTAGAGTCTTGTTTAGGCTGGACAGTCTATCTCTGCTGCCCTTGAATGGCTTTTTCCGTTGACCGGGTCGAGAGCCCCTGAATCCGGCGTTTACCACCGTGTTTTTTCGGGCTGTCTTTCATTGTTATGACGCTTGCTTTTATTGCGTCGTGGTTTTCCATTGCCATCCTCGACTTCGGATGTGCACAGGTCGCCGGTGCCGCTTCTGGGCGGACAAGCATCTTCACCCGCAGAAGCGGGTCATTAGGCTTGTTAGGGCTGCCATTGTCCTCGGTTTTTCCTGTCTGAGGTGTCTGGCGAGCCATTCGTCCCGGACACTGTGTTTGAAAGCTGCTAAGGCTTGGCGTTGAGCGATCGACGATTTGGTTCTTCTTAGTGAGAAATCTGTTCCAAAGCTTTCGGGTTGACTCTCTGGGCTATTGAATTATATGACTTAAATCGTCTGCATCCGGAGGTCGGACATAGGTCCCTTGAAAATTAGCCCTAAAAGCATCCTCAAGCTCCTCCCAACTTCCAATTGAGTTTTCGGGGAGGCTTTTCAGCCAGTGCCGAGCTGGTCCCTTCAATTTGAGGGGCAAGTATTTGATGGCGTGGAGATCATCTCCGCGAGCCATATGGATATGAAGGATAAAGTCCTCAATCCGCACCCGTGGTCTATCGTTCCGTCGTATGCCTCTATGTTTACGGGCTTGAATCCCTCTGGAAATTCGTCATCCAGCACCTCATCGGTGAAGCATAGGGGGTGCACGGCACCCCTGTATTTGGATGTGTCATGGCATGCTAACGGTTGTAGTGTTCGGTTTTGCTTCTGTGCCGGAGCACGCTTCCTAGATCCGTAGATGGACCTGGTCATACCAGCTTTTTCGAGCAAGTCCTCACGTAAGTCGTGTGCTGACTTATGTGTGACATCGTTAGCCGCCCTATCGCGACCACTGGGTGGTCGATTCTGCTGATCAGTCGTTTTATTTTTCGGCTGTATGGGCTCTAGAGCCTCGTCGTTGAATTCAGGCAGTAGCTTGCGCTTTGGATAGCCCTTTGTGTGTCGACTGCCACCGTACTTTTCTGCAGTGTCAAGCACTTTGTTCCATCTACTGATGAGTGTATTTTCTGTGACCTTAAGCCTTTGCTACGCTTCTTGAGCTCCTCGCGGTGGCAATAAGCCTTTCGTGGAGGTTCTCTTGTTCCAAGTGCCTTTCCAGGATGATGCGTGCATCGTCGTCCGGACAGTTTTCCTCTCCGGAGACAGGTTGATGATCTTTACCCTCGGCATCGCCGTGATCGGACAGCGGCTCCGTACTATGCTCGCTGTCCGCTGGCTCATCCTGCTCTGTCACTGGGTCCATGTGGTCGTCGTTTCCTATGGAGTCGACCGGGGTATTATTCTTTCTTGCGCTGTTATTGCTATTTTTGCCGAGGCGTGTTTTGGAGCGGCGCCTACGTCGCCGCTTTGGTTTCTTCTCGAGGGGGTTATCATTCGCTGCATCCTTCCGTTCCTCGTCATTGTCTTCTTTGGGTGTATCCACCATGTATATATCGTGTGATGAAGTGGGCTGTCCGGTATACGTAGGCGGTGGTTCCTATTCCTCTCCTGCATCGTCAGTCCATACCGCCGATGTCTTGAGCTAAAATCGAGCATGTTGGTTAAGTCTTGACATTGGCTATTAAGTGGGTGGGGGAACGGATTTCTTCGTCATCCGCTTCCCACTCAAGCGGACATGATTGACCAAGGGCCTCGACAAGGAGAGAGACCTTAACTAATTCTAGCACATCGCCCGAGGGCAAGTCTTGAAAAGATATCCACGGAGGAAAACTCCATGATCGGAGCCCAATCAGATTTGATAGGCACTGACGCAGGCGGTCCGGGGCCCGCGGCCGGGGACGAATCCACGGGTTCGGTAACACGGGTCTCGTAGGAGTTGAAGTCAGTATTCTGCTCTATCGCCACTGAGTGTGTGGCCTTCATGGCGGGGTCCATCCACCCATCCTTAGACGGTGCAATCTGCTCCGGATTGAGGGCCGGAGTAGCCACATGTGTGATCTCCCGAACACCATCCGACGACAGAGCTAAATCATGCTCGTCGTGACTATGCGGTGCACCTGACATGGGCTCTAATCCGTCAAAGATCAAGTCTTCACGGATGTCGGCAGTATAGTTTAGGCTTCCAAACCTGACCTGACGGCCATGGGCGTAGCTTTCGATCTGCTCCAGATGGCCAAGCGAGTTGGCCCGTGGTCTGAAAGCCGCCCGAATCTAAGATCTGGGAGAAATACCTCTTTGGATCGCATCGTCATCGATGATCAAAGGAGCCATCAAGCCTTATGGTGGCGGCACAAAGGAACCCTCAATGAAAGCACCAATGTCGGTGTCAAAAACCGGCGGATCTCGGAGTAGGGGTCCCGAACTGCGTCTAAAGGCGGATGGTAACGGGAGGTGGGGGCATAATGTTTACCCGAGTTGGGCCGTCTCGATGGAGGTAATACCCTACTTCCTGCTTGATTGATCTTGATGATATGAGTATTACAAGAGTTGATCTACCACGAGATCGTAGAGGCTAAACCCTAGAAGCTAGCCTATGATTATGATTGTTGTCGTCCTACGGACTAAACCCTCCGGTTTATATAGACATCGGAGGGGGCTAGGGTTGCACAGAGTTGGTTACAAGGGAGGAGATCTACATATCTGAATTGCCAAGCTGGCCTACCACGCCAAGGAGAGTCCCATCCGGACACGGGACGAAGTCTTCAATCTTGTATCTTCATAGTCAAACTGTCCGGCCAAAGCATATAGTCCGGCTGTCCGAGGACCCCCTAATACAGGACTCCCTCACAACTTCAACATGCTCGATGCCACTCTTGTTAGATGCCTGATTTTGTAAGTACTTAACAAACTCTGATCAACTTCTCCATACAAGGCTGTAAATGATAAACAGCTAACTGCATTTTATTCCTCTCGAGATTGAGCCTTGAGAGAGAAGAAAAAGGAGAGTGTGTATTTCATAGATCCTGCATTAGCAAATGGCATAACATTACATGGTAAGGACCGGCGGATCGGGCCGTCAACACGGTTGTCCGTATCTTCGAAAACACGTCCCATGCAGAATCATTTCTCTGGCCATATCATGAATGGTAAGTCAAGTAAACAACCACGCATACACTGATTGTCTTTCGAATTTCGACATCATTCGTAAGTTCATGGCTTTCTTAATATGTAGGAATCACTGGATATTGGTATTCATTGTTCCAAACAAGAACACAATTTACTACATCGATTCTCTCAGAGAGTCAACAAACACTCAGGATCTAACGCATCTTCAGCAATTCATGGATAGATATTGAATTCTATGATGTTGAAATTAATTTGCATTCATGTATGGTTCAATAATTGATGTTGTCAAAATTCATCATCATTTGCGATTATTGCTCGCATTGTGGAAAACTAAACCAGGGAACACATTCAAGAGGGAACTACCACTGCGGCCGCGAGATCGTTTCTCTAGTAACACACGAAATCCGTTATTTTTGGAAAATTTATCCAATAGTGCGCAAATACCTTTCCTTACGCTAGTCAAATGTTCAAGCTTCTAAATAAACCTCTTTCTATTTTGTCCAAAGAAAAAATAATACATCTAACACCGGTTAGATTGTTCCTGACGGGACAAATACATGACTAATTCTGTACAAAAAATTTCAGTGTCCTCAGCAAGAAGCAGGGACCAACCTTTGTGGATACTATGTTTGCATACACATGATCTCCATCTGCAAATCTACTGATAGTTGTGATGGTCCTCGCGAATTAGTACCATTAAGTCTTTCTTAATTAATATCTTCTACTCCACTCATATGGCACATTCTCGATCTTAAAAATCTGCGGTGATCTTAAAACCGAGGACCCCTGAAACGCTCCCGGCTGGTGAACTGCTGATGGTTCGGAGATTTATCAACGACTTCTTCCTGGATCACTACATCAATTCCACTGGTGATAATGAAGATTTTAGCATGCCTTCTCCTGAAACATTGAGTAAGAGTTAGCCGCTAAATATATAACGCATGGATCTATTGTTTTCCATCTGATGAGGTCTTCGTATTTCGTACACTATGATTAATTATGTAATGCATATATGTGTGGACAGATAATTGGAATTTAGCTACCATATGTTCAATTGCAATTGTAGCAAAATCTGATGAATGTTCTTCCTGTGGATACAATTTGTTCAATTGAATATTGTGGCGAATTTGCTTTTTGCGTGCCGATTCAAAATGGGATATTTTTGATTATTTGTTCAATTGAATATTGTTGTAAATTTGCTTTTTGCGTGCCGATTCAAAATGGGATATTTTTGTTTCAACCCGGCAATTGCTCCGCACACGGTTCAACTAAATGAGTGTGTGCGATCCACAATGGAAAGCATACGTAAATTATAGCGGAACCGTCGGCGATACACAGCAGATCACAAACGATTTGCAGCGCTACTATGTGTGCGTTGGTTCTCCGGAACCGTTTGTGATATCGCGTTATCGCACACGAGAACTGGGAGTAAACCATGCCCAATGCAAAATAAAATCCCAGTCGTAATTTTTTCAGGAAACGCGTGGGATCCCAAGCGAAAAGCACACGTCACTCTTGTGGCAACCGTCGGTGATACCTAACAAATCACAAAGCGATGCGCAGCACTTGTATGTGTGCAAGGGGATCCTAAACCGTTTGTGATAGAACATTATCGCATAAGCGGTAATTGTTGGAAAACATGTGCGATGGAGTCTAGCATGGCGATGGGTTACGCGAGAAAACTGCGTGTGCGATAGAGGCACAAATCGCTACGCAGTTCATATGTTGGCCCGTGTGCCTTACATACTGTTTACCAAATGGTTCGTTGCGGCAGACCCTATGGTTTCAACTGCGTCATTAGAAACGCTTGATCACCGATACCACACGTCTTGCGAAAAGAATTAGTGTGTCTTTGCATCGCACACGATTACATTTTGGAAGGCCTCTGGATCATTGCTCCATATCCCTGACGGTTTCTTGGTCGTGTGGGAAGGACACCATATCGCACACACTCACTTGGCGACGGTTCCAAATGCCGTCGCGGAAAGGGGTTAAAAACCGTTTGTTTAGGACCGACGCGTACCAGTGACAAGTGAATGCATAACATGACACAACAAGCAGAGAGTTACATGTATCTTGGCTATATACATCAGAGCAAAAGATATGATTGAGGAACTTGCCTCCATGTTTATGAATCCCTCTTACAAACAATATGTACAACAACAAGAGATCATCATATACTTACCTTGTGGTTTTGATCTGACTTGGAGAGAGTGGACTTGAGAAAACAAGGTTAGATAACACAAGAACACTCCAAGTAAGGCAGTTTTAGGGAACCACAAGAATACCAAGACTGGGATGACATGTGATGGGTGAGTACTATAAGTACTTCATTTAGATATAGACATGTCCCCAGAGGTTTAAAGACATGCAATAAATTCCAAGGATTTTTCTCCCCTAAGGCATAAACTCTTTCCCCCCCCTGAATCTGATATTGGATAAGGGGAGAAGGTAGGGTGAGACAAAATTAGAGCAAATAAGATAAAATCAAATAAAATCAGAGCAACAAGAGTTTTCAATAGCAATATCTAGGATTGACATGTCTTTCCCCTCTTTAAAGACATGTGACTTCTCTCCTCTTGGTTAACAAGCATCTGTGGAAGAGCTTAGATATGCTCATTTGATAGGCTTTGATGTACTCTATCTCCCCCTTTGACATTAATTTCCAAGAAGGGTACTTCTGGAGCATGAGCCAAGTAGGTGTGGTCCTTGAGAGTCACTACAAAGCAGTAGGTAGCTTATGATGCCGATGGAGGGAAGAATCATTGAGTGGAGCTGAATAAAATAGGCAATAAGAATTGGAAACAGATTTTCTCAGAGTTGAAATCGGTTACACCGATACAGTTTCCGCCAGTGACTCCGATATGACAGAATCACAAAGGGTGCTTATCGATGAGACCGAGCTAGTCCGTGTCGGTTGTACCGATGAACTATATACAAGGAAACCTAGTATTTTGGTCTAGCAGATAGGTTTGGATCGGAAGGACCGAGTTCAACGCAGAGTAAAGATTTTGTCCACTCAGCTCAATTGGCAAATGAAATCTCACAAGAATTTGCAAGGAATTAGCATAAACATTCGCAATGAATTAAAACAGAAGTTTCAGATGGAAACAAAAAGTTTAAAAGAGATCTAGATGAAGTTTTTTTTGGAGAGACACAATGGCAAGAAAAACATGCAAATGGAAAAGTACTTAGCAAAAGAACACTAGAGAACTTCATCTAGAAGAAGATTGGTGACAAAGTCACCTATGTTAGAGTATATTGACTTAGGAGCCAAGTGAGATCACTTGATCATAGGTTATACTCATCGTTTAAGCTCAAAATGGGGTTACCATTTTTCGTTTAAGCATTTGATGTACTCACATCTTGTTGAGTTGCTTTATCACATGTCTTGGAGTAAAGCTTTTCTAAGATGGAATCACATACCTTGGGGTGTGGTTTTCATCTTCATCATGTAGTCGAACTTGTGTTGGATGCTCAAGATTGATGTTGTCCATCAAGAGTTGGGAGCAGCACTAGTAGTTTGAGTTCATCTTCTTACATGGGTTAGTCTTGCAAGGAAGAGCACTTATGTATCCTAATTGACAAACATGAAATTTTACATATGGATATAGTCAAAGGATATGGTGAGTGAGTTCATGCATCCTTGAGATCAACATCTAAACTCTAGGTACTTGGTGATGTAGAAATTGCTTGGGATATGAGTGACTTGTAGTTTCTTAGATTGAGACTTATCCAAGTACCTACAAGGGTTAGATAACATGCAAGGGTACAAGTATAGATCCAAGACATATGATCATTATCATAAGAGAAATATCAAGGATTAGTCACAAAAGGCTCACGCCTTGCATGTATCCAAATGGAGCTTCTACTCCAAGTTTGAGGCATCAATGATATTCAATTCACCTCTCAACGGAAAAATCCTTTCTCATCAAGCGGTTTGGTGAATATACCCGCATATTGCTTATCGGTTCGAACATGCTTAAGATTGATGCCTCCTTTAGCAACATGATCCTGAATGAAATGATGATGAACTTCAATGTGCTCAATTTGAGAATGTTGCATAGGATTGTGAGGAATCTTAATAACACTTTCATTATCACAAAGCAATGGAACATGCTTCACATGTATCCCATAATCCTTAAGAGTTTGGGTCATCCAAAGTAATTGAGCACAATATGATCTGGCGGCAATGTATTCCGCTTCGGCAGTGGATAAGGATACCGAGTTTTGTTTCTTGGAGGACCAAGACACAAGGGATCTACCAAGGAATTGACAAGTACCCGAAGTGGACTTTCTATCAACCTTGTCACCGGCATAGTCCGAATCGGAGTAGCCAACAAGATCAAAAGATGACCTCTTAGGATACCAAATGCAAAAGTTTGGTGTATGAAGTATCTCACTATCCTTTTCACAGCCTTAAGATGACAATATTTAGGGGCCGCTTGATATCATGCACACATGCACACACTTAGCATAATATCGGGACAGGAGGCACATAGATATAATAAAGAACCAATCATAGAGTGGTAAACCTTTTGGTCATCCGGTTAGCCATCCTTAGTCAATTCAAGATGTCCACAAGTAGGCATGGGTGTTTTCATACCTCTGCTTTCTTGCATGTTGAACTTCTTGAAAAGATCCTTGGTATACTTTGTTTGAGAGACAAAGGTACATTCCTTAGTTTGCTTGATTTGAAAACCAAGGAAAAATTTGAGTTCACTCATCATAGAAATCTCAAACTTCTCCAACATTAGCCTTACGAACTTTTCACTTAAATGGGGGCTAGTAGAACCAAATATGATATCATCCACATAAATTTGGCACACAAATAATTCACCATTTACCCTTTTAGTAAAAAGTGTAGAATCAGTCTTCCCAATTTCAAAGCCTTTTTCAATAAGGAACTTGGTCAAGCATTTATACCATGCTCTAGGAGCCTGTTTAAGACAGTAAAGAGCTTTGTGAAGTTTATAGACCTGATTAGGTTCCGTGGGATTAACAAAGCCGGGAGGTTGTTTAACATAAACTTCGTCCTCAATTTCTCCATTTAGAAAAGCACTTTTAATGTCCATTTGGTATAAAGTGATGTCATGGTGATTGGCAGAAGCAAGTAAGATGCGTATGTACTCAAGTCTAGAAACGGGGGCATATGTCTCACCATAGTCCATACCTTTGACTTGAGTGTAGCCTTGAGCAAGGAGACAGGCCTTGTTGCGTACAACTTGTCCATCTTCATCTTGCTTATTCCGAAACACCCATTTGGTTCCAATGACATTGTGATCGTCGTCAGGCTTTTCAACCAATGTCCACACTTGATTCCTCTCGAAGTTGTGTAGCTCTTCGTGCATAGCATTTACCCAAACCGGATCCTCAAGAGCTTCTTCTACCTTCATAACTAGGTTCAGCACTAGAAATGAATGAGTAGTGTTCACAAAAGTTAGCCAACAAGTTTTAGAGCGAGTGATTCTCCTGGTTTGGATATCACTGAAGATTTGTTCGATGGGATGGTCTCTTGTGATTGTTGCTCTAACTCGTGAGAGCTTTTGTTTGGGTTGGGGTGGAACATCCTCTTCATTGTCTCCTTCTTCTCCTCCTTCATTGTTGTTGGTGTTGTCGTTCTCTTGTGGAGGTGGAGAGGAAGGTTGAGGTGGTTCATCTTGTTCTACTTCCTCATTTCCTCCGTCTTGACATGTTCCACTTGTGGATGCCTCTAGGTCAACTTGTGGTTCACCTTGATGTCAAGTTCAGGCTTCCACTTGAATAGACGAAGTACTCTCCTTCACCTCCGTTGGGGCGAATCTTGCCAATGGAAAAATCTTGGATTACTTCCGAAGGATCTTTGTCTCCTACATCAATTGGCAATTGCTCTACTTGCGAGCCATTAGATTCATCAAACTTCACATCTATCGTCTCTTCAACTTTTCAGGTGAAATTGTTGTAGACACGTTAAGTGTGAGAGTTTGAGCCATAACCGAGTAGGAAACCTTCATGAGATTTAGGAGCAAATTTTGAACGACGATGCTTGTCAAGAATGTAACACTTTGAGCCAAATACTCGGAAGTATCCGACTTGGGTTTGTTATCGGTGAAAAGCTCGTATGCCGTCTTACCGAGAAGCTTATGAAGATATGGCTGATTTGTAGCATGACAAACTGTCTCAATCGCTTCCGTCCAGAAGTGTCTTGGTGTCTTGTATTCATCAAGCATCGTTCTTGCCATGTCAATAAGTGTCCGGTTCTTCCTATCAACAACTCCATTTTGTTGAGGCGTGTGCGTAGCCGAGAATTCGTGTGAAATCCCTTCTTCGTCAAGAAAGGTATCCACATTGGCATTCTTGAACTCTGTTCCATTGTCACTTCGAACCTTCTTGACCTTCATTTCAAATTGGTTTTGGGCCTTCCTAGAGAAGTTCTTGAAGATATTTTGGACCTGTCATTTATCATCAAGAAAGAATACCCACGTAAGTCTTGAAAACTCGTCAACAATGACCAAACCGCACAAGTTATCACCGAGGCTCTTGTAGGCGTTGGGACCGGAAAGATCCATATGAAGTAGCTCAAGCTGTCTTCTGGTTGTCATGATGTTCTTCACGGGATGACTTCCTCCAACTTGGTTTCCTGCTTGACAAGCACTACAAAGTCTATCCTTGTCAAATATGACATCTTTAACATCAAGGATGTGATCACCTTTAATAAGCTTATCAAGATTTCTCATGCCCACATGACCTAAACTTCTATGCCATAACCAACCTTTAGAAGATTTAGCAATTAAGCAAGTACGAGGTTGAGCTCTCTTAGTGTAATCAACAATGTATAGATCACCTCTACAAATACCGTTAAAGAACATATTATGATTATCTCTATGAAACACTTGGCAATCTACTTCAGTAAATAGAACATTGAAACCAAAGTCTGCTAGTCTAGATACGGAAAGGAGATTGTAGCCAAGAGATTCAACGAGCATAATTTTTTGGATAGAGCTATCACTGGAAATGTCCACCCTACCAAGGCCAAGTACATTACCCTTGGAGTTATCTCCAAACGTTACATACTTGCGTGGGTCGTCGTTCTTAGCAAGCTCACGAAACATGTCCTTGTCTCCGGTCATATGATCAGTACATCCACTGTCGAGAATCCATTATTTCCCTCCGGCCAAGTAATCACAAAGGTTAGCCCTAAGACCAAAAAGGCTCATCGACTCCTCAAGGTCAAAGTCACTATCTTCATCCTCATCATAATATCCATGCTCCAAGTCATCAAGTGATTGATTATCACCTAGGACAAGTGATTCATTAGATTTATGACCGTGACAATGTGCATGTTTATGAATTCTAATAGTCTGTGAAATGATGCTACTAATGACTCCAACATTTCTTTGGCACGCATAAGGTCACGGAGCTCAAATAGACATTCATCAAACTTAGAATCACTAGGGTTCATATTTTGAAAAGCAATTGACATTTGAAGAATCTCATCTAGATTTTTCAAGGAGTAATTTGGAAAGCGCTCTTCAAGATTTCCATATAGTACAAGCACATTCATAAGTAGGCAAACATATGAGCAAATTTCTATGCAATCCTCTAATGATAAGATCAATAGTACTAAGATTGTGAGTCATGTCAAGATACTCACTGGGGGTAGGATGTAAAGGATCAATAGGGGACACATAAGGGATAGTGATATAATTGTTGTCGCTGTCAAAACCGGCGGATCTCGGGTAGGGGGTCCCGAACTGTGCGTCTAGGCGGATGGTAACAGGAGACAAGGGACACGATGTTTTTACACAGGTTCGGGCCCTCTCGATGGAGGTAAAACCCTACTCACCTTGATTAATATTGATGATATGGGTAGTACAAGAGTAGATCTACCACGAGATCAAAGAGGCTAAACCCTAGAAGCTAGCCTATGGTATGATTGTTGTTAGATCCCTACGGACTAAAACCCTCCGGTTTATATAGACACCGAGAGGGTTAGGGTTACACAAAAGTCGGTTACAATGGTAGGAGATCTACATATCCGTATCGCCAAGCTTGCCTTCCACGCCAAGCAAAGTCCCATCCGGACACGGGACGAAATCTTCAATCTTGTATCTTCATAGTCCAGGAGTCCGGCCAAAGGTGATAGTTCGGCTATCCGAACACCCCTAATCTGGGACTCCTCGGTAGCCCCGAACCAGGCTTCAATGACGATGAGTCCGGCGCGTGGGTGTCTTCGGCATTGCGAGGCGGGTTCTTCTCCAAATTCCATATACTTGTCGAATAGTGTCCGCTTCGATAAATGCTGCGCTCCTTGGCTTCCACGCCCAATAATGGCCATCTTCCACGTGTTGAATGAATGCGAAAAGCCGTGGTATTTTTACACTTATCCCCTAGCTGCGCCAAATGAGCCGTCTATAAAAGGGACAAGGATCTAGATCCGAGTCACACCATCCTCCCTCCATAGCTCTCATTGGGCGCCTCGACAAAAATCCATTCCATCATGGACGGTCGTAGCGGCTCCTCTTCTCGCGCTCCCAGCCCTCGGCACAGAAATTGGGAGAGATGCTCAGTCCACATAGCGAGCTAGTGACACTCCAAACCAAGGGACTTCTTCCCCGGCCTTCATGGTTCCGGTTCGAGCGGACTCGCCACCTTTAAGGGCGGAAAGCAAGCGGAGAGTGTCCCGATCCCTCCAAAGGAGAGCGGGTATGCTTTATCTCTTATCTAGTAAGAGGACTCGGATTTCCAATTCATCCGCTTTCTCCGGGGCTCTTGGAGTTCTCTGACCTCGGTTGCACCACCTTCGCTTTGCCTCCATTTTGCACATCGTGGGCTTCGTGGCCCTTTGCGAACTGTTCTTGGGCGTCGAGGCTCATTTTGCGCTGTGGAAGAGATTATTCTGCCTTGTACCCCGTTCTCATGAGGGGTCAATATATCAAGTGGGCGGAGCCGAGCTGTGGCGCATCGTCGGGACCGGATATTTATCTGGAACCTCGAAGAAGGCGTCCAAAGACTGGCCTTCAGAATGGTTTTATATAGAAGACGTCCCGCTGCCGGATCCTATTCGGATCGGTCTCCGGAGTTCAAGAATGCTCCTTTGAAGAAAGCGCTGAGTTGGCGCCCGTGGAGCCCAGAGGAAGGCAGCGAGGGGCGTCCTTTACTGATGAGCGAGAATAAGATTGTTAGCTCATTCCGGATGACCATGATCGGCGTCATGGCCACATGTATTATGCGGGGGTGCAGCCACTCCGATATAGGGCCACCCGTGGGATTTCAGCGGGGAGGACGATGCCACCCGTCATGGCCGTGAGGCCGGATCGGTCACCGATCTGGTGAAGATCTTGTCCATGTTGTACAAGGGGGAAGAGGAGGATTTTCTCCACGTCAGTCCATTGAACGGATTTTCTATGAACAATCCTCGAAGCTGGGTAAGCGGACATTTCTTTTTTGCACATCCGATCCGTATTCCCATGGTTAGGTATCTCATTTTGTGATTTTGACGCAGGAACCGCGCCAGGCCGTGAAAGACATAAACAGCCCACCTCCACAACCCGAGGATCCGGAAAGGCTCCTCGATCCGGCCTCCCAAGAGGATCCGGACATATTGGTGGAGCTGATTGATGGGGTATTTCACCAACTAAGCATCGATAATGCCTTGGTTGCCATTACAGCCGATTACCCCGGAATACTCCCAGCCTCACAGGTAATTGAGACCGAGGTCCCAATACTCTAATAGTGACCCATCCGTGCTTATTTTTGATCACCGTATACCAATGGTGTTTCACAGGGGGTGCCTTCGAGGCAGGAGGCCGAGCTGCGCGGCTAGCCAACAAGGGCAACCGGCCCAAGAAGCTAAAAAGAAGTGCGGTCCGGATCGAAACGCCGCCACAACGGGTATGGCGTGTCACCATATTCTCGGGATTGATTCCGGAAGGTACATTAACGTTGGTGCTCCTTCAGGAAAAAAGGCGCTCGCCCGGGCGTGTCCGGAGAGATGTAATCGAGCCTCCGCCATCCGTGCTCCAACGCCGGGTCGAGCGGAGGTAAACACGAGGCGTCGTCGGTGCTCCTTGACGAGAGGATGCCGACAGATTGTCCGCCACCAACTCCGAGGTGGAGAGTGCCATGAATCACGAGCGCCGTCGGACAGTTCTTCGTGGCGCATGTTTCTCCCAAGAGGCATTGAATGCCTTCAATTCGGAGATGTGCACCTCCGTGCCGCTCAAGATGGTCTAGCCAGAGCCACGAGCAGTATGTAAAGGACATACGGGTGAGGAAATTTGGCAGTTATATATGCCAAGAGTCTCCGAGAC
This sequence comes from Aegilops bicornis, assembly GCA_021605145.1. Lineage (NCBI taxonomy): Eukaryota > Viridiplantae > Streptophyta > Magnoliopsida > Poales > Poaceae > Aegilops > Aegilops bicornis. Next base: position 362,156,793 of record CM038669.1, read on the forward strand.
TTAAAATAGTTAGAAGAACTGATTTAAGGATCATTTGTTATGCTGGGATCTTACGAAAAGAACACCCGATCGCCCCAGAGCTTGAATAGTGCAAGGCCCGGCTTGAGGTCGCACTAGCACGCCACAGGGGAGCCACGAGACCCCCTCACGGTAATATATACTTGAAAGATAAGTAGTTTGTGAAGTGCGGCGTGTGTATAAGTCGACAATAATATTGCGAGATGGCGCCGGACTAGATCCGGACAAGCAACAGCTCCTACTTGCCCGGTTAAAGGCCGGTAGCGAATGTGCTTACAAGGGTGAGGCAAGAGAAAAATAATCTCCAAGATGCCAACACCCAGCTGGGTGAGGAACTAAAGGATGTTTGAGCACAGCTGTCTGACTCCGTTAAGGAGAATCGGCGGCTTCATCGCGGCATTTATAGTAAGTGCTTGAGCGAACTTTTGAAAAAAAAGAGTTCAGCGAGGAAGTCGACTAACAGAAATATGTCTGTAGGTATGCTCACAGGTCATCCTGCAGAGGAAATGCCAGTTCAGCGGGTGACCTACTTCCCGAAGCTCTTTGCAATTGCGAACGAGTTCGGCAGTGATGAGAGGCGTCACCCGTGCCTTGTGGCCATCCATCTCCCTACCCGAAGGCCTTGGAGAGCTTGCGAGAGAGGCTTCAGAAGCAATGGCGCTTAGGCTATGGAAGATATCGGCCTGCCGTCAAGGCGCCGAGGAGGCCTGGGCCATGGTGAAGACGCGGTACCACGGTTGTGACCCAAACCACATGGCCGAGTCGGACCTGTGGGGCTGATGGGAAGGAGATCCTGTGAGCTTAGTGTACGGCCAAGTAGAGTTGGCATAAAGTATTCCCAATGAGGATCAGTAAACTAGACAGCCTATTAGATGGTATTGAAGAGGAATACAATCGATCAATTTGACTATGTAATTTAAAATGACATGTAAGATGCCTTCTAGCGGATTGTAGATCGTTTGTCATAGCGGACCTTTTCGCTTCAACCTCGGGACCCAACAGTCCGAGTGTGTCCGAATACCCTCGCGGTTATGTAAGAACCGGGCATGCGTGGAGACCAGGCGTAGGGGTCATGAGTGCTTTATCGGACAAGTGCCCAACTAGTTATGTTATATTACATGGTTAGTAAGAAACATCTTCCGGGGAGAATAGTTCCGTTAAGGGTTCCTTTCCACAGGAGGCATGCCCTAAAGTGCATGTCCAGGACCGCAAAAGCGAGAAAAAACATCTGAGGCGGATAAATGAATAAGTAAGAAATCGTCTTTTAGTTCACCGACTGAATATTCCCTTAAGAACGCTTAGCTTTGGCTTCACCCGGTCACGAGGTACACGTCCGGTGACCAGCGGTAACAATCGTGAAGGTGCTCCCTTTACCACCTAGCCGAACAATCGAGGAGCGTAGGGGTAAGCACAGAGCCGAGCAACCCGACTTGGCTAAAACTTAAGTCATATCGATGCATATAATGGTGAATTAAAGGTACATGCGGAAGTGTGACACATGTGTTGGGCATAAAGCCCGTATGAATAAGCTTACATTAAAGAAGCCCCGAGTATACTTGGCGCGGATAACGCGTCAAGTGTGTGTGAACAGTCATAAGCAGGCCTCCAATGGCTTCAGAAAAAGGAGGGAGAAGGAGAGAAATAAAAGGTAGTTAAAGTATAAAATATAGGCGGAGGAAGGAGGCGAACTTCGAGTCCGCGCTAGGCGTAGAATCTTGAGGAGGCGGGCTGCGTTCCATGGGTTCGGCTCGAGTCGGTTATCCGATGCGTTCCTTGACGGTATGCTCCGCCGATCGAGGACTTGGTCGATGATGAAGGACCCTCCCATTTGGGCTTGAGTTTGTCCTTTTTCTTGTCCGGACAAAGCGTAGAACTAATTCGCCAACATTGTAAGCTTTGGCCCATACTTCTACCTTTGGTATCTTGAGCCTCTTTGTTGATAGAATGCGGAACGAGCTTTTGCCACGTCGCGCTCCTCCTCCAAGGCATCCAAAATGTCCTGCCGATCGAGCTCGGCTTCTCTTTCTTCGTACATGCGCACGCGAGGTGAGTCATGAATTATGTCGCAGGGAAAAACTGCCTCTGCGCCGTACACCATAAAAATGGTGTGAACCCGGTAGTGCGATTCGGTGTGGTCCGTAGCCCCCGGAGTACGGAGTCGAGCTCCTCTACCCAGTGCGTATTAGATTCCTTGAGGGACCGCACTAGTCTGGGTTTAATGCCACTCATGATTAGACCATGTGCTCGCTCGACTTGACCGTTAGTTTGAGGGTGATAGGCTGAAGCGTAGTTGAGCTTGATGCCCATGTTTTTGCACCAGAGTTTGACCTCGTCGGCCGTGAAGTTCGTGCCATTATCGGTGATGATGCTATGGGGACGCCGTAACGGTGTACTACCCCTGATATGAAGTCTATCACAGGTCCGGATTCGGCTGTCTTAACAGGCTTTGCCTCTATCCATTTGGTGAATTTATCCACCATGACCAATAGGTATTTTTGCTGGGTCCCTCCTTTAAGGGGTCCAACCATATCAAGCCCCCAGATCGCGAACGGCCAGGTGATGGGTATAGTTTTGAGGGCGGTAGGTGGCATGTGGCTTTGATTAGCAAAGAGTCTGGCGTCCGACGCATCGTTGGACCAAGTCTGAGCATTTGCCGGGCCGTCGGCCAATAAAATCCTGTCTGGAAGGCCTTGCCTACAAGGGCTGGGCTGCGGCGTGGTGCCCTTGAGTCGGCATGAATTTCAGCCAGAGGATTACGCCCTTCCTCTTCGGAGATACACCTTTGAAGGACTCGGTTGTGCTTTTCTTATAAAGCTCTCCCTCATGGACCTTATAGGCTTTAGATCGCCGCACTATGCAGCGGGCCTTGTTTTTGGTCCTCGGGAAGTTCCTGGCTAGTTAGGTAGGCTAGGAATGGTTACATCCATGGGGCGATGTACGCCATTATTGTGTGGGGCTGACGGTGTTATTTCGTTGGCAGAACCACCAACTATGTCGAGCGTTCGGTGTGGGGTAGTGTGGTTGGGTCCGGGATGTTATTTCGGACTCTTCCTCCCATAATACGGATGGCTTGAAAAGCCTCTCTAGGAAGATGTTGGGAGGGGCGGCATCGCGCTTTGGCGCCAATGTCGTGCCAACACGTCTGCTGCTGGTTGTTCTCCGGGCTATATGGTGAAATTCGAGCCCCTCAAACCGGTGACATTTTTAGGACGGCATTGCGATAAGCTGCCATTTTCGGATCCTTGGCATCAAAGTCTCCATTTATTTGGGATATCGCGAGGTTTGAATCCCGCGGACCTCTAGGCGCTGAATGCCCATGGAGACTGCCATCCGGAGACCATGTAGAAGGGCCTCGTATTCAGCTGCGTTGTTGGAGTCCGTACATTATCCCGAAATACGTATTGGGTGTATCTCCGGTTAGGGACGTCGAGCAGCCTTGACCCCGAACCAGCCAACATTTTGGAGCCTTAAAAGTGCATGATCCAGTTGAAATATGCGATTTACTCTTTAGGGAGTTCGGCTTCAGTCCATTCGGCGATGAAGTCGGTCAAAACTTGCGACTTAATAGCTCGCCGTGGTTTGTAGGTTATGTCGAACGGGAGGAGCTCGATGGCCCATTTGGCAATCCGGCCCGTTGCGTCGCGATTGTTTATAATGTCATTAAGAGGTACTTCGAGGCTATCATTATCGAACACTCTTGGAAGTAGTGTCGCGGCTTCCGGATGCCATGAACACCGCGTATGCTATCTTTTGATAATGCGGTACCGTGACTTGCATGGAGTTAGGGCGGTGGACACGTAGTAAACTGGTTTTGGGGAGGAACTTGTGCCGTCCGTTTCTCGTTCGACAATGAGCACCGCGCTTACAACTTGATGGGTTGCAGCGATGTATAATAGCATTGGTTCGCCCATGTTGGGCGCGGCCGGGACCGGATTTGTTGCCAATATGGCTTTGATTTCTTCGAGTCCGGCCGTGGCGGCATCCGTCCACTCGAAGTGTTCGGTGCGCCGCAGGAGGCGATAAAAGGGTAATGCCTTTTCTCCTAAGCAGGAGATAAAGCGGCTTAGAGCCGCCACGCATCGAGTCAATTTTTGTATTTGTTTGAGGTCTTTTGGGATATCCAATTGTGACAGAGCTCGGATCTTGGCTGGGTTTGCTTCAATTCCTCTATTGGATACAATGAAGCCCAAGAGCTTTCCGGCTGGTACGCTGAAAACGCATTTTTCCGGGTTGAGCTTAATGTCATATGCTCGGAGATTGTCGAATGTGAGCCTTAAGTCGCTCTACTAGAGTTTCGACATGCTTGGATTTGTGACCACATCGTCTCGTATGCATCCACTTGTTTTGCTGATCTGGTTTGCGGACATATACGAATCATGCGCTGATATGTTGCGTCGGCGTTTTGAGCCGAAGGGCATTGTGTTGAAGCGAGAATGGGCCGTATGGAGTGATGAATGCCGTTGCGGCTTGGTGCAGCTCTGCCATCTTAATTTGGTGGTAGCCGAGTATGTCGTCGAGGAAGCACAATGAATCGTGTCCTGCGGTAGCGTCGATAATTTGATCGATGCGGGGAAGGGGAAGGATCCTTTGGGCAAGCCTTATTAAGGTCCTTGAAATCGACACACAGCGCGCGAAATTTGTCCTTCATTGGTACCATTACCGAGTTTGCTAGCCGATCTGGATGTTTTATATCTCTAATGAATCCGGCCTCCAATAGTTTGGCTAGCTCCTCTCCCATGGCCTGTCTCTTAGGTTCGGGAAACGCCAAGAGCTTGTTTGGTAGCTTGAATCCTTTTAGGATATTTAGGTGTGCTCGGCGGCGGCGTGGGATTCTGGCATGTCACGAAGGTGCCGAGGCAAAGATGTCCCAATTTTCGCGTAGGAATTCTCGTGGTAGTGCGGCGTCTACATCGAGGGTTTAAGCGTGCCCCGATGGAGGCCGTTTTTGTAGGGTCCGTTGGATGGACTTGGAATTTGACTATTTAAATCCGCCCGGTTTAAAAGAGGTGGACTTGGATCTCTTATCGAGTATCACATCGTCCCTGTTTCACCGTGGAGCGCTTGTGCAAGTGAGTTCCTCCGCCGCTAGGGCTTCGGATAGTGCCTCAAGGGCAAGTGCGGCTGTTTTATTTTCGGCGCGGAGTGCTATGTCCGGGTCACTAGCAAGAGTGATGATTCCATTGGGTCCGGGCATTTTGAGCTTCATGTACCCGTAATGGGGTATAGCTTGAAAAATTGTGAATGCCTCTCGCCCTAATAGAGCGCGGTATCCGTTGCTGAACAGGGCCACTTGGAATGTGACCTCCTCGGACCTGTAATTATCCGGCGTGCCGAACACCACATCGATGTGATTTTTCCCAGACAAAGATGCTTCCCGGTGAGGATTATTCCTCTAAAGGTTGTCTTTGCTTCGCTCAATGCGGCTCCGATCTATTTCCATTTTTGAAGGGTTTCCTCGTAAATGAGGTTTAATCCGCTGCCGCCATCCATGAGTACCTTGGTAAGGCGAAATCCACTATTGGATGAGGACCAATGCGGTGGTGCTCGGGCTGTTCGAATTTAGGTTAAATCACTTTGGCGTTAAAGGTAATAGCCGTGTCACTCCATGGATTTATTGTTGCTACAGTGGACTTGGAAGGCTGCGGGTGTTCGTTTCGCATATTATTTGATCTTGAAAGTTTGAAGACTGTTAATACCGTCTTTGGTATTCTTTGGGCTGGTGCTCTGAGCTAGAAGCTCTTCGCCACTTTTGGCCACTGCCGTAGTATCCAACATGCTCTAAGGCTATGAGTTGGAGTGGCGCCCTCTGTACTATGAATTTTGCAGGGTCCATTGAGCCATCCCTCCAGTACGGTTCCATGCCCTTTAGAGGGTTTTTTCTTTTTGGTATTTAACCCAGGTGCCTGGTAATGATGCACCCTTTTACTTTGGACTAGGGTTGTGTTCAAGGCCGGATTATCCCAAAATTTGATTTCGGTTTTCCAGGCGCTCTCCATCGCATAGTAGTTTCGTACTATGGACGCCAAGTCAGCAAAGCGTGTAATTTCGCGACAACTTACGGCGTTGAGAATTCCTTCATCCGTGCAATTAATGCAGAAGAATGAAATTGCGTCCTCTTCACGGCAGTCCTTTATCCTGTTCATGACCAGGAGGAATCGGCCCGATAATGATGTCTTGTTTATTGAGCTCTTGCGGATTTGGGATAGATCGCTTATGTTTGGGTGGGCGGGTGGAGTTAAATTCCGAACTCCGTCCGATCTAAGACTCAGGGGCCAAGAAGTTTCCGAACTTGGAAGCTTGGGTTCTTGGACGTTGTCCGATGAATCTAGCCCGCTGCCTGACTTTAAGTTCAGGGCTTGAGTGGTGTTCTCCCCTCTGCGGGAATCCGGCATGGAGGGGTCAGGAATCCGGACATAGCTAGTCCTTAAGATAGAAGAAGGGTCGCCATATTGTTCCTCTACCACAGCAACGTGGTGGGTAGCACAGGGAGAGTTAATCTCTCTCGGATCGGTTTTAGGCCCAATCTGGTCGTGATACATGGCGACTCGAGCGGTGATGCGATCCAAGAGCTCGTTTAAGGAAGAGAGCTCCATCAGATCTAACTTGCTTTCGGCGAGTTCCGAGTTAGCGTGAAGATTGCTTTTGATGACGAGAAGTCATCGTCTTAGCAATGCGGACGAACAGCGATCATAAGAAAACCGCTTAGCCGGAGAGTTTGGCCGATGGCCAAAGCTCCTTTAGCAATGGTGCCGTCTTTAAAGGCGGGGACGAGGCATCCTTCGATGGTGACGCAGAGGAACTCTCAATGAAAGCACCAATGTCGATTGTCAAAACCGGCGGATCTCGGGTAGGGGTCCCGAACTGCGTCTAGGCGGATGGTAACGGAGACAAGGGACACGATGTTTTTACCCAGGTTCGGGCCCTCTCGATGGAGGTAAAACCCTACTCCTACTTGATTAATATTGATGATATGGGTAGTACAAGAGTAGATCTACCATGAGATCGGAGAAGCTAAACCCTAGAAGCTAGCCTATGGTATGATGTTGTTAGATCCTCTACGGACTAAAACCCTACAGTTTATATAGACAGGAGAGGGTTAGGGTTACACAAAGTCGGTTACAATGGTAGGAGATCTACATATCCGTATGCCAAGTGAGGAGTCCTGGATTAGGGTGTCGAGATAGCCGAACTATCACCGTTGGCGGACTCTGGACTATGAAGATACAAGATTGAAGACTTCGTCCCGTGTTCGGATGGGACTTTCCTTGGCGTGGAAGGCAAGCTTGGCGTCTGGATATGTAGATCTCCTACCATTGTAACCGACTGTAACCCTAACCCTATCCGGTGTCTATATAAACCGGAGGGTTTTAGTCCGTAGGGACGAACAACAATCATACCATAGGCTAGCTTCTAGGGTTTAGCCTCCTTGATCTCGTGGTAGATCTACTCTTGTACTACCCATATCATCAATATTAATTACAGAGTAGGGTTTTACCTCCACCGAGAGGGCTCGAACTCAGGTAAAACATCGCGTCCTTGTCTCCCCTGTTACCATCCGCCTAGACGCACAGGACCCCTCTACCCGAGATCCGCCGGTTTTGACACCGACATTGGTGCTTTCATTGAGAGTTCCCCTGTGTCGTCACCTTTAGGCCCGATGCCTCCTTCGATCATCAACAACGACGCGGTCCAGGGTGAGATTTTTCTCCCCGGACAGATCTTCGTATTCAGCGGCTTTGCACTGCGGGCCAATTCACTTGGCCATCTGGAGCAGATCGAAAGCTACGCCCCTGGCCATCAGGTCAGATTTGGGAGTTTGAACTACACGGCTGACATCCACGGAGACTTGATCTTCGACGGATTCGAGCCACAGCCAAGCGCGCGCCTTGTCTCGATGGGTATGATCTAGCTACTGCCGCGAGCAGTGTCACGGAGGCCACACGGCGTCCGCTCAGACCCTTAGCTCGGAGCCGACTTCGGCCGATCGAGGATGATCGGCTGGACACCGCCTCGGGGCTACGATCTCTACTGGCGATTGAGCGAACACCACCCCTGTCCTTTGCAAAGCCCGTGACTCACGAGGTGCGGACTCCTCTCCGGACTCGAACCTCGTGGCGCCCTGCCAATCAAATCCGATTGGGCACGGTTATGGAGTTCACTTTGCGCCGGACATTTTCAAAGACTCGCCCTTTGGCGACATCCACGAATGCACTAAAGTCTCTCTCTTTATCAGGAGAGCCCTGGCGGACTTTGGTCGGGAAGGTTGGGATGCGGACGACGAAGAAATTCAACGCCCACCCACCACCCACTTTGTAGCCACTGTCGAAAGCTTAAACGACGTGCTCGATTTCGACTCCGAACACATCGACGGTATGGACGACGATGTAGGAGACAACCATGAACCAGCACCTATTGGATACTGGACAGCCACCTCATCCCACGATGTATACATAGTGGATACACCTAAAGGAAGTGATGACGAGGAACAACGGGACGCTACGAAGGATAAATCCCTCGAAAAGCGGTCAAAACGGCAACGTAAACGCCGCACCAAGTCCCGCCTCGACAAAGACGGCAGCCACACAGACCCAGCCATAGAGCGGGGCGAACGGCGGACGGCGAACATGCCATTGAACAACCGTCCGAACAGGACAACTGGATAAACAACCCGTCCCGGCGAAGATAACGATCGGACGATCTCACACCGGACAAGTTGTTGGAGCAGAAGAACCTCCACAAAAGGCTGCGTCGCCATCGCTTTGACACTGAAAAAGAAGAAGCGGAAGCTCAAAACAGCGGAAGATGCACTCGAGAATCAGATGGAGCAAAGTACTCAACAGCCGCAGACAAATCTGGCGACAATCGTCAAACAAAGAGCTACACGAGCGCAAACTACTGCCGAATTCGATGAGGAGGCCTTAGAGCCCCCCAATCAAAGACCAAAGAGAGCCGCCGGTCGGATGAGCGACCACATGACAAGCATAGAGCGGCAAGCAGCGCCGCACACAATCCGGCACGCGATCCGCATAAGGATTCGCACCAAAAGGATGGCCCAGTTAGATCCATCTACGGGCCAAGAAATCAAGCTCTTCTAAGCAATGCAACACGCCAAATATCCGGACATCATGGCACACCCAAATATAGGGGTGCCGCACACCCCCTAGGTTTCACCGATGAGGTCTTTGGATCACGAATTTCCAGCAGGATTTAAACCCGTAAACATGGAGGCATACAACGGGACAACAGACCGGGAGTGCAGATTGAGGATTACATCCTCCACATACACATGGCTAGAGGAGATGATCTCCACGCCATACAAAATACTTACCCTCAAGCTCAAAGGGCCAGCACGACAACGGCTTAAAAGCCTCCTGAAAATACCATTGGAAGTTGGGAAGAGCTTGAGGATGCTTTTGAACAAATTTTCAAGGGACTTATGTCCGCCCTCCGGATCTGAGACGATTTAAGTCACATAACTCAACAACCCGGAGAGTCAGCCCATAAATTCTGGAACAGGTTCCTCACCAAAAAGAACCAAATAGTCGATTGTCCGGACGTCAAGCCTTAGCAGCTTTCAAACACAACGTCCGAGACGAATGGCTACTTGAGCACCTTGGCCAAGAAAAGCCAAGAACAATGGCCGCACTAACAAGCCTCATGACCCGCTTTTAGCGGGAGAGGATAGTTAATTTGGCAAGATGTAGTACCAGCGACCCAAGTACATCCAAGTCGAGATGGAAGCTGAAACCACGACGCAGCAAGGACCAGCACCGGACAAGGGAAGCAGCCCAAAGAGCGGCGATCAACGCCGGATTCAAAAGCTCGGCGAGAATCATAAAAAACTGCCCCTCAAGGATAACAGCCACGAGCTATCCAACTTAAACAAAATCTTGGACAAAATATGCCAAATCCACAGTATCCCCGGGAAGCCTGCAAACCATACCCATAGAGATTGTTGGGTCTTCAAGCAGTCAGGCAAACTCAATGCCGAACACAAGGGGTTCGACACCAAGCGAGGGCGATGACGAACCCCACAAGCGAGCACCGGAAAACAAAAGAATTTCCCACAAGAAGTCAAAAGCAGTAAACTCACTTCAAGTGACAGGAAGGAAAATCAGAGCGCCCATAGAAATACGCACCGCACGGCCTATCCCAATGAGTCCCAACATTGGTTGTCAAAACCAATCACCTTTGATCATTAGGATTACTCGGAAGTATCCGGACGCAGGATGGACTGCCCCGATATTAGATCCTATAATTGGCGGACTCCAATTCACGAAGTCCTAATGGGCCGGTGGTAGTGATCTAAACCTGCTATATCGAGGACACAATCCATAAAATGGGGATAGACTCAACCAAAATTACCACAGCAACACCTCCTTCAAGGGGTAATGCCGAGCCTATACGCCCATTATGCGGGCTCCCTCATCGCTAGAAGTTGTGTTCGGCTCGTCCGACAACTTCCGCTGCAAAAAGTTAACCTTCCATATCGCCCCATTCAAAAGTAGCTATCAAGCACTATTGGGACGGGAAGCTTTCGCCCGCTTTAACGCAATACCGCATTATGCATCTCTTACACTTAAAATGCCCGGTCCACGGCATCATCTCATTAAAGGGAAGTATCAAGTGTTACTCGAGCACGGAGAACGTGAGACTACGAGCAGTCACACACTAATCCGGCTCCGCTAAACCAAGCACTGAACAGGTCATTCGGACCCGGACACGGCTAGACGAGTCCGGCGTAAACATATAAAGGCCTACTAACCGCACACCCCGTACAAGGGGCTGCATACATGTACAACAAGAGACAATAAGGCTCAATTTTATTAAACTTTTGAATCATACTCCGTTTATTTAATATAAAGTACATTTTTATACGATCTTTCTTCAACTAAGTTCTTCTCCTTCTACAGATGAACACCGTACTACACCCGTCCGAGGATACGGCTGCAACGGAGACACAGCGCAGGCGTGCGATGGGGACCCGCTGCAAGGATTCTTTTCGATTAAGACCCTGCGTAAACCTTTCTTCTGTCTCTTGTTGATACACATCCCCGGTTTCTTGCTATAACCAAGGAGGAGGCTGGCGTTTTGGCATCGGGCGTCGAGAAATTTTTGGCGTGCACTGACACTGAGGGCTTAGGGCATTTTCTGCCCGTTTTCATAAAGACCGAATACCTTAGGGAGTGTTCGGCGTCTCGAGTTAGGCCTTATATGCATCAGCTCCGAATCATGTCTTTGGTCAAATGTTGGGTTTGCCCGGCTCCTGTGTTTTGCTGCCTTACGTTCCGTTCTATCGGCTAACGCGGCACCAGGAGAACTACTGCGATTGTGCCCCGGTTCGGCCTGGTGTCGGCCTGGTGAGCACCTCAAAGAGAGAAAGCCAAAATACCGTCATGATGTAGCGTGAGACTGGTCAACCACTCGATGACCCACCGGAATGTTTAGAATTCCTCCGCATTAACGAAGGACCGTTTCGGTCGAGGCACATCTGGCGCCCCGAATTCGGGAGAGCGCGGTGCCCCTAGGGGCTATATAGTAGCTCCACCATCGAACTACTATGGCTAAGTGAAAGTGATAAAGCATTATAGTCCGGTTGCCTAGTTTGCTACGCTATCACCTCCTTTACAGGACCAAGACGTTGGATTAAGTGTGAAAATCGCCTTTTTGCAAACACCCCGCACTATGTGCGTGAAAGGCTCAAGGACTGCATCTTTCGGGTTATATACACATATACATTACATTAACGGCACATGAGGTATTTTACTACTTGAATGCACAAGTATAAAAAGCCCTTATATTATATAGAAACATTGTTTACTTAAATAATACATGTCATTAGAACATAATATCCTTGAAACTTTGCGTCTCTATTAAATAGGCATACTGTAGGACTTCCTCAAAATAGTGCTTTCGGCGGTACAAACTTCTGTCGAATCACAGGATGCAACGTCGGTGGCCTTCATCTCCGCCCGGTATGTCTTGACATGGGCAAGAGCCATCCAGCGCACCCTCTATGCATCTTGACCGCTTCATTGCATTAATATGCGTCACCGCACCAAGGAACTTCTTCACCAAGCCAATATAACTCTTGACTCGGGCCTGTTGCCACAAATGAGTCACGACATCCTTCATGGCAAGTCTGGACAACCTATTCAGCTCAGCCCATTCGGCCCAAACGATCGGCCAATGGAAGCGGGCCTCTGGACTATGGAACTGCGACCAAAAAGCTCTTCCATTCATGATCCTTTTGGCCTCGGAAGTGTTCGTCAGCGTCTGCGGCACTTCTGCCGCTAAGTCCAGATAAGCATCCTCCGCACCCCACAGTGGCCAACTGAGCATACTTAGGATCCGTGAATTTCCTCCACTTGACGAAAAAGTCTTTCCGGCCGCAATATCTTGACTGGCCCGCAGCTCCTCTTTCATAGCTCTCATCGCAGAAGCGAGCATCCTTGGCCTCGATGGTGGCCTTTTCCAGTCCTCTTGTTCCGCTCGACCTTCCTTTTCAAGAAGCTCATAGCGGTCGGTAGCATTCTTCAACTTTACGGCCATTTCTTTCTTGCTTCGATAGTGAGCAGCCTGTTAAGCTCTCGGCTCTTGACGCTTTTAAAGGCAGCCGCATCACTTTTTTCGGGCTTGCTCCTTGGCTCGGCGAGTTCCGCCCGAAGGCTCTCCATGGCTGCGGCACCATCTGCGTCAAGCATACATGTTGTAAAGGCACATACATTGCTACCTTACCGGTGTCCGCGGAGAAGCTGCATACCTTGTGACTCGTCAAGCCGCTTATTGACAAAGCGCGATGTCGGCATCCGCCACGTCAAGTTGCCGCTTTAGTTGACAAATTCATCGATCCGGCTTGCCACGGACGCTTTGCCACCTACATAGGAAGAGCGCATATTATACCAGGATTATGATCCTTGGCGGCAGCACTTTTGACAACGCACCGAGTCTCAGGGGCTACTATCTATACAGGGCGCATTCTATATGCAAAACTGTCAGAAGGTACAACATTTTGCGTACCTCAAAACCTGCCAGTAAACTTATGACGGCTTCATGCAATCCGCTTTCAGCGGATGAAATCCTTTCAATCACCGTACCCATTAACGCACGGTGATCTTCCGAGATAGACGCTCGCCCGAGCAGATCTTTCAGCTCCTCCGACCGTACACCAGTCGGTGCCGGACTCGTCCGATGGCCTTTTTCAAAGGCCGGACGCGAAGGGCTTTGAGGGGACATTCGACTGCCTTCGGGCCCCGCCGGATTCGGAGAAACCCTCCGCGACGACACCTCAGGGTCGTCCGCCTCGCATGACGGTGATGATGCAGCGGAGGCGTTCGCTCTCCATCATCTCCGGATCAAGATCCCCTGAAGACGAGCTCTGCTGTGAAGGGCTGAGATCCGAACTATAAGGTAAACTTTCGGTTACCTTCAGAAATAAAACGGGGATGTCTCTCTTTTAAAGAAAAAAATGCCCCCCTTTACTTACGGCTCGCTGGAGGGCTGATCTCCTTGGGGAAATAGTGCGGCCGGGGCATCTCCTAGCGCAGGACCCTCCGGCAAAGATTTCTTCCCTTGCTTCGAGGTCTTGGTCTCCGGATCTTCAGAGGCGGTCCTCTTCTCCCCTTGGAGGGAGGGATTCCCGATCCCCCCTTTCTTGATAACCTCCTTCACGGAGGTAGTAGTTCCCTTGTTCCCCCCTTCGCCTTCTTCAAAAGGCCTGACCTTTAGCATCTTGGTTAAAAGCGAGGATCCGGCGTGAGTGCGAGGGGAGGGCGGACACTGATCGGTTTGGTTTTGTTATCCACTCCTGTTTAAAGGATAGCTCTTTTAAGGGCAAGTTTATGATAAATATGCGGATAGCATGTCTGGGTACAAGACTACTTACTTGAGTATCCGGGCGATTGCAGCTCAGACCTGCGTCCTCGGTTATGTCCGGACACATTGCTTGTGATCCGAAGAACAGTTGGTACATCTCCGCAGGCGTTCGCCCATAAAATGTTGGAGAGCTCGTGGTGCCTCCGGATTAAACTCCCACAGGCGGAGGCGGCGTGTGCAGGGGCAAGGCGCGACGAATCAGCATGACCTGCGCTACTCGACCAGATTGATCTCTCTCTCTAGGAGGTCTCGAAAGCAGCCCCTGCAGAGGTGCGTCCTTGGGCCGGTCCCAGTCGAGCCCTTTATTGACCCATGGCGCCAACCGCGGTGGAGGACCCGAGCCCGAAAGGCAGGTGGCGCCACCCATTTGGTGCCCACAGGAGCTGTGATATAAAACCACTCCTGTTGCCCCAGTGAGCTCCTCTTGAAAAGAGCCCTCGGGCCATGGGCGTCGGCATTCTTGCTTATAACAGCCCCTACACTCTGCCTGATACCCCTTGATCATCTTCGGCTCCACTTTCAAGGTCTTGAGCCACAATCCGAAGTGAGGGGTAATGCGGAGGAAGGCTTCACATACGACAATGAATGATGAGATGTGGAGGATGGACTCCGGATCCAAGTCATGAAATTCCAGCCCATAATAAAACATGAGCCCCCTCACGAAGGGGTCCGTTGGGAAGCCTAAACCCCGAAGGAAGTGAGACACGAACACCACGCTCTCACCAGGCTCGGGAGTGGGAATAACCTGCCCTTGGGCAGGTAGCCTATGCGAAATTTCGCCGGTTAGATACCTGGCGTCTCTCAGCTTTAGCACATCTTCTTCCGTGACGGAGGAAGACATCCACCGGCCGTGCAGGTCGGAGCCGGAAATCGTTGAAGGTCCGAAGTGCCTGAATCTGGAGCTTTGGGTGTTGGAACTCGAGGCGAGGGGCGGACTCGATTGAGATTGAAAGAAAAGAGCGGGCCTTGGTCTCGTTATAAAGAGGTTGAATACCAAGAGCCCTCCCGTGTGATTCGAGACTAGCCTTGATGGAGGCGTGCCAGCAAACACGGTTGGGTTACCTGCGCCCGTATTGATGAGAATCCCGGAATAAGGGGGACACGATCTGCTTTGACAAGGCGTGCCAAGGAAAACCGCCTCGCTAACGCAGCCCGATGTGAGTGCAGTAAAAGCGATTGAATAAAGAGTTGGCCGTGGCGTGATGGCACTTTGCGGAATACGTCGGCCAGATTGATTTTGTGTAAATATTATTCTCTCTCTGATTGTTATGTGGAAATTATTTTGCAGAGCTGGACAACATCCTTGTGTTCCAAATCTTCTATGAAGTATTGAGGAGGAACCTGCCTTGCAATGCCGAAGACAATATGCGCCGGACTAAATCGTCATTGAAGCCTGGTTCAGGGACTCTTGAGGAGTCCTGGATTAGGGGTGTCCGGATAGCGAACTATCACCGTTGGCGGACTCTGGACTATGAAGATACAAGATTGAAGACTTACGTCCCGTGTCCGGATGGGACTTTCCTTGGCGTGGAAGGCAAGCTTGGCGATCTGGATATGTAGATCTCCTACCATTGTAACCGACTACATGTAACCCTAACCCTATCCGGTGTCTATATAAACCGGAGGGTTTTAGTCCGTGGGGACGAACAACAATCATACCATAGGCTAGCTTCTAGGGTTTAGCCTCCTAGATCTCGTGGTAGATCTACTCTTGTACTACCCATATCATCAAAATCAATCAAGCAGGAGTAGGGTTTTACCTCCACCGAGAGGGCCCGAACCTGGGTAAAAACATCGTGTCCCTTGTCTCCTGTTACCATCCGCCTAGGCCTTGCAGTTGGGACCCCCTACCGAGATCCGCTGGTTTTGACACCGACACCAAGCTTGCCTTCCACGCCAAGGAAAGTCCCATCCGGACACGGGACGAAGTCTTCAATCTTGTATCTTCATAGTCCAGGAGTCCAGCCAAAGGTGATAGTTCGGCTATCCGGACACCCCCTAATCCGGGACTCCCTCACTTGTCCAAATCATATTCGTTGAAAATCTCAAGCATCTCATTCTTCCAAGAACTGTAGAACTCTCCGTCAAGCATAGGCACTCTACGTCTAATAATCCCGATCTTAGACTCATCCATGTTCCTCCAATGGTGATTAAACCAAAGCAATAGAGACCAATGCTCTTATACCAATTGAAAGGATCGAGAAGAGGGGTCTAGAGGGGGTGATTAGACCCTTAACAAGTAAAAGTGGCAGTTTTTAAGTTCTTCAAGTTAAGGTGGAATTTTAGCACAAGTTTAAGCATTCAAAATACATTTCAAGCAAGCATGACACGAGTATATGCAGCGGATAAGGTAAAGCATGCTAATTGCAAGAAAGTAAAGGGATGGGATTGGAGTGTGCAAATGCAATGAAGACACATAGATTTTTGGCGTGGTTCCAATAGGTCGTGTTACCGTACATCCATGTTGATGGAGACTTCAACCCATGAAGGGTAACGGTTGCGCGAGTCCATGGAGGGCTCCACCCACGAAGGGTCCACGAAGGAGCAACCTTGTCTATCCCACCATGACCATTGCCCATGAAGGACTTGCCTCACTCGGGTAGATCTTCATGAAGTAGGCGATCTCCTTGACCTTACAAACTTCTTGGTTGAACTCCACAACTTGACAGAGGCTCCCAAGCAACACCTAACCAATCTAGGAGGCACCACTCTCCAAGAGGTAACAAATGGTGTGTTGATGATGAACTCCTTCCTCCTGTGCTTCAAATGATAGTCTCCCCAACACTCAACTCTCTCTCACGGATTTGGATATAGTGGAAAGATGATTTGAGTGGAAATCAACTTGAGGAAGGCTAGAAATCAAGATTCTTGTGGTAGGATTGGTATATCTTGATCTCAACACATGAGTAGGTGGTTCTCTCTCTGAAAATGTATGGTGGAAGTGTAGGCATTTTCTGATGGCTATCTCACATAAGGAGAAGGGGTGGATGGGTATATATAGCCTCCACACAAAATCCAACGGTTACACACATTTGACCCATCTTGGTGAGATGGAATAGCTAAACTTGGTGAGACCAATTAGTTCAAAATGTGAACGTTAGGAATCTCGGTGGGACCGACTGGAACAACTCAGTGGGACCGATGTGATAGAGCTTAGGGAAAACCTCATCTTAGTGGTGCCGATTGCATCAACTCGGTGAGACCGAAGTGAAGCAATAGAGCAACCGAGAATTGTTCAAGCCGTCTCGGTGAGACCAATTGCAATTTCGGTGAGACCAAAATAATTGCAACTAATAACAGGGAGTTGGCAAGGCCATCTCAGTGTGACCAAACTGTTAGGGTTTCTGGCTGTGGGTATGTCATATGAACTCGGTGGCGCCGGATAGAATGAATAGGTGGGGCTGAGCTGGAGTTTAGGGTTTTGACATATTTGGACGGAGAAAGTGGTTGAGGGTTTAGGAGCAATATCACTTAGTGCTACTTCCTAAAGGGTGATGCAACAAAGTAGAGATAAGTATTTCCCTCAGTTTGAGAACCAAGGTATCAATCCAGTAGGAGGTACAAGCAAGTCTCCAATCTATGCACCTGCACAAACAATCAAACACTTGCACCCAACACGATAAAGGGTTGTCAATCCCTTCACGGTCACTTGCAAGGATGAGATCTGATAGAGATAGATATAAAAGATAACGAAAACATAAAACAAAGTAAAAACAAATAAATTGCAGCGAGGTATTTTGGGTTTTTTGGTTTATAGATCTGCAAATATATGATGGAAAATAGACCAGGGGGCCATAGGTTTCACTAGAGGCTTCTCTCTTGAAAGAAAATAATACCGTGGGTGAACAAATTACTGTCAAGCAATTGATAGAAAAGCGCAAAGTTATGAAGATATCCAAGGCAATGATTATGAATATAGGTATCATGTTCGTGTCAAGTAGACCGAATCATGCCTGCATCTACTACTATTACTCCACACATCGACCGCTATCCAGCATGCATCTAGAGTATTAAGTTCAAAAGAACGGAGAAATGCCTTAAGTAAGATGACATGATGTAGAGGGATAAACTCAAGCAATATGATGAAACCCCATCTTTTTACCCTTGATGGCAACAATACAATACGTGCCTCGCTACCCCTACTTTGTCACCTGGTGAGGACACCGCAAGATTGAACCCAAAACTAAGCACCTCTCACATTGCAAGAACAACCAATCTAGTTGGCTAAACCAAACCGATAATTCAAAGATAAATACAAAGATATCAAATCATGCATATAAGAATTCAGAGAAGATTCAAATAATATTCATAGATAATCAGATCATAAATCCACAATTCATTGGATCTCGACAAACACACCGCAAAAGAATATTACATCGGATAGATCTCCAACAACAACGAGGAGACATTGTATTGAAGATCAAAGAGAGAGAAGAAGCCATCTACCTACTAGCTTTGGACCCGTAGTTCTATGGTAAACTACTCACGCTTCATCAGAAGGGCAATAGAGTTGATGTAGAAGCCCTCCGTGATCGAATCCCCCTCCGGCAGGGTGCTATAAAAGGCCCCAAGATGGGATCACATGGGTACAGAAGGTTGCGGTGGCGGGAAAGTATTTTGGTGTACCCTTCTGGTCGTTTGGGATCATTTCTGAATTTATAGGCCAAGAATTAAGGTTGGAGGAGCTCCGAGGGGCCCAAAAGCCCTCAGGGCCCCCCTAGGGTGCGCCCCTGAGGCTTGTGGCCTCCTCAGGACTCCTCTAACTTATTCTCCAAGGCCTACGTGTGTCTTCTAGTCCAAGAAAAATCATCGCGAAAGTTTTATTCCGACTTCGTTTGGTATTCTTTTTCTGTAAAACTCAAAAACAAGGAGAAAACAGGAACTGGCACTGGGCTCTAGGTTAATAAGTTAGTCCCAATAATAATATTAAATAGCATATTAATGCTTATAAAACATCCAAAACAGATAATATAATAGCCTGGAACAATAAAAAATTATAGATATGTTGGAGATGTATCAAGCATCCCGAGGCTTAATTCCTGCTCGTCCTCGAGTAGGTGATTACCCACAAGTACATGGCATTGCAACAGTTTTCAAGGGTAGAGTATTCAACCTAAATTTATAGATTCGACACAAGGGGAGCTAAAGAATACTTGCAAGTATTAGCAGTTGAGTTGTCAATTCAGCCACACCTGGAGATTAATTATCTGCAGCAACGTGATCAGTAGCAAAGTAATATGATAGTTTTGATAATAGTAGCAGCAACAATGGTAACGATAACAGTGATAGCTGTAGTTTTGTAATAAGTGCAATAGTAACGATAGCAGTAGTAACTTAGCAAGAACAATATAAGATAAATTCGTAGGCATTGGATCGGTAATTTGTTGGCTGATATTCATCATGTGACAGTCATAACCTAGGGCGATATGGCACTAGCTCCAGTTCATAAATATAATGTAGGCATGTATTCCGTAAATAGTCATACGTGCTTATGGTAAGAACTTGCATGACATCTTTTGTCCTACCCTCCCGTGGCAGCAGAGTCCAATTGAAAACTAAGGGATATTAAGGCCTCCTTTTAATAGAGAACCGGAACAAAGCATTAACACACGGTGAATACATGAACTCCTCAAACTACGGTCATTACCGGGAGTGGTCCCGACTATTGTCACTCCGGGGTTGCCGGATCATAACACGTAGTAGGCGACTATAACTTGCAAGATCAGATCTAGAACATGGATATAATGTTGATAACATAAACGGTTAAGATTTGAAACCATGGCACCCGGGCCCAAAGTGACAAGCATTAAGCATGCCAAAGTCATAGCAACATCAATCTCAGAACATAGTGGATACTAGGGATCAGGCCCTAACAAAACTAACTAGATTACATGATGAATCTCATCCAACTCCTCACTAACCAGTGAGCCTACGAAGGAATTACTCACTCCCGGTGGGGAGCATCATGGAATTGGCGATGGAGAAGGGTTGGTGATGATGAAGATCGAAGATCCCCCTCTCAAAGCCCCAAAGCGGACTCCAAATCGGCCTTAGATGAAGAGCAGGAGGTGGCCAGGCGGCTCCGTCTCATGGAACGCGATAATTCTTTCTCCCTGATTTTTTACGGAAAATGTGATTTTATATAGCGTAGGTTTTGAGTGCTTGGGGCCACCGGTGGGGACAACCCACAGGCGTGCTGGAGGCGCCTGGTGGGTTGTGACCACCAGGTGCCCTCCACAGTGGTTCTTCCTCCGAGAAATTCTCTTTTATTGTGTAAAATTCCTCATAAAGTTTCGTTCCATTAAAGAACTTCTATTTCTGCACAAAAACAACACCATGGTAGTTCTGCTGAAAACAACGCCATCCAGGTTAGTTTCGTTCAAATCATGCATATTAGAGTCCAAAACAAGAGGAAAAGCATTAGGAAAAGTAGATACGTTGGAGCGTATCAACTCCCCAAGCTTAAACCTTTGCTTGTCCTCAAGCAATTCAGTTGATAAACTGAAAGTGAAAAAGAAAAACTTTTACGAACTCTTTTGCTCTTGTTTGCATAATAAGCTTTAACAACACCAGGTTTTCAGCCAACATTATAACTAACCATGCCGACAATAATTCCTAAAAATTATATTAACCCATCTCAATGACATAATCAGCTAGCGAGCAATAATAAGATATCTCAAACAGCAATACGTTATCAAAACAACCATGATATAACATGACAATAGTGGTATCTCGCTAGCGCTTTCTGAGACCGCAAAACATAAATGCAGAGCACCTCCAAAGTTCAAGCAACGACTAAACATTGTAATTCATGGTAGAAAAGATCCAGTCATAATGCACCCAACATTAGCTACACACAATGCATCAGCATGATAGCAGTGCTCTCAGGTTCTGGCGCTTATTTTAGAAGGTGATGAGACAACATAAAAGTAAATAGAAAGTCCCTTCACGGAGGGAAGCAGTGATTTGCAGCGGTGCGAGAGCTCAAGTTTTTAAAACAAAGGTAAATGATATTTTGAGAAATGCACCCTTCTTGTTTACTTCACGACCATCAGTTATCGAAATATTCAATGCTAAGCACGCTAGTGGCGGTTCCCAAGAGATAAAAGTAAAGGAGTACTCCCCTCCACCAACAATCACACTCCACGGCTTGTCCGAAACAAGCAGGTGCCGTCCATACCAACAATAGTCCGGGGAGTTTTGTTTAATTATTTGCAATTTGAGTTAAGACTGGGAATCCCTATTACCGCCCTTTTCTCGTGACATGGTGAGTGAATAAACAGTCATCCTGAGAATAACCCGCTTAGCATGGAAGATACCGACTACCTCTTGTCGTTCCATGAACGATCCAGGCACACAAAAAGGATATTTATTTGAAGTTTTTAGAGATGGCACATGCAAATTTACTTAGGACGGCAGGGTAATACCGCATATAGGTAGATATGGTCGACTCATCTGGAATAACTTGGGTTCAAGGTTTTTGATGTACAAGCAGAAATCCCACTTAGTACAGGCGAAGGCTAGCAAATAGGTTGAGAAATGGCCAGCTAGAGAGCAACAAAGGTCATGAACATGCATTATGCATAAGTAACATTGGACACTAGCATGAGTAGGATATGAACACCATGAACATAAATATCATAGAGGCTATGTTGGTTTTGATTCAACTACATGCATGAACATGTGCCAAGTCAAGCCACCGAACATTCGTGAGGAGGATACAATATCATCATACTACATCACAATCATTTTAATGCAATGTTGATATCCAAGATAAATCATTATCCACCCCTAGCTACTTATGCATGGCATGAGAAACTATAATCTCTAATTGTCATTGCAAACATGTTTAATCATAATGGGATGAATCATGGATACTAGGTTAAATATATTTACAAAAACAGAACAAGTCGAGTTCATACCTGTTTCTCTCTGCCATGGGCAGTTCATCAAATATCGTCATTATTGCCTTTCACTTGCATGGCCGAACGATGTGAAAATAATAGTAGTGCAAGAGTGCCGTGGACTAAGCTGGAATCTGCAATCATTTTATTCAACCGGAGAAGACAAGGTAGTATGGCCTCTTTGTTAGATCAACAGTTATGCATATGAGAGCCACTCAACATTTTCATCGTGGTCTTCTCCTCGGTACGACTCGAATATAAAGAAAAGAAATTCAGAGAAACACACTGAAATATTTTTGGTGTTTTGGTTTTCTTGAACAAGCAAATAAAAGAGAAAAGCAAAAACGAGAAAAACTATTTACACGGGAAAGCTCCCAATAAGCAAAATAAGAACAAGGAAATCTTTTTGGGTTTTCTTTTTAGTGCTACAGCTAACTACTCTAGGAAGAAAAATCAAAAAGAAGCAGGAAATATTTTTGTATTTTCTCAAGGTTTTCAAACACACAAGAAGAAAGCGAGAAAATAAATTTAACATGGATAATACAATGAAAAAGTGTGGACACCGACAAATGGAATGAAATGTGTGAACATGAATGTAATGTCGGTGGGGATACGTACTCCCCCAAGCTTAGGCTTTTGGCCTAACTTGGTAATCAGTCAGTAGTCGAAGAAACCATGGGGTCTCATGTTGAACTGCTGAGGAGCGGACACCTGTGGGTCCCACTTCTGCGGCTCCTCCTCTGCTACAGCTTGATTGTTCCGGTAGGCAATGATATCCGCAAGCATAATCCTGTATCCACCCCTAGCAATAGGATCAAACAAAGCAAGTGCAGGCAATGGAATAATATCACGAGTTCTAACACTGAAAACCAGTTTATACGGAATAGGGATGTGAGGGTAATCAGTAGCAATAAATTGGTGGTGTTCCATGGCCACATGATCTAGGTAAACCTTGGGCAAAGGATAATCATGCAGGCGTATCTCAACGTTAAAGCGAGCCGCCAAACGAGTAGAGTAAATACCACCATGTATTTTACCCTTGGATTTATTAATGTGAAGGCAACATGCCACAATAGCCCCCAAGCTATAAGTGTTGTCGCCCTCAAGTGCACAACGTAAAACAGCAAGGTCTCGGGCACTAAGTGCACCCTCCTTCTCTCTAGCAAGCAAGCATTTTGCAATGAAAAGAGTAAAATAATGAACATCAGGAAAATGCAAGCCAGTGGCGGTGATACTCGACACCCCTCTCTTATCACCCTCTTCAAAGTATAATAAAAGCCTTCAAACTCCGTAGGCCTAGGCTCTACCAAACCACCATCAGAAGGAAGAAAGCATATTTCAGGAAACTCAGTAAGTGGTATCTGATGGGGTTCAGCGTATAACTTAAACTGCACCTCAGGATGATTATTCCTAGGAAGAAAATTAAAACTTTGCACAAAGGAGTTTGTGAGGAGATGATACTGTTCGCATTTATCTGTGATGAAGTCAGTGAGGCCGGCATTAGCAGCATAATGTGCAAACTCTTGAAGGATTCCGGCCCCTTCCATGAACGGGGTATGCGGCCATTCGCATGATCGAACTTCCGCCAATCTCCGGGTTTGGAGATCACTGTCAGACGACTCCCCAGTAACCCCTTGGAGTTCTTCTTGGAAGCAAACTTCCTAAAGATACTTATCTTTTTCCTATGAACAAAATTCTGAAATTTTTAGTCCACAAAATTTTCTCAACAAAACTTTTCAAAATTGATAGCAACTACTCATAGGGATACATAGAGGCCATAGCAAACATTCAAACTACTTAGAACTCTAAGAATTCAACATGCAAGCTCATCTACAGCAGCACTAAGAGTAGCTAATTATTCAAAATATAAACCACTAAAATAAAAACTAATTGGACAAACGGAGGAGTCACATACCAAGCAACAATCCCCCGAAACAGTTTCGGAAATGGAGCTTCGAGCAAAGAGATCGAAATCCGCGGGTTTGAGAGCAAGAACACGAGAGAGAGTGAGCAATGGTGATTTTTTTCTCAAGGTAGGTGATGATGTGGTATGAAGAGTTATGTGAGGGGGCCCACGTGGGGACCACAACCCACCGTATGCGCTTTGGGGGTCTAAGCGCCGCCAGTGGGTTGTGCCCCACAGTGCACCTCCCTCCGATGTTATTTGTACGAAAAAATCTTAAATATTTAGAAAAAATCGTATTATTTTTTAGAGCATTCTGAGAACTTCTATTTTTGGGTCTTCTTTTATTACACGAGAAATTCAGAAAACAGACAAAACATGACATTTTATTTTATTTAACTAATAGAAATAGAATACAAAAGGTAGGGACACAAGGTAGTGCTTATTAAATTCATCAACTTCATACCTCTAAAAAATGATCCATTAATAAGGTTGATCAAGTCTTATTAACAACCACTTTCGATTAGCATGAAACCGAAGAACTTTCGTAAATCACTAAGTTACCTCAGCAGGGGATATGAATGTCCCCAAAATAAGCATTTCATATTTCTTTTGAACAGTAGGTAGAGGTAGTTGAAAACTTCCAATAGTGATTGTCGGAGATTTTTCAATAACATTAATACCATCACTTGGAATTGTTTCTTCGGAAAGTGCACCGTATGCTCATTATCATTGATATGAAAAGTGACCTTGCTTTTATTGCAATCAATAACAGCCCCTCCAGTATTCAAGAAGGGTCTACCAAAGATAACCGATATGTTGTCGTCCTCGGGCATCTCAAGTATAACAAAGTCATCAAAATAGTAACATTAGCAACAACAACGGGCACATCCTCACAAATACCTATAGGTATGGCAGCTGATTTGTCAGCCATTTGCAAAGATATTTCAGTAGGTGTGAGTTTATTCAAATCAGGTCTTTTGTATAAAGAGAAAGGCATAACACTAACACCAGCTCCCAAATCACATAAAGCAGTTTTCACATAATTTCTTTTGATGGAGCAAGGTATAGTTGGTATTCCCGGATCTCCAAGTTTTTAGGTACTCCATATTTAAAAGTATAATTAGCACGCATAATGGAGATTTCAGCTTATGTATTTTTCTCTTATTGGTGATGATGTCTTTCATCTATTTTGCATAAGGAGGCATTTTCAAGATATCAACAATCGTAGAGTACACAAAAGATCGGCCTCAGCATTTCAGCAAAGCGTTCAAATTCTTCATCATCTTTCTTTTAGTTGACTTAGGTGGAAAATGCATAGGTTTTTGAACCCACGGTTCTCTTTCTTTACCGTGTTTTCTAGCAATAAAGTCTCTTTTATCATATCGTGTACTCTTGGGTTGTGGGTTATCAAGATCAACTATAGGTTCTATCTCAACATCATTGTCTGGTTCTTTATTACTTGCTTGAGTATTTTAATGAACCTCATCATTATCTTTTTCATTATGAGAAGGTGAGCATTCATTACCAGATTGAGTTTCAGCATCAGAGATAGAAATTTCATTATCATTATCAGGAGGTTTTTCTATTTCAGGTTCACTAGAGGCATGAAAAGTCCTATCATTTTTCTTCTTCCTTTTCTTTCTAGAAGGACTACGTGCATCAATGTTAACTCTTTGAGAGTCTTGTTCAATTATTTTTGGGTGTCCCTTAGGCTAAAGTGGTTCCGGAGTCATTTTACCTTCTCTAGTTGTTACTCTAACAACAAAGTCACTTATGTTATTATTCATTTCTTCAAGAAACTCTCTTTGAGATTTAGCAACTTGTTCTAACTGATTTTGAACCATAGAAGCATGCTTCCCCACACCTCTAACATCATTTGAAATTCTAAATAACAAGCCACTCAAGTGAGCAATCATATCAAAATTGTATTTCAATTATTTCATAACATTTCCATTGAAGTGATCTTGTTTTCTAATGTAATTTTCAAACTCATAAAGGCATTGGCTAGGGTGCATATTGTGAGGATTGCCATTATCATTGAATTTCATTAGAGAATTTACCTCTACCACCTTAGGGGGTGGTGGTGTGTCAAGCCCATGTATTTCCTCAATAGGGGAAATATTTTTGACATCCTCAGCTTTAATACCTTTTTCCTTCATAGATTTCTTTGCCTCTTGCATATCTTCAGGACTGAGATATAATATACCCCGCTTCTTTGGAGGGGGTTCAGGCGGTGGTTCAGGAAGAGTCCAATCATCATAACTTTTCAATATGTTATTCAATAATTCCTCAGCTTGCCCAATAGTTCGTTCCCTGAAAACACAACTAGCACAACTATCTAGGAAATCCCTAGAAGCATCGGTTAGTCCATTATAGAGGATATCAAGTATTCCATTTTTCTTAAGAGGATGATTAGACAAAGCATTAAGTAATTGGCAAAGCCTCCCACAAGCTTGTGGGAGACTCTCTTCTTCAATTTGTGCAAAGTTAAATATTCCCTGTAAAGCAGCTTGTTTCTTATGAGTAGGGAAATATTTTTCAGAGAAGTAATAAATCATATCTTGGGGACTACGCACACAACCAGGAGCAAGAGTATTATACCAAGCTTTAGCATCACCCTTTAAGGAGAACGGAAATAATTTGAGAATATAGTAATAGCGAGTCTTCTCATCATGAGTAAAAAGGGTGGATATGTCATTCAACTTAGTAAGATGTGCCACAACAGTTTCAGTTTCATAACCATGGAAAGGATCAGATTCAACCAAAGTAATTAATTCTGGGTCGATAGAGAATTCATAATCCTTATCATCAATAAAGATAGGTGAGATAGCAAACTTAGGATCATATTGATCTAGCATTCAAGGATTTTTCTTTATACTTGCATAATAATTTCTCTAGATCATGTCTATCCTTACAAGCAAGAATATCTCTAGTTGTCTCCTCATTCATAACATAACCTTTCGGTACCTTTGGCAATTCATATGTAGGAGGGCTAGTTCTAGTAGGAGTTTCAAGATTTTCAGTTTCAAGCTCATCATCAGTTTCAACAATATCATGTTGTCTTACTCTAGCAATTTGTTCATCAAGAAAATCACCTAGTGGCACATCATCATCATCAAGCAAGGTACTAGCATCATCATAAGTATCATTCATAGCAGAAGCATCATCATCAATAACTTGCGACATATCAGGATTAATGGCATGTGGTGGTGTTGCAAGTTTACTTATAACAGAAGGTGACTGTAAAGCAGAGCTAGATGGCAGTTCCTTACCTCCCCTCGTCTTAGAGGGATAAATCTTAGTCTTAGCATCCTTCAGAGTCTTCATAGTGATAAATTGATAATAATCCCAAGTGACTCAACAAATATAACTATGCTCCTCGGCAACGGCGTCAGAAAAAGGTCTTCATAACCCACATGTATATGGGATCACAACAATTTTCGAGGGAGTATTCAACCCAAATTTATAGATTCAACACAAGGGGAGCCAAAGAATACTTGCAAGTATTAGCAATTCAGTTGTCAATTCAACCACACCAGAAGATTAATTATCTGCAGCAACGTGATCAGTAGCAAAGTAATATGATAGTTTTGATAATAGTAGCAACAGCAATGGTAACGGTAACCGTGATAGCAGTAGTTTTGCAACAAGTGCAACAGTAACGATAGCAGTAGTAACTTAGCAAGAACAATATAGGATAAATTCGCAGGCATTGGATCGGTAATTTGTTTGATGATATTCATCATGTGACAGTCGTAACCTAGGGCGATACAGCACTAGCTCTAGTTCATAAATATAATGTAGGCATGTATTCTGTGAATAGTCATACGTGCTTATGGTAAGAACTTGCATGACATCTTTTGTCCTACCCTCCCGTGGCAGCGGGGTCCAATTGGAAACTAAGGGATATTAAGGCCTCCTTTTAATAGAGAACCGGAACAAATCATTAACACACAATGAATACATGAACTCCTCAAACTACGGTCGTCACCGGGAGTGGTCCCGACTATTGTCACTCCGGGGTTGCCGGATCATAACATGTAGTAGGTGACTATAACTTGCAAGATCGGATCTAGAACATGGATATAATGGTGATAACATAAAAGGTTCAGATCTGAATCATGGCACCCGGGCCCAAAGTGACAAGCATTAAGCATGGCAAAGTCATAGCAACATCAATCTCAGAACATAATGGATACTAGGGATCAGGCCCTAACAAAACTAACTAGATTACATGATGAATCTCATCAACCTCCTCACCGACCAGCGAGCCTACGAAGGAATTACTCACTACCGGTGGGGAGCATAATGGAATTAGCGATGGAGAAGGGTTGGTGATGACGAAGATCGAAGATCCCCCTCTCCGGAGCCCCAAACAGACTCCAGATCTGGCCTCCTAATGAAGAATAGGAGGTGACGGCGGCTCCATCTCGTGGAACACGATAATTCTTTCTCCCTGATTTTTTCCTGGAAAAATGTGATTTTATAGCGTAGGTGTCGGTGTCAAAACCGGCGGATCTCGGGTAGGGGGTCCCGAACTATGCGTCTAAGGCGGATGGTAACAGGAGGCTAGGGACACAATGTTTACCCAGGTTCGGG
The DNA here is from genome assembly GCA_021605145.1 of Aegilops bicornis. Lineage (NCBI taxonomy): Eukaryota > Viridiplantae > Streptophyta > Magnoliopsida > Poales > Poaceae > Aegilops > Aegilops bicornis. The sequence continues at coordinate 362,185,095 of CM038669.1, forward strand.
CCCTCTCTATGGAGGTAATACCCTACTTCCTGCTTGATTGATCTTGATGAATATGAGTATTACAAGAGTTGATCTACCATGAGATCGTAGAGGCTAAACCCTAGAAGCTAGCCTATGGTATGATTGTTGTTGTCCTCTGGACTAACCCCTCCAATTTATATAGACAGGAGGGGCTAGGGTTACAAAGAGTCGGTTACAGCGAAGGAGATCTACATATCCGTATCGCCAAGCTTGCCTTCCACGCCAAGAGAGTCCAATCCGGACACGAGGCGAAGTCTTCAATCTTGTATCTTCATAGTCCAACAGTCAGGCCAAAGGATATAGTCTGGCTGTCCGGATACCCCTAATCCAGGACTCCCTTAGTAGCCCTCGAACCGGGGCTTCAATGACGATGAATCCGGCACGCAGATTGTTTTCGGCATTGCAAGGCGGGTTCCTCCTCCGAATACTCCATAGAAGATATTGAACACAAGGATAGTGTCCGGCTCTGCAAAATAAGTTCCACATACCATCGTAGAGAGAATAATATTTCCAAAAATCTAATCTGCTGACGTTTTTGACGCCATGACATCATGCCATGGCCCGGTTATTATCGAACCGTGTTTTTCGACCAGCCTTGGCGCATATCGCGAGGCGGTTTCCTTGGCACGTCTTGTCGAAGCAGAGATCGTGTCCCCTTATCACGGGATTCTCATCAATACGGGCGTGGGTAACCCAATCATGCCCGTTGGTATGACTCCTCGATTATAGGCAAGTCCCAAACGGTCACGAGGAGGACGCCTGGTATTCACCCTCTTTATAAAGAGACCAAGGCCTATCCTTTTTATTCCTTGAACTAAATCGAATCCCTCCCCGCCTCGAGTTCCAACTCCCAAATCTCAGGTCAGCGCCCGGACCTTCAACCATGTCCGGATCCAACCTTCAAGGTCGGTGGATGCCCTCCTCCGTCCACGGAGGAAGGCGTCGAAAGTTAAGAGAGGCCAGGTTCTTAACCGGCGAGATTAGCATATGCCTGCCTGCCCAAGGGCAGGTCATACCTACTCCCAAACCCGGCGAGAGCGTATTATTCATATCTCACTTCCTTCAAGGGCTAGGCGTGGCTCTGGATCCCTTCGTGAGGGGGCTCATGTTCTATTACGGGCTGGACTTCCATGATTTAGCTCAGTTCTATTCTCCACATCTCGTCTTTTATAAATGCAGCGTAAGCTTTTCTCCACATCAGCCCTCACTTCAGCCTTCTGTGGCTCAAGACCTTCCAAGTGGAGCCGAAGACAATCGAGGGAGGTATGCGAGAATCTTGGAGGTGCTTGTAATAAACAAAAGCGCCCGATGCCTCATGGCCCGAGGGTTCTTTCCAGGAGGTGTCCAACTTATGGCAACAAGAATGGTTTTATGTCACAGCTCCCAGGGGTACCAAATGGGTGGCCCCACCTGCCTTTTGCTCGGGTCACCCTCCACGACTAACGTCATGGATCAACAAGGGGCTAGACTGGGGGCCAGTGAAGGACGTGCCCATACTGCAGGGCCGCATCCGAGATCTTCTCGAAAGAGATATTGATCTGGTCACAGTAACGCAAGTAATGTTACTTCGCCGAACCCTGCCCTGTAAACGTCGTCCCCTCCGTCTGTGGGAATTCAATCCGAAGGGACCGCGAGCTATTCAGCACTTCCTCGGCATGACGCCTAAGGAGATGTACAAATTGTACTTCGGACCACAAGCAGTGTGTCCAGATTCCACCGAGGACGCGGGTCCGAGCTGCAATCGTCCAGATACCCAAGTAAGTCCCCCTAGGGCCGAACATGTTGTATTTCTATTTGTCATGACATCATTCTGAAAAGTCGCTCTTTGACCAAGACATGATCAGGTGTCCGGCCCCCCTCCTCGAGGTCTCACCGGATCCGATACTGGTCCGAATGTTGGAGCTTGCGCCCTACCAAGCGCCCTCAGGGGAGGATAAAGGTGGGAAGAAAGAGGCTGATGCCTCCGCAAAAGCGGACAACCGGGGAGAAGAAGCCAAAGCTCCTTCTCCTCAAGGAAGGAAAAGGACCACCTCTGAAGGCCCGGAGACAATAGTCTCTAAACGGGGGAAGAAATCTTCGCCAGAGGGTCCTGGCCCAGGAGATATCCCGGCCGTCAAAGGTTCGCAGAAGGGATCAACCCTCCATCGAGCTGTAAGTAAAAGAAAGGGTTTAAGAGTAAAAAACATCCTGCTTTACTTCTGAGGAAAATAACCGAAACATCCGTCTTGTAGTCCAGATCGTGACCCTTCTCGGCAGAGTTCGTTGTGACGCCCTCGATTCAATCGTACACTAATCATACACGCAAATGTGTACGATCAAGATCAAGGACTCACGGGAAGATATCACAACACAACTCTAGACACAAATTAAAATAATACAAGCTTTATGTTACAAGCCAGGGCCTCGAGGGCTCAAATACATAAGCTCGAATGCACAAGAGTCAGTGGAAGCAACAATATCTGAGTACAGACATGAGTTAGACAAGTTTGCCTTAAGAAGGCTAGCACAAAAGCAACATCGATCAAAAAGGCAAGGCCTCCTGCACAGGAGCCTCCTAACTACTCCACAGTGGTCGGCGGTCTCCACGTAGTAGTAGACATCGGCGGTGGCATCGACTTCTGGCTCCGTCATCTGGTTGCATCAACCGGAAAGAAGAAGAAAGGGGGAAAGTGGGAGCAAAGCAACCGTGAGTTCTCATCCAAAGTACTCACAAGCAAGGATCTACACTACATATGCAACATTATAAAAGGAAGGCTGTATATGTGGACTGGGCTGCAGAAATGCCAGAATAGAGAGAAGGCCTAGTCCTATCGAAGACTAGCATCTTATGGAAACCGACATCTTGCAGCAAAAAGGAGGGAGTAGAGTAGCATAAAGTAAAGTAGTAGTAGCGTTATCAACCTCGGCCGGAGATCCTTTCTCGACTCCCTGTGAGAAAGAAATCCCAGAGCCATACTATCCAGTTATCATCACAGACCACTTCTCATCACCATCCAATTCTCATCACAAGTATCCAGTTCTAGTTGTATCGATCGGGATACAACTCCAAGTGTCCGTTACCTTAGGACAAAGCTATCGATAGATGTTTTCTTCCCTGCAGGGGTGCACCAACTTACCCACCACGCTCGATTAACTCCGGCCGGACACACTTTCCTTGGTCATGCCCGGCCTCGGCCAAACAATACGCCGCAACCCGACCTAGGCTTAATAGAGAGGCCAACACGCCGGACTAAACCTATGCCCCCAGGGGTCATGGGCCATCTCCTCGGGAACTCCTCCACGTTGCGAGCAGCGGCGGTGAGCAGACCTAGCTACCTCCCTAAAAAGGCGTGAGCTTACCGGTCCAACCCGGCGTGCCGCTTCGATCGGCAGCGTCTATTAAGCTTCGGTGATGTATACGACGCTTGAGCGCCCATACTATGCCCACGTGATGGTTAGTGCTATCAGGCGAAGCCCTCGGATCAAATATCCACATCGTAGTGGATTAGGAACATACGGTAACAGCGAGACTCACGAAAGATGTGACCCCGTTGCGTCTCGAGGACTAGCGGCAAGGGCTAGGAATGCCCGGCCACGCCGTAATTATCTCGCGGGCACCCTCCGGTCAACCCGACTCCACATCACTACGCAATTAAGCTCAAGGCTGGCACCCCTCGTGGCAGACCCGCTTTTCCAAGTAACAGAGGTAAAGTCCAAGTATCCGTGTGTCCAAACATCAAGGGAAAACCGAGGAATCACCCCGATGAAGTCCACTAGATGTAATCATCAAGGTGAGCGTAAGAGGAATCACCCCGAGGTTCACACTTGAGGGTTGCCTGACAGTCGTTTGAAGTGGTTAAGGAGGAAATCACCCTCGATGACCACGACCGAATGACTTACTCTGAGGTTAACATCCGGAAGTCTTTGAAGAGGTCTCACCCTCGGTACTCGATAGTAACCCGGTAGTGTCGAACAACTAAGGGGAGAGTGATGTGCGGTCTTGGGGCCGGTCTTGATCCCGTTGATCGGGTCTTCGATGATGAAGCGGGGCAACAAGGACAAGGTGGGGGTCAGCGATGGGTCACTAACCAACCTATACTAAGCAGTTTAGGATAAGCGGTAGGTAACAATAAGCAAAGTTACAAAAGCGGGCTATGCATCGAATAGGAGCAATCAATAACAGTAGCAAAATCTAATGTAAGCATGAGAGAATGGAATGGGCGATATCGGGATGATCAAAGGGGGCTTGCCTCGTTGCTTTCAGCAAGGAGGGGTCGTCGCCGGCGTAATCGATCACGAAGTGACATCGGTCTCGAGGGTCTACCGAGAGAAGAGGGGAAGAAACAATAAATATAGAGCAAACAAGGCATCACAAAGTATAACATGGCAATATGATGTGCGGGTGTGACCTAACACATGGCTACACCGATAGAGGTGAAGGGGAATTCAACCGGGAATGTCTTTGCCGGTTTAGGACCTGTGTCGATGTGATGACCGAGAGGGGAATGTTTCGTGTTCAGCATGCTAGGGGCATGTGACAGATGAACGGACCGCATATTCGGATTCATTGGATTTTTCTGAGCAACTTTCATGTAGAAAACATTTTCATCCGAGTTACGGTTTATTTTAAGTGATTTTTCAAAGATTTTAGACATTTTCTGGCATTTATTTTATTATCTAAAACAACATTATCCAGAACAGTACTGGATGACGTCAGCATGGCATAGAGGTGATGTCAGCAGTCAACAAGACGGTTGACTCGGGTCAAACCTGACTTGTGGGTCCAGTGGGACCCACATGCCGACCTCACGATAGTTATTTAGGTTTTAGTTAAACTATTTAGGATTAATTCAGGGTGGGGCCTATTGGTCAGTGAGTGATTAGTGATTTAATTAGCTAGTTAGTTAATTTACAGATTTAGTTATTTATAAGAATCATTTTAACAGGCGGGGCCCACATGTCATAACCTCTGATTTAATCAAATTAGTTAAGGGTGGGGCTCAATGTCAGTGGGTTAGAGGGGGATTAGTTTAGTGTGAGGGGGGGGGTTAATCAGCCCCTAATTAAGCCAGGCGGACCATTTGCAGTGGCCGAGCCGGCCACGGCAAGGCAAGGCAGCACGCGCCCGGCCCTCGAGGAGGTCACGGCCAACAAGGCAGAAGCCACGGGGAAGGGGGGAGCAGGACGCGGCGGCCACGGTCAGGAGCACGAGAGGGATGCCGGCGCGCGAGGAGTGGGGGGAACGGGCGGGCAGCTGGAGGAATTAGGCCAGGCTGTATGCCAAGCAATCAATGGAGGCGGGACTCCAATGAGACCAATGGCCGGTGGCAAGGCCACCAGCATGACATGGCGGGCGAAAGCAAAGACAGCAAGGCAGAGCGAGAGGGGGGGGGGTTCGCTCATATCGTTGGAGAGAGGAGGACGGCGAGGCCTGGGGAGGTCCGGCGAGGAAGAGGCGGGGATGAGGCAGCTGGACGGCGGTGGCGCATGGCGCCGGCTGATGATTTGGGCGTTAGAGTGCTAAGGCGCTGGGCCCATCCCGATCTTGTTCGGTCGAGAGGGGATCGAGCGCCATCTTGGGACGAGAAGGCGAAGCGCGCCATCGAGGTGGGCAACAAGCGAGGTGGCGGCGCGGGGTGGCGTTCGTCGGTGGGGTTGTCTGATCTCCTCGATCCCGATCGAGAGGAACAGAGGAGGGGTGGGGAGAGTGGGGGTTCGAGGGGAGTGGGGTAGCGGTTTAGGGTTTCAGGGGATAGGGCCATATAGGCCAGGGGAAGTGCGGGGTAGGCCGACTAGTTGGCTCGAGGCCCAGCTAGGCCGGGGGCTCCCCTTTTAACTTGCTTTTGACTTTTCCCTTCTTTTTTTAGCAGCAGGCTATTGCAATTAAATTAGCCACCAAATGACTTAGCAAAATTGTATGCACAGCCAAAACAATTACTAGGAATAATGTGCTCTGCCATAAAAAGTATGGACATGTTTTGATTCCATTTGGGATTTTCAATAATGGAAAAGGCATTAATAGTGCTATTTTGGCCTTTGTTTAAAATGCTTAGGACCATTTTGTAGTATATGGTAATGTTGTTTTCCTTAAAACCTTTTGTTATGGAATTTTTGACAAATGATGAACATTTTTGCAGCATTTGAACAACTTCAAATTCCACTTGCATTTGAATTTGAATTTAGATAAGGATTTTGAAATAATATGTTTCACCACTGTGATCAAGCATTGCAATGATGATGACTTATCATGATTAAGAGGAGATCACTGTAGGGTGATCTTTGGGCATGTTACAAATCTCAACCACAACAAGAAATCTCGTCCCGAGATTTAAGGGGTGGAGTAAGGGGGAAAGACACGGGAAGGACGGAGCTCAACACAAGATAGGTAACTGGGGCTCTCTCAGTGAACGTGGCATAGAGGCATCTCTCGAGTTAAAATTCAAGAAAAGTCATCGAGAGCAAGGGAAGAAGGTGCAATAAGAAGCTTTAACCGGGTTAAAAGCAGGAAGGGCGCTAGCATTTTGCACGGTCATGATAGCAAGGCAGGTCAGAGCATAGACTGTCAATTATGTTGGCAACCACGTTGGTACCAAGGGCGAGGGACGAAGAGAACCATTCTCCTGGTCGCAAGACGAGGCGGACCAATAGGCAAAGTTCTCGTCCATTGGTGGTTACCGGAATGTCATCAACAATAGTAATAGGGTCTTACTGACAGAGTTTGTACACCGAGGTGTTTACATAAGGATGGAATTATCACTGCTCAGACAAGTTAGATTACAAGAAAGGTGGAACAAAACAATGGAAAGGAAAATGTGATTATTATGATAATCAGACCAATGGAAAGGAAAGGTGTTTATACCCAAGTATTAGGGTATAACTTTCCAAGGAAAGGCAGAGCATGATAGGGCTCCAACTATTAAACCATTTAGACAAAGGGGCAAGGAATTTATGAGGTTTACCCATACAACGGTGTTTGGATAATTGATCAAGAGCAGTTAGCATTGCGCTCCCAAATGTTCTTGTTGATGATCGGAGTACCACACACATGCTTCGGGATAGTGTTGACATGGTCATCAGGGAAATGTCAGACTTCGGATACACAAAGGATCCATCGGAAACAACTTAGAAAAGAAGTCATACAATTTCAGCAACGAAAAGATGAGGGTGTGGCCGACGGGCTCAGCAACAATCCATCGGCATGTCAAAAAGGATGTATTTCCAAAATTATATGAACAAGTTTGTGTTGGGGAAGGCAAGAATGTTGTCGATGATAACACAAATCATCGAGGGCAAGGATTGTATTCCTCGGCATGAATTGATTCATAACACGGAAGAACTTCGAATGTTGATGATGATCATGACACATTTGTCGAGAGATTTCATGAAGATGTAATAGATCGGTGATGACATCACGTCAAAGGAATGATGAAGCGAAAGCTTATTGGAACCACGGGTATGACACATACTCAAAATCAAGCTTGCTGTTCAAGGCGAAATGATATGATGAGGAAGATCGACGTGAAGCAGCTCATTGTTGGAAGTTGTGCTCCGGGAAGAAGGACCGAGTATACAGTTAAATTTTTTAGTAAGATAAGGATATAGCTGATCAGGCTAGGAATGTTGTGATGGAGTATCATTCCAATGAGGATTCACAAGAGGTAGTGCAATGACACAATATCCTCGAGATAACAGGGGGCAATACTCGAGGTAGATCAAAATAGAGGTTGGACAGATGAAATGATCTGCAGAAGACAAGTATTTTAACTTTTCGGGAAATGGAATCAAGGAGAAAATATGGTCGGAACCATGATTGCAAAGAATCAAATTAAAGATGCAAGATGAGCTTATACCAAGGGAACATTTGATTTTAAGGGTAGCTTCAATTGTAAGATCTACATCGTTTCTATGGGCATGAACACAAAGTTAATGGTCGACTCCCTCTTCTTCAATGCATAACCTCTCATTTACTTCTAAGCTTTTGACAAAGTTGTAGTGTAGAAACTTTTATCCGGCGTAACACCAGTAGAGTATGACCCATAGAAATTTCCGGGTTCACACAAATTAGGGAAAGCATTAGTTCAACCCGTCGGGGCATCTTAGGAACATTTGCAAAACTTTTAGAGGTAATTAACTCAAGCTCAGAAGCAGAGCATGGTTGACAAAGCAGAGAATACAATTTACCAAAGGCAACATGTATCAGGGGAAGAGCGCACAAAATTTTGAACATGAAGGAAACTGCCGGATAATAATCCAACCAAGGATTCAACGGTCCTCAATGGATCTGATTAGTATCATTACTCAATCAGAAGAAGGAAAGAATGCAAAGGCATTGGATTATAGAAACATCTGAATAATTCGATGCTTAATGCAAAGAAATTATGAATTCCAAATTAGAAGATCAGAAGCAGACACTCTGATCAAAAGGCAAGTAAGTTGAATAGATATAGATTGACAATCAATTAAGGGTTGGTTTGTCGAGAACCAACTCATGTCCGGAGTGACGTCTGAGCCGGAAGGATGAATGCTAGGATCTGATTGAGGATTCGGATCATTCGCAACAAATTGGATGAAGGTATTTGAAACGATAAAGACATAGGATGTCAACAGAGATTACTAGAATTATGAAATTAACCATAATGCCGGCACACAAGACTTTCCAAAGCAATAGATTGCAAAGGATTCTCGAAAGGTCGAATAGCATTTCAGGATATTTTGTGAAACACATGAGTAACTAGGAATGAATAAATCCTTGATAAGTGTGAGGAATTATTCGAGCATGTGTTCATGCGGAAAAGGAGCTGCAAGGCAGCAGGCGCGACGGATTCTCAAAAAATCGCAAAGTATTTCAGGTTATCTTGTAGTAACAAGAGCAATTGGAAATGAAGGTATGGATGGCAAGTGTATGCAGCTGTCCATGGGGATTCTATCGGTGGTAAGGGAATTACCAGCGTGAAGGGCACAAGGGTCTCGGGAAAAACATCGGAGAGTATATTCGGAATCTTCTGGTGCACCAAGCGATCATCTGGAATGAAGGGCTCTCTGGGAGTAAATGGTTACGAAAACCTAATGTTAGAGTTAATAAAATCATTTAACCCGAATAGAAGAGATCGAGAATCCGGAGTAAAGAGCGAGGAATAAAAGATCCTAATACCACCCAATGGCGGCGTGGGCCCGTAAGCCACACAACCAAGTTAGTAAAACAGTTTTGGAATGACTAGACTCAACTTGACCAAGGAGTTGGAAAGGGGGCTTCCCTACGAGGCGTTAGGCTCGACGTCTGAACTTGTGGCGCCCTCGATTCAATCGTACACTAATCATACTGCATAAATGTATGCGATCAAGATCAAGGACTCACGGGAAGATATCACAACACAACTCTAGACACAAATTAAAATAATACAAGCTTTATGTTACAAGCCAGGGGCCTCGAGGGCTCAAATACATAAGCTCGAATACACAAGAGTCAGCAGAAGCAACAATATCTGAGTACAGACTTGAGTTAGACAAGTTTGCCTTAAGAAGGCTAGCACAAAAGCAACATCGATCGAAAAGGCAAGGCCTCACCTGCTGAGAGCCTCCTAACTAATCCTGGTCGTCGGCGGTCTCCACGTAGTAGTAGACATCGGCGGTGGCATCTGACTTTTGGGCTCCAACATCTGATTGCATCAACCGAAAAGAAGAAGAAAGGGGGAAAAGGGGGAGCAAAGCAACCGTGAGTACTCATCCAAAGTACTCGCAAGCAAGAATCTACACTACATATGCAACATTATCAAAGGAAGGCTGTATATGTGGACTGGGCTGCAGAAATGCTAGAATAGAGAGAAGGCCTAGTCCTATCGAAGACTAGCATCTTATGGAAACCGACATCTTGCAGCAAAAAGGAGGGAGTAGAGTAGCATAAAGTAAAGTAGTAGTAGCGTTATCAACCTCGGCCGGAGATCCTTTCTCGACTCCCTGTGAGAAAGAAATCCCAGAGCCATACTATCCGATTATCATCACAGACCACTTCTCATCACCATCCAATTCTCATCACAAGTATCCGATTCTAGTTGTATCGATCGGGATACAACTCCAAGTGTCCGTTAAATGGGACAGGCTATCGATAGATGTTTTCTTCCCTGCGAGGTGCACCAACTTACCACCACGCTCGATTAACTCGGCGGACACACTTTCTGGGTCATGCGGCCTCGCCAAACAATACGCCACAACCCAACCTAGGCTTAATAGAGAGGCCAACACGCCGGACTAAACCTATGCCCCCAGGGGTCATGGTCCATCTCCTCGGGAACTCCTGCATGTTGCGAACGCGGCCGTTGAGCAGACCTAGCTACCTCCCTAAAAAGGCAGGAGCTTACCAGTCCAACCCGGCGTGCGCCGCTCAGTCGCTGACGTCTATTAAGCTTCAGCTGATGTATCTGACATGACGCCCATACTATGCCCACGTGATGGTTAGTGCTATCGGGCGGAGGCCCTCGGATCAAATATCCAAATCGTAGTGGATTAGGGCAGCGCGGTAACAAGCGAGAGACTCACGAAGATGTGACCCGTTGCCCGTCTCGAGGACTAGCGGCAAGGGCTAGGAATGCCCGCCACGCCTCGTAATTATCTCGCGGGCACCCTCCGTGTCAACCCGACTCCACATCACTGCCAATTAAGCTCACGGGCACCCCTCGAGGGTCGACCCGTTTTTCCAAGTAATAGAGGTGAAGTCCAAGTATCCGTGTGTCCAAACATCAAGGGGCAAACACGAGGAATCACCCCCGATGAATTCCACTAGATGTAATTATCAAGGTGAATGTAAGAGGAATCACCCCCGAGGTTCACACTTGAGGGGTTGCATGACAGAGTCATTTCGGAAGTGGTTCAGGAGGAAATCACCCTCGATGACCACGACCGAATGACTACACTCTGAGGTTAACTTGAAGTCTTTGAAGAGGTCTCACCCTCGGTACTCGATAGTAACCCAGTAGTGTCGAACAACTAAGGGGAGAGTGATGTGCGGTGCCGGGGCCTGGTCTTCGATCTGGTTGATCGGGTCTTCGATGATGAAGCGAAGCAACAAGGACAAGGTGGGGGGAGTCACTGATGGGTCACTAACCAATCTATACTAAGCAGTTTAGGATAAGCAGGTAGGTAACAATAAACAGGTTACAAAAGCAAGCTATGCATCAGAATAGGAGCAATCAATAATAGTAGCAAAATCTAATGTAAGCATGAGAGAATGGAATGGGCGATCCCGGGATGATCAAAGGGGGGGCTTGCCTCGTTGCTCTGGCAAGGAGGGTCGTCGCCCGGCGTAGTCGATCACGAAGCTGACATCGGTCTCGAGTCTACCAGAGAGAAGAGGAAGAAACAATAAATATAGAGCAAACAAGGCATCACAAAAGTATAACATGGCAATATGATGTGCGGGTGTGACCTAACGCATGGCTACCACGATAGAGGTGAAGGGAATTCAGCAGGAATGTACTCCGGTTAGGACACAATGTCGGACGAGATGACCGGAGGGGGAATGTTTCGTGTTCAGCATGCTAGGGGCATGTGACAGAGACGGACTGCATATTCGGATTCATTGGATTTTTCTGAGCAACTTTCATGTAGAAAACATTTTCATCCAAGTTACGGTTTATTTTAAATGATTTTTCAAAGATTTTAGACATTTTCTGGCATTTATTTTATTATCTAAAACAACATTATCCAGAACAGTAGTGGATGACATCAGCATGACGTAGAGGTGATGTCAGCAGTCAACAGGACGGTTGACTCGGGTCAAACGACACTGTGGGTCGATGGGACCCACATGCCGACCTCCACGATGAGTTAATTAGGTTTTAGTTAAACTATTTATTATTGATTAAGGGTGGGGCCTACTGGTCAGTGAGTGATTAGTGATTTAATTAGCTAATTAATTAATTTACAGATTTAGTTAATTATAAGAATCATTTTAACAGGCGGGGCCCACATGTCATAACCTACAGTTTAATCAAATTAGTTAACCGGGTGGGGCTCAATGTCAGTGGGTTAGAGGGGGATTAGTTTAGTGTGAGGGGGGGGGGGGTTAATCAGCCCCTAATTAAGCCAGGCGGACCATTGGCAGTGGCCGAGCCGGCCACGACAAAACAAGGCAAGGCATGCCCGACCGCTCGAGAGGCCTTGGCCCGGCAGCGTCTGGCCTTGGGAAGGGGAAGCGAGATGCGACTGGCGCCCGGTCTTGAGAACACGAAGGGACGCCAGCGCGTCTGTGAGAGTAGAAACGGTATGGGAGGTGGGCGAGGCTGCAGCGATCATGCAACAACCATGAGCCAGGACTCAATGGCGGCACCAGTGGTGTGGCCATGGCTTAACTGTGAGCAGGCTGCAACCGGTAGGCGAGAGAGGAGAGTGGGGGTTCGCTCACATCGTTGGAGAGAGGAGGATGGCGAGACCTGGGGAGGTCCGGCGAGGAAGAGGCGGGGACGAGGCAGTCCCGTGAGGTGAGGCGCCGCCATGTGATCGGTGACAGCCAGGCGTTAGAGGCGTGTGAGGTCGATCCCGATCTTGTGCAGGTCGAGAGGGTTTCAGGCGCCATGCGGGACGAGAAGGCGGGCACCGTCGAGGTGGGCAGCGGGGTGAGGTGGCGGCGCGGGGCAGCGTTCGTCGGCGGGGTCGTCTGATCTCCTCTATCCCGATCGAGAGGAACAGAGGAGGGGTGGGGAGAGTGGGGGATCGAGGGGAGTGCGGTAGCGGTTTAGGGTTTCGGGGGATAGGGCCATATAGGCCAGGGGACGTGCGGGGTGGGCCGACTGGTTGGCTCGAGGCCCAGCTAGGCCCGGGGCTCCCCTTTTAACTTGCTTTTGACTTTCCCTTCTTTTTTTAGCAGCAGGCTATTGCAATTAAACTAGCCACCAAATGACTTAGCAAAATTGTATGCCTGGCCAAAACAATTACTAGGGAATAATGTGCTCTGCCATAAAAAGTATGGACAAGTTTTGATTCCATTTGGGATTTTCAATAATGGAAAAGGCATTAATAGTGCTATTTTGGCACTGTTTAAAATGCTTAGGACCATTTTGTAGTATATGGTGATGTTGTTTTCCTTAAAACCTTTTGTTATGGAATTTTTGACAAATGATGAACATTTTTGCAGCAATATTTGAACAACTTCAAATTCCACTTGCATTTGAATTTGAATCCAGATAAGGATTTTGAAATAATATGTTTCACCACTGTGATCAAGCATTGCAATGATGATGACTTATCATGATTAAGAGGAGATCATTGTAGGGTGATGCTGGGGATGTTACATTCGTCTTCGGGGATCTTCCTCCAGAGATGATGGAGAGCGAAACGCCTCCCCACACCGCCTTACGAGGCGGGCGACCTCGAGGTGTCGTCTTGGAGGGCTCCTCCCGATCCGGAAAGGCGGAGGGTGATTCTCATGCCACCGAATCCTCGATATCCGGTCTTGGAGAGAGCAACCGGAAGGGTCCGGCTCTGCTGGCATCATGCGGTCGGATGCACCGAAGGATCTGCTAGAGCGGCGGCTATCTCGAAGCGCACTGCGCGCTAATGGGCGCGATGGTTGAGAGGGTTTCATTCGCATGACGGGTTGCATGAAGCCTTTATGAGTCTGCTGAAAGGTTTTGAGGTACACAAAGTGACGTGTATTTTTAACGATTACCGCACATGTTTAAAAGCGTGCCCTGTGCGAGATAGTATCCCTGAGACTACGGTTGCCGTTGGAAAGCGGCGGTAAACAGAGGATCATAGTCGCAGGTAATAATCCAGGCGTCTTCATATGCAGGTGGCAGGAGGTCCGGTGGCTAGCCGGACTTGTGAGGTTGCCGAGCTAACGCGGAGACTTGATGCGGGAGATGCCGACATCGTGCTTGTCAACAAGCGGCTTGACGAGGCGCAGGGTATGTAATTTCTCCGGATTTCAGCATATGGTAAGAGGAGTGTAATGCCAGTATCTTGAACATGTTGTGAAATGCAGATGGAGCTGCGGCGGTGGAGACCCTTGGTAGCGGAACTTGCCCGAGCAAAAAAGCAAGCCGGGGAAAAGTGATGCGGCCGCTCTAAAAGGCGGTGAAGAGTGAGGCGAACAAGCTGCCAATTGCCAAAATACGGAGAAGATGGCCAAGATGGCCATTGAGTTAAGTGATCTTGCCCGACCGATACCGGCTTCTTGAGAAGGAAAGCCGAGCGAAGGCTGCGGAGTGGAAGAAGGCCATGGTAGCAGCCAAGGAATCCCGCTCTACAATTAGAGCGATGAAGGAGGAGCTAAATCACGCCTTGGGGATATCGTGGCTGGGAAGCCCTTTATGCTGCGAGATGAAGTTCGTAGATCCTAAGTATGCTCCTCTGGACGGTGTGGAGTTCTGCAGGCGCCTATCTGGATTTGGCGGCCGAGTGCTCTTGATGCGGTCGAAGTTCTTCAAGGATCGGAGGGATCGTGAAGTGGAGAAGCTCTTTTGGTCGCAATTTAATGGTCGGTAGCGTCCGCTTCCTCTGAATGAGAGAATGGCTGAATGGGCCGAGCTCCATAGGTTGTCGGACTACGCCATGAGGTCTGTTGTGGATCACTGTGGCTGGCGGGGCCAAGGCGAAACAGTTACTTCAGCTTGGTGCAGCGGTTCCTTGGTCTTTGTGTCGCGCATCGGCGCTATGAAGAGGTCGGCGTGCATTGAGGGTCTTGCGGATGGCGTTTGCCGTGTCAAAACACCTTTGGCGGAGATGGAAGCCACCACAATTGCAGCCCCTAGTTGACAATTAATGAGTAGCTGCCGAGCACTACTTTGATGAGGTCCTTGAAGGCGCTCGTTCAATAGAAGCGCCTTGATGCTCGAAGAATATTATGTTCGAATGACATGTATTCCCATTGAAAGACAATGTTTACTAAATTATATAAAGGCTATTTTATACTTTTGCCTAAAAGAGTTATGATGCCTCACAATGCGGCCGTTTATGTATATGTTTATATAACCTGAAAGTTTGCAGTCGTCGGCTTCAGCCCCCACGCATACAATGCGGGGGTCTTTGCAGAAGACACATGTTCACACTTGATCCAACGTCTTGGTCCATTGAGGAGGTGATAGCGCAGCGAACTAGGCAATCATACTATATTGCTTTAACACTTTAACTTAGCCATAGGAGTTTGGACGGTGGGGCTACTATATAGCCCCCTGGTGGCTCAGCTCATCCGAATCTGGCGCTGGCGTGAAAGCGGCCTTCGTTAATCGGAGGAATCGAAGATTCGATAAGTCATCGAGTGGTTGACCAGTCTCTTGCTTTATCATGACGATCAATTTTTCGGCTTTCTCAACCGAGAGGTGCTTTCGTCCGGGCTAGCAGTGGCACAATCGCAGATAGTTCTCCTGGTGCCACCTTAGCCGATAGAGCGGAATGTAAGGTAGCAAAACACGAGGGCAGGCAAACCCAACATTTGACCAAAGACATGATTGAATGATGCATATAAAGGCCTAACTTCATGACGCCGAACACTCCCTAAGGTGTTCGGTCTTTGAAACATATCTTTGGGCTTAGGTGATGCCCTTGGATAATGAACCCATAGTGTCCGTGCGAGCAATATTAAGCGTGGCCACATGCCAAGACATCAGCATCCTTCTCGGCTGTATTGAGAATCCGGAGGACGTGAACAACAAAAGACAGTAAAAAAGGTTTACGCAGGGTCTTATTCTAAAGAGAAACCTTTGTATGAGTCCTTGCTGCATGTATGCGCCTGTGTCTCTGTTGTGCTGCCGTATCACAGGGCCAGGTGTATACGATCGTCATCTGTAAAAGAGAGGTGCTTAGTGAAAAGTTGTTGTGCAAAAATTTGGTTATTATAAATAAATCATGAAAAATTCGAGATGGGTAAAGATGAGCCGAATTACTTGGCGAAGCCCTGGTACCGTCTATCTGGGTGTAACCATCGAACTAATATCTATCAATGATTGGCGGACTCGTCTAACCGTGTCCGCGGTCCTAACGATCGGTCATCGTCTCTGGTGATGAGGCCGTCTAGTGTTCGGCTGCTAAAGCAGCCGAACGCTCAACATTTCCATGTACTGTGATGGTGCCACGCGGACCGGGCATTTTAAGTTGGAGTAAAGCGTAATGCGGTATTGCATTGAAACAGTGAAAAGCCTCTCGTCCAGTAGTGCTTGATAGCCACTTCGGAATGGAGCAATGTCGAAGGTTAACCTTTTCGCTCCGGAGGTTGTCGGCGAGCGAACACAACCTCTAGTACTAGAGAGCCCGTCACGGTGAGCCTTTGTGCTGGTATTACTCCCTTGAAGGTAGTATTCTTGTGGCTGATGTTTGTTGGGTTTATCCCCATTTTGCAGACGGTGTCTGGTATATCGATTCAGACTACTGCCGCCGTCCATAAGGACTTCGTGTAAGGTGGTATCCGTTTACTATTGGGTCCAGCACCAAGGCGGCTGATCCTTCCTGTCGGATACCTATTAGGTGATCCCTGCGATCGAAAGTGGCCGGGCAAGCCAACTAGTGGCAGGACTCATGGGTGACGGGCTCTATGGCTCGTGTATTTGGTGCGTGTTGCCTCTCCTCTTTGTCACATGGATAAAATTTCTTGTTTTGACTTAGGCGGGAATTTTTACATTCCCCGATGTCTTCTTTGGTGGCGTATCTCGTCCTCGCTCGGAGTGTCCTCCCCTTGTGTTCGGCATTTAGGTTGCCACTGGCGAAGACCCAGCAATCTCTGTGGGTATGATTTGCAGGCTTGCCAGGGGTGTCGTGGATCTAACATAGTTTGTCTAGAATTTTGTTTAGGCCGGTCGGTTCATCTCTGTTGCCTTTAGAGGGCTTTTTCCGCTGATCCGGTCGAGACCCTCTAAATCCGGCGTTTACCGCCGTGTTGTCTGGGCTGTCTTATTTATTCCGGTGCTTGTTTTTACAGCGTCGCGGTTTTCCATTGCCGTCCCGGACCTTGGATGTGCTTGGGTCGCTGGTGCTGCTGCGAGCTAACCAGCTGTCGTCGCCCGTGCAAAAGTGGGTCATGAGGCTTGTTAGGGCTGCCATTGTTCTCGGCTTTTCTTGGCCAAGGTGTCTGGCAAGCCATTCGTCTCGAACGCTGTGCTTGAAAGCTGCTAGGGCTTCAGCGTCAGACGATCGACAATTTGGTTCTTCTTAGTAGAAACCTATTCCAAAGCTTTGGGATGACTCTCCGGGCTGTTGAATTATATGACTCAAATCATCGTCATTCGGGGTCGGACATAAGTCCCTTGAAAGTTAGTCTGGAAAGCGTCTTCGAGCTCCTCTCAACTTCCAATGGAATTTTCGGGGAGGCTTTTCAGCCAGTGCCGAGCTGGTCCTTTGAGCTTGAGGGGTAAGTATTTGATGGCATGGAGACCGTCTCCACGAGCCATGTGAATATGGAGGATGAAGTCCTCGATCCGCACCCAGTGCATGGTTCCGTCGTATGCCTCTATGTTAACTGGTTTGAACCCTTCTGGAAATTCATGGTCTAATACCTCGCCGGAGAAGCATAGGGGGTGTGCGGCACCCCTGTATTTGGCTGTGCCATGGCGTTCGGACGGTTGTGGTAGTTGATGTTGGCTGAGTATTGGAGCGTGTTTCCTTGATCCGTAGATGGATCTGGTTGCGCCGACCCATTGATGCGGGTCCTCGCGTCGGTCATGTATTGACTTATGTGCGGCCTCATTGGCCACCCTATCGCGGCCATGAGGTCGTGGATCCGACCGATCGGCAGTTTTGTTTTTTGGCTGTGAGGGTTCAAAGGCCTCGTCGTCGAACTCCGGCAGCAGCTTCCGCTTTCGGTAGCTCTTCGTGGGGCGGCTGCCACCGTACTTTTCTGCCATGTCGAGCACTTTATTCCATCTACTATTGAGTGTGTTTTGTGCGGCCTTGAGCCTTTGTTTCTGCTTCTTCAAACTTATTGTAGTGGCCATAAGCTTTTCTTGCTCCAGCTGCCCTTCCAGGATGATGCGCTCATCATCGTCCGGACTGTTCTCCTGACCGGAGACGGGTTGGTTGTCCTGATGCTCGGCATAGCCGTGCCCGGACAGCGGCTCCGCACTTTGTTAAATCATCCGTGGCTGACCCTGCTCATCATTGGGTCAATTTAGCTTCTTGTTCTTGTTGTTGTCGCTGTTTTTGCCAAAGCGGGATTTAGAGCGGCGCTTACGGCGCCGTTTGATTGCTTTTCATGGGAGCTATCTTTCGCTGCATCCTCGTTATTATTTTCTTTGGGTGTATCCACGATATATCGTCATATGATGAGGTGGCGGTCCGATTGCCCTATGGGCGATGGTTCTGTTAAATCTCTCGGCATCGGTGTCCATACCATCGATGTCTTGGTCGAAGTCGAGCATGTCGGTTAAATAAATCGGCGATGGCTACTAAGTGGGTGGTGGGTGGGGATTGAATTTCCTCGTCGTCCGCGTTCCACTCTAGCCGGACATAGTTCGGCCGAGGCTCGCCAGACAGGGAGAGGGATTTCAGTGAGTTTAGTATGTCGCTGAAGGGCGAGTGCTGAAAGATATCTGCAGAGTTGAACTCCATGATCGGCGCCCAATCGGATTCGATAGGTATGGGCGCGGGTGGTACGGAGTCCGTGGCCGAGGACGAGTCCAACAGTTCGGCGACACGGCTCTCGTGAAGGGTAAGGTCGGTATTCGGCTCTATCGCCGCTGAGGGCGCGGCCCCCGTGGCGGAGTCTATCCTCCCGTCCTCGGATGGCGCGATCTGCTCCGGACTAGAGGCCGGAGTAGTTGCTGGCGTGATCTCCCGAACACCGTCCGACGGCAGAGCTATATCGTGCTAAATGCGTGATGCGTCTTGACACACACAGCATGGGCCCGAACCCGTTGAAGATCAAGTCTCCGCGAATATCGGAGTGTAATTCAAGTTTCAAACCTGACACGATGGCCGGGCGTAGCTTCGATCTGCTCTAGATGGCCAAATGAGTTGGCCCAAGATCTTAAGCCGCCGAACACGAAGATCTGTCCGGGGAAGAAAACCTCACCCTGGACTGCATCGTTGTCGATGATCAAAGGGGCCATCGAACCTTGCAGCGATGACACAGTGGAACTCTCAGTGAAAGCACCAATGTCGGTGTCAAAATCGGTGGATCTCGGGTAGGGGGTCGCGAACTGTGCGCCTAAGGCAGATGGTAACAGGAGGCAAGGGACACAATGTTTACCGAGGTTTGGGCCCTCTCTATGGAGGTAATACCCTACTTCCTGCTTGATTGATCTTGATGAATATGAGTATTACAAGAGTTGATCTACCACGAGATCGTAGAGGCTAAACCCTAGAAGCTAGCCTATGGTATGATTGTTGTTGTCCTATGGACTAACCCCTCCGGTTTGTATAGACACCAGAGGGGGCTAGGGTTACACAGAGTCGGTTACAACAGAAGGAGATCTACATATCCATATCGCCAAGCTTGCCTTCCACGCCAAGAGAGTCCCATCCGGACACGAGACGAAGTCTTCAATCTTGTATCTTCATAGTCCAACAGTCCAGCCAAAGGATATAGTCCGGCTGTCCGGATACCCCCTAATCCAGGACTCCCTCCGTAGGTTTCAGGTCTGCGGGGCCACCAGGTGGGGACAACCCACCTGGGCGTGCGTGGAGAGGGGGCGCGCCCTGGTGGGTTGTGCCCACCTAGGTGCCCCCCTCCGATGGTTCTTGGCTCCAAAAATTCTCTTTTATTGTGTAAAAATTCCTCGCAAAGTTTCATTCCATTCCAAGAACTTCTATTTCTGCACAAAAATAACACCATGGTAGTTCTGCTCAAAACAACATCAGTCCGGGGTTAGATTCATTCCGACGTATCAGTAGGTAAATGGTAAAAACATATTTCTTGATGTGGAATGCTACCTAACATATTTATCCATGTAATTTTCTTTACTGTGGCATGAATATTCAGATCCATAAGATTCGAAACAAAAGTTTATTATTGACATAAAAACAATAATACTTCAAGCATACTCATAAAGCAATCGTGTCTTCTCAAAATAACTTTGGCCAAAGAAAGTTATCCCTACAAAATCATATAGTCTCGCTATGCTCCATCTTCATCACACAAAGTATTAAATCATGCACAACCCCGATGACAAACCAAGCAAATGTTTCATACTTTTGATGTTCTCAAACCTTTTCAACTTTCACGCAATACATGAGCGTTAGCCATGGATATAGCACTGTAGGTGTAATAGAATATGGTGATTGTAGAGAAGACAAAAAGAAGGAGAAAGTCTCACATCAACTAGGCGTATCAATGGGCTATGGAAATGCCGGTCAATAGATATCAATGTGAGTGAGTAAGGATTGCCATGCAACGTATGCACTAGAGCTATAAGTGTACGAAAGCTCAAAAAGAAACTAAGTGGGTGTGCATCCAACTCGCTTGCTCACGAAGACCTAGGGCAATTTCAGGAAGCCCATCATTGGAATATACAAGCCAAGTTCTATAATGAAAAATTGCCACTAGTATATGAAAGTGAAAACATAGGAGACTCTCTGTAATGAAGATCATGGTGCTACTTTGAAGCACAAGTGTGGTAAAAGGATAGTAGCATTGCCCCTTCTCTCTTTTCTTCCATTTTTTTTTCTCATTTTTCTGTTTGGGCTTCCTTTGGCCGCTTTTATATTTTTCAAAGTCCAGAGATTCATCCCAACTTGTGAGGGAATCATAGCTTCCATCATCCTTTCCTCAAATGGGACAATGCTCTAATAATGATGATCATCACACTTTTATTTACTTACAACTCAAGAATTACAAATCGATTCTAGAACAAAATATGACTCTATATGAATTCCTCCGGCGATGTACAGGGACGTGCAATGATCAAGATAGACATGTATAAAAAAATATGAACGATGGCCTTGCCACAAATACTATGTCAACTACATGATCATGCAAAGCATTATGACAATGATGGAGCGTGTCATAATAAACGGAACGGTGGAATTTGCATGGTAATATATCTCGGAATGGTAATGGAAATGCCATGATAGGTAGGTATGGTGGCTGTTTTGAGGAAGATATATGGTGGGTTTAATGCACCGGCGAGAATCACGCGGTACTAGAGAGGCTAGAAATGGTGGAAGGGTGAGAGTGCGTATAATCCATGGACTCAACATTAGTCATAAAGAACTCACATACTTATTGCAAAAGTCTATTAGCTATCGAAACAAAGTACTACACGCATGCTCCTAGGGGGATAGTTTGGTAGGAAAAGACCATCGGTCGTCCCCGACCGCCACTCATAAGGAAGACAATCAATAAATAAATCATGCTCCGACTTCATCACATAAAGGTTCACCATATGTGCATTCTACGGGAATCACAAACTCTAACACAAGTATTTATACCAATCCACAATTACTTACTAGCATGACTCTAATATCACCATCTTTATATCTCAAAACAAATGCAAGGAATCAAACTTCTCATAGTATTCAACGGTCTTTATATGAAGTTTTTATTATATCCCTCTTGGATGCCTATCATATTAGGGCTAAATTCATAACCTAAGTAAATTACCATGCTGTTTCGAGACTCTCAATATAATATAAGTGAAGCATGAGAGTTCAACAATTTATATAAAATAAAGCCATCGCCGTGCTCTAAAAAGATATAAGTGAAGCACTAGAGCAAATTGCCTAGCTCAAAAGATATAAGTGAAGCACATAGAGTATTCTCATAAATTCACGATTCATGTGTGTCCCTCTCAAAAGGTGTGTACATCAAGGATGATTGTGGCAAACTAATAAGCAAAGACTCATATCATACAAGACGCTCCAAGCAAAACACATATCATGTGGTGAATAAAAATATAGCCTCAAGTAAATTTACCGATGGATTGGAGACAAAAGAGGGGATGCCATCCGGGGCATCCCCAAGCAGATCTTTGGATGTCCTTGAATATTACCTTGGGGTGCCTTGGGCATCCCAAGCTTAGGCTCTTGCCACTCCTTATTCCATATTCCATCAAATCTCTAGCCAAAACTTGAAAACTTCACAACACAAAACTCAACAGAAAACTCATGAGATCCATTAGTATAAGAAAATAAATCACCACCTTTTGGTACAGTTGTGAACTCTTCTTATTTATATTGATGTAATATCTACTGTATTCCAACTTTTCCATGGTTCATACCCCCCGATACTACCCATAGAATCATCAAAATAAGCAAACAACACAAAGAAAACAGAATCTGTCAAAAGAAGAAAGTGTAGCAATCTGTAAACTTTGTATACTTATGTAACTCCAAAAATTCTGAAAAAATAGGACAACCTGGGAAATTTGTATATAAATCTTGTGTAAAAAATTTCAGATCAAAATCACTCTTTTGACAAAAGTTCTTACTTGGCTCATACACTAACTAAAACAAGTTCTATTTTTCAAAATTTGGGATTTTGCAAAATTGTTTTACTGGGTGCAAAAGTTTCTATTTTTCAGCAAGATCAAATCAACTATAACCGTAAGCCATCCCAAAGCTCTTACTTGGCTCATACACTAACTAAGACACCGAAACATAATTACTACAGAGGTAATAATGTGTATTTATTGAAAAACAGAACCAAAAACAAAAAAATGAATTTGGGTTGCCTCCCAACAAGCGCTATTGTTTACCACCTCTAGCTAGGCATAAAACATAGATCTAGGTATTGTCATCTTTGGAATGCAATCCATAAGTAGCCATCATAATAGATTCATATGGCAACTTAATTTTGTTTCTTGGAAAGTGTTCCATGCCCTTCCTTAATGGAAATTGTAATCTAATGTTTCTTCCTTTCATATCAATAATTGCACCAACCGTTCTAAGGAAAGGTCTACCAAGAATAATAGGACATGTAGGGTTGCAATCTATATCAAGCACAATGAAATCTACAGGCACATAATTCCTATTTGCAACAATAAGAACATAATTATTTCTTCCCATGGGTTTCTTAATAGTGGAATCCGCTAGATGCAAATTTAAAGAACAATCATCAAATTCATGGAAACCTAACAAATCACATAAAGTTTTTGGAATCGTAGAAACGCTAGCACCGAAATCACACAAAGCATGGCACTCATAATCTTTAATTTTAACATAATAGTATGTTCCCACTCATCATAAAACTTTCTAGGGATTGAAACTTCCAACTCAAGTTTTTCTTCAAAAGATTTCATCATAGCTTCAACAATATGTTTAGTAAAAGCTTTATTTTGATTATAAGCATGAGGAGAATTCAACATGGATTGCAGCAAGGAAATACAATCTATCAAAGAACAATTATCATAATTAAAGTCCTTGAAATCCAAAAGAGTGGGTTCATCACTACTTAAAGCTTTGACCTTTCCAATCCCACTTTTATCAATTTTTGCATTAAGATCTATAAACTCCGAATCATTGGGACGCCTTCTAGCTAAAGTTGACTCATCTCCAATCCCATATTTATCAAGTTTTATATTGGAAAACAAAGATTCAATAGGAGTCACATCAATCACTTCAAGATCTTCATCATTATTCAAAGACTCCGGTTTAGCGGCCATCCTATTCACCAAAGTGGTTTGTTTATCGGAAATTGGGCCTACTAAATTTTCAAGATGAGCAAATTGAGACTTAAGACCATAAAATTCCTTGGTAACATCATCAAGCTCTTTATTAATATACTCCATCATAACTTTTTGTTCTTTAAGCTCGGTCCTAAAGAAATATGCTCAAATTGCAAAGACATGAAGCTTTTAGCATTATTTTCAATATCTTCCAACTTCAAATAGTAAGGATCAAAGCTCTTGGGTTGAGCCATATGGGCAAACAAGCAATCTAACACACAAGCAACCAAAAAGCAAACGAAAAGATGCAAGGAAGAAGGGTGAACAAAAAGGAAAATCATTTTGTGTTTTTCTGAAATCATTTTAGAAGTGGGGGAGAGGAAAAAGAGAGGCAAATGGCAAATAATGTAATGCAAGAGATGAGAGTTTATGGTGGGTAATTGGTAGGCTTGATGTAGAACCTCCCGTCAATGGCGCTGAAATTCTTCACCTACTTCTTGAGTTTGCGTTGGTTTTTCCCTTGAAGAGGAAAGGGTGATGCAGTAAAGTAGAGAGAAGTATTTCCATCAGTTTGCGAACCAAGGTATCAATCTAGTAGGAGGTACAAGCAAGCCTCCAATCTATAGACCTGCACAAACAATCAAACACTTGCTCCCAACGCGATAAAGGGGTTCTCAATCCCTTCAGGTCACTTGCAAGGATGAGATCTGATAGACATAGATATAAAAGATTACAAAAATGTAAAACAAAGTAAAAACAAATAAATTACAACAAGGTATTTTTGGGTTTTTTGGTTTATAGATATGAAAATATATGATGGGAAATAGACCCGGGGGCCATAGATTTCACTAGAGGCTTCTCCCTTGAAAGAAAGTAATACGGTGGGTGAAAAAATTACTGTCGAGCAATTGATAGAAAACGCAAAGTTATGAAAATATCCAAGGCAATGATTATGAATATAGGCATCACGTCCGTGTCAAGTAGACCGACTCCTGCCTGCATCTACTACTATTACTCCACACATGGACCGCTATCTAGCATGCATCTAGAGTATTAAGTTCAAAAGAACGGAGTAACGCCTTAAGTAAGATGACATGCTGTAGATGGATAAACTCAAATCAATATGATGAAAATGCCATCTTTTTACCCTTGATGGCAACAATACAATATGTGCCTCGCTACCCCTACTTTGGTGATGACACCGCAAGATTGAACCCCAAAACTAAGCACCTCTCCCATTGCAAGAAGAACCTATCTAGTTGGCCAAACCAAATCGGTAATTCGAAGAGAAATACAAAGATATCAAATCATGCATATAATAATTCAGAGAAGATTCAAATAATATTCATAGATAATCTGATCATAAATCCACAATTCATCGGATCTCAAAAAACACACTGCAAAAGAATATTACATCGGATAGATCTCCAAGAACATTGAGGAGAACATTGTATTGAAGATCAAAGAGAGAGAAGAAGCCATCTAGCTACTAGCTATGGACCCGTAGGTCTGTGGTAAACTACTCACGCTTCATCGGAAGGGCAATAGAGTTGATGTAGAAGCCCTCCGTGATCGAACCCCCCTCCGCTAGGGTGCCGGAAAAGGCCCCAAGATGGGATCTCATGGGCACAGAAGGTTGCGGCGGCGGAAAAGTATTTTGGTGGACGCTTCTGGTCGTTTGGGAATATTTCTGAATTTATAGGCCAAGAATTAGGGTTGGAGGAGCTTCGAGGGGCCCACAAGCCCTCAGGGTGCCCCCTAGGGCGCGCCCCTCAGGCTTGTGGCCTCCTCCAGACTCCTCTGACTTCTTCTCCAAGTCCTACGTGTGTCTTCTGGTCCAAGAAAAATCATCGCGAAAGTTTTATTCCGTTTGGTATTACTTTTCTATTAAACTCAAAAAAAAACAGAAACTGGCATTGGGCTCTAGGTTAATAAGTTAGTCACAAAAATAATATAAAATAACATATTAATGCAAAGAAAACATCCAAAACAGATAATATAATAGCATGGAACAATAAAAAATTATAGATGCGTTGGAGACGTATCACTAAGCATTTGAGCAAGCAAGCCATTAAGCAACACCTCATCCCTTTTTAATAGTATTGGCTTTCCTATGGACTCAATGTGATCTTGGATCACTAAAAAAAGATGAAGAATCTAGAGCTTTTGCCAATATGTGTCCTTAGAATTTTGAAGGGATTCCACATCCTCTTGTCCTTTCCACGCCATTGTCGAACTTGTCTGAAATACACTAGATAAAAGCATTAGTCCAACAGGAGATATCATGACATTAATTACCAAAATCACCCAGGGAGCACTTGTGCTTTCAGGGATGCATTCGTCTTGCCCAGAAAAGGGCTTTAAGTAATAATAATAAATGGGCTCTAAATATAAAAAAACACAACGAACCGGTAATTAGTTTTAAAATTAGTTTCTTTCTTGTGATTTTTAATCTCATTGCATTTTTTTATTGTGTGCATAAACTTTCATTAGATTTTAACCTAATAAATTTATTTTGAAATTTGATTGAATCTAACTCAAAATTTTGGGATAAAATAGTTCGGACCCCACCAAAATGTGAGAAATTTGGTTGAATTTTTTAACCCTGGTCCTCGCTAGAAAATGGGTTGTAATGTTAACAAACAGTAAATAGGCTGCAGTAAATTCCATAAGAACTAAAAAATGGGCTGCAAATTATTAAAAATATCAAATGGGTTGTATGTTTATGCGCCACGGATGTGGTCTTGACTTGTTGGCCTACTAAGTTGATGCGTACGCAAGGCTTTATCAACTTATAGTCAACACACGATTCTAGCTGCAGTGGCCGTTGGATGTCCATCCAACGTTTGTCGTGCTTATTCAATCTCGGATCTTCTTACTTCAGCTGCCCAAACCACGGTCGGCGGGACTGCCTGCTCCTACCTCCCATGGCCTGCTGTGCTGTCGTGCATGCCTCACTAGCCCACCCTATTCCCATTCCTGTCCAGGACATCCCTGTACTCACCCACACCTCCTGTTATTCTCCGGCGATGGCACCTCACCGCAACTGAACCAGTCAACCCTCGTACCCCCCTCCGCATGGGCATACACTATTGTGTCTTCACCGACTCCGGGTGATTCCCTTCCTAGGCCTCGCCGGCGTCCACTGCGTTGGTTCTCTCGGCGCGGCATGGTTAACATGGTCAACAAACGACAACAAACGGAAGAGGGATGTATATGGAGAGGCTAATAGTAGGGACCCACATGGTCCATGGCCGCACTTGCCTCCTTATTACGCGAAATAAAATGATTCCTGCCCCTGACAGCTGGGACCCATGAGCTACATCTTTGCATGCAAGCAAGTGCCTCATTATTACGCAGGAAAAAACCTTCCTCCCGTTGACAGCTAGGACAGCGCCTCCATATTAGGCTAAAAAAGATTCCTCCCACTGACAACTGGGACCAATGAGCTACATCTTCACACGCGAGCAAGTGTATCCTTATTACGCAGGACAAAAAAAGCTTCCTGACCTTGACAGCTGGGACCCACCAGCTACATCTTCAGACACAAGGAAATGCCTCCATATTACGCGCAAAGAAAGATTCCTCCCCCTGACAGCTGGACCCACCAGCGATATCTTCGAACGCAAGGAAGTGCCTGCTTATTCCCCTGACAGTTGGAACCCACCAGGTCAAAGCGTTCGTACCATTATCTATCTGGTCGCAAACATGTACGTACGTACTGGTTGATCGGTTTCTCTACAACAATGAACCATGTATGTGTAAAGAATGGCACGCGTCGTAGAAATCCCCCGATGTAGCAGTTCAGGCAACGCCATCTAAATCGTGTACACGTACATACAACCATGCTACAAAAAATGCGGCCACATACATACATACCAATGGGGTCTCGAACACCTACTCGCGCATATATAAGGCTAGGGCTCATGTACACGGACGGTAGCAATGGCCTTCTATTCATTGGCAACCAATCGACTAGGTTGGAACAGAGAAACAACATCGTGTTCATCGGAAGGCAACCGACGGTCGAAATGCGTCCTGTTCATCGGGAGCAAACCGACTTGGACGGAACAGTCAAAATGGGGCCTTGTTCATCGACTTGGGGTCTGGCGTACCGCAAAATGGAGGAAACAGAGTTCTTTTCGACCACCTACGGTCGAAACAAGGCCTGTTCATCGGGAGGGGTCTGGCGTACCGCAAAACGGAGGAAACAGACTTCTCTCCAACCGCCTATGGTCAAAACAAGGTCGTATTCATCATTAGGGGTGTGGTGTACCACAAAATGGGACTCCCATTGTTCATCCATCGTCTACTACCTCGCTCATGCCTCCACGGGCTACTGTTCATCCACCGTTGACTTCCTCGAGCCTCACCGACAACTTTCATCCAGCCTCCAGGGGGTCCTATTCATCCACCCCAACTGGCTAGGGTGTGGTGGCCTCCTCGGGGTCCTATTCATCCAGTGGTAACCATGGGGTCCTGTTCATCCAACCCCCACCGGGAACTGTTCATCCATAGCCAACCAATCGGCTGGACTCACCATGTATCGACTTGTTCTACGTATCATGCGCGCGGCAGCAGCGGGCATTGTTTATCAAGAGGTAACCCAGCTGGGGCTCAATTGATCGGCTTGATGGCGATAGCAAAGAAAGCAGCATAAACCACCTTTGCATTGCTCGGCCCATAATGTCAAGGATGTGTCTTTTTGTAGTGATGTTGTGGGAGCATCTCTTGAAGCTTTGTGGCGCCACTTGATTTGTTGTGGAGCTTCTCTTTGTCCTTGGTTGACATATCATGAGCGACAATCCTTCCAAAGGACTTCCGTCGGCTTGAGATCTTTGTAATTTGGCATCATTTGGATCAATGTGCACATGGTATCATACTTTCCATCCAAGGCTCTATGGATCTTCTTGATGATGAATTTTTTGTCATCTCTTCAATTCGAAGCCAACAATCTCATTTGTGATGAGAGCGAGCCTGGTGTACATTTCGGCGACTCCTTCACCATCCTTCATCTTGAGCTGGTCAAGTTCACTTTGAAGCACATCCAACTTGGATTCCTTGACAAACTCGGTACCTTCGTGCATATCGACCAAAGTATTCCAAATTTCATTTGCATTCTCGAGGCGCTAATCTTATTGAACTCCTCGGGGCACAAACCGTTGAAGAGAATGTCACCTAAATGAGCATTCTATGGCAACATCTTTCTAGGATCGAAAGTATGTCTAGAGGGAGGGTGATTAGACTACTCGACCAAATAAAAATCTATCCTTTTCCAAGTTTTAGTTGTGGGCAGATTTTAGCAATTATGACAAGTCAAGTAACACCCTACACATGCAAGTCTAAGAGTATAGCAGCAAAATGTAAAACATTGCACATGTAAGTAAAGGGAAGGGTTTGGAGAAGGCAAACACAATGGGGACACAATGATTCTTGGCGTGGTTACGATAGGCGGTTGATGTATACTATGCAACTTTATCCTTGTAGATGTTGTTGGGCCTGCAAGTGCAGAGTTTTGTAGGATAGTAGCAATCAAGTGGATGACCTAAGGTTTACCAATCCATGGGAGGCGCAGGATGAAGATGGTCTCTCTCAAACAACCCTGCAACCAAATAACAAAGAGTCTCTTGTGTCCCCAACACACCCAATACAATGGTAGGTTGTATAGGTGCACTAGTTCGCCGAAGAGATGGTGATACAAGTGTAATATGGATGGTAGATATAGGTTTTTGTAATCTCAAGAAATAAAAATAGCAAGGTTACTAGAAATAAAAGTGAGCAAAAACGGTATTGCAATGCTTGAAAACAAGGCCTAGGGTTCATACTTTCACTAGTGCAAGTTCTCTCAACAGTGATAACATAATTATATCATATGGCAATCCCTCAACGTGCGACCAAAGTCCATCCAAAGTTCCTATCATGGAGAACATAGGATGAAATTGCTTGTAGGGTACGAAACCACTTCAAAGTTATTCTTTTCGATCAATCCATCGAGTTATTCCTATAAGTGTCACAAACAGCCCTAGAGTTCGTAGTAAAATAATACCATATGACACACATTAATCAACCCTAATGTCACCTAGATACTCCAACGTCACCATGAGTATCTGTGGGTCAATCATACGATATGCATGAAACAACTTCAGATTCATAACATTCAATCCAACACAAAGAACTTCAAAGAGTTCCCCAAGATTTCTATCGGAGAAACAAGGACGAAAATGTGCATCAACCCCTATGCGTAGATTAACCCAATGTCACCTCGGGAATCCGCGACTTGAGTGCCAAAACATACATCAAGTGAATCAATAGAACACCCCATTGTCACCACGTGTATCCCACGCAAAATATACATCAAGTGTTCTCAAATCCATAATGGTGAAACCTCAAAGGTAAAACTCAATTCATCACAAGAAGGTAGAGGAGAAGAAACACCATATGATTCAACTATAATAAGAAAGCTCGCGGTACATCATGATCGTGCCAAATCAAGAACACGAGAGAGAGAGAGAGAGAGAGAGAGAGAGAGAGATCAAACACATAGCCTCTTTGGTACATACCCTCGGCCCAGGGTGAACTACTCCCTCCTCATCATGGAGACCGCCGGGATGATGAAGATGGCCACGGTGACGGTTTCCCCCCTCGTGGTCTTGAAAGCAGGATCCGATTGGTTTTCGTAGCTCTGAGAGGCTTGCGGCGGCGGAACTTCCGATCTAGGTTTATTTTTGGAGGTGTCGGGATTTATAGGAATTTTTGGCGTCGGTTTCACGTCAGGAGGTCCACGAGGCAGTGGCAAGACAGGGGGCGCGCCCTCCACCCTTGTCGTTGCCTCGGGATTCTTCTAGCCCAATTCTTGTGCTTCGGGGGCTTCTTCTGGTCCATAAAAAATCACACTAAATTTTCAGCTCGTTTGGACTCCGTTTGATATTCCTTTTCTGCACAACTCAAAAACAAGGAAAAAACAGAAACTGGCACTGGGCTCTAGGTTAATAGGTTAGTCCCAAAAATAATATAATGGCATATTAATGCATATCAAACATCCAAGATGGATAATATAATAGCATGGAATAATAAAAAATTATAGATACATTGGAGACTTATCAAGCATCCCCAAGCTTAATTCCTGCTCGTCCTCGAGTAGGTAAAGATAAAAACTGAATTTTTGATGTGGAATGCTACCTAACATATTTATCCATGTAATTTTCTTCATTGTGGCATGAATGTTCGGATCCATAGGATTCAAAACAAAAGTTTAATATTGACATAAAAGAAATAATACTTCAATCATACTAATAAAGCAATCATGTCTTCTTGAAATAACATGGCTAAAGAAAGTTGTCCCTACAAAATCATATAGTCTGGATATGCTCCATCTTCATCACACAAAGTATTAAATCATGCACAAGCCTGATGACAAGCCAAGCAAGTTTTTCATACTTTTGATGTTCTCAAACTTTTTCAACTTTCATGAATACATGAGCGTGAGCCATGGATATAGCACTACAGGTGGAATAGAATATGGTGGTTGTGGAGAAGACAAAAAGAAGGCGACAGTCTCACATCAACTAGGCATATCAACGGGCTATGGAGATGCCCATCAATAGATATCGACGTGAGTGAGTAGGGATTGCCATGCAATGGATGCACTAGAGCTATGAGTTTATGAAAGCTCAAAAAGAAACTAAGTGGATGTGCATCCAACTCGCCTACTCACGATGACCTAGGGCTATTTGAGGAAGCCCATCATTGAAATATACAATCCAAGTTCTATAATGAAAAATTCCCACTAGTATATGACAGTGACAAAATAGGAGACTCTCTATCATGAAGATCATGCTGCTACTTTGAAGCACAAGTGTGGTAAAAGGATAGTAACATTGTCCCTTCTCTCTTTTCTCTTTTTTTGTTTTGGGCTCTTTGGCCTCTCTTTTTTCGTCAGGAGTCTCATCCCGACTTGTGGGGGAATCATAGTCCCCATCATCCTTTCCACACATGGGACAATGCTCTAATAATGATGATCTTCACACTTTTATTTACTTCACAACTCAAGAATTACAACTCAATACTAAAACAAATATGTGACTAAGAGTGACATGTATAACAAATATGAATGGTGTCTTTGCCACAAATACTATGCCAACTACATGATCATGCAAAGCAATATGACAATGATGGTATGTGTCATAATAAACAGAAGGGTGGAAGTTGCATGGCAATATATCTCGGAATAGCTATGGAAATGCCATAATAGGTAGGTATGGTGGCTATTTTGAGGAAGGGTATATGGTGGGTTTAATGCATCAGCGAAAGTTGCACGGTACTAGAGAGGCTAGCAACGGTGGAAGGGTGAGAGTGCGTATAATCCATGGAGTCAACATTAGTCATAAAGAACTAACATACTTATTGCAAAAGTCTATTAGCAATCAAAACAAAGTACTACATGCATGCTCCTAGGGGGATAGATTGGTAGGAAAAGACCATCACTCGTCCCTGAACGCCACTCATAAGGAACACAATCAATTAATAAATCATGCTCCGACTTCATCACATAACGGTTCACCATACGTGCATGCTACAAGAATCACAAACTCTAACACAAGTATTTCTACCAATCCAGAATTACTCACTAGCATGACTCTAATATCACCATATTTATATCTCAAAACCAATGCAAGGAACCAAACTTCTCATATTATTCAATGCTCTTATATGGAAGTTTTTATAATATCTCTCTTGCAACTGACAAACTACTCGGAAGTGAGGATTAATGAGTAGTTAAATAATTATGTAGCTATGTGAAGACTCGCTCTCATAAATAAATTTTTAGATCTTAAGTAATTTGTTCAAACAACAAGCAAAATAAGATAAAACAACATTCCAAGGATAGCACATATCATGTGAAGAAGCAAAAACTTAGGTTCAACCAAACTGACCGATCATTGTTGAAGAAGAAAGGTGGGATGCCAACCGGGCATCCCCAAGCTTAACTACGAGACTTCTTGAAATATTAATTAGGGATGCCATGGGCATCACTAAGCAACTCTTGTGTCTCCTCAATTCCTCTCGTATCACGGTTTCCCTAAATCTTAAAAACTTCATGCACAAAAAACTCAACAAGAACTCATGAGATAAGTTCTGTAATGAAAAATTCCCACTAGTATATGAAAGTGACAACATAGGAGACTCTCTATCATGAAGATCATGGTGCTACTTTGAAGCACAAGTGTGGAAAAAGGATAGTAACATTGCCCCTTCTCTCTTTTCTGTCATTTTTTGGGTGGGCTTCTTTGGCCTCTTTTATTTTTATAAAGTCCGGAGACTCATTCCAACTTGTGAGGGAATCATAGCTTCCATCATCCTTTCTTCACATGGGAAAATGCTCAAATAATGATGATCATCACACTTTTATTTACTTACAACTCGATACTTAGAACAAAATATGACTCTATATGAATGCCTTTGGTGGTGTACTGGGATGTGTAATGATCTAGCATAGCAAATGACATAAAAAATAGGCAAGCCATGTAAACATCATGATAGCTATCTTACGATCATGCAAAGCAATATGACAATGATGGAGCGTGTCATAATGAAATGGAACGGTGGAAGTTGCATGGCAATATATCTCGGAATGGCTATGGAAATGCCATAATAGGTAGGTAAGGTGACTGTTTTGAGGAAGGTATAAGGTGGGTGTAAGGCACCGGCGAAAGTTGTGTGGTACTATAGAGGCTCACTGGTGGAAAGGGTGAGAGTGCGTATAATCCATGGACTCAACATTAGTCATAAAGAACTCACTTACTTATTGCAAAAATCTATTAGTCATTGAAACAAAGTACTACGCGCATGCTCCTAGGGGGATATATTGGTAGGAAAATACCATCGCTCGTCCCCGACCGCCACTCATAAGGAAGACAATCAATAAATAAATCATGCTCCGACTTCATCAGATAACGGTTCACCATACGTGCATGCTATGGGAATCACAAACTTTAACACAAGTATTTCTACCAATCCACAATTACTCACTAGCAATGACTCTAATATCACCATCTTTATATCTCAAAACAATCATAAGGAATCAAACTTCACATAGTATTCAATGCACTTTATATGAAAGTTTTTATTATATCCCTCTTGGATGCCCATCATATTAGGACTAAATTCATAACCAAAGCAAATTACCGTGTTGTTTAGAGAGACTCTCAAAATAATATCAGTGAAGCATGAGATTCAACAATTTCTATAAAATAAGGCCACCGCCGTGCTCTAAAAAGATATACGTGAAGCACTATAGCAAAATTACCTAGCTCAAAAGATATAAGTGAAGCAAATAGAGTATTCTAATAAATCACGATTCATGTGTGTCCCTCTCAAAAGGTGTGTACAACAAGGATGATTGTGGGAAACTAAAAAGTAAAGACCCATATCATACAAGACGCTCCAAGCAAAACACATATCATGCGGTGAATAAAAATATAGCCTCAAGTAAATTTACCGATAGAGCGAAGATGAAAGAGGGATGCCTTCAGGGCATCCCCAAGCAAACTATTGGTTGTCATTGAATATTACCTTGGGGTACCTTGGGAATCCCCAAGGTTAGGCTCTTGCCACTCCTTATTCCGTAGTCCATCAAATCTTTACCCAAAACTTGAAAACTTCATAACACAAAACTCAATAGAAAACTCATGAGATCCGTTAGTATAAGAAAATAAAGTCACCACTTTTGGTACTGTTGTGAACTCATTCTTTATTTTTATTGGTGTAATATATATTGTATTACAACTTCTACATGGTTCATACCCCCCGATACTACCCATAGATTTATCAAAATAAGCAAATACACATAGAAAAACAGAACAGTCTGTAGCAATATGTAAACTTCGAATACTTCTGTAACTCCAAAAAATCTATAAAATTAGTACAACAGAGGAAATTTGTATATCAATCTTGTGCAAAAATAATCTATATTTTATCGCGCTGGTGTTAAAAATGAGAATTATTTTACTGGGTGCAAAAGTTTTTGTTTTTCAGCAAGATCAAATCAACTATCACCGTAAGCCATCCCAAAGGTCTTACTTGGCACAAACACTAATTAAAACACCAAAACAAAATTACTACAGAGGTAATAATGTGTATATTATTCAAGAACAGTAGCAAAACAAAAAACACAAAAATAAAAGTGGGTTGCCTCCCAACAAGCGCTATTGTTTAACGCCCTTAGCTAGGCATAAAAACATAGATCTAGGTATTGTCATCTTTGGTATGCAATCCATAAGTAGCTCTCATAATAGATTCATATGGAAACTTATTTTTCTTTCTAGGAAAGTGTTCCATGTCCTTTCTTTATGGAAATTGAAACCTAATGTTTCCTTCTTTCATATGAATAATTGCACCAATCGTTCTATGGAAAGGTCGGCCAAGAATAATAGGACATGTAGGATTGCAATCTATATCAAGAACAATGAAATCTACGGGCACATAATTCCTATTTGCGACAATAAGAACATCATTAATCCTTCCCGTAGGTTTCTTAATGGTGGAATTCGCAAGATGCAAATTTAAAGAACAATCATCAAATTCACGGAAACCTAACAAATCACATAAGTTTTTGGAATCATGGAAACGCTAGCACCCAAATCACACACAACATGGTACTCATAATCTTTAATCATAATCTTAATAGTACGTTCCCACTCATCATAAAGTTTTCTAGGAATAGGAACTTCTGATTCAAGCTTTTCTTCAAAAGATTTCATCATAGCATCAACGATATGTTTAGTAAAAGCTTTATTTTGATTACAAGCGTGATGAGAATTCAACATGGATACAAAAAGGAAATACAATCTATGAAAGAAAATTTATCATAATTAAAATCCTTGAAATCCAAAAGAGTGGGTTCAAAGCTACTTAAACTTTTGACCTCTCCAATCCCACTTTTATCAATTTTTGCATCAAGATCTATAAACTCCAAATTATTGGGATGCCTTGTAGCTAAAGTTGACTCATCTCTAGTCCCATCTTTATCAAGATTAATCTTAGAAAACAATGATTCAATAGGAGTCACATCAATAACTTTAAGATCTTCATCATTATTTTCACAAAACTAGAAGAACATGCTTTTACAAACCAATCTCGGTTAGCACACATCTTAGCGGTTCTTTCTTTGCACTCATCAATGGACATTCTCATAGCTTCTAGAGATTCATTAATATCTTGCTTGGGTGGAATAGATCTAATTTTCAAAGAATCAATCTGAAGAGAAATTCTATCAATGTTCCTAGCCAAATCATCCATCTTAAGCAATTTTTCTTCAACCAAAGCACTGAAATTCTTTTGCGAACTAATAAATTATTTAATATTGTTCTCAAGATCAGAGGGAATCTTTTATAATTTCCGTAAGAATTGTTGTAGGAATTA
Organism: Aegilops bicornis; assembly: GCA_021605145.1. Lineage (NCBI taxonomy): Eukaryota > Viridiplantae > Streptophyta > Magnoliopsida > Poales > Poaceae > Aegilops > Aegilops bicornis. Next base: position 362,221,037 of record CM038669.1, read on the forward strand.
CCATAATTATCAGAGGAATTACTAGGAAAGGCCTAGGATTAAAATTTCCTCTATACGCGTTATTACCAAAATTGTTCCTACCAACAAAATTCTCATCCATAGATTCATTATTATTCTCAATCAAAGTAGACAAAAGCATATCATTAGGATCAATAGGAGCACTCTTGCCAGCAAACCATTTCATAAGTTCATCCATCTTTCCACTCAAAACATTAATCTCTTCAATCACATGCACTTTTTTACTAGTAGAAGATCTTTCGGTGTGCCATTGAGAATAATTAACCATAATATTTCTAGGAGTTTAGTAGTTTCTCCTAAAGTAATTTCCATAAAAGTACCTCCCGCGGCCGAATCTAAAAGATTTCTAGAAGCAAAATTCAATCCGGCATAAAATTTTTGTATGATCATCCACAAATTCAAACCATGAGTAGGGTAATTTTGTATCATCAATTTCATCCTCTTCCAAGATTGTGCAACATGTTGATGATCAAGTTGCTTAAAATTCATAATGTCGTTCCTAAGGGAGATGATCTTAGCGGGAGGGAAATACTTGGAAATAAAAGCATCTTTACACTTATTCCATGAATCAATACTATTTTTAGGCAAATATGAAAACCATGTTTTAGCACGATCTCGTAGTGAGAACAGAAATAGCTTCAACTTAACAATATTATTATCCACATATTTCTTCTTTTGTATATCACACAACTCAGCCAAATTATTTAGATGGGATGCGGCATCTTCACTAGGAAGGCCGGAAAATTGATCTTTCATAACAAGATTAAGCAAATTGGCATTAATTTCATAACATGTCGCACTAGTGGCGGGAGCTATCGGAGTACTAATAAAATCATTATTATTAGTATTGGAAAATTCACACAATTTAGTATTCTCTTGCATCACCATGACAAACCAAGCAATCTAACACACAAGCAAACAAAAAGCAAACGAAAGGACGAACGGAAGAAGGGAGAATAAACAGGCAAATCTTTTTGTAAATTGTTTTAGAAGTGGGGGAGAGGAAAACGAGAGGAAAACGACAAATAATGTAATGAAAGAGATGAGAGTTTATGATGGGTACTTGGTAGGCTTGACGTATATCTCCCCGGCAACAACGCCATATACAAATTCTTCCTGCTACTTCTTGAGCTTGCGTTGGTTTTTTCCTTGAAGAGGAAAGGGTGATGCAGCACAGTAGAGATAAGTATTTCCCTTAGTTAAGAACCAAGGAATCAATCTAGTAGGAGAAACGCGCAAGTCCCCAATAGACGCACCTACACAAACAATCAAACACTTGCACCCAACGCGATAAAGGGGTTGTCAATCCCTTCACGGTCACTTGCAAAGGTGAGATCTGATAGAGATAGATAAAACTAAATAAAAGGTAAAATATTTTTTTGTTTTTGGTTTATAATCTGAAAATAAAAGATTGCAAAATAGTTGATTCGAAACAAATATGATGGAAAATAGACCCAGGGGCCATAGGTTTCACCAGAGGCTCCTCTCTTGAAGGCAAATAATACGGTGGGTGAACAAATTACTGCCGAGCAATTGATAGAAAAGTGCAAAGTTATGACGATATCCAAGGCATTGCTTATGCATATAGGCATCATGTCCGTGTCAAGTAGTCCGACTCTTGCTTGCATCTACTACTATTACTCCACACATCGACCTCTATCCAGCATGCATCTAGAGTATTAAGTTCATAAAGAACAGAGTAACGCCTTAAGTAAGATGACATGATGTAGAGGAATAAACTCAAGCAATATGATGAAAACCCCATCTTTTTATCTTCGATGGCAACAATTCAATACGTGTCTCGCTACCCCTACTTTGTCAGTGGGTGAAATCATGCAAGATTGAACCCAAAGCTAAGCACCTCTCCCGTTGCAAGAAAAACCAATCTAGTTGGCCAAACCAAACCGATAATTCGAAGAGAAATACAAAGATATCAAATCATGCATATAAGAATTCAGAGAAGATTCAAATAATATTCGTAGATAAGCTGATCATAAATCCACAATTCATCGGATCTCAACAAACACAACGCAAAAGAAGATTACATCGGATAGATCTCCAAGAACATCGAGGAGAACATGGTATTGAGAATCAAACAGAGAGGTATTGAGAATCAAACATGGTAATCAAGGTATTCATGTGATTGATACTACCATTAAGATGTTTGAGGGGTTCATTATATTTTTGCAATTCAACCATATGTTTGTGCAAATCACCAAGTTTGTCTGACATTTGAACTCCTTCGGGGGTGAAAGAAAACCCCTTCTTTTGAGGTGGAACCCCCACAATTCCTTCTAAGATTTCATAGGCAGCATTAGCATCAAGCTCGATAAAATTCCCTTTAGCGGAAAATCTAAGAGTTGTCTATGATGCAAAGCCAATCCTATGTAAAATTTACGAAGAAAAATCTTTGCGTCCCCCTTTAGGTTGCAAATACGATAGGATTCCATTAGCCTATACCAAGCATCTTTCAAAATTTCTCCATGTCGTTGCTTGAAGTATAAAACTTCAAAATCTTGTGACAAAGGAGGAGTGGTTACGCTAGCCATTATGACTAGAAAGCAAGAATACAGATAGATCCGACAAGAAAACGGCGAACAAAAACAAGGGCGAATAAAATGGCAAATTTTTGTGCGGGGAGAGGAAAACGAGAGGCAAATGGCAAATAATGTAAATTGCAAGGAGATGATATGTTTGATTAGGAACCTAGTAGATGTTGGTGATGTCTCCCCGGCAACGGTGCCAGAAATTCCTTTTGATGGCTGCTAGAACTACGTTGGTACTTCCCCAAAGAGGAAGGGATGATGCAGCACAAGAACGATAGGTATTTCTCTCAGTGATGAGACCAAGGTTATCGAACCAGTAGGAGAACCATGCAACACTATGTGAACGACACCTGCACGCAAATAACAAATACTCGCAACCCGACGTGTTAAAGGGGTTGTCAATCCCTTTCGGGCAACGGCGCCAGAAATTGGCAAGTGGACGTGAGAAAGTTGTAATAACTGATAGATAGATCGCCAAATAAATTAAATTGCAGCAAGGTATTTTTGGGTTTTTGGAAATGTATATCTGAAAATAAAAGCAAATAAAAATAGATCGGAAAGGCAAATATAATAAGGAAGATACCCGGCGGCCATAGATTTCACTAGTGGCTTCTCTCGAGAAAAATAGCAAACGGTGGGTAAACGAATTACTGTTGGGCAATTGATAAAACTTAAAATAATCATGACGATATCCAGGCAATGATAATTATATAGGCATCACGTCCAAGATTAGTAGACCGACTCACACTGCATCTACTACTATTACTCCACACATCGACCGCTATCCAGCATGCATCTAGTGTATTGAGTTCATGGAGAAACAGAGTAATGCAATAAGAACGATGACATGATGTAGACAAGATCTATTTATGTAGAAATAGACCCCATCTTGATATCCATAATAGAAACGATATACGTGTCGGTTTGTTGGGGAACGTAGCATGTAATTTCAAAAAAAATCCTACGATCACGCAAGATCTATCTAGGAGATGCATAGCAATGGGAGGGGGAGAGTGTGTACATGTACCCTCCTAGACCGAAAGCGGAAGCGTTAGGTTAATGCGGTTGATGTAGTCGAACATCTTCACGATCCAACCGATCTAGTACCGAACGTATGGCACCTTCGAGTTCAGCACACGTTCAGCTCGATGACGTCCCTCGAACTCTTGATCCAGTAGAGGGTCGAGGGAGAGTTTCGTCAGCACAACGGCATGGTGATGGTGATGGTGATTTGATCCATGCAGGGCTTCGCCTAAGCACTATGACACTATGACCAGAGGAGTAAACTGTGGAGGGGGGCACTGCACACGGCTAAGAGAATAGCTATTATGCTTTGGGGTACCCCTGCCCTCGTATGTAAAGGAGGGGAGGAGGAGGCCGACCACCAAGGGGGCGCGCCAAGGGGGTGAGTCCTACTATGAATCCACTCCTAGTAGGATTCGACGGCCCTCTTTTTCCTTTCTCATCGGAGGGAAAAAGTGAAGGAGAGGGAGAGGGAAAGAGGACAGGGGGCCGAGCCCCCTCCCCCTTATCAAATTTGAACTCCCTTGGGGGGGTGCGCGCCTCCCAGCGGGCTCCCCTCTCTTTCTCCCCTATGGCCCATGAAGGCCCATTACTTCCCCGGGGATTCCGTAACCCCTCGGTACTCCGATAAATATTCGAAACATCCCGAAACCATTCCGGTTTCCGAATACTATCGTCCAATATATCAATCTTTACCTCTCAACCATTTTGAGACTCCTCGTCATGTCCGTGACCTCATCCGGGATTCCGAACAAACGTCGGTCACCAAAACACATAACTCATAATACAAATCATCAATGAACGTTAAGCGTGCAGACCCTACGGGTTCGAGAACTATGTAGACATGACCTAGACATATTTCCGATGAATAACCAACAACGGAATCTAGATGCTCATATTGGTTCCTACATATTCTACGAAGATCTTTATCGGTCAGACCGCAATAACAACATACGTTATTCCCTTTGTCATCTGTATGTTACTTGCTCGAGATTTGATCGTCGGTATCATCATACCTAGTTCAATCTCGTTACCAGCAAGTCTCTTTACTCGTTCCGTAATGCATCATCCCGCAACTAACTCATTAGTCACATTGCTTGCAAGGCTTATAGTGATGTGCATTACCGAGAGGGCCCAGATACCTCTCCAATACTCGGAGTGACAAATCCTAATCTTGATCTATGCCAACCCAACAAACACCTTGAGAGACACACAGAGCGTCTTTATAATCACCCGATTACGTTGTGACGTTTGATAGCACACAAGGTGTTCCTCTGGTATTCGGGAGTTACATAATCTCATAGTCGAGGAATATGTATAAGTCATGAAGAAAGCAATAGCAATAAAATTAACGATCATTATGCTAAGCTAACGGATGGGTCTCGGCCCACCACATCATTCTCTAATGATGTGACCCCGTTCATCAAATGACAACACATGTCTATGGTCGTGAAACTTAACCATCTTTGATTAACGAGCAAGTCAAGTAGAGGCATACTAGGGACACTCTGTTTTGTAGACGTATTCACACATGTACAAAGTTTCCTGTTAATAAAATTCTACCATGAATAATAAACATTTATCATGATATAAGGAATTATAAATAACAACTTTATTATTGCCTCTAGGGCATATTTCCTTGATCTCCCACTTGCACTAGAGTCAATAATCTAGATTACATAGTAATGATTCTAACACCCATGGAGTCTTGGTGCTGATCATGTTTTCTCGTGGAAGAGGCTTAGTTAGCAGTGCGCAACATTCAGATCCGTATGTATTTTGGAAATCTCTATGTCTCCCTCCTTGTCTTGATCGCGGATGGAGTTGAAGCGTCTCTTGATGTGTTTGGTTCTCTTGTGAAATCTGGATTCCATCACTAAGGCAATTGCTCCAGTATTGTCACAAAAGATTTTCATTAGACCCGATGCACTAGGTATTACACCTAGATCGGATATGAACTCCTTCATCCAGACTCCTTCATTTGCTGCTTCCGAAGCAGCTATGTACTCTGCTTCACACGTAGATCCCGCCATGACGCTTTGCTTGGAACTGCACCAACTGACAGCTCCACCATTCAATATAAATACATATCCGGTTTGTGACTTAGAGTCATCCGGATCAGTGTCAAAGCTTGCATCGACATAACCATTTACGACAAGCTCTTTGTCACCTCCATAAATGAGAAACATATCCTTAATCCTTTTCAAGTATTTTAGGATGTTCTTGACCGCTGTCCAGTGATCCACTCCTGGATTACTTTGGTACCTCCTGCTAAACTTATAGCAAGGCACATATCAGGTCTGGTACACAGCATTGCATACATGATAGAACCTATGGCTGAGGCATAGGGAATGACTTTCATTTTCTCTCTATCTTCCTGCGGTTGGTGGGACACTGAGTCGACTCAACTTCACACCTTGTAACACAGGCAAGAACCCTTTCTTTGACTAATCCATTTTGAACTTCTTCAAAACTTTATCAAGGTATGTGTGTCAGTGTCAAAACCGGCAGATCTTGGGTAGGGGGTCTCGAACTGTGCGTCTATGGATCAATGGTAACAGGAGGCGAGGGACACGGTGTTTACCCAGGTTCGGGCCCTCTCTAAGAGGTAAAACCCTACTCCCGCTTGATTATATTCGATGTGTATGATTACAGAGTTGATCTACCTCGTGATCATATGTTGTGGTCTAAAACCTGAGAGTATGATGAATAATATCATAATCTACCGACTAGCCTGGCCCTGGCTTATATAATGTACCAGAGGACTAGGATAACAAGTCCTAGTCGAATATGTTGGTGGAGAGGAGTCCTTGTCTTGATCACCAAGCCTTGTGGAATCTTCCTCGTGTGCGGCATGAGCTGCCCAAAGTGGCCCATGAGTGAGCCGCCATGGGGGTCCTCGGCCCGATCCAGCTGGCCGGGAGACGATGTGGTGATTACCCCCTAGTACAAGACATCTTCAGTAGCCCCCCGAACCAGTCTTCAAGTTGGGGACGCTCCTCGATTCTTCCAAATTGTTCTTCATCTTCGGTTGTCGGTCTTGAAAACTGGTTCAACAAATCTTCTTATCTTCGATCTTGAGGATCGCCGAAGTAAATCCAAAGAGTTTATGTCGGTGTCAAAACCGGCGGATCTCGGGTAGGGGGTCTCAAACTGTGCGTCTAGGCGGATGGTAACAGGAGACAAGGGACACAATGTTTTTACCCAGGTTCGGGCCCTCTCGATGGAGGTAAAACCCTACTCCTGCTTGATTAATATTGATGATATGGGTAGTACAAGAGTAGATCTGCCACGAGATCAAAGAGGCTAAACCCTAGAAGCTAGCCTATGGTATGATTGTTGTTAGATCCTCGGACTAAAACCCTCCGGTTTATATAGACACCGGAGAGGGCTAGTGTTACACAGAAGTCGGTTACAATGGTAGGAGATCTACATATCCGTGTATCGCCAAGCTTGCCTTCCACGCCAAGGAAAGTCCCATCCGGACACGGGACAAAGTCTTCAATCTTGTATCTTCATAGTCCAGAGTCCGCCAACGGTGATAGTTCGCTATCCGGACACCCCTAATCCAGACTCCTCATTAGCCCCGAACCATGCTTCAATGGCGATTAGTCCGGAACGTCGAATGTCTTCTGCATTGCGAGGCGGGTACTTCTCCAAATTCCATATACTTGTCGAATAGTGTCCGGCCACGATAAATGCTGCGCTCCTTGGCTTCTACTCCCAATAATGGCCATCTTCCACGTGTTGAATGAATGCGAAAAGCGTGGTATTTTACACTTATCCCCTAGCTGCGCCAAATGAGCCGTCTATAAAAGGGGCGAGGATCTAGATCCGAAGTCACACCATCCTCCCTCCTCATGAGCTTTCATGGAGCACCTCGACAAAAATCCATTTCATCATGGACGGTCGGCGCTGCTCCTCCTCTCGCGCTCCCAGCCCTCGGCACAGAATTGGGAGTGATGCTCGATCCCGCATAGCGAGCTAGTGACACTCCAAACCAAGGGATTTCTTCCCCGGCCTTCATGGTTCCAGTTCAGCCGGACTCGCCACCTATAAGGCGGAAAGCAAGCGGAGAGTGTCCCCGATCCTCCAAAGGAGAGCGGGTATGCTTTGTCTCTTATCTAGTAAGAGGACTCGGATTTCCAATTCATCTGTTTCTCAGGGGGCTCTTGGAGTTCTCGGCCTCGCCAGCACCACCTTACGCCGCCTCCATTTTGCACATCGCGAGCTTCGTGGCCCTTGGCGAACTGTTCGTAGGCGTCGAGGCTCATTTTGCACTTTGTGGAAGAGATTATTCTGCCTTGTACCCCGTTCTCATGAGGTCAATATATCAAGTCTTGTGAGTCGAGCTGTGGCGCATCGCCGGGACCGGATATCTATCCGGAACCCGAAGAAGCGTCCGAAGACTGGCCTTGAATGGTTTTATATAGAAGGCGTACGCTGCCGGATCCTGTTGGATCGGTCTCCGAGTTCAACAATGCTCCTTTGAAGAAGCGCCTGAGTTGGCGCCAGCGGAGCCCCCTGTGAGGGAAAAACGATGGGCGTCCTTTACCCGATGAGCGAATAAGATTGTTAGCTCATTCCGGATCGACCATGATCGGTGTCATGGCCACATGTATTATGCGGGGTGCAGCCACTCCGGTATAAGGGCCACCCCATGTGGGATTTCAACGGAGGACGATGCCACCCGTCATGGCCGTGAGGGCGGGATTGGTCGCCGATCTGGTGAAGACCTTGTCCGCGCTCTACAAGGGAGAAGAGGAAGATTTTCTCCGCGTCAGTCCATTGAACGGATTTTCTATGAACAATCCCCGAAGCTGGGTAAGCGGACATTTCTTTTTTGCACATCCGATCCGTATTCCCATGGTTAGGTATCTCATTTTGTGATTTTGGCGCAGGAACTGCGCCAGGCCGTAAAAGACATAAACAGCCCGCCTCCACAACCCGAGGATCCGGAACGGCTCCTCGATCCGGCCTATCAAGAGGATCCGGACATATTGGTGGAGCTGATTGATGGGGTATTTCACCAACTGAGCATCGATAATGCCTTGGTTGCCATTACGGCCGATTACCCCGAAACACTTCCAGCCTCACAGGTAACTGAGACCGAGGTACCAATACTCTGATAATGACCCATCCGTGCTTATTTTTGATCACCGTATACCAATGGTGTTTCGCAGGGGGTGCCTTCGAGGCGGGAGGCCGAGCCTGCGGTGGCTAGCCAACAAGGGGTAGCACGGCCACGCAGGCTAAAAAGAAGTGCGGTATGGATTGAAACGCCGCCGCAACGGTAAGGCGTGTCACCATATTCCCGGGATTGATTCCGGGAAGGTATATTAACGCTGGTGCTCCTTCGGGAAAAAAGCGCTCGCCGGACCGTGTCCGGAGAGATGGCTAATCGAGCCTCCGCCAGCCGTGCTCCAACGCCGGGTCCGGAAGCGGAGAGTAAACCTGGCGTCGTCGGACTCTCCTCCGACGGAGGATGTCGACAGATTTTCCGCCACCAACTCCGAGGTGGAGAGTGCCATGAATCACAAGCGCCGGACAGTTCTTCGTGGCGCATGTTTCTCCCGAGAGGCATTGAATGCCTTCAATTCAGGAGAGCAGCACCTCCGTGCCGCTCAAGATGGTCTAGCGAGCCACGGAGCAGTATGTAAAGGACATACGGGTGAGGAAATTTGTGATTATATATGCCAAGAGCCCGAGACTTAAAATAGTTAGAAGAACTGATTTAAGGATCATTTGTTATCTGAGATCTTACGGAAAGAATACCCGACTATCCGGGGCTTGAAGAGTGCAAGGCCCAGCTTGAGGCCGCACTAGCCGCCACAGAGGGAGCCACAGAGACCCCCTCCGGTAATATATACTTCGAAAGATAAGTAGTTTGTGAAGTGCCGCGTGTGTATAAGTCTGACAATAATATTGCAGATGGCGCGGGACTAGATCCGGACAAGCAACAGCTCCTGCGCCGGTTAAAGGCTGGCGAGAATGTGCTTACAAGGGTGAGGCAAGAGAAAATAATCTCAAGATGCCAACACCCATTTGGGTGAGGAACTAAAGGATGTTCCAGCCCGGTATGCGACTCTGATAAGGAGAATCGGCGGCTTGTCGCGGCATTTATAGTAAGTGCTTGAGCGAACTTTTGAAAAAAGAGTTCGGCAAGGAAGTCGACTAACATGTAAATATGTCTCAGAGGTATGCTCACGAATTAGTCGTCTGCAGAGGAGAAATGCCCGGTTCAACGAAAGTGACCTACTTCCCGAGTTATCAAGCGCCGAGCGAGTTCGCAAGTGATGAGAGCGTCACCTGTGCCTTGTGGCCATCCATCTCCCTACCCGAAGGCCTTGGAGAGCTTGCGAGAGAGGCTTCAGGGGAGCACGGCCGGCGCTTCCGCTATGGAAGATATCGGCCTGCCGTGAAAGGCGCCAGGAAGCTTTGGGCCATGGTGAAGACGCGGTACACGAAGGCTGACCCAAACCACATGGCGAGGTCGGACTGTGGGGCCCGATGGGAAGGAGATCCCTGTGAGCTTAGTGTACGGCCAAGTAGAATTGGCGCAAGGTATTCAGTGGGGACTGTAAACTAGACAGCCTATTAGATGGTATTGAAGAGGAATACAATCAATCAATTTGACTATGTAATTTAAAATGACATGTAAAATGCCTTCTAGCCGGATTGTAGATCGTTTGTCGTAGCGGACCTTTTCGCTTCAACCTCGGGACCCAACAGTCCGGAGTGTGTCCGAATACCCTCACGGTTATGTAAGAACCGGGGCATGCGTGGAGACCAGGCGTAGGGGTCATGAGTGCTTTATCAGACAAGTACCCAACTAGTTATGTTATATTACATGGTTAGTAAGAAACATCTTCCAGGGAGAATAGTTCCGTTAGGGGTTCCTTTCCCTGGGAGGCATGCCCTAAAGTGCATGTCCGGACCGCAAAGCGTAAAAGCATCTGGGGGCAGATAAATGAATAAGTAAGAAATCATCTTTTAGTTCACCGACCGAATATTCCCTTAAGAACGCTAGCTTTCGGCTTCACCTAGTCTGAGGTACACGTCCGGCTGACCCGGCGGTAACAATCGTAGAGGTGCTCCCTTTACCACCTAGCCGAACAATCGGGAACGTAGGGGTAAGCACAGGAGCCAGGCAACCCAGCTTGGCCAAAACTTAAGTCATATCGATGCATATAATGGTGAATAAAAGGTACATGCGGAAGTGTGACACATGTATTGGGCATAAAGCCCGTATTAATAAGCTTCTGTTAAAGAAGCCCCCAGGTATACTAAGCGCGAATAACGCGTTAAGTGTGTGCGAACAGTGCGCAAACGAGCCTTTAACGGCTTTGGAAAAAGGAGGACGAAGGAGAGAAATAAAAGATAGCTTAAAGTATAAAATATAGACGGAGGAAGGAGACGAACTCAGAATCCGGCGCTAGGCGTAGAATCTTCGGAGACGGACTGCGTTCCATGGGTTCGGCTCGAGTCGGTTATCCGATGCATTTCGTGGGCAGTGCGCTCACCGTCAGGACTTGGTCTATGATTAAGGGACCCTCCCATTTGGGCTTGAGTTTGTCCTTTTTCTTGTCCGGCAGGCGTAGAACTAGTTCGCCAACATTGTAAGCTTTGGCCCGTACTTTGAGCCTGCTGTTGATAGAATGCGGAACAAGCTTTTGCCACGTCGCGCTCCTCCTCAAAGGCGTCCAAACTGTCACCGCCGATCGAGCTCGGCCTTCGCTTTCTTCGTACATGCGCACGCCGAGGTGAGTCATGAATTATGTCGCAGGGCAAAACTGCCTCTGCGCCCGTACACCATAAAAATGGTGTGAATCCGGTAGTGTGATTCGGCGTGGTCCGTAGCCCCGAGTACGGAGTCGAAGCCTCTACCCAAAGGCGTATTAGATTCCTTGAGGGACCGCACTAGTCTGGGTTTAATGCCGCTCATGATTAGACCATTTGCTCGCTCGACTTGACCGTTAGTTTGAGGGTGATAGACTGAAGCTTAGTCGAGCTTGATGCCCATGTTTTTGCACCACAGTTTGACCTCATCGGCCGTGAAGTTCGTGCCATTATCAGTGATGATGCTATGGGGGACGCCGTAACGGTGTACTACCCTTGATATGAAGTCTATCACCGGTCCGGATTTGGCCGTCTTAACAGGCTTTGCCTCTATCCATTTGGTGAATTTATCCACCATGACCAATAGGTATTTTTACTTGTGGGTTCCTCCTTTAAGGGGTCCAACCATATCAAGCCCCCAGACCACGAACGGCCAGGTGATGGGTATAGTTTTGAGGGCGGTAGGTGGCATGTGGCTTTGATTAGCAAAGAGCTGGCATCCGACGCATCGTTGGACCAAGTCCTGAGCATCTGCCCGGGCCGTCGGCCAATAAAATCCTGTCGGAAGGCCTTGCCTACAAGGGCCGGGCTGCGGCGTGGTGCCCGCCGAGTCCGCATGAATTTCAGCGGAAGATTCCGCCCTTCCTCTTGAGATACACCTGTGAAGGACTCTGGTTGTGCTTTTCTTATAAAGCTCTCCCTCATGGACCTTATAGGCTTTAGAGCGTCGCTCTATGCAGCGGGCCTCGTTTGGGTCCTCGGGAAGTTCCTGCCTAGTTAGGTAGGCTAGGAATGGTTACATCCGCACGGGCAATGACTGCCATTATTGTGTGGGGTGGCGGTGTTATGTCGTTGGCGTAACCACCAACTATGTCGAGAATGTTGATTGTGGGGTAGTGTGGTTGGGTCCGGGATGTTATTTCGGACTCTCCCTCCCATAATACGGATGGCTTGAAAAGCCTCTCTAGGAAAGATGTTGGGAGGGACAGCATCGCGCGCCAATGTCTTGTGACAACACGTCTGCTGCCTGGTTGTTCTCCACAGGCTATATGGTGAAATTCGAGCCCCTCAAACCGAAATGACATTTTTAGGACGGCATTGCGATAAGCTGCCATTTTCGGATCCTTGGCATCAAAGTCTCCATTTATTTGGGATATCGCGAGGTTTGAATCCTCATGACCTCTAGGCGCTGAATGCCCATGGAGACTGCCATCCCGAGACCATGTAGAAGGGCCTCGTGATTCAGCCGTGTTGTTGGAGTCCGTGTACATTATCTAAAGAAATGCGTATTGGGCTGTATCTCCGGTTAGGGGCGTCGAGCAGCGCCTTGACCCCGAACCAGCCAACATTTTGGAGCCGTCGAAGTGCATGATCCGGTTGGAATATGTGCCGTACTCTTTAGGGAGTTCGCTTCCATTCTGCATGACGAAGTCGGCCAAAATCAAGCGACTTAATAGCTCGCCGTGGCTTGTAGGTTATGTCGAGCGGGAGGAGCTTGATGGCCCACTTGGCAATCCGCCCGTTCGTCCACGGTTGTTTATAATGTCATTAAGAGGTACTTGAGGCTCTCATTATCGAACACTCTTGGAAGTAGTGTCGCAGCTTCCAGGATGCCATGAACACCGCGTATGCTATCTTTTGATAATGCGGGTACCGTGACTTGCATGGAGTTAGGACAGTGGACACGTAGTAAGCACAATGAATCGTGTCCTGCGGTAGCGTCGATAATTTGATCGATGCGGGGAAGGGGGAAGGGATCCTTTGGGCAAGCCTTGTTAAGGTCCTTGAAATCGACACACAGGCGCCAGGATTTGTCCTTCTTTGGTACCATTACCAGGTTTGCTAGCCAGTCCGGATGTTTTATATCTCTAATGAATCCGGCCTCCAATAGTTTGGCTAGCTCCTCTCCCATGGCCTGTCTCTTAGGTTCGGAGAAACGTCGAAGAGCTTGTTTGACTGGCTTGAATCCTTTTAGGATATTTAGGCTGTGCTCGGCCAGCCGGCGTGGGATTCCTGGCATGTCTGAAGGGTGCCAGGCAAAGATGTCCCAATTTTCACAGTAGGAATTCTCGTGGTGCTGGCGTCTACATCGTGGTTTAACCGTGCCCGATGGAGGCCGTTTTTGTAGGGTCCGTTGGATGGACTTGGAATTTGACTATTTAAATGCGCGGTTTAAAGAGGTGGACTTGGATCTCTTATCGAGTATCACATCGTCCCTGTTCACCGTGGAAGCCTTGGCAGATGAGTTCCTCGGCCGCTAGGGCTTTGGATAGTGCCTCAAGGGCAAGTGCGGCTGTTTTATTTTTCGGTGAGTGCTATGTCCGGGTCACTAGCTATAGTGATGATTCCGTTGGGTCCGGGCATTTTGAGCTTCATGTACCCGTAAGGGGGTATAGCTTGAAAAATTGTGAATGCCTCTCGCCCTAATAGAGCGTGGTATTACATTTCTTGAACGGGGCCACTTGGAATGTGACCTCCTCGACCTGTAATTATCCGGCGTGCGAACACCACATCCAGTGTGATTTTTCCTGTACAGCATGCTTCCCGACTGGGGATTATTCCTCTAAAGGTTGTGCTGCTTCGCTCAATGCGGCTCCAGTCTATTTCCATTTTTGAAGGGTTTCCTCGTAAATGAGGTTTAATCCGCTGCCGCCGTCCATGAGTACCTTGGTAAGGCGAAAGCCGTCACCACTATTGGACCGAGGACCAATGCGGTGGTGCTCGGGCTCTTCGGAATTTAGGTTAAATCCTTTGGCGTTAAAGGTAATACCCGTGTCCTCCATGGATTTATTGTTGCTACACGGTGGACTTGGCAAGGCTGCTGAGTGTTCGCTTCCGCATATTATTTGATGCGAAAGTTTTCAAGACTGTTAATACCGTCTTGGTATTTACAGGCTGGTGCTCTGGGCTAGAAGCTCTTCGCCACTTTTTGGCCACCTGCCGTAGTATCCAACATGCTCTAAGGCTATGAGTTGGAGTGGCGCCCTACGTACTATGAATTTTGCGAGGGTCCATTGAGCCATCCCTCGATCACGGTTCCATGCCCTTTAGAGGTTTTTGCTTTTGGTATTTAACCTGTGTGCACGGTAATGATGCACCCTTTACTTTGGACTAGGGTTGTGTTCAAGGCGGATTATCCCAAAATTTGATTTTGCTTTTCCAGGCGCTCTCCATCGCACAGTACTTTCATACTATGGACGCCAAGTCAGCAAAGCGTGTAATTTCGCGACGACTTACGGCGTTGAGGATTCCTTCGTCCGTGCAATTAATGCAGAAGAATGAAATTGCGTCCTCTTCACGGCAGTCCTTTATCCTGTTCATGACCGGGAGGAATCAGCCCGATAATGATGTCTTGTTTGATGGGCTCTTGCGGATTTGGGATAGATCACTTATGTTTGGGTGGGAGGGTGGAGTTAAATTCCGAACTCCGTTCGATCTAAGACTCGAGGGCCAAGAAGTTTCCGAACTTGGAAGCTTGGGTTCTTGGGCGTTGTCCGATGAATCTAGCCCATTTGCGACTTTAAGTTCGTGGCTTGAGTGGTGTTCTCCCCTCCACAGGAATCCGGCATGGAGGGGTCAGGAATCCGGACATAGCTAGTCCTTAAGATAGAAGAAGGGTCGCCATATTGTTCCTCTACCACAACAACGTGGTGGGTAGCCTGGGGAGAGTTAATCTCTCTCAGATCGGTTTTAGGCCCAATCTGGTCATAGTCTATAGCGACTCCTGTGGCGGCGATGTGATCCAAGAACTTCGTTTAAGGAAGAGAGCTCCATCGATCTAACCGCCGGCGAGTTCCGAGTCGACGCGGAAGATTGCTTTCGATGACCCGAGAAGTCATCGTCATGCTGGCGGCGGACGGACGGTCATAAGAAAACCGCCTAGCCGAGAGTTTGGCCGATAGCCAAAGCTCCTTTAGCAACAAAGGCCGTCTTTAAAGGCAGGATGAGGCATCCTTCCGATGGCGACGCACAACTGGAACTCTCAATGAAAGCACCAATGTCGGTGTCAAACCGGCGGATCTCGGGTAGGGGTCCCGAACTGCGTGCGTCTAGGCGGATGGTAACGGGGAGACAAGGGACACGATGTATTTACCTGAGTTGGGCCCTCTCGATGGAGGTAAAACCCTACTCCTGCTTGATTAATATTGATGATATGGGTAGTACAAGAGTAGATCTACCACGAGATCAGAGAGGCTAAACCCTAGAAGCTAGCCTATGGTATGATTGTTGTTCGTCCTACGGACTAAACCCCTCCGGTTTATATAGACACCGGAGAGGGCTAGGGTTACACAGAGTCGGTTACAATGGTAGGATATCTACATATCCGTATCGCCAAGCTTGCCTTCCACGCCAAGGAAAGTCCCATCCGGACACGGGACGAAGTCTTCAATCTTGTATCTTCATAGTCCAGGAGTCCGGCCTATGGTGATAGTTCGGCTATCCGGACACCCCCTAATCCAGGACTCCCTCAGTTTACACGTCGGGTATCTGGGGAGCCCCTTTAAGTTATTGACCTTTATCAATGCCTTGTTATTTTTACGCCCACCTCGGGTTTGAAGTGTTTCACGTGTGGCGGTGTCCTCTTGCGTCCGCGCTCCAATGCCGGACTGCATTCGAGGTATCTTTTGCAGCCGAGCACCAAAGCCGGACAGCTTCCGAGCTCCAACACCAGAATGTATCCGAGATCCAATGCCGGACTGTATCCGAGGCGTCATAGATTACCTTGGTCTTGAAAAAGTTAAAAGGGTTCAAACAAGCTTAATGCCGGAGATGCCCTCTATGGAGCCAGCCACTTGCAACCGAGCTTTATGCCAGACTAGTTCTGAGGTATCTTCTGCGGTCGAGCACCAATGCTGGACTGTATCCGAGGTGGTGCACCACCCCGGCCATGGGCTGATTGTTATGAATTTAATTCCGAATTGTGCAATGTATTCTCTGTCGAGATGTATAGCCAGTAGCCCTCTTGGTGCATGTTGGCCTAATATCCGGGATGCACCTGAAGGATAAAATCAAACCGCTGACCCTATTAGCCCCTGAGACTCAGGTCGATTCGTTAAATCAGCCTGAGGATCAATTCCCAGCTCGGCAGCATACTTAGGAATAGAAACACGATGTAATCTATTAGAGGAAAGAGTGATCGGCGAACGGGCCCTTGAGAGAGGGTCTTGAGAAGTTGCCGTAATATATTAGCTTGATGCCGGGTAGGTCCAGATGGTACCTATTGTTGTCCGAAGATGCGTTTGCCCATACTTCGGTCAAGCCGAACACTAAGCACTATGAATTTTCTGCATTGAATAGGCAATGCAGTAGCCCCTGAGACACTGGTCGGGTGGCAACACCAGATCAGGGGATCGATGTGCCCCTTTAATATTTGTAAATAACAAGTGAGAAGCCCAGTAGCCCCCGAGCCTTAATGTGGTCACGGGTGGCCGAATTAAGGATCGATATCCGTTTGACAGAAAATTTTGTTGTGTTTAACACAAACTTCTCGGAAAGAGATTAAAGATCTCATAAAGGAGTTAGAGCTAACGAAAACTGAGCTTGCCAAGTTCGTCCTTAAGGGGCTTAATAGATAGGAAATCAATGCCAATAGGGAACTATGAGAGCATTATGTCAGCTGCTCGGTTGTCTCAAAGAGACTGTGCCATTGACTCTTTAAAAGATTGGCTGCGGAAAAATTGATTTTTGCTCACAATTTATGTGTAATGATTCTATGTACCCAAGTACTTTACATCATTAATGCTCGGATCCGCATTGTACAAAACATTGTTGACCGACCATCGGCTTCAACCTCCTCGGCCAGTAGCCAGGGAGTGTTTGTCCCACTTTTTTAAAGCCTTTATGAGGGCAAAGATTTGGGGCAAACGAGGAAATCCGGCCATACGGTTTTATAAACAAGGTATGCAGAGAGATATGTTATATGAAGAAACATCTTCCAAAGAAAATAGTTCCGCTATCGGTTCCTTTCTTTGGGTTGCCATGCTGATCATGATCATAAAACCTCACCTCCGATCAATGTGGGAGGAAAATATTGAGGATTTAGTTCGGGGAAAGTTCCCGAACTCCATGGTATTAATGAACCAAAATTTTCACTTCCGTCGTTGCCAAGCAATTATATCCTTTAAGATTGCTATCTTTCAGCTTCACCCAGTCTGAGGTACTAACTCGGATGACCCGGTACTAACAATCACAGAGGTGCTCCCTTTACCTCCTAGCCGAACAATCGGGAACGTAGGGGTAAGCACTAGAGCCAGGCAACCCAGCCTGGCCAAAATCTTAAATCAAATTGATGCATATTTATGGCTTTATAATGATGATTGCGGAAGGCAGCCCTCGTATATTAAATACAAACACCGATGATATATGTTTATTTTGACTCATTGCGACCGTTTATCATTTGAAACTGGCCCATCATCGGCTTCGACCCATTTGTAGATGGTACGCATGGTGTTTCCGCAATAACAAGGCAACCCTTAGCCGACGTCTCGGTTCCCGGAGGCGGTTGTGCTAGCAGAAACAAGGCAATCAGATATGGGGGCTTTATAGCTTTCACTTAGTCATAGGAGCTTAAAGTTGGGAGGCCAGTTACTAGCCCCCGGTTAGTGTTCGGTAACAGTCGAGGTAAAGCCGTAAACACTTCGGCCAATGTTATGAATGGACCGTCATTTAACACGGGGTGACCTTTATCAATCTTATAGTTTAATATAGTCATCGGATCACTGACCAGTTTAAGCTTATTGTGACGATCGGTTTCGGCTTTCTCCACTGAGGCGCTTAACCATGCTAGCTGGAAGCACAATCGCAGTGGTTCTCCCTTTGCGCACCTAGCCAAACAAAGCGGAATGTAGGAGGCAAGCACAGGAGCCGGGCAACCCAACTATTGACCGAAGACACTATTCGAAATTGATGCATATAAAGCAATATCCGAGAACATTTTGCTGAGGACTCCTCGGAGTACCTTGGCTTTTTGTGGGTTCGGCTCAAGTCGCAACCTCCTGTTGATATTGTCGATGCTTAAAAAGTGTCCGTCAGTGTACTGCGGGATTTATGCTCGAACCCAACACCGAGGTGCAGGTCGGTAGGAAAAGTGCCGAACTATGGGTCAAAAAAGATTTCCCAAGCTGGATTATTACGTATGGTACCTCGGTCAAGAGGATGTCCCAGCTCATAAAAGAAAAACACACAAATAGATCAAAAGTTCCATAAGCTTAAAAAACCAAAAAACTTATGCGGAAACTTTACGTCCGAACTAAATCAAGTTTTTTTGTGCCAATCCGAACATTGGTCTTAAAATTAGTTTGTGCTTCTGTCATGCTTTAACATGACACATCCGATCTCAAGACTTTGAGTGGGTCAGCCTTCGGCTTCAACCTCCTATCCCTAAGGCGGAGTGCTTCTCTGGCCAGTTTAGCGAACTAAACCCGAGCAGTTTTAGAGAGAAACCAGGCTATCCGGCTATTGACCACATACTAAAGTCGAGGAAGGAGTGATAGAAAAATACTTTGCAACGAACAAGAAGAAAACACATTTATTATAAAACAGCTCATATAAATTATAAGAGCCCCCAGTTAACATGGGTAAAGGGAGTTTCTTTTAACAAACAACTCACGCGAGCATGGTCGTACCGAACTCAAATTAAAAAATTAAAAACTTTGAGAATGAAAGTGACTTAGCTGATTAATGTGTTCGGCGTTGATGATGCGGGTCGAGCTTGCATCGGATCGAGGTCCCGGCCCCAAGCCAATCCCGAGGTGTCCGCCGAAGAGTTTGGCTTGATGAAGTGGCTGACGCGCTTGACGGTCGATGTGACGAGCCGAAGCCCCTGGTCCAGCCGAGGTGACGAAAACCCTCATGACTCAGGTGATGAAGAAAGAAGTGTTCAACAATCAATGTTTCAATGAACAACTTAATTGTTTAACACAAGTATAATGTTTGGTTGAACCGAAAAAGAATTAATAAATTGAAAGAAAAAACTGAGCATGGAGGCTACTGACCTGGTGAGTCCCAGCAGTCAGGGACAAATCATTTTTTTTGCCCGTAATATGGACGCACTTCCTTGCGTGCGAAGATGTAGCTGGTGGGTCCCAGCAGTCAGGGGGAAATGTTTTTTTTTGCAAAATACGGTTGCCCGTCCGATGGGTCCCTACTGTCAGGTGGAGAAATCATTATTTTCTGCATAATAAGGAGGCACTTCCTTGCTGCGGCCGTGAACCCAGCTGTCAGCCTCTCCACGTACAGTACTCTTCCGATGGAAGTCGTTCATTGACCATTGACCACGCCGCACCGAGAGCACCAAGGAGGTGGATGGCAGCGAGGCCTAGGAAGGGAACGACGCGGAGCCGGGGAAGACGCAGCAGTGGATGCCCACGCGGAGAGGAGTACGAGGGTTCACTGGTTCGGCTGTGGTGTGAGGTTGTCGTCGCCCTTGAGGGCACAGCAAGCGGTGGGAGTACTAGAAATGTGAGGCCTCTGCGGCAACACACCGGCCACGGAGAGCGAGGAAGCGGCGGCACGCCTGGCGCTGCTTTAGGCGGTGGAGCAAGAAGAACAGAGGTTGAAGAAGCACGACGGCCGTTGGATGGTGTCGGTCGCGAGCGACACCTATAAGTCACCGAACCCCTTCTACGGTTGGCGGGCGCGGGGTTGTGAGAAGAGCAGGTCTAACAAGAAGCACACGGATCGTTTACCCAGGTTCGGGCAGTGAGGATGCGTAAAACCCTAGTCCTGCTTTGGCTTTCGAACTAGCTACGGTGGATGTCTTGTTTCAGAGAGCCGAATCCCTCTCTAGTACGCCATGGGCCTCCCTTTATAGTCGAAAGGGGCTACCACAGTGGAGAACGCGAGGTGGAAAGGCCTACAGTACTGCAAGCTTATCGCCTGTATTATAGGACAAGACGCATTTAATGCATCGCTTAGGTGTCCCTTAGCTTTATCGGGGACGGGAACGAGGCCCGTCCCGTCCGTCACCGCTCCTCCTTGCTTCGACCACGCGCATACAGCTGGCGATGCATGCGGCGCCATGTAGGCAAAAGTGTAGCTGAGGTGGCGTGGTGGTAGGGTCTTCATGAAGATTTGCATGCCACCACCACGGTGCTTGCTGATTTGGCACTGGAAGTCGCATGTTGCCACGCAGTGCCTTGCCCACTGGTTGGGCTGGCAGCTGCATCACGGCTGTGGAGTCTTGGTTGGCATGGGCACGGTAGTGGCCTCACTGACGCCCTCGGCAAGGGCCTTGTTGGGGAGCCGGCAAGGGTCTTGCCGTGGTGTCATGATCGTCCCGACAAGGCAGCTTGCCGGGGGTCACGTCAGGTCTCCTTGGCGAGGTCTCGCCGAGGTCGTCGTCTTCGATCCTCATCTGATCTTGTGTGTTTATGATCTTGACAAAGATCTGCACGCCACTGCGGAGGTGCCTCCGAGCCACAGGTCCCAGGCGTAGTTGGTTGGGTTGGAACACATGGGCTCAAGGGTGGCTCGCTCTTGTTGGTGTTTGGGCAAGTTGCCCGGCAAGGCCCTTGACGGGGCCGCGGAGGCCGCTCCAGCAAGGGTCTTGCCGGGGGAGTCCACCTCGCCCCGGTGTTGTCTTGTGCTTCTGGACTTGGCGTTGCCTCTGATCATCTTATGCTTCTGGCTTCTATTCGGCTTCCCTCCCTTGCCCTGCTAAGTGTGGCCGTAGACGCGGCTCCGACTGCCCGTGCACAAGTAAAGGGGTAAAAAGGAGCACCCCTACTTTTGTACACCGACAGGAGCCCGGGCATGGGCCACTCATAAGCGCGACACGTTGTTGGGCCAGGCCCCAAGCGGTCTTGTGATTGAGTCGGGCGGGATTTTACCGCAGTAATTTTTCGTCCGCCGTGCTTCCCCACGACTCGCGCGCGACATGGGGGTCATGCGTGACGTGGGGGTCATGCATGGGGCGGTATCCGCATGCATGCGTCACATCGTGGTAAAGAGGCGGCTCGCCCCTTCCCCACAAAAAGAGGAAGGCGTGGGCGCGGCTCATTCTTGGGTGGACTCGGTCGCGATCTCCAAAGGCGCCCGCCCCATGATCACGCAGGCGAATGCAGTCGCCTCACCCGTCTTTTCGGTTCTGTTAAACACCCGCGTCCTCCATGCAAGTGGCAGGCGGTGGAGGCGGAAACCGGTCGTCGGCCGGATTAGGCAGCGGGTCGGTCCCGATTCCCTGCGCCTCCGATGGCTAGATTGGCTGAGTGGGGCGGCCGAGCCTCGACCCGCCCCTTTATAAGGAGGGAGGCGGGGGAGGACGCCATCCCGCATTCCTTCAGTGTCCATCTGCTTCCATCTTCGCTCCTTTCTTCCACCTGCCATGGCGAGAGGAGGTGATGGGCCTTCGATGATGGCGGCGAGGGTCGCTTCTCGTCAGCGCATCCATCCTTCCCACGAGCCCGCGGTGACGGAGCCGGCCACGAGAGGAGGGGGGAGGGGGCATAGCCGAGGTCGCCGCGGTGGTCGGGGAGAGGAGGAAGAGGAAGTGCGATGGCCGTGCCTCCGCCAGCGGTGCCTCCCGTGATGGAGGGTCACGTCGGGGACCAGCCCCGCGAGTTCTTCATCAGGCTGCGCCGGTCACCACGTCGTCGTCTCCGTCTCCCCCACCCCTTCGCTCAGGAGATGGATCTCGATCCGCCCCAGACCCTCATATTGCACATGAGGGGCTGCGGGACCGGCGGCACGCGGGTCGACGTCGACTTCCCCGCCCCCCATGTTATGTACCTCCGTCATGGATGGAAGACATTTGCTCGCATCCATAGCCTGACGGTGGGGCTCATTCTCTACTTCAAGTTAATGGAGGGCGTCCTGCTCTCCGTCAAGGTCTTGGTGATCTCGAACTACTTTGAAGTGCTGCGTGGAGAGCTCCTCCGACGACGAAGATTTCTCCTCAAGTGGGAGTGAGGAGGACAACGGCAGCGACGACGAGGGAGTCGAGCGGCAGGATGCCGACTCCGACTTCGACTGACCGCGCAGCTCCTCCCTCGGCCACGCGCCCTGCCGAGGGCCATCCTCGCCAAGCTCTCCATCGGGGCGCTCCCCGTCGTCTCCTTGGGCGGCTGGCGTAGGAGGGCTGGAGAAGGCGAAGAAGGTGGGTGGTGGCCGTCAAGTCAGAGTACGCGGGCACCGACGCCTTCGTCGCATATTACCGGCCCGCTGCCTCGTCTTCCAAGTTCTTTTCCGGCACCAAGATGTTCTCTTGGTGCCTTCTGCTCCTCGTACCCTACCTAGGCGCTCTTTTTGCCCTCCTGCTGCCTTGTTCCACCTTCTGTGGAGAGGGACAAGAAAGGGATTACGGGCACCTTATCTTTTTTTAGTTTGTAAGCCTGCGGGCACCTGTTAATTTTAAGACTTGTAATCCCCTTGCTCATGTTTTTAATTCCCTATGAAATGTGCCTGTATGGGATGTTTTTAATGAATAGGGTGCTTACCGGGTTCTTTGTGCGTGAGCGAGGCCCATGCCAAGGATGAATCCTTGTTATTTTAAGATAAACATGGTCGCCGAAGCAAAGGCCTTGCTGTTCCCCCCACTTGATGGACCATTGTCGTGCTCTTGGCGGAGGCAGGGCGAGAAGTAGAGTTAGGCCCTCGTTCATTTCCTCTCCACCATGACTACTACCAAATTCCGACCCAGTGAGGTAGCTTTTGGAGTGCAGGGAAAGGGGAGCACGGTGGTTTTAAGAATATAAACGTGGTTTCACATATCCCAGTTCTATACAGGAACACATAACAAGGGGATGGAAGTCTTATCTGAATCCGCAGCCCCCGGCAACCTTGGCTTGCCGTGGTTGGATCCTCGTATCTTCAGCCCCCGGCAGTCTTGGCCTGCCGGGGCCGGAGCGCCGGTTCGTTCTCATTCTCCCAAGTGGCTCAGCAGAAGTGTCCGCGTGCCCTGCGAACCAAAGAGAACAGAAAGACGCATACTCGACCTCTAGGCTAGGGGTTTGTCGCCGCTAAGCACTATCAACCCTAACCGAGGGAGAGACTTAACCTAGCATGCATGCTATAACTTAGGGCGCCGGCGCTTCGTTTATTTATGCTCAGGGTCTGCGCCTGGCTTTGTACAGAGGGTAACATGCCTTGCCGGCAAAGCTTGTACAAAAGGTGGCTTGCCGGGGAGCGCGACAAGCCGCGCCTTAGAGGTAAAACTTGCGAAGATGCTCGATGTTCCAGGAGTTGCTCACTGGGACGGCATCTTCGGTCTCCAGGCGGACTGCGCCGGGCCTGGTGACTCGTATTACCCGATAAGGGCCTTCCCACTTCAGCGTCAACTTGTTGGAATTCTTGGCCGACTGAACGCGCCGAAGAACAAGGTCGCCTTCCTCAAAGCTTCGGGCATGAACCTTTGCGACTATGGTAGCGGCGCAAGGCTTCTTTGGTAGCGTCTTTGCTCTCACACCGCCCGAAGACGATCTTCCTCAAGGAGTGTTGCGTCATCTTGCCGCATAGCTGCTCTTGCTCAAGCTCGTCATAAGCGAGCACTCAAGGTGACCCGTATATGAGTTTCGTGGGAGAACTGCTTCTGCCCCATATACTAGGGCAAAGGGTGTGCGGCGGTGGCTCGATTTGGTGTCGCCCTGATCGACCAAGAACCACCGCAACTCATCAATCCAGCGCCTTCCGCTCTTGTGCAGCCTATCAAAAGTCTTCGTTCTCAGGCCTCGCAACACTTCAGCATTTGCCCTCTCCGCCTGGCCGTTGCTCCGAGGGTGTGCCACGGAAGCAAAACAGACATTGCTGTTGAAGTCTTGGATATATTGCATGAAGGTGTGGCTTGTGAACTGCGTGCCATTGTCGGTGATGACCCTGTTTGGTACACCAACACGGCAGACTAGCCCTTGAAGAACTTGACGGCCGACCAGGTATGTAACCTTCCTCATCTTGCCTCCACCTCCGGCCACTTTGTGAACTTGTCGATTTCAACGTACAAGTACTCAAAGCCCCTGACAGCACGAGGGAAAGGGCCCAGTATGTCGAGCCCCCAAACCGAGAACGGCCAGGAGAGAGGAATTGTTTGAAGGGCTTGAGCTGGTTGATGAAGCTTCTTCGAATGGAACTGGCACGCTTCACACCAGGTTACTAGTGCCGTCGCATCCTGGATGGCGGTGCGCGAGAAGAAGCCTTGTCGGAATGCCTTGCCGCAAGAGCCCTCGACCCTATGTGGGAGCCACATATGCCTCCATGTATCTCTGCCAACATCTCCAGTCATTCATCTCGGGGGATGCACTTCAATTTCTAATTGTTAGGTCTTTTTCATGCAGGGGCGTCATCGGCGAACTGATACGAGGCGAATCGACGGGCTACTTTTTTCCGCTTCGCCGCTTCCTCGGAAGTTCCCCTATCTGGAGGAAAGCAGACGGTATCTTTGTGCCCATCCGAGCACAGGGCTCGGCGGCAGGACCAAAGGCATCTCTTCCACCATGGGGCGATCGTCCCCTGACGGGCTTTGGCGCCCTGCCGGAGCCAACTACTTATGGCAGGTGCTCGAGAATCCGTGGCAACACCCTTGCCGGCAGCCCCTGGAGGCTCGGCGGGAAAGTACTTGCCAGGGCCTGATTTCCTCCGCTTGTTCGGCTCCGTTGATGGTTTGACGGATGGTTGAGTTAACCGGAGCAAAAAGGTACCTGGTTCCACAGGTAGCTTGAATGCAGCGCGCTTTGACAGGTAGTCAGCGATGTCGTTCTCCGCTCGGGGAACGTGCTCCACTTGTATACCGTCGAAGCACTCCTCCAGCTTTCTCACCTCATCTACGTAGGCTTCCATCAACGGACTCTGGTAATCTTTATTGACTTGTCTGACGACAAGCTGTGAATCACCCCTGACGATGAGCTTCTCCACCCCGAGGTCTGCCGTGATCCTGAGACCGGCAAGCAGCCCCTCTTACTCAGCAGTGTTGTTTGTGGACATCTCCCTGGGAAAGTGCATCTGGATCACATACTTGAGGTGCTCTCCCATGGGTGCGACAAGTAGCACACCGGCACCGGCACCTTGCAGCGAGAAAGCCCCATCAAAGTACATGATCCAGTCGCGACTTGCTTCCTTGCTGGGGAGAGCGGTCTCCTGGATTTCTTCGTCAGGCGTTGAGGTCCATTCTGCAATGAACTCCGCCAAGACTCTGCTCTGGATTGTCGAAGTACTTTCAAACTTCAACCCAAAGCTTGACAGCTCCAAGGCCCACTCCACAATCCTTCTTGTTGCATATGGGTTGTGTAGTATCCGTTGGAGCGGGAGGCGGAGTGACGATGTGATCTCGTGTGATTGGAAGTAATGACGCAGCTTCCTCGAGGCCATAAGGAGGCCGAAGAGCAATTTCTGCACACCGGAGTACCTCGACCTGTGCCAGGGGCCAGGCAACCCAGCCTGGCCAAAATCTTAAATCAAATTGATGCATATTTATGGCTTTATAATGATGATTGCGGAAGGCAGCCCTCGTATATTAAATACAAACACCGATGATATATGTTTATTTTGACTCTGTTGCGACCGTTTATCATTTGAAACTGGCCCATCATCGGCTTCGACCCATTTGTAGATGGTACGCATGGTGTTTCCGCAATAACAAGGCAACCCTTAGCGGCGTCTCGGTTCCGGAGGCGGTTGTGCTAGCGAAACAAAGGCAATCAGATATGGGGCTTTATAGCTTTCACTTAGTCATAGGAGCTTAAAGTTGGGAGGCCGCCATTACTAGCCCCGGTTAGTGTTCGATAACGATCGAGGTAAAGCCGTAAACACTTCGGCCAATGTTATGAATGGACCGTCATTTAACACGGGGTGACCTTTATCAATCTTATAGTTTAATATAGTCATCGGATCACTGACCAGTTTAAGCTTATTGTGACAGTCAGTTTTCGGCTTTCTCCACTGAGGCGCTTAACCATGCTAGCTGGAAGCACAATCGCAGTGGTTCTCCCTTTGCGCACCTAGCCAAACAAAGCGGAATGTAGGAGGCAAGCACGGGGCGAGCAACCCAACTATTGACCAAGACACTATTCAAATTGATGCATATAAAGCAATATCCGAGAACATTTCTTTGAGGACTCCTCGAATTACCTTGGCTTTTTGTGGGTTCGGCTCACGTCGCAACCTCCTGTTGATATTGTCGATGATTAAAAAGTGTCCGTCAGTGTACTGCGGGATTTATGCTCGAACCCAACACCGAGGTGCAGGTCGGTAGGAAAAGTGCCGAACTATGGGTCAAAAAGATTTCCCAAGCTGGATTATTACGTATGGTACCTCGGTCAAGAGGATGTCCCAGCTCATAAAAGAAAAACACACAAATAGATCAAAAGTTCCATAAGCTTAAAAAACCAAAAAACTTATGCGGAAACTTTACGTCCGAACTAAATCAAGTTTTTTGTGCCAATCCAACATTGGTCTTAAAATTAGTTTGTGCTTCATCATGCTTTAACATGACACATCCGATCTCAAGACTTTGAGTGGGTCAGCCTTGACTTCAACCTCCTATCCCTAAGGCGGAGTGCTTCTCCGGCGGTTTAGCGAACTAAACCCGAGCGGTTTTAGAGAGAAACCAGGCTATCCGGCTATTGACCACATACTCGAGTCGAGGAAGGAGTGATAGAAAAATACTTTGCAACGAACAAGAAGAAAACACATTTATTATAAAACAGCTCATATAAATTATAAGAGCCCCCAGTTAACATGGGTAAAGGGAGTTTCTTTTAACAAACAACTCACGCGAGCATGGTCGTACCGAACTCAAATTAAAAAATTAAAAACTTTGAGAATGAAAGTGACTTAGCTGATTAATGTGTTCGGCGTTGATGATGCTTGGTCGAGCTTGCAGCGGATCGAGGTCCCAGCCCCCAAGCCAATCCCGAGGTGTCCGGGCGAAGAGTTTGGCTTGATGAAGTGGCGACGCCGCACGGTCGATGTGACGAGCCGAAGCCCCTGGTCCAGCCGAGGTGACGAAAACCCTCATGACTGAGGTGATGAAGAAAGAAGTGTTCAACAATCAATGTTTCAATGAACAACTTAATTGTTTAACACAAGTATAATGTTTGGTTGAACCGAAAAAGAATTACTAAATTGAAAGAAAAAACTGAGCATGGAGGCTACTGAGCTGGTTAATGTACTCGGTATTCTTGACGAGGTCTGAGCTCGTGCCGGGACAAAGACGTAATCCGCAGCCTAGCCAAGGTCCAAGTCCCCAAGCCCGAGGTAGCAGAGCGAGGAGCTCGGCTTGATGAGGTGGTGATGCCGCACAGTCAACGTGGCGAGGCGAAGCCCCCGGTCCAGCTAACGTGACGAAGCTGGTCGGCTGGCGATGCCAAAGTCACCGGAGTAGGTTGATGAAGAGATGGCAAAGCCCCCGATCAGGCCGAGGTGACGGGGCAGGTGGGTAGTGTGACTTTTGCAGCACCATGCTAGCCGAGGTGTCAAAGCAGGTCGGCGTGGTGTACATCGGCTTGGTTGGCCGGATTGGTATCTGGGATTTCTTCGGAGTCGTCCTATGGTACGATGGTGCGAGGGGCGAGCCCGGCCTGGGTTGACTCCTGGTGTTCAGACGCCGAAGTTGCATCCAGGATTGAAGCTGGATTCAGGATGAGAGAGGTGAGTCCGGCCAGAATTGACTCGCGATCTTCAGACGCAGAGGTCGCGTTCAGGCTTGAAGAAGCAATAGTGCGGCGATGCTGACGCAGGCCGGATCTTGTGGGCCGTGATGCGTTGCCCGCTTGCTGAAGTGACCATGCATCAATGTCTCGCGATGATGTTGGTGATGATTTAGCCTTCACGATCCCGAACTCTTATTCGGCTTGCCGAGGTGATGATCCGATAATGTTGGGCTCGGCCGATGGAGTGACGATCCGTCTGGCGCGAGTTGGCAGCCGTGCAAAGAACGTTGTCGGGCTGGTTTTGACACCGGCGTGATGGTGAAGATTATATTGGAAAAAGACTTTAAAATTAGTGGGATGTGTTTGAGAACAGAACCTAATAGCCCACACAAAACTTCCTTCAAAAAGGATGTCTGAAATCCCATTCATAAAAAAGATGAACTCGGGTCGGATTTGTTCTCGCACAGAAAATAGATCTGAAAATAGATGCGCTCATCGGAGGCTTTCGGAAGTTTGAGCAGTCGGATCAAGCTGAAATCTTGAGGGTGGTAGATATAGGAATTCCATGACCGATCAGCGGTTGGATCTATCTCTAGTCCAGACACCGTCAATGTGCTTTGTGAAAGTCCAATTAAGCGTCTTGATCTATCTCTATAGATCTTGATGCCCAATATATAAGCAGCTTCACCGAGGTCTTTCATTGAAAAATTCTTATTCAAATATCCTTTTATGCTATCCACAAATTACGTATTATTTCCAATCAACAATATGTCATCCACATATAATATTAGAAATGCTACAGAGCTCCCACTCACTTTCTTGTAAATACAGGCTTCTCCAAAAGTCTCAGATAAAACCATATGCTTTGATCACACTATCAAAGCGTATATTCCAACTCCTAGATGCTTGCACCAGTCCATAAATGGATCGCTAGAGCTTGCACACTTTGTTAGTACCTTTATGATCGATAAAACCTTCTGGTTGCATCATATACAACTCTTCTTTAAGAAATCCATTAAGGAATGCAATTTTGACATCCATTTGCCAAATTTCATAATCATAAGATGCGGCAATTGCTAACATGATTCGGACAGACTTAAGCATGGCTACGGGTGAGAAAGTCTCATCATAGTCAACCCCTTGAACTTGTCGAAAACATTTCGCAACAAGTCGAGCTTTGTAGACAGTAACATTACCGTCAGCGCTAGTGTTCTTCTTGAAGATCCATTTATTCTCTATGGCTTGCCGATCATCGGGCAAGTCAACCAAAGTCCACACTTTGTTCTCATACATGGATCCCATCTCAGATTTCACGGCCTCAAGCCATTTTGCGGAATCTGGGCTCATCATTGCTTCCTCATAGTTCGTAGGTTTGTCATGGTTTAGTAACATGACTTTCAGAACAGGATTACCATACCACTCTGGTGCGGGACGTACTCTAGTTGACCTAAAAGGTTCGGTAGTAAATTGATCTGAAGTTTCATGATGATCATCACCATTAACTTCCTCACTAATTGGTGTAGGCATCACTAGAAAAACCATTTTCCAATTCAGGAGAAGGTACAACTACCTCATCAAGTTCTACTTTCCTCCCACTCACTTCTTTCGAGAGAAACTCCTTCTCTAGAAAGGATCCATTCTTAGCAACGAATATCTTGCCTTCGGATCTGTGATAGAAGGTGTACCCAATAGTTTCCTTTGGGTATCCTATGAAGACGCATTTCTCTGATTTGGGTTCGAGCTTACCAGGCGGAAGTTTTTTCACATAAGCATCGCAACCCGAAACTTTAAGAAATGACAGCTTAGGTTTCTTGTTAAACCACATTCATACAGTGTCGTCTCAACGGATTTAGATGGTGCCCTATTTAACATGAATGCAGCCGTCTCTAAAGCATAACCCCGAAATGATAGTGGTAAATCGGTAAGAGACATCATAGAACGCACCATATCTAATAAAGTACGGTTCCGATGTTCGGACACACCATTACGCTGTGGTGTTCTAGGTGGCGTGAGTTGCAAAACTATTCCATGTTGTTTCAAATGAAGACCAAACTCGTAACTCAAATATTCGCCTCCGCGATCAGATCTTAGAAACTTTATTTTCTTGTTACGATGATTTTCCACTTCACTCTGAAATTCTTTGAACTTTTCAAATGTTTTGGACTTATGTTTCATTAAGTAGATATACCCATATCTTGCTCAAATCATCTATGAAGGTCAGAAAATAACGATACCCGCCTCGAGCCTCAACACTCATCGGACTGCATACATCAGTATGTATTATTCCCAGTAAGTCAGCTGCTCACTCAATTGTTTCGGAGAATGGAGTCTTAGTCATCTTGCCCATGAGGCAAGGTTCGCAAGCATCAAGTGATTCCAAAAGCCCATCGGCATGGAGTTTCTTCATGCGCTTTACACCAATATGACCAAAGCAGCGATTACCACAAATAAGTTGCACTATCATTATTAACTTTGCATCTTTTGGCTTCAATATTATGAATATGTGTATCACTATGATCGAGATTCAACAAAAATAGACCACTCATCAAGGTTGCAAGACCATAAAAGATATTACTCATATAGATAGAACAACCATTATTCTCTGATTTAAATGAATAACCATCTCGCATCAAACAAGACCCGACTATAATGTTCATGCTCAACGCTAGCACCAAATAACAATTATTCATGTCTAAAACTAATCACGAAGGTTGATGTATAGGTAGCGTGCGGCGGCGATCACATCGACCTTGGAACCATTTCCGACACGCACCGTCACCTCGTCCTTAGCCAATCTTCGTTTAATCCATAGCCCCTATTTCGAGTCGCAAATATGAGCAACAGAACCAGTACCAAATACCCAGACGCTACTATGAGCATTAGTAAGGCACACATCAATAACATGTATATCAAATATACCTTTCACTTTGCCATCCTTCTTATCCGCCAAATACTTGGGGTAGTTCCGCTTCGATGGCGGTCCCTTTTTCGTTAGAAGCACTCCGTTTGAGCTTAGGTCCAGACTTGGGCTTCTTCCCTTGAGTAGCAACTTGCTTGATATTCTTCTTGAAGTTCCCCTTCTTCCCTTTGCCCTTTTTCTTGAAACTAGTGGTCTTGATAACCATCAACACTTGATGCTCCTTCTTGATTCCACCTCCGCAGCCTTAAGCATCGCGAAGAGCTCGGGAATTTTCTTTTCCATCCCTTGCATGTTATAGTTCATCATGAAGCCTTTATAGCTTGGTGGTAGTGATTGAAGAACTGTGTCAATGACACTATCATCAGGAAGATTAACTCCCAATTTGAGTCAAGTGGTTATGGTACCCGGACATTCTAAGTATGTGTTCCTTGTGAGAACTATTCTCCTCCATCTTGTAGCTATAAAACTTGTTGGAGACTTCATATCTCTCAACTCGGGCATTTGCTTGAAATATTAACTTCAACTCTGAAACATCTCATATGCTCCATGGCGTTTCAAGCGTCTTTGAAGTCCGATTCTAAGTCGTAAAGCATGGCGGTGAACTATCGAGTAGTCATCGACTTTAGTTTGCCGGGCGTTCATAACGTCCGAGTTGCTCTGGCCGGGTCTTGCACCTAAGCGGTGCTTTTAGGGCGTAATTCTTACGTGCAGCAATGAGGATAATCCTCAAATTCTGAGACCCGATCCGTGTAGTTGCTACCATCATCTTTCAACTTAGCTTTCTCTAGGAGCGCATTAAAATTCAAGGAGCAGTAGCTTACGGGTCATTGATCTACAACAACATAGATATGCAAAAACTATCGTGACTAAGTTCATGATAAATTTAAGTTCAATTAATCATATTAATTAAGAACTCCCACTTAGATAGACATCCCTCTAGACATCTAAATGATCATGTCATCCATATCAACTAAACCATGTCCGTTCATGACGTGAGATGGAGTAGTTTTCAATGGTGAACATCTCTATGTTGATCATATCTACTATATGATTCACGTTTGACCTTTCGGTCTTGGTGTTACGAGGCCATATCTGCATATGTTAGGCTCGTCAAGTTTAACCCGAGTATTCTGGACGTGCGAAACTGTCTTGCACCCATTGTATGTGAACGTAGAGCTTATCACACCCGATCATCATGTGGTGTCTCGGCATGACGAGCTGTCACAACGGTGCATACTCAGGGAGAACACTTATACCTTGAAATTTAGTGAGGGATCATATTATAATGCTACCGCCGTACTAAGCAAAATAAGATGCATAAAAGATAAACATCACATGCAATCAAAATATGTGACATGATATGGCCATCATCATCTTGTGCCTTTGATCTCCATCTCCAAAGCACCGTCATGATCTCCATTGTCACCAGCTTGACACCTTGATCTCCATCGTAGCGTAGTTGTCGTATCGCCAACTATTGCTTCTCGACTATCGCTAACGCATAGTGATAAAGTAAAAGCAATTACATGGCGATTACATTTCATACAATAAAGCGACAACCATAAGGCTCCTACCCGATTCTTGAATACTTTTACAAAACATGATCATCTCATACAATAACTTATATCACATCATGTCTTGACCATATCACATCACAACATGCCACCAAAAACAAGTTAGAGCGTCCTTTGCTTTGTTGTTGCAAGTTTTCACGTGGCTGCTACGGGCTTCTAGCAAGAACCGTTCTTACCTACGCATCAAAACCGAGCGATTTTTTCATCAAGTGTGTTGTTTTAACCTTCAACAAGGACCGGACGTAGTCAAATTTGATTCAACTAAAGCTGGAGAAAGCAGAGACACCCGCTTGACCAACTTTAAGCAAAACAAGTTGCATGTTTGTCGATTGGAACTGATCTCATGAGCGTGGTCATGTAAGGTTAGTGCAGGCGCTTCATCCAACAATACCGCCGAGTCAAAATAAGGCGTTGGTGGTAGCGATATGACTATTATGGCCCACAACTCTTTATGTTCTACTCGTCCATATCATCTACGCATAGACACGGCTCTGATGCCCTTTGTTGGGGAGCGTAGCATGTAATTTCAAAAAATTCCTCGACCACACAAGATCTATCTAGGATATGCATAGCGGCGAGAGGGGAGATTGTGTCCACGTACCCTGCGTAGACCAAAAAGCAGAAGCGTTAGGTTAACACGGTTGATGTAGTCGAACGTCTTCACGATCCAACCGATCTAGTACCGAACGTACGGCACCTCCGAGTTTAGCACACGTTCAGCTCGATGACGTCCCTCGAACTCTTGATCCAGCAGAGGGTCGAGGAGAGTTCGTCGTCTACACCGACGTGGTGACGGTGATGGTGATTTGATCCGCGCAGCGCTTCGCCTAAGCACTACGACGCTATGACCGGAGGAGTAAACTGTGGAGGGGGCACCGCACACGGCTAAGAGAATAGCTATTGTGCTTTGGGGTGCCCCCCTACCCCCGTATATAAAGGAGGGGAGGAGGAGGCCGGCCACCAAGGGGGCGCCCCAAGGGGGGAGTCCTACTAGGACTCCACTCCTAGTAGGATTCGACCCCCCCTCTTTTTCCTTTGTCATCGGAGGGAAAAGGGAAGGGGGGCGCACCCCCTCCCCCTTGTCCAATTCGGACTCCCTTGGTGGGGGCACCCCGCGGGCTCCCCTCTCTTTCTCCCCGGTGGCCCATGAAGGCCCATTACTTCCCCGGTGGGTTCCGGTAACCCCTCGGTACTTCGATAAATATCCAAAACATCCCGAAACCGTTTTGGTGTCTGAATACTATCGTCAAATATATCAAATTTTACCTCTCAACCATTTCGAGATTCCTCGTCATGTCCGTGATCTCATCCGGGACTCCGAGAAATCTTCGGTCACCAAAACACATAACTCATAATACAAATCGTCATCGAACGTTATGCATGTGGACCCTACGGGTTCGAGAACAATGTAGACATGACCTAGACATATTCCCGATCAATAACCAACTGCGAGAACACTGGATGCTCATATTGGTTCCTACATATTCTCACGAAGATCTCTATCGGTCAAACCGAATAACAACATACATTATTCCCTTTGTCATCGGTATGTTACTTGCGCAAGATTCGATCGTCGTTATCATCATGCCTAGTTCAATCTCGTTACGACAAGTCTCTTTACTCGTTTCATAATGCATCATCCCATAACTAACTCATTAGTCACATTGCTTGCAAGGCTTATAGTGATGTGCATGACCGAGAGGGCCCAGAGATACCTCTCCGATACTCGGAGTGAGAAATCCTAATCTTGATATATGTCAACCCAACAAACACCTTCGGAGACACCTGTAGAGCATCTTTATAATCACCTAGTTACGTTGTGATGTTTGATAGCACACAAGGTGTTCCTCTGGTATTCAGGAGTTGTAGTATCTCATAGTCAGAGGAATATGTATAAATCATGAAGAAAGCAATAGCAATAAAACTTAACGATCATTATGCTAAGCTAATGGATGGGTCTTGTCCACCACATCATTCTCTAAACTTAACCATCTTTGATTAACGAGCTAGTCAATAGAGGCATACTAGGGACACTCTGTTTTGTCTATGTATTCACACATGTACTAAGTTTCCGGTTAATACAATTCTAGCATGAATAATAAAAATTTATCATGATATAAAGAAATATAAATAACAACTTTATTATTGCCTCTAGGGCATATTTCCTTCACGGTTCCCCTTCTATCACTGGGATCAAGCACCGTAAGATCGAATCCATCACAAAGCACCTCTTCCCATTGAAAGATAAATAGAACAAGTTGACCAAACAAAACCCAAATATCGGAGAAGAAATACAAGGCTATAAGCAATCATGCATATAGGAGATTAAAGAAGACTCAAATAACTTTCATGGATAAAAAGATAGATCTGATCATAAACTCAAAGTTCATCGGATCCCAACAAACACACCGCAAAAAGAGTTACATCATATGGATCTCCAAGAGACCATTGTATTGAGAATCAAAAGAGAGAGAGGTAGCCATCTAGCTACTAACTACGGACCCGTAGGTCTACAAAGAACTACTCACGCATCATCGGAGAGGCACCAATGGACATGATGAATGATACGTCTCCAATGTATCTATAATTTTTTATTGTTCCATGCTGTTATATTATCAATCTTGGATGTTTTATAATCATTTTATAGCCATTTTATATCATTTTTTGGTGCTAACCTATTTACATAGTGCCAAGTGTCAATTGCTGTTTTACGCATGTTTTTTACATTGCGGAAATCAATATCGAACCGGAGTCCAAACGCATATGAAACTCCACAAAGATTTTTGG
Organism: Aegilops bicornis; assembly: GCA_021605145.1. NCBI lineage: Eukaryota > Viridiplantae > Streptophyta > Magnoliopsida > Poales > Poaceae > Aegilops > Aegilops bicornis. Next base: position 362,256,321 of record CM038669.1, read on the forward strand.
GGACGAGAAGGAACGTAATGGGCCTCACAGCTACGCTGAGGGGTGCCCGAGGGGGCACAACCCACCGATGGCGCCGAGGAGGCCCAGGCGCGCCACGGTGGGTTGTGCCCACCTCGGGTGCCCCCGGACCACCTCTTTGCTCTATAAATACTCCAATATTCCAGAAACCCTAGAGGAGTCGACGAAATATTCATCCAGTCGCCGCAAAGTCCAGAACCACCAGATCCAATCTAGACACCATCTCGGATGGGTTTCACCACCTCCATTGGTGCCTCTCTTATGATGCGTGAGTAGTTCTTTGTAGACCTTCGGGTCCGTAGTTAGTAGCTAGATGGTTTCCTCTCTCTCTCATTGAATTCTCAATACAATGGTCTCTTGGAGATCCATATGATGTAACTCTTTTGCGGTGTGTTTGTTGGGATCAATGAACTTTCAGTTTATGATCAGATCTATCTTTTTATATCCATGAAAGTTATTTGAGTTTCTTTGATCTCTTATATGCATGATTGCTTATAGCCTCGTATTTCTTCTCTGATATTTGGGTTTTGTTTGGCCAACTTGATCTATTTATCTTGCAATGGGAAGAGGTGCTTTGTAGTGGGTTCGATCTTACGGTGCTTGATCCCAAAGGATGTATGGGGAACCGACATGTATGTATCGTTGCTACTAAGGATAAAACTATGGGTCTATCTCTACATAGATAGATCTAAATGCGTTCTTATTGCATTACTCCGTTTTCCATGAACTTAATACACTCGATGCATGCTGGATAGCGGTTGATGTGTGGAGTAATAGTAGTAGATGCAGTCAGGAGTCGGTCTACTATTCTTGGACGTGATGCCTATATAATGATCATTGCTTGAATATCGTCATGATTATTTAAAGTTATGTCAATTGCCCAACAGTAATTTGTTCACCCACTGTTTCCTATTTTTCTCGAGAGAAGCCACTAGTGAAACCTACGGCCCTCGGGTCTTCTTTCTTATATATTTGCCTTGCGATCTACTTTTTCCTTGCATTTATTTTCATATCTATTAAACCAAAAATACAAAAATACTTTGCTGCATTTTATTTTATTTGCGATCTATTCATTCAATCCATTACAATTTTTATCCCGTCCAGGCACCGTTTCTGGCGTCATTACCCGAAAGGGATTGACAACCCTTTAACACATCGGGTTGTGAGTGGTTGTTATTTGTGTGCAGGGGATGTTTACGTTGTGTTGATTGGTTCTCCTACTAGTTCGATAACCTTTTGGTTTCATATCTGAGGGAAATACATACCGCTTGTTGTCTTTGCATCGTCCCTTCCTCTTTTGGGGAAATACCGGCGTAACTTCAAGCGACATCAATGAACCCTCGATGATGGTGTCTAGATTGGATCACGGTGGTTCTAGAACTTGCGGTAATTTGGAATTGATTTTCGTCGACTCCTTTAGGGTTTTACGGAATGTTGGGGTATTTATAGAGCAAAAGAGGCGGTTCGAGGCCACCGAGGTGGGCACAACCCACAGGTGCGCTGAGGGGCCCAGGAGTGCCTGGTGGATTGTGCCCCTCGGGGCACCCCCTAGGTGCTTCTCCGACCCACTGGATGTCTTCTGGTCCATACAAACTCCACAAAAAGTTTTGCTGCGTTTGGACTCCATTTGGTATTGATTTCCTGCGATGTAAAAAACATGCAGAAAACAACAACTGGCACTTGGCAATATGTCAATAGGTTAGTACCAAACAATTATATAAAATGACTATAAAATGATTGTAAAACATCCAACAATGATAATATAACATCATGGGACAATAAAAAATTATTGATACGTTGGAGGCGTATCGGCATCTAAAGCATAATTCTGCTTTCGTCCTTGAGTAGGTAAATGATAAAATAAAAAATTGATGTGGAATGCTGCCTAACATTCATCTCATATTCTTTTCTTTTGTAGCATGGACATTTGGACTTTTATATGGTTCAAAGCAATAGTCTAGTTTTGACATGAGGACTTTAATACTCAAGCATACCAACAAGCAACCATGTCTTTCAAAATATCAACGCTAAAATAAGTTATCCCTGGCCCATTATGCTCAGTCATTGATCCATTCATGAAACACACTCGCATATTAGCTACACCCTATGCTCAAGTACGATCATAGTGCCCCTTAGTTGGTGCTTTATAAGAGAAGATGGAGACTCAAATTAAAAATAAAAATTTCATAAAGTAAAAGAAAGGCCCTTCAGGGAAGTAGGGATTTGTAGAGGTGTCAGAGCGCAAAGCAAAAAAGATAGAGATAAAAACATTTTGGGAGGCATGCTTTTTACATCATGAGAATGATCGAGTAGTTCCCAATAATTTCCATGCTAGATATATCATAGGCGGTTCCCAAACAGAAATTAAAGTTTATTCCTTTTTCAACCATACTTTCACTTTCCATGGCTAGCCGTATCCACGGGTGCCTTCCATACCAACACTTTCCAAGAAATTTATTATTTGACAACATAAAGAAAATTCATTTTTCATTTCCGGACTGGGCATCCCTAATACCTTTACCTTACTCTTGTGCAATGACAAATGAATAAACACTCATCGTGAGAATAACATATCTAGCATCGAAATATATTAGCCACCCCCTACCGGTTCATGAGCGGTACGAGCACACAAAAGAGAAATTTATTTTGTAAACTAGAGATGGCACATACAAATTTGCTTAGAACGGCAAAAGAATACCACATATAGGTAGGTATAGTGGAGTCATGTGGCAAAACTGATTTAAAGGATTTTGGATGCACAAGTAGCGATCATACTTAGTACAAAATGAAGGCTAGCAAAAGATTGAGAAGGACCAACCAAGAAACAAAAAATCTCATAAGCGAGCATTGAGCATACTTAACACCGAATAATGCACCACAAGTAGGATGTAATTTAATTGCACAACTATTGACTTTCGTGCTTGCATAGGGAATCACAAACCTTAACACCAATATTCTTACTAAAGTATAATTACTCATCAACATGACTCACATATCACATCATCATGTCCCAAAACTATTACAAGGAATCAAGTTTATTTTGTCCAATGATCTTCATAAAAGTTTTTATTTTATCCTTCTTGGATATCTATCACTTTGGAACTAATTTTCATATGTTGCTTTTGATAAGCTCAAACAAATATAAGTGAAGATCATGAGCATAATATTTCTTTCTCTCAAATTAATTTAAGTGAAGCAAGAGAGAATTTCTTGAAAATTTTACTAACTCTCAAATAAATCTAAGTGAAGCAAGAGAGCATTTCTTCAAAAATACTAAAGCACACCATGCTCAAAAAGATATAAGTGAAGCACTAAAGCAATCCCATAACTCATAAAAATTGAAGTGAAGCATAGAGAGCAATTCTAAAATGTCATGACATAACTTTGGCTCTCTCAAATAGGTGTGTCCAGCAAGGATTCAAGACTTAAAATAAAAAGCAAATCAAGCAAAGAGTCATATCATACAAGACGCTCCAGGCAAAACTCATAGTATGTGACGAATAAAAATATAGCTTCGAGTAAAATACCCATGGTCGTTAGAAGAAAGTGGGGATGCCACTCGGGCATCCCCAAGCGTAGTTGCTTGCTTCTCTTTGGATAATAGCTTGGCATGCCATGGGAATCCCCAAGCTTAGGCTCTTCTTACTCATGATACCTTCATCCATCGTAACATCACCCAAAACTTGAAAACTTCAATCACACAAAACTCAACAAAACCTTCGTGAGATTCGTTAGTATAAGAAAGCAAATCACTACTATAAGTATTGTTCTAAAACCATTCATATTTTATTCTTGCATTATATCTACTATATTCCAACTTTTCTATGGCAAAAACTCTTCAAACAAAACCATAGAATCGTCAAAACAAGCACACAACCCAAAGAAAACAGAATCTGCCAAAAACAGAACAGTCTGTAGAAATCTGAATATTTTGAATACTTCTGTAACTCCATTTGTATATCAATTGTAACATCCCAAAATTCTAAATTTTGGAATGTTATATTAGATAAATAACTATGCTTGTTGTCTGATTGATGGTTTGTTTGCTTGAGTGAATTAAACTTGAGTGAAATTTGAACCTTTTCAAAAACTTTTGAATGAGAGGGAATAAAATGACTTTCCCCTTCTCCGGTAAATTCAAATTCATCCTATTAAAATCAATGAGAGAAGATGACATGACTTCTTCAATTATAAAGAATTTGAACGGAGTTTTGCAATTTAATTCTTTCAAATATTTGCACTTGCTTCTCTATTTTTCTTCCCGAGAAATACCCGAAAATAAATTCTTGCAAGCAAGAAAGAAGCGGAGAAAATGACCCTCCAAAATCAGGGGCATTTTTGAAAATATTTGAGCCAAGAAAAACCAAATTTTTATTTAAAAATTATTTGCAAAAGAAATAAAGCCTTTAGGGATTTTATGAAAAACATTTTTTAAGTTTTATTTTGGCCGTGGAATAATGCTCATCATCTACATTTTATTTTTTACGATAATTTTAGTATATAAAAACTCTTTATTCGAATTGATTTGATTTCCTTTTTATTGTTTTAGTTTCCTAATTTTAAAAATAGGAATGGAATCGTTTTATTAGGAAAAACCTGCTGGCCCATTAAGCACTTTCCTATTCTAGCCCAACAAGAGATCATCTCCTTCCTCTGTTTCCTCTCACGTTAGAAGCTTTCCATATCCATGGAGACAGGAATCTCCACCTTCCCGATCTCCTCGTCTTTCCATCCCAAGCGCCTCCCAAGACCGCCTATAAAACCCCCTCCCTCTCCTCGTTCCATTTTTCCCATCACCACGCCCCCTCCCTGCCCGTAGCCTCCTCGCCACCGTCCTCCTTTTCCTGCCTAGAAACGCTCACCGAGAGCTCTCCTGGAACCTCCCCATCGCTCAGCGCCACCTCCCCAAGCGCCGACCCCCTCCTCCGCCAACCCCACCCTCGCCGGCGACCTCGCCCCCTCGCCGGAGCAGCCCTCCACATCACCATCTCCTTCCTACCATCTCTGCCTCACGTACAGGTAACTCCCTTGTTGTTTTTTTCGTTTTCAGATTTATTTCCGTAACAGATTTAGTTCCGTTCTTGTTTAGCTTATAACTTTTGATCTAGAAGTCCAATGATGCTGATTCTTTTTTGCGTTAGATCACAATTTTCTTTTAGTTTCCAAAATATATAATTTGTCTATGTTTGGATTTATAAAAATTGAGTTAGATCAGATTTGAATTAAAGCTTGTTTTGCTTATTCCGGGGAGTTTAAAAATAGATTTTATTTGATTCTTTTTCTACTGATCACTAGTGATCATATTTACCAGTGGTAAAAAGTTCAATTTTTTTGAGTATTTTAGCTTATTGTTTCATGTAGAACAAATTCTGTTTTAGTTCTATTAGAATAATAGCTACTTCTTTTCTATAGTTGTTTTTAAATTATTTTATTTTATATTTCAGAAAGTTTATGTTTGGTTTCTATTAGTTAAACAGTGGGTGTTCAACAAGTTTTATATTTATTTTATTTTTGTTATCGTGAAATCAATTCAAGTTCGCTAATAACATGCAATGGATTTCTCTCTTTGTTTTAACTCCCAATTGAAAATACTTTCAAAATAGCTTTATGAAAAAATACTTTATTTTTTGTCTTAACTAAATTTATATTTTATTCTCTGTTATTTTAGTGTTTTATTTTCCGTTAGACAAAACTATTTTTTGTGAATGTTGTAGAAGAAGACTCCTAGTTTTATTTGAAGTTCCTTTGGATTCTTATTCGCTCTCTCTTTTGTTTTGATTGTTAGTGTGAGTGCTTATGTGAATGATATGTTTGTTATATAGATTTCATCGAGAGTGACGAGTAGTCTATCAAGTTATTTCTTGAGAGCGATAATTCTTCTTCGTCAACATCACCGAGCAAGTTCACTTTGACCGTGCTTTCATACCTATGTTTTATTGCATTTAGTGGCATCTTTGCAACCACCCCTCGATAGTGTTATTGAATCCTTGTAGTTGAGTAGTATGCATGAGGTAGGAACCCATCACCCTGTTACCAAGCCGGGGCGTTATTTATTTTAATGCTACGCTATAGTAGGCGGGGTTTGGTATGAGTGCCGCGAGTGGTGTGAGAATGCAGGATCTACGCCAATGACTATTAACTCCATGATGGAATCTGCAAGGACTGCATCTTCAAGGCCTCAAGACTTCAAGACTCGAGACAAGAATTCAATACACACCTCTTGGGTGAAGGGCAGTTGTGGGCACCTGGAGAACCCAGTGGATGGCGGGATGCATGGAGAAGCGCCATGACATCTTGCGGAAAGCTTCACCCGGACTCAAAGAGCGGAAGAATACTTCATGCCCGGAAGCTTACGTGCAACCGCATAAGTCATTATGGGCTCTGGCTTGGTTGACCTTAGTGGTGAATCTGGTGGGACGGTACTAGCGAGATGTAGAACTACGGTAGGATGGGATGAGTACGGACGGTGGTCGGAGGAACTCTTTGGAAGACCATGTTTTGGTCATCTTGTTCTCAAACACTTTCTGAAGTGCGAGAGCGTAAAAAGAGGGATCGAATCTTGTGGGTAAAGTGTACAAACCTCTCTGCAGAGGGTTAAAACCTAATCGATTAGCCGTGTCCCCGATTCACGGACATTTTGAGCCTCTGGACTTGGATCTATCTCAGAACTCTCAACACGGATTGATAACTTAATTGTGGGCAACTTATGATGATTTTGGACTATGAGACATCGGTTGGCGGAACCATGTCATGATAGAAAACTCCATAGTACAGACTTCATTTATTCCTTTGATGTAGGGAAAATAAAACCAGCTTTTACATAAACAAAACTCGAATCTGAGCCATAAAGCCATACCGCATATAGTATAGTTTATCATCTGTTTTCTCTTATTGTGATCTTGCTTGGGTACATTCAATGTCTTGACCTACACGGCTGCAACGTATCATGTTGCGAGATATTTCCTCGACGAGTAAGAGTTACGATACAGTGGTTACGGTCTACACTCAACCTGCCGATGGCGTTGATGGGACTCCACACCGTTTGATTGTTTCACTGAGTATTATGAGGTATATATCAGTTTTACGTTATTTATGCATGTGATTGCACTTTGATATATACATTGATGTGCGTATTGTGCCACATATCTTGATCCGAGGAACGGCAAGAACACGGAGGCTTGACCGTCCGAGGTCGGGTCGCTACATCAATCTCTTGTAAAAATTCAGAATTTACCGTTGCTTATGTGATTTTTTAAAAATTGTAACTCTTGGCCTTAAAAGTTTACATTTTTTCGGCAAGATCAAAGCAACTATCACCCAAGAAGATTGTAAAGGCTTTGCTTGGCAAAAACGCTAATTAAAACACAAAAAACACAATCATAACAGTAGGATAATTGTGCACACACTCAAGAACAGAAAGCAAAAGACAAAAAAAAATTATTCATTGGGTTGCCTCCCAACAAGCGATATCGTTTCACGCCCCTAGCTTGGCATATAGCAAGAATCTACGTTTTGTCATCCGTAGTTTTGGCAACTTTTGTAAGGGCTTTCTCAAACCAGGGAGGCTCCTTGCGCTTCCCTAAATTCTCAGGAAAAGAAGCCATCTTGATATCTAAAATATCCAATCACTTATTGCAAAGAGTAATCAAAGGTATTCATGCGATTGATACTACCATTAAGATGTTTGAGGCGTTTATTATATTTTTGCAATTCAACCATATGTTTGTGCAAATCACCAAGTTTTTCTAACATTTGAACTCCTTCGGGGGTGAAAGAAAAACCCTTCTTTTGAGGTGGAACCCCCAGAATTCCTTCTAAGATTTCATAGGCAGCATTAGCATCAAGCTCAATAAAATTCCCTTTAGCGGCAAAATCTAAGAGTTTTCTATGATGCAAAGCCAATCCTATGTAAACATTACGAAGCAAAATCTTTGCATCCCCCTTTAGGTTGCAAATACGATAGGATTCCATTAGCCTATACCAAGCATCTTTCAAAAAAATTCCTTGTCGTTGCTTGAAGTGTAAAACTTCAAAATCTGGTGACAAACGATGAGTGGTTACGCTAGCCATTATGAGTAGAAAGCAAGAATATGGATAGATCCGGCAAGAAAATGGTGAACGAAAAGAGGGCGAATAAAATGGAAATTTTTTGTGAATTGGGGGAGAGGAAAACGAGAGGCAAATGGCAAATAATGTAAATTGCGAGGAGATGAGATTTGTGACTAGGAACCTGGTAGATGTTGGTGATGTGTCCTCGGCAATGGTGCCAGAAATTCCTTTTGATGTCTGCTAGAACTACGTCGGTATTTCCCCAAAGAGGAAGGGATGATGCAGCACAACAACGGTATGTATTTCCCTCAGTGATGAGACCAAGGTTATCGAACCAGTAGGTGAACCATGCAACACTACGTGAACGAAACCTGCACACAAATAACAAATACTCGCAACCCGACGTGTTAAAGGGGTTGTCAATCCCTTTCGGGCAACCGCGCCAGAAATTTGCAAGTGGACGTGAGAAAGTTGTAATAATTGATAGATAGGTCGCCAGATAAAATAAAGTGCAACAAGGTATTTTTGGGTTTTTGGAAATATATATCTGAAAATAAAAGCACATAAAAATCGATCGCAAAGGCAAATATAATAAGGAAGAGATCCCGGGGCCATAGATTTCACTAGTTGCCTCTCTCGAGAAAAATAGCAAACGGTGGGTAAACAAATTCATTGTTGGGCAATTGATAAAACTTCAAATAATCATGATGATATCCAGCAATGATCATTATATAGGCATCACGTCCAAGATTAGTAGACCGACTCACCGCATCTACTACTATTACTCCACACATCGACCGCTATCCAGCATGCATCTAGTGTATTGAGTTCATGGAGAAATGGAGTAATGCAATAAGAGCGATGACATGATGTAGACAAGATCTATTTATGTAGAAATAGACCCCATCTTGTTATCCTTAATAGCAACGATACATACGTGTCGGTTCCCCTTCTATCATTGGGATCAACACTACAAAAGAAGACACATCCGTGACATTTTGGGCCAAACGCATTTTTTATCTATCATACTTATGACACTTCTATGACGATAATTGTGACAAAACCCGGTATCATCATAGATGTGGTGGGGGTCCTACTTCTATGACAAAAAACCATGACAGAAAATGGGCTTTTCCTCCTGGGCGGGCCGGAGACGCAGCTGCATGACATTCTTTGGACCGTGCATGATGGGAAAAACCGTGGTAGAAGCGAGGGCGAGGAAAATATCGGGGAGTTCCCGGTTACGGTGGGTGGTTGGGGGCGGCGATGCGCGTTTCTCTCGTCGTATCTTGGCGTGTGTGCATGGCGTTGCACTCTAGCGAAGCCAAGCGGCGTTATGCTCTAAGCGAACCCGGCGATTGCACTTCAGAGCTACGCGTTCTGCGAACCCGAGCGATCGATCCATCCCTAGCTGTTAACTGAACTCGAAAGTGATTCGCCGCTACTACTGCTAACTTAAGCCGATCGATGCTGCCTCTGGATGAACAGTGAGCGTTGTTGGGGGGAGGGTTTGGATGAACAGTTCCCGGTGGGGGGTTGGATGAATAGGAACCCGTGGTAGTAGAGGTCGTTGCCGCTGGATGAACAGTACACCGATCGATCGAGCCGGTGGATGAATAGGAACCCGTGGAGGGCTAGATGAACAGGACCCCATGGAGGGCTGGATGAACAGGACGACCCCGTGGAGGGCTGGTTGAACAGTAGCCAGTGGAGGGTTGGATGAACAGTAGCCCTTGGAGGGGTGGTTGAACAGGACCCCGTGGAGAGGGCTGGTTAAACAGTAGCCGGTGGAGGAGCGCGCGATGGAGGCTGGATGAACAGTCGGAGGTGGAGGCTGGAGGAGGTCGACGGTGGATGAACAGTAGCCCGTGGAGGCAGTCGACGGTGGATGAACAGTAGCCCGTGGAGGTAGTCGACAGTGGAGATGAACAGTATCCCGTGGAGTCCCGTTTTACGGTACGCCACACCCCTCCCGATGAACAGGACCCCCGTTTCGACCGAGCGCTCCAACACAAGTCCGTTTCCTCCGCTTTGCGGTACGCCACACCCCGCCACACCCCTCCCGATCAACAGGACCCCGTTTTGACCGTAGGAGGTCCGTTTCCTCCGTTTTGCGGTACGCCAGACCCCTCCCGATGAATGGGATCCCGTTTCGACCGTGGCCGGTCGAACACAAGGATGTTTCTCTGTTACGCGCAGACGCTGTGCCTTGTTTCCATCGGTTGTTCCGTCCAAGCGGTTGGCTCCCGATGAACAACATGCGTTCCGTTGCCTCCCGATGAACACGGCGCATTCCATTGCCTCCCCATGAACACGGCGGCGACCACGGTTTCTCCGTTTGACCCAGCCATGTACCACGAGCCACTGGCCATACGTATGCCGCGAGTACGCGTTCGAGACCCCACCAGTATGTACGTGACGCGGTCGTATTTACTTTTATTGCACCACGGCTGTTATGCGTGCGTGTACATGCTACGTGTCGCCTCTACTACGACACGCGTGCGTGCCTCTACTACGTATACGCGCTCCTTCCTTACACGCCACGGTTCGCCGTTCGCTGCGTCGCATTGCACCGATCGTATGTACGCATATCGCCGCGACCAGAATGACAACGCTTCACGCATACACTTTGACCGGTGTGTCCTAAGCGTCGAGCACTTCCTTCCGTGCAAAGATGTACTGGTGAGTCAATGATCGAGGGACAAATCATTTTTTTGCCCGTAATATGGGCGCACTTCCTTGCGTGCGAAGATGTAGCTGGTGGGTCCCGGTGGTCGAGGAAATGTTTTTTTGCAAAATACGGTTGCCGTCCGATGGGTCCCTCTTGTCGGTGGAGAAATCATTATTTTTACGCATAATAAGGAGGCACTTCCTTCTTTGCGGCCGTGAACCCAGCTGTCGACCTCTCCACGTCTGATACTCTTCCGATGGAAGTCGTTCATTGACCATTGACCACGCCCGCACCGAGAGCACCAAGGAGGTGGATGGCAGCGAGGCCTAGGAAGGGAACGGCAGCGGGCGGGAAGACGCGGCAGTGGATGCCTGAGAGAGAATCTGAGGTTCACTTGGTTTGGCTGTGGTGTGAGGTTGTAAATGCGCCGCCGCAGGGCACAGCAAGCGGTGGGAGTACTAGGGGTTTGTGAGGCCTCTGCGGCAACACAGCCGACCCACGAGGAGGCGGAGGCGACGCACGCCCTTGGCCGCTGCTACTTTGGTAATTTGGAGCAAGAAGAACAGAGGTTGAAGAAGCACGGCGGCCGTTGGATGGTGTCGGTCTGACGACACCTATAAGTCCTTTGGAACCCCTTCTACGGTTTGGTAGGCGGGGTTGTGAGAAGAGCAGGTCTAACAAGAAGCACACGGATCGTTTACCCAGGTTGAGGCGGTGAGGATCGTAAAACCCTAGTCACTGCTTTGGCTTTTCGAACTAGCTACGGTGGATGTCTTGTTTGAGAGGCGAATCCCTCTCTAGTACGCCATGGGCCTCCTTTATAGTCGAAAGGGGCTACCACGGTGGAGAGAACGCGAGGTGGAAAAGGCCTACGATCTTGCAAGCTTATCGCCTGTATTATAGGACAAGACGCATTTAATGCATCGCTTAGGTGTCCCTTAGCTTTATCGGGGACGGGAACGAGGCCCGTCCCGTCCGTCACCGCTCCTCCTTGCTTCGACACGCGCCCTGGCTAGCGATGCATGCGGCGCCATGTAGGCAGGCAGGTAGCTGAGGTGGCGTGGTGGTAGGGTCTTCATGAAGATTTGCATGCCACCACACAGGTGCTTGCTGATTTGGCCTGGAAGCTGCATGTTGCCACGCAGGTGCCTGCCCAGCTGGTTGGGCTGGCAGCTGCATGCGAACGGCGGCGGAGTCTTGGTTGGCATGGGCCTGGTAGTGGCCCCGCTGACGCCCTCGGCAAGGGCCTTGCCGGGGAGCCCGGCAAGGGTCTTGCCGTGGTGTCGCAGTCGTCCCCGGCAAGACGCTTGCCGGGGGTCACGTGGGTCTCCTTGGCGAGGGTCTCGCCGAGGGTCGTCGTCTTCTGATCCTCATCTGATCTTGTGTGTTTATGATCTTGACAAAGATCTGCACGCCACCACGGAGGTGCCTCCCGAGCCCTGGTCCCAGCGTAGTTGGTTGGGTTGGAACCTGTGGGCTCAAGGGTGGCTCGCTCTGTTGGTGTTTGGGCAAGTTGCCCCGGCAAGGCCCTTGACGGGGCCGCGGAGGCCGCTCCAGCAAGGGTCTTGCCGGGGGAGTCCACCTCGCCCCTTTGTTGTCTTGTGCTTCTGGACTTGGCGTTGCCTCTGATCATCTTATGCTTCTGGCTTCTATTCGGCTTCCCTCCCTTGCCCTGCTAAGTGGGCCGTAGACGCGGCTCCGACTACCCGTGCACAAGTAAAGGGGTAAAAAGGAGCACCCCTACTTTTGTACACCGACAGGAGCCCCCGGGCATGGGCCACTCATAAGCGCGACACGTTGTTGGGCCAGGCCCCAAAGCGGTGCTTGTGATTAGTCGAGGCGGATTTTACCGCAGTAATTTTTAAATCCGCCGTGCTTCCCCACGACTACATGCGCGACATAGGGGTCATGCGTGGCGTGGGGTCATGCATGGGGCGGTATCCGCATGCATGCGTCACATCGTGGTAAAAGGCGGCTCGCCCTTCCCCTACAAAAAGAGGAAGGCGTGGGCGCGGCTCATTTCTTGGGTGGACTCGGTCGCGATCTCCAAAGCGCCCACGCCCCCATGATCACGGGCGAGAATGCGGTCGCCTCACCCGTCTTTTCGGTTACATTAAACACTTGCGTCCTCCATGCAAGTGGCGGGCGGTGGAGAAGCGAACAAGTCGTCGCTGATTAGGGCAGCGGGTCGGTCCTGATTCCCTGCGCCTCCGATGGCTAGATTGGCTGAGTGGGGCGGCCGAGCCTCGACCCGCCCCTTTATAAGGAGGGAGGCGGGGAGGACGCCATCCCGCATTCCTTGGTGTCCATCTGCTTCCATCTTCGCTCCTTTCTTCCACCTGCCATGGCGAGAGGAGGTGATGGGCCTTCGATGATGGCGGCGGTGCGGCTTCTCGTCGGCGCATCCATCCTTCCCACGAGCCAGCGGTGACGGAGCCGCCACGAGAGGAGGGGGAGGGCATAGCCGAGGTCGCCAAGGTGGTCGGGGAGAGGAGGAAGAGGAAGTGCGATGGCCGTGCCTCCGCCAGCGGTGCCTCCCGTGATGGAGGGTCACGTCGGGGACCAGCCCCGCGAGTTCTTCATCAGGCTGCGCCGGTCACCACGTCGTCGTCTCCGTCTCCCCACCCCCTTCGCTCAGGAGATGGATCTCGATCCGCCCCAGACCCTCATATTGCACATGAGGGGCTGCGGGACCGGCGGCACGCGGGTCGACGTCGACTTCCCCGCCCCCCATGTTATGTACCTCCGTCGTGGATGGAAGACATTTGCTCGCATCCATAGCCTGACGGTGGGGCTCGTTCTCTACTTCAAGTTAGTGGAGGGCGTCCTGCTCTCCGTCAAGGTCTTCGGTGATCTCGGAACTCGCCTGAAGTGCTGCGTGGAGAGCTCCTCCGACGACGAAGATTTCTCCTCAAGTGGGAGTGACGAGGAGGACAACGACAGCGACGACGAGGGAGTCGAGCGGCAGGATGCCGACTCCGACTTCGGCCCGACCGTGCAGCTCCTCCCTCGGCCACAGCGCCGCCGAGGCCATCCTCGCCAAGCTCTCCATCGAAGCGCTCCCGTCGTCTCCTTGGTAATTTGGCGTGGGAGAAATTTGGAGAAAGCGAAGAAGGTGGGTGGTGGCCGTCAAGTCGAATCTGCAGCACCGCACGCCTTCGTCGCATATTACCGCCCGCTGCCTCGTCTTCCAAGTTCTTTTCCGCACCAAGATGTTCTCTTGGTGCCTTACATCCTCGTACCCTACCTAGGCGCTCTTTTGCCCTCCTGCTGCCTTGTTCCACCTTACGTGGAGAGGGATAAGAAAGGGATTACTGCACCTTATCTTTTTTAGTTTGTAAGCTGCGGGCACTGTTAATTTTAAGACTTGTAATCCCTTGCTCATGTTTTTAATTCCCCTATGAAATGTGCCTGTATGGGATGTTTTTAATGAATAGGGTGCTTACCGGGTTCTTTTGTGCGTGAGCGAGGCCCATGCCAAGGATGAATCCTTGTTATTTTTAAGATAAACATGGTGCCTTAAAACAGGCCTTGCTGTTCCCCCACTTGATGGACCATTGTCGTGCTCTTGGCGGAGGCAGGGCGAAGTAGAGTTAGGCCCCTCGTTCATTTCCTCTCCACATGACTACTACCAAATTCCGACCCAGAGGTAGCTTTTGGAGTACAGGAAAGGGGAGCACGGTGGTTTTAAGAATATAAACGTGGTTTCACATATCCAGTTCTATCTGAGAACACATAACAAGGGATGGAAGTCTTATCTGAATCATGAGCCCCGCAACCTTGGCTTGCCGTGGTTGGATCCTCAGTATCTTCAGCCCGGCCAAGTCTTAGCCTTGGCTGGGGCAGAGCGCCGGTTCGTTCTCATTCTCCCAAGTGGCTCAGCAGAAGTGTCCGCGTGCCCTGCGAACCAAAGAGAACAGAAAGACGCATACTCGACCTCTAGGCTAGGGGTTTGTCGCCGCTAAGCACTATCAACCCTAACCGAGGGAGACTTAACCTAACATGCATGCTATAACTTAGGGTGCCGGGTAACCCGTTTATTTATGCTCGAGTCTGCGCTGGCTTTGTCTGAAGGTAACATGCCTTGCCGGGCAAAGCTTGTACAAAGGTGGCTTGCGGGAGCGCGACAAGCCGCGCCTTAGAGGTAAAACTTGCGAAGATGCTCGATGTTCGAGTTGCTCAGCTTTGGGGCGGCATCTTCGGTCTCAGGATCGCGCCGGGCACAGTGACTTCGTATTACCCGATAAGGGCCTTCCCACTTCGGCGTCAACTTGCTGGAATTCTTGGCCGGTGAGCGCCCAAGAACAAGGTCGCCTTCCTCAAAGCTTCGGGCATGAACCTTGCGACTATGGTAGCGGCGCCAAAGGCTTGCTGATAGCGTGCTTTGCTCTCACACCGCCCGAAGGCGATCTTCCTCAAGGAGTGTTGCGTCATCTTGCCGCTCTTGCTCAAGCTCAAGCTCGTCATAAGCGAGCACTCAAGGTGACCCGTATGTGAGTTCCGTGGGAGAACTGATTTTGCCCCGTATACCAGGGCAAAGGGTGTCTGGTCGGTGGCTCGATTTGGCATCGCTCTGATCGACCAAAGAACCACCGGCAACTCATCAATCCAGCACCTTCCACTCTTGTGCAGCCTGTCAAAAGTCTTCGTTCTCAGGCCTCGCAACACTTCAGCATTTGCCCTCTCCGCCTGGCCGTTGCTCCGAGGGTGTGCCACGGAAGCAAAACAGACATTGCTGCTGAGGTCTTGGATATATTGCATGAAGGTGTGGCTTGTGAACTGCGTGCCATTGTCGGTGATGACCCTGTTTGGTACACCAACACGGCAGACTAGCCCCTTGAAGAACTTGACGGCTGACTGTGCTGTAACCTTCCTCACTGCCTCCACCTCCGGCCACTTTGTGAACTTGTCGATTTCAACGTACAAGTACTCAAAGCCCCCGACAGCGCGAGGGAAAGGGCCCAGTATGTCGAGCCCCCAAACCGAGAACGGCCAGGAGAGAGGAATTGTTTGAAGGGCTTGAGCTGGTTGATGAAGCTTCTTCGAATGGAATCGCACGCTTCACACCAGGTTACTAGTGCCGTCGCATCCTGGATGGCGGTCGCGAGAAGAAGCCTTGTCGGAATGCCTTGCCGGCAAGAGCCCTCGACCCTATGTGGGAGCCACATATGCCTCCATGTATCTCTGCCAACATCTCGATCCTTCCTCTCGGGATGCACTTCAATTTCGCATTGTTAGGTCTTTTTACATGCGGGGCGTCATCGGATTTAACTGCATAGGCAGATCGACGGGCTACTTTTTCCGCTTCTGCCTGCTCCTCGGGAAGTTCCCCTATCTGGAGGAAACGGACGGTATGCTGTGCCCATGCCGGAGCCTGGGGCTCGACAGCAAGGACCAAAGGCATCTCTCTTCCACCATAAGGCGGTCGTCCCCTGACGGCGGGGCTTGGCGCCTGCCGGAGCCAGCCTTATGGCGAACTTCAGAATCCGTGGCAACACCCTTTTGCCGGGCAGCCCACGGAGGCTCGGCGGGAAAGTACTTGCCAGGGCCTGATTTCCTCCGCTTGTTCGGCTCCGTTGATGGTTTGACGGATGGTTGAGTTAACCGGAGCAAAAAGGTACCTGGTTCCACAGGTAGCTTGAATGCAGCCACAGCTTTGATGTGGTCGTGATGTCGCTTCTCCGCTCGAGAACGTGCTCCACTTGTATACCGTCAAGCACTCCTCGACTTTCTCACCTCATCTACGTAGGCTTCCATCAACGGACTCTGGTAATCTTTATTGACTTGTCGGCGACAAAGCATGAATCACCCCTGACGATGAGCTTCTCCACCCCGAGGTCTGCCATGATCCTGAGACCGGCAAGCAGCCCCTCTTACTCAGCAGTGTTGTTTGTGGACATCTTTCTGGGAAAGTGCATCTGGATCACATACTTGAGGTGGTCTCCCATGGGTGCGACAAGTAGCACACCGGCACCGGCACCTTGCAGCGAGAAAGCCCCATCAAAGTACATGATCCGATCGCGACTTGCTTCCTTCTTTGGGAGAAGCGGTCTCTGGATTTCTTCGTCAGGCGTTGAGGTCCATTCCGCAATGAACTCCGCCAAGACTCTGCTCTGGATTGTCGAAGTACTTTCAAACTTCAACCCAAAGCTTGACAGCTCCAAGGCCCACTCCACAATCCTTCTTGTTGCATATGGGTTGTGTAGTATCCGTTGGAACAGAGGCGGGTGGACGACGGTGATCTCGTGTGATTGGAAGTAATGACGCAGCTTCCTTGAGGCCATAAGGAGGCCGAAGAGAAATTTCTACTGCCGGAGTACCTCGACCTGTGCGGGGGCGAGCAACCCGGCTGGCCAAAATCTTAAATCAAATTGATGCATATTTATGGCTTTATAATGATGATTGCGGAAGGCAGCCCTCGTATATTAAATACAAACACCGATGATATATGTTTATTTTGACTCTGTTGCGACCGTTTATCATTTGAAACTGGCCCATCATCGGCTTCGACCCATTTGTAGATGGTACGCATGGTGTTTCCGCAATAACAAGGCAACCCTTAGCCGACGTCTCGGTTCCCGGAGGCGGTTGTGCTAGCAGTAACAAGGCCATCAGATATCGGGGCTGTATAGCTTTCACTTAGTCATAGGAGCTTAAAGTTGGGAGGCGATTACTAGCCCCGGTTAGTGTTCGATAATGATCGAGTAAAGCCGTAAACACTTCGGCCAATGTTATGAATGGACCGTCATTTAACACGGGGTGACCTTTATCAATCTTATAGTTTAATATAGTCATCGGATCACTGACCAGTTTAAGCTTATTGTGACAGTCAGTTTTCGGCTTTCTCCACTGAGGCGCTTAACCATGCTAGCCGGAAGCACAATCGCGATGGTTCTCCCTTTGCGCACTCTAGCCAAACAAAGCGGAATGTAGGAGGCAAGCACGAGCCGGGCAACCCAACTATTGACCGAAGACACTATTCAAACTGATGCATATAAAGCAATATCCGAGAACATTTCTTGAGGACTCCTCGGAGTACCTTGGCTTTTTGTGGGTTCGGCTCAAGTCGCAACCTCCTGTTGATATTGTCGATGCTTAAAAAGTGTCCGTCAGTGTACTGCGGGATTTATGCTCGAACCCAACACCGAGGTGCAGGTCGGTAGGAAAAGTGCCGAACTATGGGTCAAAAAAGATTTCCCAAGCTGGATTATTACGTATGGTACCTCGGTCAAGAGGATGTCCCGCCTCATAAAAGAAAAACACACAAATAGATCAAAAGTTCCATAAGCTTAAAAAACCAAAAAACTTATGCGGAAACTTTATGTCCGAACTAAATCAAGTTTTTTTGTGCCAATCCGAACATTGGTCTTAAAATTAGTTTGTGCTTCTGTCATGCTTTAACATGACACATCCGATCTCAAGACTTTGAGTGGGTCACCTTGACTTCAACCTCCTATCCCTAAGGCGGAGTGCTTCTCTGGCCAGTTTAGCGAACTAAACCCGAGCAGTTTTAGAGAGAAACCAGGCTATCCGGCTATTGACCACATACTCGAGTCGAGGAAGGAGTGATAGAAAAATACTTTGCAACGAACAAGAAGAAAACACATTTATTATAAAACAGCTCATATAAATTATAAGAGCCCCCAGTTAACATGGGTAAAGGGAGTTTCTTCTAACAAACAACTCACGCAAGCATGGTCGTACCGAACTCAAATTAAAAAATTAAAAACTTTGAGAATGAAAGTGACTTAGCTGATTAATGTGTTCGGCGTTGATGATGCGGGTCGAGCTTGCATCGGATCGAGGTCCCAGCCCCCAAGCCAATCCCGAGGTGTCCGGGCGAAGAGTTTGGCTTGATGAAGTGGCAACGCCGCACGGTCGATGTGACGAGCCGAAGCCCCTGGTCCAGCCGAGGTGACGAAAACCCTCATGACCGAGGTGACGAAGAAAGAAGTGTTCAACAATCAATGTTTCAACGAACAACTTAATTGTTTAACACAAGTATAATGTTTGGTTGAACCGAACAAGAATTAATAAATTGAAAGAAAAAACTGAGCATGGAGGCTACTGAGCTGGTTAATGTACTCGGTATTCTTGACGAGGTCTGAGCTCGTGCCGGGACAAAGACGTAATCCGCAGCCTAGCCAAGGTCCAAGTCCCCAAGCCCGAGGTAGCAGAGCGAGGAGCTCGGCTTGATGAGGTGGTGATGCCGCACAGTCAACGTGGCGAGGCGAAGCCCCGGTCCAAATTTAACGTGATTTGCCTGGTCGGTGGCGATGCCAAAGTCACCGGAGTAGGTTGATGAAGAGATGGCAAAGCCCCGATCAGGCCGAGGTGACGGGCAGGTGGGTAGTGTGACTTTGCAGCACCATGCTGGCCGAGGTGTCAAAGCAGGTCGGCGTGGTGTACATCGGCTTGGTTGGCGGATTGGTATCTGGGATTTCTTCGGTCGTCCTATGGTGCGATGGTGCGAGGGCGAGCCCGGCACAGGTTGACTCTTGGTGTTCGGGGAAGTTGCATCCAGGATTGAAGCTGGATTCGGGATGAGAGGTGAGTCCGGCGAAATTGACTCGCGATCTTGACGCAGAGGTCGCTGTTCGAGCTTGAAGAAGCAATAGTGCGGCGATCTTGGCCGACGCAGGCGGATCTTGTGGCGCGATGCGTTGCCCGCTTGCTGAAGTGACCATGCATCAATGTCTCGCGATGATGTTGGTGATGATTTAGCCTTCACGATCCCGAACTCTTATTCGGCTTGCCGAGGTGATGATCCGATAATGTTGGGCTCGGTCGATGGAGTGACGATCCGTCTGGCGCAGGTTGGCAGCCGTGCAGCAACGTTGTCGGGCTGGTTTTGACACCGGCGTGATGGTGAAGATTATATTGGAAAAAGACTTTAAAATTAGTGGGATGTGTTTGAGAACAAAACCTAATAGCCCACACAAAACTTCCTTCAAAAAGGATGTCTGAAATCCCGTTCATAAAAAAGATGAACTCGGGTCGGATTTGTTCTCGCGCAGAAAATAGATCTGAAAATAGATGCGCTCATCGGAGGCTTTTGGAAGTTTGAACGGTCGGATCAAGCTGAAATCTTGAGGGGTGGTAGATATAGGAATTCCGCAGCCGATCAACGGTTGGATCTATCTCTAGTCGAGACACCGCCAATGTGCTTTTGTGAAAGTCCAATTAAGCGTCTTGATCTATCTCTATAGATCTTGATGCCCAATATATAAGCAGCTTCACCGAGGTCTTTCATTGAAAAATTCTTATTCAAATATCCTTTTATGCTATCCACAAATTCTGTATTATTTCCAATCAACAATATGTCATCCACATATAATATTAGAAATGCTACAGAGCTCCCACTCACTTTCTTGTAAATACAGGCTTCTCCAAAAGTCTGTATAAAACCATATGCTTTGATCACACTATCAAAGCGTATATTCCAACTCCTAGATGCTTGCACCAGTCCATAAATGGATCGCTAGAGCTTGCACACTTTGTTAGTACCTTTATGATCGATAAAACCTTCTGGTTGCATCATATACAACTCTTCTTTAAGAAATCCATTAAGGAATGCAATTTTGACATCCATTTGCCAAATTTCATAATCATAAGATGCGGCAATTGCTAACATGATTCGGACAGACTTAAGCATGGCTATGGGTGAGAAAGTCTCATCATAGTCAACCCCTTGAACTTGTCGAAAACATTTCGCAACAAGTCGAGCTTTGTAGACAGTAACATTACCGTCAGCGCTAGTGTTCTTCTTGAAGATCCATTTATTCTCTATGGCTTGCCGATCATCGGGCAAGTCAACCAAAGTCCACACTTTGTTCTCATACATGGATCCCATCTCGTATTTCACTGACCTCAAGCCATTTTACTTGAATCTGGGCTCATCATTGCTTCCTCATAGTTCGTGAGGTTTGTCATGGTTTAGTAACATGACTTTCAGAATAGGATTACCATACCACTCTGGTGCGGGACGTACTCTAGTTGACCTAAAAGGTTCGGTAGTAAATTGATCTGAAGTTTCATGATGATCATCACCATTAACTTCCTCACTAATTGGTGTAGGCATCACTAGAAAAACCATTTTCCAATTCAGAGAAGGTACAACTACCTCATCAAGTTCCACTTTCCTCCCACTCACATCTTTCGAGAGAAACTCCTTCTCTAGAAAGGATCCATTCTTAGCAACGAATATCTTGCCTTCGGATCTGTGATAGAAGGTGTACCCAACAGTTTCCTTTGGGTATCCTATGAAGACGCATTTCTCTGATTTGGGTTCGAGCTTACCAGGCGGAAGTTTTTTCACATAAGCATCGCAACCCGAAACTTTAAGAAATGACAGCTTAGGTTTCTTGTTAAACCACATTCATACAGTGTCGTCTCAACGGATTTAGATGGTGCCCTATTTAACATGAATGCAGCCGTCTCTAAAGCATAACCCCGAAATGATAGTGGTAAATCGGTAAGAGACATCATAGAACGCACCATATCTAATAAAGTACGGTTCCGATGTTCGGACACACCATTACTGTTGTGTGGTGTTCCAGGTGGCGTGAGTTGCGAAACTATTCCATGTTGTTTCAAATGAAGACCAAACTCGTAACTCAAATATTCGCCTCCGCGATCAGATCTTAGAAACTTTATTTTCTTGTTACGATGATTTTCCACTTCACTCTGAAATTCTTTGAACTTTTCAAATGTTTCAGACTTATGTTTCATTAAGTAGATATACCCATATCTGCTCAAATCATCTATGAAGGTCAGAAAATAACGATACCCGCCTCGAGCCTCAACACTCATCGGACTGCATACATCAGTATGTATTATTCCCAGTAAGTCAGCTGCTCACTCAATTGTTTCGGAGAATGGAGTCTTAGTCATCTTGCCCATGAGGCAAGGTTACAAGCATCAAGTGATTCCAAAAGCCCATCGGCATGGAGTTTCTTCATGCGCTTTACACCAATATGACCAAAGCGGCAAAGATGCCACAAAGAAGTTGCACTATCATTATTAACTTTGCATCTTTTGGCTTCAATATTATGAATATGTGTATCACTATGATCGAGATTCAACAAAAATAGACCACTCATCAAGGTTGCAAGACCATAAAAGATATTACTCATATAGATAGAACAACCATTATTCTCTGATTTAAATGAATAACCATCTCGCATCAAACAAGACCCGACTATAATGTTCATGCTCAACGCTAGCACCAAATAACAATTATTCATGTCTAAAACTAATCCTGAAGGTAGATGTAGAGGTAGCGTGCCGACGGCGATCACATCGACCTTGGAACCATTTCCGACACGCACCGTCACCTCGTCCTTAGCCAATCTTCGTTTAATCCATAGCCCCTATTTCGAGTCGCAAATATGAGCAACAGAACCAGTACCAAATACCCAGACGCTACTATGAGCATTAGTAAGGCACACATCAATAACATGTATATCAAATATACCTTTCACTTTGCCATCCTTCTTATCCGCCAAATACTTGGGGTAGTTCCGCTTCCAGTGGCCAGTCCCTTTTCAGTAGAAGCACTCCGTTTCAGGCTTAGGTCCAGACTTGGGCTTCTTCCCTTGAGTAGCAACTTGCTTGATATTCTTCTTGAAGTTCCCCTTCTTCCCTTTGCCCTTTTTCTTGAAACTAGTGGTCTTGATAACCATCAACACTTGATGCTCCTTCTTGATTCCACCTCCATGACCTTAAGCATCGCGAAGAGCTCGGGAATTTTCTTTTCCATCCCTTGCATGTTATAGTTCATCATGAAGCCTTTATAGCTTGGTGGTAGTGATTGAAGAACTGTGTCAATGACACTATCATCAGGAAGATTAACTCCCAGCTGAGTCAAGTGGTTATGGTACCCAGACATTCTAAGTATGTGTTCACTGACAGAACTATTCTCCTCCATCTTGTAGCTATAAAACTTGTTGGAGACTTCATATCTCTCAACTCGGGCATTTGCTTGAAATATTAACTTCAACTCCTGAAACATCTCATATGCTCCATGACGTTTCAAACGTCTTTGAAGTCCCGATTCTAAGTCGTGTAAAGCATGGCGGGTATCGAACTATCGGTAGTCATCGCCTTTAGTTTGCCGTGACGTTCATAACGTCCGGAGTTGCTCCTACAGCGGGTCTTGCACCTAGCGGTGCTTTTAGGACGTAATTCTTCTGTGCAGCAATGAGGATAATCCTCAAGTTACAGACCCAGTCCGTGTAGTTGCTACCATCATCTTTCAACTTAGCTTTCTCTAGGAACGCATTAAAATTCAAGGGAACGGTAGCACGGGTCATTGATCTACAACAACATAGATATGCAAAAACTATCAGGACTAAGTTCATGATAAATTTAAGTTCAATTAATCATATTAATTAAGAACTCCCACTTAGATAGACATCCCTCTAGACATCTAAATGATCATGTCATCCATATCAACTAAACCATGTCCGTTCATGACGTGAGATGGAGTAGTTTTCAATGGTGAACATCTCTATGTTGATCATATCTACTATATGATTCACGTTTGACCTTTCGGTCTTGGTGTTCCGAGGCCATATCTGCATATGTTAGGCTCGTCAAGTTTAACCCGAGTATTCTGGACGTGCGAAACTGTCTTGCACCCATTGTATGTGAACGTAGAGCTTATCACACCCGATCATCATGTGGTGTCTCGGCATGACGAAAGCTGTCACAACGGTGCATACTCGGGGAGAACACTTATACCTTTGAAATTTAGTGAGGATCATATTATAATGCTACCGCCAGATTACTAAGCAAAATAAGATGCATAAAAGATAAACATCACATGCAATCAAAATATGTGACATGATATGGCCATCATCATCTTGTGCCTTTGATCTCCATCTCCAAAGCACCGTCATGATCTCCATTGTCACCCGGCTTGACACCTTGATCTCCATCGTGGCGTCGTTGTCGCCTCGCCAACTGCTGTTGCTTCTCGACTATCGCTAACGCATAGTGATAAAGTAAAAGCAATTACATGGCGATTGCATTTCATACAATAAAGCGACAACCATAAGGCTCCTACCGATTCTGCCGATAACTTTTACAAAACATGATCATCTCATACAATAACTTATATCACATCATGTCTTGACCATATCACATCACAACATGCCCTGCAAAAACAAGTTAGACGTCCTTTGCTTTGTTGTTGCAAGTTTTACGTGGCTGCTACGGGCTTCTAGCAAGAACCGTTCTTACCTACGCATCAAAACCAGAACGATTTTTCATCAAGTGTGTTGTTTTAACCTTCAACAAGGACCGGACGTAGTCAAATTTGATTCAACTAAAGCTGGAGAAACAGACATCCGCCAGCCAACTTTAAGCAAAACAAGTTGCATGTTTGTCGGTGGAACCGATCTCATGAACGTGGTCATGTAAGGTTGGTCTGGGCCGCTTCATCCAACAATACCGCCGAGTCAAAATAAGACGTTGGTGGTAAGCAGTATGACTATTATGGCCCACAACTCTTTATGTTCTACTCGTGCATATCATCTACGCATAGACCTGGCTCTGATGCCACTGTTGGGGAACGTAGCATGTAATTTCAAAAAAATTCCTACGACCACACAAGATCTATCTAGGATATGCATAGCGACGAGAGGGGGAGATTGTGTCCACGTACCCTCGTAGACCAAAAGCAGAAGCGTTAGGTTAACACGGTTGATGTAGTCGAACGTCTTCACGATCCAACCGATCTAGTACCGAACGTACGGCACCTCCGAGTTTAGCACACGTTCAGCTCGATGAAGTCCCTCGAACTCTTGATCCAGCAGAGGGTCGAGGGAGAGTTTCGTCAGCACCACGACGTGGTGACGGTGATGGTGATTTGATCCGCGCAGCGCTTCGCCTAAGCACTACGACGCTATGACCGGAGGAGTAAACTGTGGAGGGGGCACCGCACACGGCTAAGAGAATAGCTATTGTGCTTTGGGGTGCCCCCTACCCTCAGATATAAAGGAGGGGAGGAGGAGGCCGGCCACCAAGGGGGCGCCCCAAGGGGGGAGTCCTACTAGGACTCCACTCCTAGTAGGATTCGACCCCCCCTCTTTTTCCTTTTTCATCGGAGGGAAAAGGGAAGGGGGGCGCACCCCCTCCCCCTTGTCCAATTCGGACTCCCTTGGTGGGGGCACCCCGTGGGCTCCCCTCTCTTTCTCCCCGGTGGCCCATGAAGGCCCATTACTTCCCCGGTGGGTTCCGGTAACCCCTCGGTACTTCGATAAATATCCAAAACATCCCGAAACCGTTTTGGTGTCTGAATACTATCGTCAAATATATCAAATTTTACCTCTC
Organism: Aegilops bicornis; assembly: GCA_021605145.1. Classification (NCBI taxonomy): domain Eukaryota; kingdom Viridiplantae; phylum Streptophyta; class Magnoliopsida; order Poales; family Poaceae; genus Aegilops; species Aegilops bicornis. Next base: position 362,281,396 of record CM038669.1, read on the forward strand.
AACCATTTCGAGATTCCTCGTCATGTCCGTGATCTCATCCGGACTCCGAGAAATCTTCGGTCACCAAAACACATAACTCATAATACAAATCGTCATCGAACGTTATGCATGTGGACCCTACGGGTTCGAGAACAATGTAGACATGACCTAGACATATTCCCGATCAATAACCAACTGCAGAACCTGGATGCTCATATTGGTTCCTACATATTCTACGAAGATCTCTATCGGTCAAACCGGAATAACAACATACATTATTCCCTTTGTCATCGGTATGTTACTTGCGCAAGATTCGATCGTCGTTATCATCATGCCTAGTTCAATCTCGTTACCGACAAGTCTCTTTACTCGTTTCATAATGCATCATCCCGCAACTAACTCATTAGTCACATTGCTTGCAAGGCTTATAGTGATGTGCATGACCGAGAGGGCCCAGAGATACCTCTCCGATACTCGGAGTGAGAAATCCTAATCTTGATATATGTCAACCCAACAAACACCTTCGGAGACACCTGTAGAGCATCTTTATAATCACCTAGTTACGTTGTGATGTTTGATAGCACACAAGGTGTTCCTCTGGTATTCAGGAGTTGTAGTATCTCATAGTCAGAGGAATATGTATAAATCATGAAGAAAGCAATAGCAATAAAACTTAACGATCATTATGCTAAGCTAATGGATGGGTCTTGTCCACCACATCATTCTCTAAACTTAACCATCTTTGATTAACGAGCTAGTCAATAGAGGCATACTAGGGACACTCTGTTTTGTCTATGTATTCACACATGTACTAAGTTTCCGGTTAATACAATTCTAGCATGAATAATAAAAATTTATCATGATATAAAGAAATATAAATAACAACTTTATTATTGCCTCTAGGGCATATTTCCTTCACGGTTCCCCCTTCTATCCTTTGGGATCAAGCACCGTAAGATCGAATCCATCACAAAGCACCTCTTCCCATTGAAAGATAAATAGAACAAGTTGACCAAACAAAACCCAAATATCGGAGAAGAAATACAAGGCTATAAGCAATCATGCATATAGGAGATTAAAGAAGACTCAAATAACTTTCATGGATAAAAAGATAGATCTGATCATAAACTCAAAGTTCATCTGATCCCAACAAACACACCGCATAAAAAGAGTTACATCATATGGATCTCCAAGAGACCATTGTATTGAGAATCAAAGAGAGAGAGGTAGCCATCTAGCTACTAACTACGGACCCGTGAGGTCTACAAGAACTACTCACGCATCATCGGAGAGGCACCAATGGACATGATGAATGATACGTCTCCAATGTATCTATAATTTTTTATTGTTCCATGCTGTTATATTATCAATCTTGGATGTTTTATAATCATTTTATAGCCATTTTATATCATTTTTTGGTGCTAACCTATTTACATAGTGCCAAGTGTCAATTGCTGTTTTCTGCATGTTTTTTACATTGCGGGAAATCAATATCAGACGGAGTCCAAACGCAACGAAACTCCACAAAGATTTTTGGGGACCAGAAGGAACGTAATGGGCCCTGGCTACGCCTGGGGGGTGCCCCGAGGGGGCACAACCCACCAGTGAGCGCCAGGAGGCCCAGGCGCGCCCTGGTGGGTTGTGCCCACCTCGGGTGCCCCCGGACCACCTCTTTGCTCTATAAATACTCCAATATTCCAGAAACCCTAGAGGAGTCGACGAAATATTCATCCGATGCACAGAAAGTCCGTAACCACCAGATTCAATCTAGACACCATCTCGGATGGGTTTCACCACCTCCATTGGTGCCTCTCTCTTATGATGCGTGAGTAGTTCTTTGTAGACCTTGAATTCCGTAGTTAGTAGCTAGATGGTTTCCTCTCTCTCATTGAATTCTCAATACAATGGTCTCTTGGAGATCCATATGATGTAACTCTTTTTTAAGTGTGTTTGTTGGGATCAATGAACTTTCAGTTTATGATCAGATCTATCTTTTATATCCATGAAAGTTATTTGAGTTTCTTTGATCTCTTATATGCATGATTGCTTATAGCCTCGTATTTCTTCTCCGATATTTGGGTTTTGTTTGGCCAACTTGATCTATTTATCTTGCAATGGGAAGAGGTGCTTTGTAGTGGGTTCGATCTTACGGTGCTTGATCCCAGTGACAGAAGGGGAACCGACATGTATGTATCGTTGCTACTAAGGATAAAACTATGGGGTCTATCTCTACATAGATAGATCTCGTCGTTCTTATTGCATTACTCCGTTTTTCCATGAACTTAATACACTAGATGCATGCTGGATAGTGGTCGATGTGTGGAGTAATAGTAGTAGATGCAGGCAGGAGTCGGTCTACTATTCTTGGACATGATGCCTATATAATGATCATTGCTTGAATATCGTCATGATTATTTAAAGTTATGTCAATTGCCCAACAGTAATTTGTTCACCCACTGTTTCCTATTTTTCTCGAGAGAAGCCACTAGTGAAACCTACGGCCCCCGGGTCTTCTTTCTTATATATTTGCCTTGCGATCTACTTTTTCCTTGCATTTATTTTCATATCTATTAAACCAAAAATACAAAAATACTTTGCTGCATTTTATTTTATTTGCGATCTATTCATTCAATCCATTACAATTTTTATCCCGTCCCACACTGCTTTCAAGCGTCATTACCGAAAGGGATTGACAACCCTTTAACACATCGGGTTGTGAGTGGTTGTTATTTGTGTGCAGGGGATGTTTACGTTGTGTTGATTGGTTCTCCTACTAGTTCGATAACCTTTTGGTTTCATATCTGAGGGAAATACATACCGCCGCTGTGCTGCATCGTCCCTTCCTCTTTGGGGAAATACCGACGTAGCTTCAAGCGACATCAATGAACCCCTCAGTGATGGTGTCTAGATTGGATCTGGTGGTTCTAGAACTTGCGGCGGCTGGAATTGATTTTCGTCGACTCCTTTAGGGTTTCTGGAATGTTGGGGTATTTATAGAGCAAAGAGGCGGTTCGGAGGCCACCGAGGTGGGCACAACCCACCTGGGTGCGCCTGGGGGCCCAGGAGTGCCCTGGTGGATTGTGCCCCCTCGGGGCACCCCCTAGGTGCTTCTCCGACCCACTGGATGTCTTCTGGTCCATACAAACTCCACAAAAAGTTTTGCTGCGTTTGGACTCCATTTGGTATTGATTTCCTGCGATGTAAAAACATGCGAGAAAACAACAACTGGCACTTGGCAATATGTCAATAGGTTAGTACCAAACAATTATATAAAATGACTATAAAATGATTGTAAAACATCCAACAATGATAATATAACATCATGGGACAATAAAAAATTATTGATACGTTGGAGACGTATCAGCATCCCCAAGCATAATTCCTGCTCGTCCTTGAGTAGGTAAATGATAAAATAAAAAAAAATTGATGTGGAATGCTGCCTAACATTCATCTCATATTCTTTTCTTTGTAGCATGGACATTTGGACTTTTATATGGTTCAAAGCAATAGTCTAGTTTTGACATGAGGACTTTAATACTCAAGCATACCAACAAGCAACCATGTCTTTCAAAATATCAACGCTAAAATAAGTTATCCACGGCCCATTATGCTCACCATTGATCCATTCATGAAACACACTCAGATATTAGCTACACCCTATGCTCAAGTACGATCATAGTGCCCTTAGTTGGTGCTTTATAATAGAAGTTGGAGACTCAAATTAAAAATAAAAATTTCATAAAGTAAAAGAAAGGCCCTTCAGGGAAGTAGGGATTTGTAGAGGTGTCAGAGCGCAAAGCAAAAAAGATAGAGATAAAAACATTTTGGGAGGCATGCTTTTTCTGTCAACGAGAATGATCGAGTAGTTCCCAATAATTTCCATGCTAGATATATCATAGGCGGTTCCCAAACAGAAATTAAAGTTTATTCCTTTTTCAACCATACTTTCACTTTCCATGGCTAGCCGTATCCACGGGTGCCTTCCATACCAACACTTTCCAAGGAATTTATTATTTGACAACATAAAGAAAATTCATTTTTCATTTCCGGACTGGGCATCCCTAATACCTTTACCTTACTCTTGTGCAATGACAAATGAATAAACACTCATCGTGAGAATAACATATCTAGCATCGAAATATATTAGCCACCCCTACCGGGTTCATGAGCGGTACGAGCACACAAAAGAGAAATTTATTTTGTAAACTAGAGATGGCACATACAAATTTGCTTAGAACGGCAAAAGAATACCACATATAGGTAGGTATAGTGGAGTCATGTGGCAAAACTGATTTAAAGGATTTTGGATGCACAAGTAGCGATCATACTTAGTACAAAATGAAGGCTAGCAAAAGATTGAGAAGGACCAACCAAGAAACAAAAAATCTCATAAGCGAGCATTGAGCATACTTAACAACAAATAATGCACCACAAGTAGGATGTAATTTAATTGCACATCTATTGACTTTCGTGCTTGCATATGGAATCACAAACCTTAACACCAATATTCTTACTAAAGCATAATTTCTCATCAACATGACTCACATATCACATCATCATGTCCCAAAAACTATTACAAGGAATCAAGTTTATTTTGTCCAATGATCTTCATAAAAGTTTTTATTTTATCCTTCTTGGATATCTATCACTTTGGAACTAATTTTCATATGTTGCTTTTGATAAGCTCAAACAAATATAAGTGAAGATCATGAGCATAATATTTCTTTCTCTCAAATTAATTTAAGTGAAGCAAGAGAGAATTTCTTGAAAATTTTACTAACTCTCAAATAAATCTAAGTGAAGCAAGAGATCATTTCTTCAAAATACTAAAGCACACCATGCTCAAAAAGATATAAGTGAAGCACTAAAGCAATCCCATAACTCATAAAATTGAAGTGAAGCATAGAGAGCAATTCTAAAATGTCATGACATAACTTTGGCTCTCTCAAATAGGTGTGTCCAGCAAGGATTCAAGACTTAAAATAAAAAGCAAATCAAGCAAAGAGTCATATCATACAAGACGCTCGGGCAAAACTCATAGTATGTGACGAATAAAATATAGCTTCGAGTAAAATACCCATGGTCGTTAGAAGAAAGTGGGATGCCACTCGGGCATCCCCAAGCGTAGTTGCTTGCTTCTCTTTGGATAATAGCTTGGCATGCCATGGGAATCCCCAAGCTTAGGCTCTTCTTACTCATGATACCTTCATCCATCGTAACATCACCCAAAACTTGAAAACTTCAATCACACAAAACTCAACAAAACCTTCGTGAGATTCGTTAGTATAAGAAAGCAAATCACTACTATAAGTATTGTTGTAAAACCATTCATATTTTATTCTTGCATTATATCTACTATATTCCAACTTTTCTATGGCAAAAACTCTTCAAACAAAACCATAGAATCGTCAAAACAAGCACACAACCCAAAGAAAACAGAATCTGCCAAAAAAGCGAGCGATGCAGCAGAAATCTGAATATTTTGAATACTTCAGAACTCCATTTGTATATCAATCTACTGTAAAAATTCAGAATTTTTTTAAATACGCTTATGTGATTTTTTAAAAATTGTAACTCTTGGCCTTAAAAGTTTACATTTTTCAGCAAGATCAAAGCAACTATCACCCAAGAAGATTGTAAAGGCTTTGCTTGGCAAAAACGCTAATTAAAACACAAAAAACACAATCATAACAGTAGGATAATTGTGCACACACTCAAGAACAGAAAGCAAAAGACAAAAAAAATTATTCATTGGGTTGCCTCCCAACAAGCGATATCGTTTCACGCCCCTAGCTTGGCATATAGCAAGAATCTACGTTTTGTCATCCGTAGTTTTGGCAACTTTTGTAAGGGCTTTCTCAAACCAGGGAGGCTCCTTGCGCTTCCCTAAATTCTCAGGAAAAGAAGCCATCTTGATATCTAAAATATCCAATCACTTATTGCAAAGAGTAATCAAGGTATTCATGCGATTGATACTACCATTAAGATGTTTGAGGCGTTTATTATATTTTTGCAATTCAACCATATGTTTGTGCAAATCACCAAGTTTTTCTAACATTTGAACTCCTTCGGGGGTGAAAGAAAAACCCTTCTTTTGAGGTGGAACCCCCAGAATTCCTTCTAAGATTTCATAGGCAGCATTAGCATCAAGCTCAATAAAATTCCCTTTAGCGGCAAAATCTAAGAGTTTTCTATGATGCAAAGCCAATCCTATGTAAACATTACGAAGCAAAATCTTTGCATCCCCCTTTAGGTTGCAAATACGATAGGATTCCATTAGCCTATACCAAGCATCTTTCAAAAAAATTCCTTGTCGTTGCTTGAAGTGTAAAACTTCAAAATCTGGTGACAAGCGATGAGTGGTTACGCTAGCCATTATGAGTAGAAAGCAAGAATATGGATAGATCCGGCAAGAAAATGGTGAACGAAAAGAGGGCGAATAAAATGGCAATTTTTTGTGAATTGGGGGAGAGGAAAACGAGAGGCAAATAATGTAAATTGCGAGGAGATGAGATTTGTGACTAGGAACCTGGTAGATGTTGGTGATGTGTCCTCGGCAATGGTGCCAGAAATTCCTTTTGATGTCTGCTAGAACTACGTCGGTATTTCCCCAAAGAGGAAGGGATGATGCAGCACAACAACGGTATGTATTTCCCTCAGTGATGAGACCAAGGTTATCGAACCAGTAGGTGAACCATGCAACACTACGTGAACGAAACCTGCACACAAATAACAAATACTCGCAACCCGACGTGTTAAAGGGGTTGTCAATCCCTTTCGGGCAACCGCGCCAGAAATTTGCAAGTGGACGTGAGAAAGTTGTAATAATTGATAGATAGGTTGCCAGATAAAATAAAGTGCAACAAGGTATTTTTTGGGTTTTTGGAAATATATATCTGAAAATAAAAGCACATAAAAATCGATCGCAAAGGCAAATATAATAAGGAAGAGATCCCGGGGCCATAGATTTCACTAGTTGCCTCTCTCGAGAAAAATAGCAAACGGTGGGTAAACAAATTACTGTTGGGCAATTGATAAAACTTCAAATAATCATGATGATATCCAGGCAATGATCATTATATAGGCATCACGTCCAAGATTAGTAGACCGACTCCTGCCTGCATCTACTACTATTACTCCACACATCGACCGCTATCCAGCATGCATCTAGTGTATTGAGTTCATGGAGAAATGGAGTAATGCAATAAGAGCGATGACATGATGTAGACAAGATCTATTTATGTAGAAATAGACCCCATCTTGTTATCCTTAATAGCAACGATACATACGTGTTTGTTCCCCTTCTATCATTGGGATCAACACTACAAAAGAAGACACATCCGTGACATTTTGGGCCAAACGCATTTTTATCTATCATACTTATGACACTTCTATGACGATAATTGTGACAAAACCGGTATCATCATAGATGTGGTGGGGGTCCTACTTCTATGACAAAAACCATGACGTAAAATGGGCTTTTCCTCACAGGCGGGCCGGAGACGCAGCTGCATGACATTCTTTGGACCGTGCATGATGGGAAAAACCGTGGTAGAAGCGAGGGCGAGGAAAATATCGGGGAGTTCCCGGTTACGGTGGGTGGTTGGGGGCCGAGCGATGCGCGTTTCTCTCGTAGGTATGCGCGTGTGTGCATGGCGTTGCACTCTAACTGAAGCCAAGCGAGGCGTTATGCTCTAACTGAACCCGAGCGATTGCACTTCAGGCTACGCGTTACTGAACCCGAGCGATCGATCCATCCCTAGCTGTTAACTGAACCTGAGTGATTCCTTCGCTACTACTGCTAACTTAAGCCGATCGATGCTGCCTCTGGATGAACAGTGAGCGTTGTTCAGGGGTTTGGATGAACAGTTCCCGGTGGGGGTTGGATGGATAGGAACCCGAGGTAGTAGAGGTCGTTGCCGCTGGATGAACAGTACCCTGATTGATCTAGCCGGTGGATGAACATGACCCCGTGGAGGGTTGGATGAACAGACCCCATGGAGGGCTGGATGAGCAGGGCGACCCGTGGAGGGCTGGTTGAGCGATTAACCCGATGGAGGGTTGGATGAGCGGTAGCCCTTGGAGGGGTGGTTGAACAGGACCCGTGGAGAGGGCTGGTTAAACAAGAGCGGTGGAGGAGCGCGATGGAGGCCGGATGAACAAATCGGAGGTGGAGGCCGGAGGAGGTCGACGGTGGATGAACAAGAGCCCGTGGAGGCGGTCGACGGTGGATGAACAGAGCTCGTGGAGGTAGTCGACAGTGGAGATGAAGCGGTATCCGTGGAGTCCTGCTTACTTGCACGCCACACCCCTCCCGATGAACAGACCCCTGCTTTGACCGAGCGCCCAACACAAGTCCGTTTCCTCCGCTTTGCGGTACGCCACACCCCGCCACACCCCTCCCGATCAACAGGACCCCGTTTTGACCGTAGGAGGTCCGTTTCCTCCGTTTTGCGGTACGCCAGACCCCTCCCGATGAATGGGATCCCGTTTCGACCGTGGCCGGTCGAACACAAGGATGTTTCCTCTGTTCTGCGGTACGCCAGGCCTTGTTTCCATCGGTTGTTCCGTCCAAGCCGGTTGGCTCCCGATGAACAACATGCGTTCCGTTGCCTCCCGATGAACACGACGCATTCCATTGCCTCCCCATGAACACGACGACGACACAGTTTCTCCGTTTTGACCCAGCCATGTACACGAGCCCTGGCCATACGTATGCACGAGTAGGCGTTCGAGACCCCGCCCGTATGTACGTACGTGGCCGTATTTACTTTATTGCACCCTGGCTGTTGTACGTACGTGTACATGCTACGTGTGCTCCTCTACTACGACACACGTGCGCGCCTCTACTACGATACGTGCCCTTCCTTACACGGCCACGGTTCATCGTTGCAGCCTGCAGACAGACCGATCGTATGTACGTACACGTTCGCGACCAGAATGACAACGCTACGTACACTTTGACCAGGTGTGTCCTAACTGTCAGGCACTTCCTTCCGTGCAAAGATGTACCTGGTGAGTCCCAGCAGTCAGGGACAAATCATTTTTTTTTGCCCGTAATATGGACGCACTTCCTTGCGTGCGAAGATGTAGCTGGTGGGTCCCAGTAGTCAGGGGGAAATGTTTTTTTTTTGCAAAATACGGTTGCCCGTCCGATGGGTCCCTACTGTCAGGTGGAGAAATCATTATTTTCTGCATAATAAGGAGGCACTTCCTTCTTTGCGGCCGTGAACCCAGCCTGTCGGCCTCTCCACGCATGACAGACTCTTCCGATGGAAGTCGTTCATTGACCATTGACCACGCCGCACCGAGAGCACCAAGGAGGTGGATGGCAGCGAGGCCTAGGAAGGGAACGACGCGGAGCCGGGGAAGACGCAGCAGTGGATGCCCACGCGGAGAGGAGTACGAGGGTTCACTGGTTCGGCTGTGGTGTGAGGTTGTCGTCGCCGCAGGGCCTGGCAAGCGGTGGGAGTACTAGGGGCTGTGAGGCCTCTGCGGCAACACAGCCGGCCACAGGAGGCAGGAGCAGGCGGCACGCCCGGCGCTGCTTTGGGCGGCTGGAGCAAGAAGAACAGAGGTTGAAGAAGCACGACGGCCGTTGGATGGTGTCGGTGCGAACGACACCTATGGGGTCACTGGAACCCCTTCTACGGTTGGCGGGCGCGGGGTTGTGAGAAGAGCAGGTCTAACAAGAAGCACACGGATCGTTTACCCAGGTTCGGGCAGTGAGGATGCGTAAAACCCTAGTCCTGCTTTGGCTTTCGAACTAGCTACGGTGGATGTCTTGTTTCAGAGAGCCGAATCCCTCTCTAGTACGCCATGGGCCTCCCTTTATAGTCGAAAGGCTACCACAAAGGAGAACGCGAGGTGGAAAGGCCTACAGTATTGCGAGCTTATCGCCCGTATTACAGGACAAGACGCATTTAATGCATCGCTTAGGTGTCCCTTAGCTTTATCGGGGACGGAAACGAGGCCCGTCCCGTCCGTCGCTGCCCCTCCTCGCTTCGGCACGCGCCCTGGCTAGCGATGCATGCAGTGCCATGTAGGACGGCAGGCAGCTAAGGTGACGTGGTGGTAGGGTCTTCACGAAGATTTGCATGCCACCACACGGTGCTTGCCGATTTGGCTGGAAGTCGATGTTGCCACGCAGCAGTGCCTCGCCAACTGGTTATTTGGCAGCTGCATGCTAACGGCTGTGTGAGTCTTGGTTGGCATGGGCACGGTAGTGGCCTCTGGCTGACGCCCTCGGCAAAGGGCCTTCTTGGGAGCCCGCAAGGGTCTTGCTGTGGTGTCAGCGATCGTCCCGGCAAGACGCTTGCCGGGGTCACGTGGGTCTCCTTGGCGGTGGTCTCGCCGAGGGTCGCTGCCTTCGATCCTCATCTCGATCTTGTGTGTTTATGATCTTGACAAAGATCTGCACGCCACCTGCGGAGGTGCCTCCCGAGCCCCTGGTCCCAGCGTAGTTGGTTGGGTTGGAACACAGGGGCTCAAGGGTGGCTCGCTCTGTTGGTGTTTGGGCAAGTTGCCCGGCAAGGCCCTTTGACGGGGCCATGGAGGCCGCCTCGGCAAAGGGTCTTGCCGGGAGTCCACCTCGCCCCTTTGTTGTCTTATGCTTGGACTTGGCGTTGCCTCCCATCATCTTATGCTTGGCTTCTATTCGGCTTCCCTCCCTTGCCCTGCTAAGTGTGGCCGTAGACGCGGCTCCGACTGCCCGTGCACAAGTAAAGGGGTAAAAAGGAGCACCCCTACTTTTGTACACCGACAGGAGCCCCCGGGCATGGGCCACTCATAAGCGCGACACGTTGTTGGGCCAGGCCCCAAACGGTGCGCGGTTAGTCGGGGCGGGATTTTACCGCAGTAATTTTTCGTCCGCCGTGCTTCCCCACGACTCGCGCGCGACATGGGGGTCATGCGTGACGTGGGGGTCATGCATGGGGCGGTATCCGCATGCATGCGTCACATCGTGGTAAAGAGGCGGCTCGCCCCTTCCCCACAAAAAGAGGAAGGCGTGGAGGCGCGGCTCATTTACTGGGTGGACTCAGGTCGCAGTCTCCAAGGCGCCCACGCCCCATGATCACGGGGCGGGGTACGGTCGCCTCACCCGTCTTTTCGGTTCTGTTCGCTTGCCACGCGTCCTCCATGCAAGTGGCAGGCGGTGGAGGCGGGAAACCGGGTCGTCGCTGATTGGGGCAGCGGGTCGGTCCTGATTCCCTGCGCCTCCGATGGCTAGATTGGCTGAGTGGGGCGGCCGAGCCTCGACCCCGCCCCTTTATAAGGAGGGAGCGGGGGGGGGGGAGGACGCCATCCCGCATTCCTTCAGTGTCCATCTGCTTCCATCTTCGCTCCTTTCTTCCACCTGCCATGGCGAGAGGAGGTGATGGGCCTTCGATGATGGCGGCGAGGGTCGCTTCTCGTCAGCGCATCCATCCTTCCCACGAGCCCGCGGTGACGGAGCCGGCCACGAGAGGAGGGGGGAGGGGGCATAGCCGAGGTCGCCGCGGTGGTCGGGGAGAGGAGGAAGAGGAAGTGCGATGGCGTGCCTCCGCCCGCCAGTGCCTCCCGTGATGGAGGGTCACGTCGGGACCAGCCCGCGAAGTTCTTCATCGGTGCCAGCCGATCCTGCCACGTCGCCGTCTCCGTCTCCCCACCCCTTCGCTCAGAGATGGATCTCGATCCGCCCTGCACCCTCATATTGCACATGAGGGGCTGCGGGACCCAGCAACTGCACGCGGGTCGACGTCGACTTCCCCGCCCCCCATGTTATGTACCTCCGTCGTGGATGGAAGACATTTGCTCGCATCCATAGCCTGACGGTGGGGCTCGTTCTCTACTTCAAGTTAATGGAGGGCGTCCTGCTCTCCGTCAAGGTCTTCGGTGATCTCGGAACTACTTTGAAGTGCTGCGTGGAGAGCTCCTCCGACGACGAAGATTTCTCCTCAAGTGGGAGTGACGAGGAGGACAACGACAGCGACGACGAGGGAGTCGAGCGGCAGGATGCCGACTCCGACTTCGACTGACCGTGCAGCTCCTCCCTCGGCCACGCGCCCTGCCGAGGGCCATCCTCGCCAAGCTCTCCATCGGGGTGCTCCCGTCGTCTCCTTGGGCGGCTGGCGTGAGGAGGTCCGGAGAAGGCGAAGAAGGTGGGTGGTGGCCGTCAAGTCGAGTCTGTGAGCACCGACGCCATATACGTCGCCATATTACCGCCCAGCCTCGTCTTCCAAGTTCTTTTCCAAAGACCAAGATGTTCTCTTGGTGCCTTCGCCCTCGTACCCTACCTAGGCGCTCTTTTGCCCTCCTGCTGCCTTGTTCCACCTTCCGTGGAGAGGGACAAGAAAGGGATTACTGGGCACCTTATCTTTTTTTAGTTTGTAAGCCTGCGGACACCTGTTAATTTTAAGACTTGTAATCCCCTTGCTCATGTTTTTAATTCCCTATGAAATGTGCCTGTATGGGATGTTTTTAATGAATAGGGTGCTTACCGGGTTCTTTGTGCGTGAGCGAGGCCCATGCCAAGGATGAATCCTTGTTATTTTTAAGATAAACATGGTCGCCCGGAAACAGGCCTTGCTGTTCCCCCCACTTCAGTGGACCATTGTCGTGCTCTTGGCGGAGGCAGGGGCGAAGTAGAGTTAGGCCCCTCGTTCATTTCCTCTCCACCGCGACTACTACCAAATTCCGACCCAGGAGGTAGCTTTTGGGTACAGGAAAGGGGGAGCACGGTGGTTTTAAGAATATAAACGTGGTTTCACATATCCCAGTTCTATACAGGAACACATAACAAGGGGATGGAAGTCTTATCTGAATCCGCAGCCCCCGGCAACCTTGGCTTGCCGTGGTTGGATCCTCGTATCTTCAGCCCCCAGATCTTGGCTTTCTTGAAAGGCGGGCGCCTTGATTCGTTCTCATTCTCCCAAGTGGCTCAGCAGAAGTGTCCGCGTGCCCTGCGAACCAAAGAGAACAGAAAGACGCATACTCGACCTCTAGGCTAGGGCACGCGGACACTATCAACCCTAACCGAGGGAGAGACTTAACCTAGCATGCATGCTATAACTTAGGGCGCCGGCGCTTCGTTTATTTATGCTCAGGGTCTGCGCCTGGCTTTGTACAGAGGGTAACATGCCTTGCCGGCAAAGCTTGTACAAAAGGTGGCTTGCCGGGGAGCGCGACAAGCCGCGCCTTAGAGGTAAAACTTGCGAAGATGCTCGATGTTCCAGGAGTTGCTCACTGGGACGGCATCTTGATCTCAGCGGATCTGCCGGGCCTGGTGACTCGTTTTACCCGATAAGGGCCTTCCCACTTCGGTGTCAACTTGCTGGAATTCTTGGCCGACTGAACGCGCCGAAGAACAAGGTCGCCTTCCTCAAAGCTTCGGGCGTGAACCTTGCGACTATGGTAGCGGCGCAAGGCTTGCTGGTAGCGTGCTGCTCTCACAGCCGCCCGAAGACGATCTTCCTCAAGGAGTGTTGCGTCATCTTGCCGCAACTGCTCTTGCTCAAGCTCGTCATAAGCGAGCACTCAAGGTGACCCGTATATGAGTTTCGTGGGGAGAACTGCTTCTGCCCCATATACTAGGGCAAAGGGTGTCTGGCCGGTGGCTCGATTTGGTGTCGTCCTGATCGACCAAAGAACCACCGGCAACTCATCAATCCAGCGCCTTCCGCTCTTGTGCAGCCTATCAAAAGTCTTCGTTCTCAGGCCTCGCAACACTTCAGCATTTGCCCTCTCCGCCTGGCCGTTGCTCCGAGGGTGTGCCACGGAAGCAAAATGCATTCTTGTTGAAGTCTTGGATATATTGCATGAAGGTGTGGCTTGTGAACTGCGTGCCATTGTCGGTGATGACCCTGTTTGGTACACCAACACGGCAGACTAGCCCCTTGAAGAACTTGACGGACTGTTGTCTTTAACGTTCCTCCTTTGCCTCCACCTCTGTCCACTTTGTAAACTTGTCGACTGCAACGTACAAGTACTCAAAGCCCCCGACAGCGCGAGGGAAAGGGCCCAGTATGTCGAGCCCCCAGACCGAAAACGGCCAGGAGAGAGGAATTGTTTGAAGGGCTTGAGCTGGTTGATGAAGCTTCTTTGAATGGAACTGGCACGCTTCACACCAGGTTACTAGTGCCGTCGCATCCTGGATGGCGGTGCGCGAGAAGAAGCCTTGTCGGAATGCCTTGCCGGCAAGAGCCCTCGACCCTATGTGGGAGCCACATATGCCTCCATGTATCTCTGCCAACATCTCCAGTCCTTCCTCTCGGGGGATGCACTTCAATTTCGCATTGTTAGGTCTTTTTCTGTACAGGACGTCATCGACGAACTGGTACAGGGCAGATCGACGGGCTACTTTTTCCGCTTCTGCCTGCTCCTCGGGAAGTTCCCCTATCTGGAGGAAACGGACGGTATGCTGTGCCCATGCCGGAGCCTGGGGCTCGACAGCAAGGACCAAAGGCATCTCTTCCACCATGGGGGCAGCCGTCTCTACGGCCAGGGCTTGGCGCCCTGCCGGAGATAGCTGCCCCTTGGCAGGCTCAGAATCCGGGGCAACACCCTTGCCGGCAGCCCCTGGAGGCTCGGCGGGAAAGTACTTGCTGGGGCCTGATTTCCTCCGCTTGTTCTGCTCCGTTGATGGTTCGACGGATGGTTGCGTTAACCGGAGCAAAAGGTACCTGGTTCCATTGTAGCTTGAATGCAGCAGCGCTTTGACAGTAGTCGCGATGTCGTTCTCCGCTCGGGGAACGTGCTCCACTTGTATACCGTCGAAGCACTCCTCCAGCTTTCTCACCTCATCTACGTAGGCTTCCATCAACGGACTCTGGTAATCTTTATTGACTTGTCTGACGACAAGCTGTGAATCACCCCTGACGATGAGCTTCTCCACCCCGAGGTCTGCCGTGATCCTGAGACCGGCAAGCAGCCCCTCTTACTCAGCAGTGTTGTTTGTGGACATCTCCACAGGAAAGTGCATCTGGATCACATACTTGAGGTGCTCTCCCATGGGTGCGACAAGTAGCACACCCAAGCACCAGCACCTTGCAGCGAGAAAGCCCCATCAAAGTACATGATCCAGTCGCGACTTGCTTCCTTGCTGGGGAGAGCGGTCTCCTGGATTTCTTCGTCAGGCGTTGAGGTCCATTCTGCAATGAACTCCGCCAAGACTCTGCTCTGGATTGTCGAAGTACTTTCAAACTTCAACCCAAAGCTTGACAGCTCCAAGGCCCACTCCACAATCCTTCCTGTTACATATGGGTTGTGTAGTATCCGTTGGAACGGGAGGCGGGTGACGACAGTGATCTCGTGTGATTGGAAGTAATGACGCAGCTTCCTCGAGGCCATAAGGAGGCCGAAGAGCAATTTCTGCACACCGGAGTACCTCGACTGCGCGAGGGCCTTGCCTTGCGGACCAGGCCTACCGGGGAATCCTCGACTTGCCATCCGCCGGTTCTGCGATTGCCACGCCTCCTCGTCGACCTCCCTCTGTGCCACTAGTGCGGGCGCCGACCACTTGATTTGTTGCCGCCATGTACAACAGCAACGGCTCCTGTGGTTTAGGCGCAACCAGTATTGGCGTAGAGGAGATGTATTTCTTCAGATTCTGCAACGCTGCCTCGGCCTTTGGGGTCCACTCCATTGGGCCTGCCTTTTTCAAGATTTTGAAGAAAAGAAGGGCACGCTCAGCAGACTTGGAGATAAATCTGCTCATGGCGGCAACACAGCCAGTGAGCCAGCGCACATCCTTTATCCGCTTGGGTGCCTCAATCTGCTCAATAGCCTTGATCTTGTCTGGGTTTGCCTCGATCCCACACTGCGTTACAAAGATCCCAAGAAGTTTTCCTGACAGAACGCCAAAGACACACTTCTCAGGGTTCAGCTTGAGGTTGATCTTGCGTAGGTTGGCAAACATCTCTTCTAAGTCTTGTACAAGGGTCGCCTTGTCCTTGGTTTTGACCACTATGTCATCCATATAAGCTTCCATATTTCTATGTAGCTAGGGCTCAAAACCAATCTGTACTGCCCTCGTGAACGTCGAGCCAACACTCTTGAACCCAAAAGGCATCCGTGAAAAGCAATATGTACCACATGGGGTGATAAATGTTGTCTTCTCTTCGTCTTCTCTTGTCATGAAGATCTGGTGGTAGCCCGAGTAGGCGTCGAGGAATAACAACAGATCACACCCGGCCGTGGAGTCAACAATCTGGTCGATGTGCGGCAACGGGAAGGGGTACTTAGGACAAGCCTTATTGATATCTGTGTAGTCAATACACAGTCTCCATTTCCCGTTCGCCTTGCGCACCACCACCGGATTGGCCAACCACATTGGATGGAGTACTCCCCTCACAAAGCCTTCTTTGCTTCCAACTTCCTCGATCTCTTCCGTGATAAACTCTTGCCTTTCCGTAACCTGCTTCACGACCTTACGCTGACGGGCGCGCATGAGGACAGACAACAGGTGGTGCTCAATCACCTCCACAGGAACACTGGGATGTCGGATGCTTGCCATGCAAACACGTCGACATTCACCCACAGGAAGGTGACGAGCGCGCCTTCCTATTTGCTGTCGAGGGTGGAGCTTATGGTGAAAGCCCATCCCGTGCCATCCTCCCTAACGGACACCTTCTTGGTCTGCGGTGGCGCTGCTCTGGATTTCTTGCTCTTGCTGGTGGACCTCTATGGCACGTCCTCGACGGTAGCACAACACTTCGAGGAGGTGTGCTTGACGGAGTGGGTGCGAGAGGTCTTGCCGGGTTTCTTCTTTCCTCCCGGGGCTTCGGCGACAGGAGCAAGCGCCTTGGCGGCAGCTACTGCAACTGCTTCCCGGTAGAGTAGGTCGGCACAGATCAGTGCATCCTTCTTGTCGGAGGGGACGGTGATGTAGGACCTTGAAGTATGTCTAGAGGGGGGTGATTAGACTACTTGACCAATAAAAACTTAACCTTTTCCCAATTTTATAGTTTGGCAGATTTTAGCTATATTAGGACAAGTCAAGCAATCATCACACAATTCAAGCAAGCATGCAAAGAGTATATTGGTAGCGGAAATTAAAGCATGCAACTTGCAAGAATGTAAGGGGTAGAGTTTGGAGGATTCAAACGCAATTGGAGACACGGATGTTTTTGGCGTGCTTCCGATAGGTGGTGCTATCGTACATCCACGTTGATGGAGACTTCAACCCACGAAGGGTAACGGTTCTTGTGAGTCCACGGAGGGCTCCACCCACGAAGGGTCCACGAAGAAGCAACCTTATCTATCCCACCATGGCCGTCGCCCACGAAGGATTCTGGTTTCACTAGCGGTAGATCTTCACGAAGTAGGCGATCTCCTTGCCCTTACAAACTCCTTGGTTCAACTCCACAATCTTGCTCGGAGGCTCCCAAGTGACACCTAGCCAATCTAGGAGACACCACTCTCCAAGAAGTAACAAACGGTGTGTTGTTGATGAACTCCTTGCTCTTGTGCTTCAAATGATAGTCTCCCCAACACTCAACTCTCTCTCATAGGATTTGGATCTGGTGGAAAGAGGGTTTGAGTGGAAAGCAACTTGGGAAGGCTAGAGATCAAGATTCATATGGTAGGAATGGAATATCTTGGCCTCAACACATGAGTAGGTGGTTCTCTCTCGGAAATGGTAAGTTGGAAGTGTAGGTTAGATTTTGATGGCTCTCTCCACGAATGAAGAGGAGGTGGAGGGTATATATAGCCTCCACACAAAATCTAACCGTTACACACAATTTACCAAACTCGGTGGGACCGAATCATAAAACTCGGTCGGACCGATTTAGTAAACCTAGTGACCGTTAGTGATTTTCGATGGGACTGCCATGCATCTCGGTGAGACCGATACAGTTAGGGTTAGGGCATAACGTAATCTCGGTAAGACCGATTACACAAACTCGGTGAGACCAATTTGGCAATAAGCTTTCCAGAGAGTTGGTCAGGTAAACTCGGTGGGACCGATTTGCTCTTTTCGGTGAGACCGAAATGTTACAAAAAGGAAGCAGTGAGTTTACATTGCAATCTCGGTGGGACTGATCCACTCTTTCGGTGAGACGAAAAAGTTACGAAAAGGAAAAGCGAGAGATTGTAACCCCATCTCGGTGAGACCGAGATCCCTATCGATAAGACCGATTTGCTTAGGGTTTGTGGCGTTAGGCATGGGATAGAAAGAATCGGTGTGACCGATTTAGGCTTTAGGTTTGGGTCATTTGTGGATGTGGGAAAGTAGTTGAGGGTTTTGGAGCATATCACTAAGCACATGAAGCAAAAGGCTCATTAAGCAACACCTCATCCCTTCTTAATAGTATTGGCTTTTCCTATAGACTCAATGTGATCTTGGATCACTAAAATGTAAAATGAAAATAATTGAGATTTTGAGCTTGAGCCAATCCGTTATACTTAGTCTTTTGAGGATCCACTTTCATCATCCATGCCATGCCATTCATTGAGCTTTCCTGAAATAATAGTCTTGAAATAGCATTAGCTCAATGAGCTATATGTTGTTATGAATTACCAAAACCACCTAGGGATAGTTGCACTTTCAATCTCCCCTTTTGGTAATTGATGACAACATATAGATCAAAGCTTCGACAAATGATAATAAACTTTAAATAACATCGTAAGCTTTGAGAAGTATGTGGTAAGCAAGAGCTCCCCTAAATTTGTGCATAGTTTTAGATTTGCTTTGGACTGCAAATGCACAATGAATTAGGCTCATGGGTTACTCTTCCATGTCACATACATCTTGGTGGAGCGCTCAAAATAATAAATAATGAATACATCCACTCATCACCAAGCATAGTGAGTGATCACATAAGATAGATAGGATAATATCAAGCATGCATAAGTGTAGCTTATGATCAAACACATGATCATCAGTGTCTCACAAGCATAGTATCTCAACCAAAAGCAAACAAAGTTGAAAAACCACCAAATAAAGCAAGAGAGAACAAAAGCAACACTCTCTCTCTCTCGAAGCCTATGATCTATACATTTTTCTCCCCCTTTGGCAACAAGTTACCAAAAAGTTCATAGAAATTGCATAGTGCTAGATCGACTCTCAGGCTTGATCTTACGGTGGTGGTGTCCCGATAACTCCAAGGACGAAGGCTTCAGTTGATGTAGAGGGTCTTTGAAGTTTGTGCTGAAAGCTGGTTGCACTGGAGTGAAGAAGCGATGGCTGAAATCAAGAAGTTGCTCCAAAGGTGTCTGTCTCTGCACCTGGCCCGACCTCACGGGCTCTGGGCACTCTGGTGAACACATTTGTGGTAGTCTTGCCCTTCCTCTCCTGCATGTCCTCTTGTAGCTCCTCCACTGCAGCCTGAATCTCGATTACTTTCACATCTAAGTTATAGAACTTTTGTTCTATGATTCTCTCAAGCTCTCCTGATTTTGAGTGAGGTGGCCAATCCCTTCTCAATCCTCAAGGTTGATGCTATTAAGTAACCAAGCTGCTCCTCGCTTGTTTTTCAAGAAATATTCAGATGCCTCCTCTTGAGTTGGCATCTTGGCAGCCTTCTCCCTCTTTGCCTTCTCCTTCTTCTCCTGAGCTTGAACTGATTGTGGATCATCTTCATTCATGATAACCACATTGTCCTCAAAGTCTGGATAAAGTGGAAAGTGTTCCATATCCAACTGATATTTTCTGTGCCCATCTTTTGAGTTTATCAATTCTTGAATCTGAGGTGCATATCCACGGCTCCTCTTACGATCTCTTTGCAGTCCTCTTGATAGTTTCAATGATCGTGCTCATGACTTTAAACTTTGTGGCACATCAAACACATGCAACATGTTGATGGCATGCCCTCGATCATGTTGTGGTCACTGACTTGGGCAACAAAGTGTGCCTCGAGAATCCAGTTTATGGTTGGCAACCCCGACGGCGAGATAGTGAACAGATCCAAACTTGTGAGTTGCTAAAGCCTTGTTTGGAATTTCCTTGTACATATGAGCCATTGAATTGTGATCCTTTTTCTTCTTTGCATAGATGTCTAAGTCATCCTCATTCTCCTCTGGGGCATTTATCAGCTTTGCCCACTCCTCAACAGTTGATTGGTACCTTGTACCTTCAGACATCCAAACAATTCTCCCATCTGGGTAGAAATGTGCTGTGGAGTAAAACTGCATGATAAGCTCATCATTCCAATTTGTGAGCTTCTGCCCAACAAAATCTGCTACTCCATAACTAACAAAGCTGTCCTGCACTCCAGGATAGTGCTCTTCATTTTCCTTTATGTAGGTCCAGTCGACCCACCTCATATCACACACAATGGGCTTCTTGTCCAACAAGATTGTCTCATAGAAGTCCTGCTGTTCCTTTGTGTGGTACCTGTAGTCAACAGCAGTTCTTCTTCTTGAAGCATATGGATCTTGCATTCTCCACAGTCTCAGCCCTGAATCCTTCATCCTCTGAATCTGAATTTCTTTTCCTCCTTTGCCTAGTAGCAGCCTTAGGCAAATTGCTAGGAGTACTTCTGCTCCCTTCATCTCAAGTTGAGGGACTAGTGCCCTCACTCAAGTTCATCTGCTCTTGACCTGTTTTGGCTGTCACTTTGATCGGACATCTTTGCCAAAAAGTATTCTTGACCCTGTGAAGAGTTTATAGATGAGATAGAAAAGATGAGCATCACAAAATGCAGAGGTTTTGCAAAAGAATGACTCAAAAGTTCAGTTTTAGTTTTCCACAGAAAGCATTTCGGATCCACTGATTTTCAAACTCGGTGATACCGAAGCAGTTTTGGAACCTAAACTGAAGATCTCGGTTGGACCGAGTTTCAGTTCGGTGGTACCGAGACTGCTAGGGTTTCACAGAGTCCTCAAATCGGTTGCACCGATTAGTAATTCTCGGTCAGACCGAGAGTCACTAGTGCAATGGCATAAGCCAAATCGGTGAGACCGAGTTTTTCAACTCGGTGGGTCCGAGATGGTTTCGTGAAACCTAAACCTAAAAATTGAATCACAACTAATCTATGAACTACTTTGGCTGGATAGATGAGTTGCAATCGTGGCAAGATTCAATGTGAAAACAATGTGCTAGGAATCGACGTGGATAGCACAAAGATCAAGTCCATACCCTAACTTGGCGGTGGACTTTGCTGGCTGTGGCGGGGACGAAATCCGTTGTGGCGGCGAGACCATGACGGGGAGGCTCTTTGGCGACGAGGAGACGATCCGGAGATCACGATGGCGAGCGAGCTGTTGCGCCGAGCGAAGGGTTTCGGAGAAATTTCAAAATTTTGCCCGTGGCTATATATAGCCCGAACACATCGGTGTGACCGAGTGGAACAACTTCGGTGGCACCGAGATGCATAACTGTGTTCGATTGACAGAACTCGGTGTGACCGAAAAGTTCAAATCGGTCGCACCGAGATTGAAAACTCAGATCAACTTAATGATCTCGGTAGGACCGAAATGGAGGAATCGGTCAGACCGAGAATCACAAAGAGGTTTTGGAAGTTTAAGTCTATAACGAATCGGGGACCCCGAGTGCTCCTCACACAGAGTGGTTCGAATCTAACTTGATCAAATTTTGTGATGTAGCATGAATAGAGTTTGAGACGAGAAAAGCATAGATAGCTAAAGAAGGTTCTTAGGCATTCTTGTCCATCCACTTGGCCAAGAGAAGAGAATCCAAACAAACAAAACAACAAGTGGATGTCCTTGAATGAGTAAAATATGCACCAACATGCTCACACAATAAGATGGCTATTGAAATATGTGGCAAAGCATGCACAACCAATTCTAGCATCTATCAAACAATTGGCGATGACTAGGTCATCTATATATGAGTATATTGACTTAGGAGTCAAATGAGAACATTTGATCATAGGTCATACTCATCGTTTAAGCTCAAGTGGGGTTACCACTTTTACATAATGCATTAATGTGTTCACACCATTAGAGTTGCTTTGACTCAATTCTTAGAGTTAAGCTCCCCTAGATGTGAGATCCCCCTTAGAGGGATGAACTAACCTTGGGTTTTGTCGATGATGACTTCATGTAGGTGTTGAAGATGTAGATGCTCAATGTTGATGTAGATCATTTGGAGCAATCCTTTGGAGTGAGTTGCACTTTCAACTTGCCTACATGGGTTAGTCCCACAAGGAACAAACAGGAATATCCATAGACATAGAGTGATGCACACACAAGATGATGTCCATGAAAACATTAGGTTACCTTGTCCCTTGCCTTACCTACAAGAGCGTTTGTGACTCCTTGAACTAGTGCAAGATGTGAAAGTTGATTGCACTTGTTCTTGCCAAAATGATTTGAGTGAAGAATGTTGGCGGACTCACCCTCAAGGACTCTCTAGTTCTTCTTCTTCGGGATCCACATCATCTTGATGGGAATCCTTGGAGTTGTAGTTGTACTTGATGAAGTAGAACTTGACGTAGTCTTGGGGACCCAACTGAACGAGGCTTTAGGTGCTTCTTCAAATGCATCAATCTCTTCTTGAAGCTTGTCCTTGCCTTTGTTCTTGTGGTCTTGTGGTGGAAGATCATCTTGAGCTTGTGTCCCCTTGAAGGAAGTAGGATCATACTTCTCTTGTTGAGGAACAAACTTTGTCTTGGGGTATTGATCTTCTTCCCACTCAACTCCATTGGCATTGAACTTTCGTTCAAAACCAACACCTTGATTCTTCCGTGTCTTCCTTGCTTGCGTACAATTTCCTCGAATTGCTTACTCCCGGCAAGGCTCTTGTAAACACCTTTCTCTATAATTCCCTTCAATAAACTATTTTCTTGCTCAAGTGTAACTTAAATCAAGAGAACTACTAGAAGTAACAACATTGGATTTGACATTATTATTGTTACCACTAGAGGAAGTATCTTTCTTGTACTTGTTACTAGACTTGACTTGAGGCATGCAAGTAGATAAGAGTAAACACTTGGCAATGTAAGAAGAACTTTTCTTGCGGAGATCATCATTGATTTCCTTTAAGAACTCATGCTCTTGCTCAAGATTGAGCTTTTCAAAGCGTAACTTCTCATGAGCCCTTAAAAGTTCTCGATGATCTTCGAAGATAGTTTCATGAGCCAACTTAAGAGTGTTTAGCTCTTTAGTTAGAAGCTCAATTTTCTCCTTATCATTGTCATTCGTTTGATTAGCATGATTAATTGACGTTTCATCATAGTAATCACTAGAGTTGTCAACAAGTAAATCATCATCCACAAGCAAGTCATCTTCATCACTATTGAAATCAACATACTCGGGATGTGTTACCTTTGGACCTTTGGCCATGAAGCATCTTCCAATTCCTTCATTTGGTGATTCAAATATGTCGTAGGAGTCGGTTGACACTAGTGCTAGACCGGCAACACCTTCATCTTGAGTATATTCGGAGTCGGAGTGATAGCTTCTCTCGGAGTGATTGTCGGATTCGGAGCCGGATACCCATTCACCAACATGAGCTTGATGTCTTCGTTTTGTGTAGCTCCTGGATGACTTGTCCTTCCTTTCCGAATCCTTTCTTCTCCGTGAGGGTCTTCGTTCATAACGATCATCTCTACTCCTCCTCTCTCTTGGTGGTGATTCTTCTCTTTTGCTCCTTCTTCTTGGAGAATCTTCTCTTCTTTTGTAGGGTGCCGACACTCATTGGAGTAGTGTCGGGTCTCCCACAATTGTAGCAATTTAAGCTCTCGACTAGAAGATCTCTTGTCATGATAAGACCTTGACTTGGAGCTTCTTTCTTTGCTTCTACTCTTGTAGAATTTGTTGAAGTTCTTCACCGTTAAGCTCAATTCTTAATTGAAGGTTTGTTTCTCACTTGATGATGTGGGGGCTTCACTTGAGGCTTTGTAAGCACCACTTGACTTGTTGTGAAGTTCCTCCTTATCCTTGAGTGACATCTCATGAGCAACAATCCTTCCAATGACTTCCGTTGGCTTGAGATCTTTGTAGTTTGGCATCATTTGGATCAATGTGCACACGGTATCATACTTTCCATCCAATGCTCTTAGGATTTTCTTGATGATGAATTTGTGGGTCATCTCTTCACTCCCTAAGCCGGGCAATCTCATTTTGTGATGAGAGCAAGCCTAGAGTACATTTCAGCGACACCTTCACCATCCTTCATTTTGAACTTGTCAAGCTGACTTTGGAGCACATTAAACTTGGATTCCTTGACGGACTCGGTACCTTCATGCATATCAATCAAAGTATCCCATATTTCCTTTGCATTCTCAAGATGGCTGATTTTGTTGAATTCTTCGGGGCACAATCCGTTGAAGATGATATCACAAGCTTAAGCGTTGTATTGCAGCATCTTCAATTCTTCGCATTAAACTTCACGCAGTTCGGTTCTCTCCCATCAAAGAATTCACCTTGCAAGCCAATACAAATAATTGCCCAAGCAGTATGGGTTATGTCCGAGAATATGCATTTTCATCTTATGCTTCCAACTAGCAAAATTAGTACCATCAAAATAAGGACCTCTACGGTGATAGTTTCCCTCGCTAGACGCCATACTCTCCTAGGTTGTGAAACCAAGGCTATGACCACCAAAGCTATGGAAATCAAAGCAAATGGATACCAAAGCTCTGATACCACTTGTAGGACCTTGAAGTATGTCTAGAGGGGGTGATTAGACTACTTGACCAATAAAAACTTAACCTTTTCCCAATTTTATAGTTTGGCAGATTTTAGCTATATTAGGACAAGTCAAGCAATCATCACACAATTCAAGCAAGCATGCAAAGAGTATATTGGCAGTGGAAGTTAAAGCATGCAACTTGCAAGAATGTAAGGGGTAGGGTTTGGAGGATTCAAATGCAATTGGAGACACAGATGTTTTTGCGTGGTTCCGATAGGTGGTGCTATCGTACATCCGCGTTGATGGAGACTTCAACCCACGAAGGGTAACGGTTGCGCCAGTCCACGGAGGGCTCCACCCACGAAGGGTCCATGAAGAAGCAACCTTGTCTATCCCACCATGGCCGTCGCCCACGAAGGACTTGCCTCACTAGCGGTAGATCTTCACGAAGTAGGCGATCTCCTTGCCCTTACAAACTCCTTGGTTCAACTCCACAATCTTGTCGGAGGCTCCCCAAGTGACACCTAGCCAATCTAGGAGACACCACTCTCCAAGAAGTAACAAACGTGTGTTGATGATGAACTCCTTGCTCTTGTGCTTCAAATGATAGTCTCCCCAACACTCAACTCTCTCTCATAGGATTTGGATCTGGTGGAAAGAGGGTTTGAGTGGAAAGCAACTTGGGAAGGCTAGAGATCAAGATTCATATGGTAGGAATGGAATATCTTGGCCTCAACACATGAGTAGGTGGTTCTCTCTCGAAATGGTAAGTTGGAAGTGTAGGTTCGTTCGATGGCTCTCTGCACGAATGAAGAGGAGGTGGATGTGTATATATAGCCTCCACACAAAATCTAACTGTTACACACAATTTACCAAACTCGGTGGGACCGAATCATAAAACTCGGTCGGACCGATTTAGTAAACCTAGTGACCGTTAGTGATTTTCGGTGGGACTGACATGCATCTCGGTGAGACCGATACAGTTAGGGTTAGGGCATAACGTAATCTCGGTAAGACCGATTACACAAACTCGGTGAGACCGATTTGGCAATAAGCTTTCCAGAGAGTTGGTCAGGTAAACTCGGTGGGACGATTTGCTCTTTTCGGTGAGACCCAAATGTTACAAAAAAGAAGCGGTGAGTTTACATTGCAATCTCGGTGGGACCGATCCGCTCTTTCGGTGAGACCGAAAAGTTACGAAAAGGAAACAGAGAGATTGCAACCCCATCTCGGTGAGACCGAGATCCCTATCGGTAAGACCGATTTGCTTAGGGTTTGTGGCAGTGGCGCCGGATAGAAAGAATCGGTGTGACCGATTTAGGCTTTAGGTTTGGGTCATTTGTGGATGTGGGAAAGTAGTTGAGGGTTTTGGAGCATATCACTAAGCACATGAAGCAAAAGGCTCATTAAGCAACACCTCATCCCTTCTTAATAGTATTGGCTTTTCCTATAGACTCAATGTGATCTTGGATCACTAAAATGTAAAATGAAGAGTCTTGAGATTTTGAGCTTGAGCCAATCCTTTGTCCTTAGTGTTTTGAGGGATCCAGTTTCATCATCTATGCCATGCCATTCATTGAGCTTTCCTGAAATAATAGTCTTGGAATAGCATTAGCTCAATGAGCTATATGTTGTTATGAATTACCAAAACCACCTAGGGGTAGTTGCACTTTCAGGTGATGATGGTCAATGGCCCAGGCATCTTCAATGTGTTGTAGGCGTAGTGCGCCGCCGCCATGAACTTGGGTAGTGTCTGGTGGCCGAGGATGCCGTTGTAGGGCAAGGGGATCTCGGCCACATCGAAGACGATCCTCTCCGTCCTGTAGTTCAACTCACCTCCAAACGTCACGGGCAATGTGACCTACCCTTTCGGCTGGCCCCTTCCCGGATTGACCCCTTGAAACGTACCCGTTTCCTCGAGGTCTCCATCAGGAATTTGCAGTCTTTTGATCACGACGGGCGAGATCAAGTTCAGGCCGTTCCTTCCGTCAACCAACATCTTGTTCACCTTGAGGTTGCATATCGTTGGCGAGACCAACAACGGCAAACACCCGACCACAGTTGTGCGGTCAGGGTGGTCCTCGGCGTCAAAGATGAGGGGCGTGTTGGACCACTTCAGTGGCTTCTGCTGCTGTAATCTCACGTGCCCACTGCTTGAGCTGGCGGTGAGAAGTATGCAGCGAGGCGCCACCATCGACGCACATGGCCTCCGTGTATACAGACTCTTGCTCGCGGACTCGTCGTCCTCGTCATGATCATCGTCTTCTTGTTTCTTGTCACGGCCGGGCGGCCTCTCTTGTTGGTTCTCCTTGCCGTAGCGGCCTCCTTGGCATACGCTTCTGCCGGATCCTTCGGCACCGTCTTGACCCTTCTCCTTGTCCCGCCTCTCATACTTGGCCCTTTGCTTTTCGGCCAGCAGCTCGACCTGTCGGCAGTTCTGGAGGTCGTGGCCCTTGGTGCGATGGATCTTGCAATACTGCTTGTCGGAGCCCCCCGGCTTGTCGGCAGCCGCCAAGGCCTGACAAGTGGCGCACCCGGCAATTTCCTTGCTGGGGTCGTCTTCCTTGGCCTTCTTGGCGCCGCCGATGTTGTCGGATCCCTCGACGGCAAGCACGGTCTTGCCCTTGCGTTTCCTGTTGCAACGCCGGCCCTTCTTCGTCGGGGCGGCGGTGTCTTCATCAGTAGAGTCGGTTTCCACACCGGTGTCCTCGCTGGGGTACTTCCTTCCCTCTTCAGCCCCGGCGCACCTATCAGCCAGAACATAAAGTTCGGCCACATCCTTAACCTTGGTCATCATCAGCTCTTCGCGCATCTTGCGGTTGCGCATGTTCTGATGGAACACGCTAATCACGGCGTCAAGATGAACATCGGGGATGTTGTACCACACCCGGCTGAATCTCTGGATGTACTTGCGCAGGTTTCCCCCTTCCTTCTGGGGAATGATATGCAAATCACTGTCCTGGCCATGCGCTTGGTGGCCTCCGGTGAAGGCGCCAACGAACTCATGGCACAGATCCGACCAAGAAGAAACGGAATCCGCCGGCAAGTGCATCAACCAAGACATGACATTGGGCTTCAGTGCCAACGGGAAGTAATTGGCAAGCACCTTGTCGTCGCGAGCTCCAGCAGCTTGCGTCGCGATGGTGTAGATGCTGAGGAACTCTGACGGATGGGTCTTGCCATTGTACTTATCGCCGACATTGGGCTTGAACGTGCGGTGGGGCAGCCCGCTGGAACTGCCAGCCATGCGGGTAAAGGCTAGGCAACCCACCTCGTAAGGTAGGCCGCCAGAGCCCCCCGATGTTGGGTGGTCCATAGCAGGTCCCGCCCGCTTATCCAACTGGTGGCGTGTATCACGCCGGCACTCGATAGTGGTTCAAGCATCTTCGTGGGTCGGATGATGCTATGAAAATGTTATCACATGTGTCGTCATGACGGATCGACACCGGCGACAGCTGGCACGGGGGAGGAGAGTGTATTGTGGCTGCAGCTCCCCCGGTCCTCCCATCGCTGGCATGTGGTGGCTCGACGGAGCGCCGGCCCGAGGGCCCCGCCAGTCGTGGATCATCTTTATTGGTGACGGCAACGAGGCTCCGGATGGTGGCTCTCCACTTGTCGAGCCTCTCCGCAGCAGGAGGAAAGTCGAGGAGCAGCTGCGCGCGCCAAGGCTTCTGCTGGCGTGGGTGGTGGCGATAGCTGCGTGGACCGTGGCGCGCTTCGACTTCTAACCACGTTAGAAGGAGCTCTATCACGGCCCAGCGGCTGTGTACCATTTTCGCCAGCACTTCGGCGCGCATGCTGGACTCCTTCGTCTAGTGGACGAAGCACAGGGCGCTTCCCACGGCGGTGTCCAGGGTCACCGGCGAGGTGACCCCGCTCGTCTCGCACACCATGGGAAGAGCGCAC
Source organism: Aegilops bicornis (assembly GCA_021605145.1). NCBI lineage: Eukaryota > Viridiplantae > Streptophyta > Magnoliopsida > Poales > Poaceae > Aegilops > Aegilops bicornis. The sequence continues at coordinate 362,309,798 of CM038669.1, forward strand.
GTAAGCGCCTGGGTGGGCGTCTTGGAAGGTCGCCACGCCGCCCTTAGGGGTACAACGACGCCCGGAGAACCCCGCGGCGTCAGCGGGGGCCCAGCCCCGTCCTTGGACCTGGCGGCGTGCGGCTCGTCATCTGGCGCACGAACGACGCTGCTCGCCAGGCTCTGACTTCCGGGGCGATGCTGGTCCTCGCGGGCCGTCGCTCGGGTTTTGTCCGCGACCAGCCCGCTGTTCGCCTGCACTGGCGCGGGCCGCTCGTCTCCCGACGAGCCGATCGTTGTGATCGTCTTCTTCTTGGGAGCCATGGAGTCGAAGAACTGCTAGGCTAACTGCTAGACCAGATTCGCACAACCGCGCCCCCTACCTGGCGCGCCAAAGATGCCGGTGCGAACGACACCTATGGGATCACTGGAACCCCTTCTACGGTTGGCGGGCGCGAGGTTGTGAGAAGAGCAGGTCTAACAAGAAGCACATGGATCGTTTACCCAGGTTCGGGCCACGAGGATGCGTAAAACCCTAGTCCTACTTTGGGGGATGTATTGAGTGCTCTTGAGCTTTCGAACTAGCTACGGTGGCTGTCTTGTTTCCGAGAGCCGAATCTCTCTCCAGTACGCCATGGGCCTCCTTTTATAGTCGAAAGGGGCTGCCACAGTGGCACACAGGAGGTGGAAAGGCCTACAGTACTGCGAGCTTATCGCCCGTATTACAGGACAAGACGCATTTAATGCATCGCTTAGGTGTCCCTTAGCTTTATCGGGGACGGGAACGAGGCCCGTCCCGTCCGTCGCCGCTCCTCCTTGCTTTGACACGTGCCCTGGCCAGCGATGCATGCAGCGCAATGTAGGCAGGCAAGCAGCTGAGGTGGCGCAGTGGTAGGGTCTTCATGAAGATCTACATGCCGCCATGGAGGTGCTTGCTGATTTGGACTGGAAGCTGCATGTTGCCACACAGGTGCCTGCCCAGCTGGTTCGGCTGGCAGCTGCATGCGAACGGTGGCGGAGTCTTGGTTGGCGCGGGCCTGGGAGTGGCCCCGCTGATGCCCGGCAAGGGTCTTGCCATGGTGTCGTAGTCGTCCCCGGCAAGACGCTTGCCGGGGGTCTCGTGGTCTCCTTGGCGAGGGTCTCGCCGAGGGTTGTCGTCTTCTGATCCTCATCTGATCTTGTGTGTTTATGATCTTGACAAAGATCTGCACACCACCACGGAGGTGCCTCCCGAGCCCTGCTCCCAACGTAGTTGGTTGGGTTGGAACCTGTGGGCTCAAGGGTGGCTCGCTCTGTTGGTGTTTGGGCAAGTTGCCTCGGCCAGGCCCTTGCCGGGGCCGCGGAGGCCGCCCCGGCAAGGGTCTTGCCGGGGGAGTCCACCTCGCCCCTTTGTTGTCTTGTGCTTCTGGTCTTGGCGTTGCCTCTGATCGTCTTGTGCTTATGGCTTCTCTTCGGCTCCCCTCCCTTGCCCTGCTAAGTGTGGGCATAGACGCGGTTCCGACTGCCCGTGCACAAGTATAGGGGTAAAAAGGCGCACCCCTACTTTTGTACACCAACAGATGGACATCGTACGGTCACTGCAGCTAGAATCGTTTATATTGACTAAGTTGACAAAGCCCTTGGTACGTGTCAGCTTAGTAGGCCCACAGGTCAGCTTCCGAAGCGGTGCGCCCCAGATGTCAGGGGGAGGAATCATTTTTTGGGCGGGTGAAGCTAGAATATCCGAGATTGAAGAAGAAGCACGACATCCGCTGGATGGACATCCAACGACCACTGTTGCTAGAACCGTGTGTTGACTATAAGTTGATAAAGCCTTGCATATGCGTCAACTTTTTTTTGAGGGGACGCGTCAACTTAGTAGGCGCACAAGTGTGTGAAGAACTTATAGCCCATTTGAGATTTGTAAGAATGTACAACCCATTTTTGAATTCTAATGGAATTTACTACAACCCATTTACAGTTTGTTAAAAGTACAGCCCCTTTTCTAGCTAGGACAACGATTAATAATTTCAACCAACCGTTCAAAACAGAATTCAATAAAATTTCCCACATTTTGATGGGATCCAAAATATTTTTATCCCTAAATTTCTATTCAGATTAAATACAGTTTCAACATAAATTTGTCTTACATAAAAATCCAATGAAACATTGCGCGCGCAACAATTAATGAAATTAAAATTTTCAAAATCCAAAAATAATATTTTATAAACTTATTACGTGTTTGGTGCATTTTTTTTATAGTTACAGCCCAGTTTTTATAATTACATCCCATTTATTATTTCTTCAAGCCCATTTTCTTGTTAAGCCTAATGCATCCCTCCTAGGAAATATTTGCAGCCCAGCGGGGTGGAGAATAACAAGTTGACCTTGCCTGGGTATTTCTCAAAAAAAGTATAGCTGGGCTAGCCATTTTCATCTTGAAAAAAATTAATATCTGGGCTGGATATCTGGCCTGGGCTAGACAGGCCACAGCCCGCCCAGTTAATTCCCTGCTCTCCTCTGAACAACAACGAAAACATCGCTCTTGTCTAAAAAAACGAAAACAACGTTCAAGAAAAACTCTGCAGTGCTCACACCTCAAAAACACAAATACTGCTCGAGTTGCTTGGTCCCAGTTGTCGGCCGCTCCTTTCACAATTCTCTCGTTTATTCACTATATAGGTTGACAATGGTGTGGGACCGTGATGTCAGGAAATGAGGAGGAAGCAAAAAAAAGTATAGTTGCAGTATATAATAAGGAGGCACTTGCGTACATGCGGCTATGGCCCTAGTGGGTCCCCACTGTCATCCTCTCCAAGTAAAGTCATCTCCTCATTCGTCATGTCTGTTGACCATGTTGACAACGCGAGGCAGGGCGCCCGCAATGGCGAGCACAACAACTCGAAGGACGACGAAGAGGGCCTCACGGGCCCTACGGACGGTCTGATACAGCGCCCGCTGCTCATTCGAGAAGCCAGGATCATAGGGCCACATGTCCGCGACGGCATTGTCATTCGCTTGTTCACCAGTGCTCGTTGATGAGACGGAGGTTGCAACACAGGTCCTCCCGCGCTGGTAGCTCTTCCGCCATTAGAGCTTCGAAGTCCGACCGCACCTGCTCTATGGTGAGCACGGCATGAACCGGATTGGACAGTGGCGCCGGCAACTGGTCGGAAGCTACGTCCATCGTCTGATTGTCGTCGCTCAGCTCGGCGAACTTCATTTGGCGGCGAGCATGTCCGGCCATTGGACCGACCACGCTGCCAAGCACGATTCGATCGCCGACCCACCTGCATCCGCCTCCCGCCCACCCGCTTTCCGCCTAAAACATTCAGCGCCGCCGCCCGCTTCCGGTGCGGCGATTGCTCTGCCTTCAAACGATACAAGTGTCGTCCGTCCGTCCGTCTGGCGCCCACATTAATGATACGCGGTTGCCGAGGTGGCTACTCCGGCTCCACTCGTCCACCCCTCCGCCACCCACCATTGCTATATAAACAGCTGCGCCAGCCATAGCAACAGTCATCCGCCTCCGTTCCCTTTCTCCTGTCCACACCACTACTGCCCACCATGGCTTCCTCACGCTCCAGCGCTCTTCGAGACAGGCGGACGACGGACCACAAGGAGATGGCAGCCATTGCTGATGACTGTCTGGCCGGCAGGCAGCCGGAGGACGACGACGTCCCAATGGAGAACATGGTAGTCAACAATCCGGCGCCAACCTCCTCCTCCGCTCCATCCTCGCCGGTGCATTGCACCATGACCATCGGCGAGGCCCGTGCCCAATACATGGACACGGTGAGGCAGAAGCGTGAGGAGAAGTTCCGGGAGGCGCAGGCCGACGCCGCCTACAACCACCATCTCCTCCAGGAGCACCTGCAGGCTGAGGAGCATATCACTGTGGAGCGGGCGGAGCAGGAGGCGCTGCTCGACTCGTACCGATGCGCTCGCGAGGGCCGCCTCGAGCGCTGGCTGTATGCTACCTCTTGAGCTTGCGTTGGTTTTTCCCTTGAAGAGGAAAGGGTGATGCAGCAAAGTAGCATAAGTATTTCCCTCAGTTTTTGAAAATCAAGGTATCAATCCAAAGAGGAGACTACACAAGAGTCGCCTCGCACTCTACACAAACAAATAAGAACCTTGCAACCAACGCGATAAAGGGGTAGTCAATCCCTTCACGGCCACTTGCAAAAGTGAGATCTGATAGAGATAATAAGATAAATATTTTTGGTATTTTTATGATATAGATTGGAAAGTAAAGATTGCAAAGTAAAATATATTGGAAACTTATATGATGGAAGATAGACCCGGGGGCCATAGGTTTCACTAGTGGCTTCTCTCAAGATATCATAAGTATTACGGTGGGTGAACAAATTACTGTCGAGCAATTGATAGAAAAGTGCATAATTATGAGAATATCTAGGCATCATCATGTATATAGGCATCACGTCGCGACAAGTAGACCGAAACGATTACTCATCTACTACTATTACTCCACACATTGACCGCTATCCAAAGCATGCATCTAGAGTATTAAGTTCATAAGAACAGAGTAACGCATTAGGCAAGATGACATGATGTAGAGGGATAAACTCAAGCAATATGATATAAACCCCATCTTTTATCCTCGATGGAAACAATACAATACGTGCCTTGCTGCCCTGCTATCACCGGGAAAGGACACATGAGGTTGAACCCAAAGCTAAGCACTTCTCCCATTGCAAGAAAGACCAATCTAGTAGGCCAAACCAAACCGATAATTCGAAGAGACTTGCAAAGATATTTAAATCATACATAAAAGAATTCAGAGGAGATTCAAATATTGTTCATAGATAATCTTGATCATAAACCCACAATTCATCGGATCTCGACAAACACACCGCAAATAGAGTTACATCGAATAGATCTCCAAGAAGATGGAGGAGAACTTTGTCTTGAGATCCAAAGAGAGAGAAGAAGCCATCTAGCTAATAACTATGGACCCGAAGGTGCAGGTAAACTACTCACACATCATTGGAGAGGCTATGGTGTTGATGTAGAAGCCCTCCGTGATCGATTCCCCTCCGTGAAGCTACCGAAAAAAGGCCCCAAGATGGATCTCTCGGGTATAGTTGGTTGCTCCGGTGGAAATAGGGTTTCGTGGTGCTCTTGGATGTTTTCGGGGTATATGGATATATAGGAGGAAGAAGTAGGTCGGTGGAGCTGCGAGGGGCCCACGAGGGTGGGGAGCGCGCCTCCTTGCCTCGTGGCCTCCTCGCTTCTTTCTTGACGTCCAGTCCAAATCCCCTGGATCACGTTTGTTCCAAAAATAACTCTCCCGAAGGTTTCATTCCGTTTGATATTCCTTTTCTAAAACAACTGAAATAGGCAAAAAACAGCAATTTACCTTTGGGCCTTTGGTTTGTAGGTTAGACCCAAAATAATATAAAAGTGTATAATAAAGCCCATTAAACATCCAAAACAGATAATATAATAGCATGGAACAATCAAAAATTATAGATACGTTGGAGACGTATCAAGCATCCCCAAGCTTAATTCCTGCTCGTCGTCAAGTAGGTAAATGATAAAAACAGAATTTTTGATGTGGAATGCTACCTATCATAATTTCTAAGTAATTCTCTTTATTGTGGCATGAATGTTCAGATCTGAAAGATTCAAGATAGAAGTTTAATATTGACATAAAAATAATAATACTTCAAGCATACTAACTAAGCAATTGTGTCTTCTCAAAATAACATGGCCAAAGAAAGTTCATCCCTACAAAATCATATAGTTTGGTCATGCTCCATTTTCGTCACACAAGAATGCTCATCATGCACAACCCCGATGACAAGCCAAGCAATTGTTTCATACTTTAGTAATCTCAAACTTTTTTCAACTTTCACGTAATACATGAGCGTGAGCCATGGATATACCACTATTGGTGGAATTGAATATAATGATGGGGGTTATGTGGACAAGACAAAAAAGGAGAAAGTCTCACATTGACGCGGCTAATCAACGGGCTAGGGAGATGCCCGTCAATTGATGTCAATGCAAGGAGTAGGGATTGCCATGCAACGGATGCACTAGAGCTATAAATGTATGAAAGCTCAACAAAAGAAACTAAGTGGGTGTGCATCCAACTTGCTTCCTCATGAAGACCTAGGGCATTTGAGGAAGCCCATTGTTGGAATATACAAGCCAAGTTCTATAATGAAAAATTCCCACTAGTATATGAAAGTGATAAAACAAGAGACTCTCTCTCATAAAGATCATGGTGCTACTTTGAAGCACAAGTATGGAAAAGAGGATAGTAGCATTGTCCCTTTTTTCTCTTTTTTTGGGCCTTTTTTTGCCTTTCTTCTTTTTTCCCTTTTTTATTTTTTTATTTGGGACAATGCTCTATTAATGATGATCATCACACTTCTATTTATTTACAACTCAATGATTACAACTCGATACTAGAACAAAATATGACTCTATATGAATGCCTCCGGCGGTGTACCGGGATGGGCAATTAATCAAGAGTGACATGTATGAAAAATTATGTACGGTGGCTTTGATACAAATACGATGTCAACTACATGATCATGCAAGGCAATATGACAATGATGAAGTGTGTCATAATAAATGAAATGGTGGAAAGTTGCATGGCAATATATTTTGGAATGGCTATGGAAATGCGATAATAGGTAGGTATGGTAGCTGTTTTGAGGAAGATATAAGGAGGTTTATGTGTGATAGAGCGTGTCATATCACGGGGTTTGGATGCATCGGTGAAGTTTGCACCAACTCTCAAGGTGAGAAAGGGCAATGCTTGGTACCAAAGAGGCTAGCAATGATGGAAAGGTGAGAGTGTGTATAATCCATGGACTCAACATTAGTCATAAAAAACTCACATACTTATTGCAAAAATCTGCAAGTCATCAAAAACCAAGCATTACGCGCATGCTCCTAGGGGGATAGATTGGTAGGAAAAGACCATCGCTCATCCCCGGCCGCCACTCATAAGGATGACAATCAAAGAACACCTCATGTTTCAAATTTGTTACACAACGGTTACCATACGTGCATGCTACAGGACTTGCAAACTTCAACACAAGTATTTCTCAAATTCACAACTACTCAACTAGCACAACTCTAATATTACCATCTTCATATCTCAAAACAATCATCAAGTATCAAACTTCTCATAATATTCAATGCACTCTATATGATAGTTTTTATTATACCCATCTTGGATGCCTATCATATTAGGACTAATTTTATAGCCAAAGCAAACTACCATGCTGTTCTAAAATACTCTCAAAATAATATAAGTGAAGCATGGGAGATAAATAATTTCTATAAAATAAAACCACCACCATGCTCTAAAAAGATGTGAGTGAAGCACTAGAGCAAAATTATCTATCTCAAAAGATATAAGTGAAGCGCATAGAGTATTCTAATAAATTCCGATTCATGTGTGTCTCTCCCAAAAGGTGTGTACAGCAAGTATGATTGTGGTAAACTAAAAAGCAAAGACCCAAATCATACAAGACGCTCCAAGCAAAACACATATCATGTGGTGAATAAAAATATAGCCTCAAGTAAAGTTACCGGTGGATTAAGGCGAAAGAGGGATGCCTTCCGGTGCATCCCCAAGCTTAGGCTTTTGGTTTTCCTTGAATTTTACCTTGGGGTGCCTTGGGCATCCCCAAGCTTAGGCTCTTGCCACTCTTTATTCCATAATCCATCAAATCTTTACACATAACTTGAAAACTTCTCAACACAAAACTCAACAGAAAATCTTATGAGCTCCGTTAGTATAAGAAAACAAATCACCACCAGAAAGTACTATAATGAACTCATTCTTTATTTATATTGGTGTTAAACCTACTGTATTCCAACTTCTCTATGGTTTATAGCCTCCGATACTAGCCATAGATTCATCAAAATAAGCAAACTACACACGAAAAACAGAATCTGTCAAAAATAGAACAGTCTGTAGCAATCAGATTTGTTCAAATACTTATGGAACTCAAAACATCCTGAAAAACTAGGACAACCTGTAAACTTTGTGTATTGATCTATTTCAAAAATAATTGGTATTCTATCACGTTCTGGTGAATTTTAACAATTATTTTCGTGATCGCAAAGTTTCTTTCTTTTTCAGCAAGATCAAACAACTATCACCCAAGAAGGTCCTATTGGTTCTACTTGGCACAAACACTAATTAAAACATGAAAACACATCTAAAAAGAGGCTAGATGAATTATTTATTACTAAACATAACCAAAAAGCAAGAAACAAAAACAAAATTGGGTTGCCTCCCAACAAGCTCTATCGTTTAACGCCCCTAGCTAGGCATAAAGGCAAGAATAGATCTAGGTATTATCATCTTTGGTATGCAATCCATAAGTGGCTCTCATAATAGATTCATAAGGTAATTTAATTTTATTTCTAGGAAAGTGTTCCATGCCTTTCCTTAACAGAAATTGGAATCTAATATTTCCTTCTTTCATATCAATAATTGCACCAATCGTTCTAAGGAAAGGTCTACCAAGAATAATAGGACATGTAGGATTGCAATCTATATCAAAAATAATGAAATCTACAGGCACATAATTCCTATTTCAAACAATAAGAACATCATTAATTCTTCCCATAGGTTTCTTAATGGTGGAATCCGCAAGGTGCAAGTTTAAAGAACAATCATCAAATTCACGGAAACCTAACACATCACGCAAAGTTTTTGGAATTGTGGAAACACTAGCACCCAAATCACATAAAGCATAGCATTCATGATCTTTAATCTTAATTTTAATAATAGGTTCCCACTCATCATAAAGTTTTCTAGGGATAGAAACTTCTAATTCAAGCTTTTCTTCATAAGATTGCATTAAAGCATCAACGATATGTTTGGTAAAAGCTTTATTTTGACTATAAGCGTGAGGAGAATTTAACACAGATTGCAATAAGGAAAAACAATCTATTAAAGAACAATTATCATAATTAAATTCCTTGGAATCCAAAATAGTGGGTTCATTGCTATGTAAAGTTTTGACCTCTTCAATCCCACTTTTACCAATTTTTGCATCAAGATCTAAAAACTCCGAATCATTGGGACGCCTTTTAACTAAAGTTGACTCATCTCTAGTCCCATCATTATCAAGATTCATATTGCAAAACAAAGATTTAATAGGGGACACATCAATCACTTTTAGGTCTTCATCCCTATTACCTTCTAGATCTTCCGGTTTGGCAGCCATCTTATTGAATAAGGTGACCTGCTCATCCGAAATTTGGGCTATTAACTTTTCAAGATGAGCAAACTGAGATTTCAAACCATAAAATTCCTTAGACATATCATCAAGCTCTTCATTCATGTACTCCATAAAGCCTTTTTGTTCTTTAAGCTCGTTTCTAAAGAAATTATTATGCTCAAATTGCAAAGCCATAAAGCTACTGACGTTGTTTTCAGATTCTTCCAACCTTTTAAGGTAAGGATCAACGTTTTTAGGCAGGGCCATAAGGGCAAAATGGCAACAAGAAGCAAGCAAAAAGAGACGGATGGAAAAAAGGGCAAATAAAACGGCAAGGGTGAAGTGTGGGAGAGGAAAACGAGAGGCAAATGGCAAATAATGTAATGCGAGGGATAAGAGTTGCGACGGGTACTTGGTATGTCTTGACTTGACTTGACTTGGCGTAGATCTCCCGACAGCGCTTAGAAATCCTTCTTGCTACCTCTTGAGCTTGCGTTGGTTTTTCCCTTGAAGAGGAAAGGGTGATGCAGCAAAGTAGCGTCAGTATTTCCCTCAGTTTTGAGAACCAAGGTATCAATCCAGTAGGAGACTACACACAAGTTGCCTCGTACCTACACAAACAAATAAGAACCTTGCAACCAACGCGATAAAGGGGTTGTCAATCCCTTCACGGCCACTTGCAAAAGTGAGATGTGATAGAGATAATAAGATAAATATTTTTGGTATTTTTATGATATAGATTGGAAAGTAAAGATTGCAAACTAAAATAGATTGGAAACTTATATGATGGAAGATAGATCCGGGGGCCATAGGTTTCACTAGTGGCTTCTCTCAAGATAGCATAAGTATTACGGTGGGTGAACAAATTACTGTCGAGCAATTGATAGAAAAGTGCATAATTATGAGAATATCTAGGCATGATCATGTGTATAGGCATCACATCCGCAACAAGTAGACCGAAACGATTCTGCATCTACTACTATTACTCCACACATCGACCGCTATCCAGCATGCATCTAGAGTATTAAGTTCATAAGAACAGAGTAACGCATTAGGCAAGATAACATGATGTAGAGGGATAAACTCAAGCAATATGATATAAACCCCATCTTTTTATCATCGATGGCAACAATACAATACGTGCCTTGCTTTGCCCTAACATCCTTTGGAAAGGACACCGCAAGATTGAACCCAAAGCTAAGCACTTCTCCCATTGCAAGAAAGATCAATCTAGTAGGCCAAGCCAAACTGATAATTCAAAGAGACTTGCAAAGATATTTAAATCATACATAAAAGAATTCAGAGGAGATTCAAATATTGTTCATAAATAATCTTGATCATAAACCCACAATTCATCGGATCTCGACAAATACACCGCAAATAGAGTTACATTGAATAGATCTCCAAGAAGATCGAGGAGAACGTTGTATTGAGATCCAAAGAGAGAGAAGAAGCCATCTAGCTAATAACTATGGACCAGAAGGTCTGTGGTAAACTACTCACACATCATCGGAGAGGCTATGGTGTTGATGTAGAAGCCCTCTGTGATCGATTCCTCCCTCAAGAAGACTTAAAAAAGGCCCCAAGATGGGATCTCACGGCATGTAAGGTTGCAGCGGTGGAAATAGGGTTTTGTGGTGCTCCTGGATGTTTTCGGGGTATATGGATATATATAGGAGGAAGAAGTAGGTCGGTGGAGCTGCGAGGGGCCCACGAGGGCGGGGAGCGCGCCCAGGGGGGCAGGCGCGCCTCCCTGCCTTGTGGCCTCCTTGCTTCTTTCTTGATGTTCACTCCAAGTCCCCTGGATCACGTTTGTTCCACAAATAACTCTCCCGAAGGTTTCATTCTGTTTGGATTCCGTTTGATATTCCTTTTCTGCGAAACACTAAAATAGAAAAAAATAGCAATTTGCACTAGGCTTTGGTTAGTAGGTTAGTACCAAAAATAATATAAAAGTGTATAATAAAGCCCATTAAACATCCAAAACAGATAATATAATATCATGGAACAATCAAAAATTATAGATATGTTGGAGACGTATCACGGTACCGCATGCGGGTGGCCGAGGCTGCGGCCGCCTACAAAGAGGGCGATTAAGCGGGCGAGGCGCTGTTTGGCGAGATCGAGGACGAGGCAGAGGACAATGCTCGCTCCGACGAGTCCCTGTTATGCTGGCGTCGACGAGGCCCTGCTCCGCCGAGGCCCCGCGGCGCCAACAACGAGGCAGAGGACACCGCCGGCTCCACTGAGGCCCCGCCCCGCCGGCACAGAGGCGGAGGCCCTACTCCACCGAGGCCCCGCCCCGCCAACAACGGGGCAGAGGACATCGCCGGCTCAGCCGAGGCTCCCCACTCCCGGGCGAAGGGGAGGATTTCCCCGCCGAGGCGCCGCCCGCCAAAGAACGAGACAAAGGACATCGCCAGCTCCGTCAAGGCCCCGCCCTGCAGCCAACGAGGCCGCGCCACACAGAAAACGAGGAAGAGTAGAACATGGTAGGTCACCGCTGATAACCCACAAGTATAGGGGATCGCAACAGTTTTTGAGGGTAGAGTATTCAACCCAAATTTATTGATTCGACACAAGGGGAGCCAAAGAATATTAACAAGTATTAGCAGTTGAGTTTTCAATTCAACCACACCTAGATAACTTAATATCCGCAGCAAAGTATTTAGTAGCAAAGTAGTATGGAAGTAACGGTAATGGTAGCGATAATGTGATGCAGTTTTGTAGTAATTGTAATAGTGGCAACGGTAAAGTAACTAAGCAAAGAGCAATATGTGAAAAGTTCGTAGGCATTGGATCGGTGATGGATAATTATGTCGGATGCGATTCCTCATGCAACAGTTATAACATAGGGTGACATAGAACTAGCTCCAATTCATCAATGTAATGTAGGCATGTATTCCGAATATAGTCATACGTGCTTATGGAAAAGAACTTGCATGACATCTTTTGTCCTACCCTCCCGTGGCAGCGGGTCCTATTGGAAACTAAGGGATATTATGGCCTCCTTTTAATAGACTACGGGACCAAAGCATTAACACTTAGTGAATACATGAACTCCTCAAACTACGGTCATCACGGTAAGTATCCCGATTATTGTCACTGGGTTAACGGATCATAACACATAATAGGTGACTATAGACTTGCAAGATAGGATCAAGAACTCACATATATTCATGAAAACATAATAGGTTCAGATCTGAAATCATGGCTTTCGGGCCCTAGTGACAAGCATTAAGTACTGACATAGTCATAGCAACATCAATCTCGAGAACATAATGGATACTAGGGAGTTTTGCTTGCCGAAACAACGGGTGCCTCCAACTAACAACTGTCTTGGGAGTTTTGTTTGCAATTAATTTGATTTCGTTTGAGCATGGGATGGGCATCCGGTGACTAGCTATTTTCTAAGTGAGTGAGGCGGAGTCCACTCCTCTTGAGAATAACCCGCCTAGCATGGAAGATCTGCACAACCCTAGTTGATACATGATCTATTCGAGCATACAAAACAGAATTCCATTTGAAGGTTTAGAGTTTGGCACATACAAATATACTTGGAATGGCAGGTAGATGCCGCATATAGGAAGGTATGGTGGACTCATATGGAATAACTTTGGGGTTTATGGAAGTGGATGCACAAGCAGTATTCTGCTTAGTACAAGTGAAGGCTAGAAAAAGATCATGACGACCAACTAGAGAGAGCGACAACAGTCATGAACATGCATTAAAATTAATAAACATTGAGTGCAAGTATGAGTAGGATATAATCCACCATGAACATAAATATCGTGGAGGCTATGTTGATTTTGTTTCAACTACATGCGTGAACATGTGCCAAGTCAAGCCTCTTGAATCATTCAAAGGAGGATACCACCCTATCATACCACATCACAACAATTTTAATAGCATGTTGGCACGCAAGGTAAACCATTATAAACTCCTAGCTAATTAAGAATGGCATGAGCAACTATAATCTCTAATTGTCATTGCAAACATGTTTTGTTCATAAAATGCTGAATCAGGAACGATGAACTAATCATATTTACAAAAACAAGATAGGTCGAGTTCATACCAGCTTCTCTCATCTCAATCAGTCCATCATATATCGTCATTATTGCCTTTCACTTGCACGACCGAACGGTGTGAATAATAATAATAGTGCACGTGCAATTGGACTAAGCTCTGCAAGCATTTAATTCAAGGGAGAAGACAAGGTAATATGGGCTCTTGGTTAAATCAACAATAATGCATATAAGAGCCACTTCAACATTTTCATTATGGTCTTCTCCTCTCGGTCCCCAAAGAAAAGAAAAGAAATAAAACTATTTCACGGGAAAGCTCCCAACAAGCAAAAGAAGAACGAGAAATATTTTTGGGTTTTCTTTTAATTACTACTACAGGCATGGAAAGTAAACTAACTAAAAGCTACAACTAAATTTTTTGGTTTTTCTTAAGGTTATTCAAACACACAAGAAGAAAGCGAGAAAAAGAAAATAAACTAGCATGGATAGTGCAATGAAAAGTATGAGCACGCATAACTAGAATGAGTGTGTGAACATGAATGTAATGTCGGTGAGAAATACGTACTCCCCCAAGCTTAGGCTTTTGGCCTAAGTTGGTCTGTGCCCATGGATCAAAGTGGTAGTTGGGGTCGTACTGAGATGCAGCAGCTATTGCCTCATGAGTTGCAGCTTGGAGGCGAGCTGCCTCCATCCTCCTCTCATACTCGTTTGCCTCCTCCCTGGTTATAATATATCTTCTTTTTGCCTGAAAGTCAAAGAAACCAGGAGCAGGGAGAGCAACATGGACAATGCGACGCTTGTCAAAGATTAGTCGATCGAGGAACTGCTTCCTCTCAACAAACTGATGATGAACCATAGCATTATAATCTAAATAAGCAGGAGGCGGTTCCATATCATTTTCATGTATGGGTATCTCAAGATAATTAGCCACACGGGTTGCATAAATTCCACTGAACAAATCTCCACTAATATTGTTATTATGCAACCTATATGTGCAACAATGGACCTCAAGTTATATTGTTTATCTCCTAACACAGCACTCTTGAGAACACTAAGATCTGGAACACACATGGGACATGCCTCATCCTTACCGTTTATGCATCTACCTATAAAGAGAGCAAAATAATGTATAGCGGGAAAACGAATGCTCCCTATGGTAGCTTGTGTAATTTCTCTAGATTCCCCCACAGTGATACTAGCAAGAAAATCATTAAACTCATATTGCGAGGTTCACTAGCACTACCCCATTGCGGGAGTTTACAAGCAGTATTAAAATCTTCTAAGTCCATGGTATAAGATTTACCATAGAGATCAAATAGGACAGTGTGAGAATTGCGTGAAGATGTAAATTTGAACCTTCTCACAAAGGAATTAGTTAGGTAATGATACTGAGGGCACTTATCTAGCATGAGGCCCTCGATTTCAGCATTACGCACATATGCGTCAAATTCCTCCTTAATTCCTGCTTGGACCATGAAATCTTCTGACGGCCATTCACAACGCCGCACTTGAGCTTCTCTTGGTAGTTCAGGTCCGCTAACGTATTGCGGGCCTGGGTCCTTGCTTCCTTGAAGAACCACCTTGGTACATTTTCCTAAACATATTTCTTCCTCGAAGAACAATCCCCCAAAGCAGTTTTATGAGTGGAGCTTTGAGCAAGGAGATCGAAATCGCAACAAGATGAGCTAGAACACAGGTTTGAGCTGGTTGGTGATTTTTTCTAGAGGAAGAAGAAGTGTGTGGGTGCAGGAATAAGTGGAGGGGGCCACATGGGGCCTGAGGCAGGGGCACGCCAAGGGGTGGGCGCGCCTGACCCTCAAAGTGGCCAAATGGTGGGTCCCCTGGTGTGTTCTCAGTGCCAGATATTCTTAAATATTCTACAAAAAAAATCATATTTCAGTTTCGGGACATTTTGAGAACTTTTATTTTCGAGGTATTTTTTATTGCAAGGATAATTCAGAAAACAGACATAAAATGCTATTTTTGCTTTATTTATTCTAAATAGCAGAAAGTAAAAGGAGGGTACAGAAGGTTGTGCTTTCTAACTTCATCCATCTCATGCTCATCAAAAGGAATCCACTAACAAGGTTGATCAATTCTTGTTAAGAAACTCATTCCGAATCGCATGAAACCGGAGAATTTTTGAGTAACACTAGGTTACCTCAACGGGGATATGCACATCCCCAATAATAAGAATATCATATTTCTTCTTAACATTAGGAATAGGAAATTCAAAACCTCCAATAGTAATCGTTGGAATTTTTCCAGTAGAATTGATACTGTGGGCTTGAGGTTGTTTCCTCGAAAAGTGTACCATATGCTCATTACCATTAACATGAAAAGTGACATTACCTTTTTTGCAATCAATAACAGCCCCTGCAGTATTCAAAAATGGTCTACCAAGGATAATCGACATACTATCGTCCTCGAGAATATCAAGAATAACAAAGTCCGTTAAAATAGTAATGTTTTCAACCACAACAGTAACATCCTCACAAATACCGGCAATTATAGCAGTTGATTTATCAGCCATTTGCAAAGATATTTCAGTAGGTGTCAACTTATTCAAATCAAGTCTACGATATAAAGAGAGAGGCATAACACTAACACCGCTCCAAGATCACATAAAGCAGTTTTAACATAGTTTCTTCTAATGGAGCATGGTATAGTTGGTACTCCTGGATCTCCAAGTTTCTTTGGTATTCCACCTTTAAAAGTATAATTAGCAAGCATGGTGGAAATTTCAGCTTCCGGTATCTTTCTCTTATTTGTAACAATATATTTCATGTACTTAGCATACGGATTCATTTTAAGCATATCAGTCAAACGCATACATAAAAAGGTAGGTATAATCATTTCAGCAAAGCGCTCAAAATCCTCATCATCCTTTTTCTTGGATGGTTTGGGAGGAAAAGGCATGGGTTTCTGAACCCATGGTTCTCTTTCTTCACCGTGCTTCCTAGCAACGAAGTCTCTCTTATCATAACGTTGATTCTTTGATTGTGGGTTATCAAGATCAACATCAGGTTCAATTTCTACATCATTGTTATTGCTAGGTTGAGCATCAACATGAACATCATCATTAACATTATCACTAGGTTCATGTTCATTACCAGATTTTTTTTAGCATCAGAAATAGAAATATCATTGGGATTCTCAGGTGTGTCTACAACAGGTTCACTAGAAGCATGCAAAGTCCTATCAAATTTCGTTTTCTTCTTTTTAGAAGGACTAGGTGCATTAACATTAGTTCTCTGAGAATCTTGCTCAATTCTCTTAGGGTGGACCTCATGATACAAAGTTTCCTGAGTCATTTTACCCCCTCTAGTCATAACTCTAACAATATTATCATTTTTCTTATAATTTAATTCATTGAGCAGATCATTTTGAGCTTTAAGCACTTGTTCTACTTGAGTGGTAACCATAGAAGCATGTTTACTAATGAGTTTAAGTTCACCTTTAACTCTAGACATATAATCACTCAAGTGTTCAATCATATAAGCATTACGTTTCAATTGTCTACAAACATAAGCATTGAAGTTTTCTTGTTTAACAATAAAATTATCAAACTCATCTAAGCATTGGCTAGCAGACTTATAACGAGGAATATCACCTTCATAAAATCTATAGAGAGAATTTACCTTTACTACCTATGTCGGGTTATCAAGACCATGTATTTCTTCAATAGGTGGTAAATTCTTAACATCTTCAGCTTTAATACCCTTTTCTTTCATAGATATCTTTGCCTCTTGCATATCTTCAGGACTGAGAAATAGAATACCCCTTTTCTTTGGAGTTGGCTTAGGAGTTGGTTCAGGAAGTGTCCAATTATTTTCATTAGTCAACATATTATTCAATAGCAATTCAGTTTGATCAACTGTTCT